>JASKUP010000072.1:14800000-16000000 GCA_030448955.1 Trichopoda pennipes
TTCTGAAAATCCTAGAGCGATTATTGGAAAACATTTGCATGCTTAACGTGTCACTGTATGATGCACTATGTGGTCAGGAGGCGTGAATGGGCCATTTTTTTTTTCGAAGATGAGGCTAGAAATGCGATAATGGTGAATGGATCACGCTATCGCGAGGTACTAGCACCACAATTTTGGCCTATATTGACGATGCAGATATCACTGACATGTGGTTTCAATATGACGATGTGACCTGTCAGACATCCAATGAAACGATCAACTTATTGGAAACCAAATTTCCCGATCGCATAATTTCACGACAATCAGCAGTTAAGTCTGCCAGCCAGATCGTGTGATTTAACACCACTGGAATATTTTTTGTAGGGCTATGTTAAGGACAGAGTCTATCCAATCCATTTCAGCCTTAAAACGAAATAAGACCGCCATTTTGCTAAAAAGTGATTAAAAACTTTGATAAAAGAGTCGACGTCTGTCAGCGTAGTCGTGGTGGACATTCGCCAGATTTAATTTTTCATTCATAATTGCCGAACTTTTTTCTTCGTAATACAATAACAATTTTAATCATCTTACTTCAAATTTTTTGTTGTATTTTTATTTTAGAGAACAAACTTCTTGTTGAATAACCCTTTAGATGAATATGTGCATCTAGCAAAAAAAGGATGAAGTCTAGACATTCTTGAAAACATGAAAATCTACAAAACCAAAACTATTTACAGTGACATTATAAACGAACAGGTAAACACGACCTTAGACACAATAATCCCAGCACTAAAACTACTCATACACTCGAACAAATAGAAAACACCCACGGACGGACACATGTATCTAAAATTAGTCCCGCATAGAATGCCAAGTGGCGGGCATTCTACCTAAATGAGTAGATACGACGTTAATGACAGAAGAATTGCCTAAACCCGAACACTGACTCACCAGTACAGTTTAGAACGAGGCTTGAGAATGATGTCATCACATCGAAAGCGTTCGCCATTTATACCGTACAAAGAGCAAGCAAAGACGATAAGGAATGACAATAGTATTTTAAATAATATTTCAAACTTAAACTAAACATCTTCGTAACAATATTCACAAATTTTCACACAGTTCATGAATTAGTTTTATATAATTCAAAATTATATTTTATTTTAAAAAATTCACAAACATTTTATGGAAAGTGAAAAAAAAGCACAAAATCGTTAAAAGTTTTCAAATATCAAACAACACTTGATCAACTAAATAAGACATCCCCAGAGTGTTTGTAATTTATAAAATTCATTACGCTATTTTGGTTTTATTGATAAATTTGCAATAACTTTTTCATAAACAATGAAACAATTTATTTAATTTTGGAAATAAAATTTTATTAAAATTTTCACACACCATAAATTTATTTTTATTTTCCTATTTTAGGTAAAACATATTTTTATAAAACTCTTATTTTGCTAACGTGTTAATATTCGCAAAAAGAAACACACAAGATAAATAATTTTTAAAATAATTTATTTTACGCCTGCTATTACTATCGATAAATGTTTACATTAAATGGTTTCTGTTTTCAAAAATTAACGACAAAAATTGAAAGAAAGAAATTAAATAAAAATTAGACCAACGTGTAGGCGACAGTACAGATAGAGAGAAAACAAATTTTAAACCAACAAAATTTTCTTCAAATCAATGAACATGAAAAGAACACAAAAAATAAAAAGTCTATTTGTATCTGTTTAATATGTTAGCAATTTGTTAGTGTGTATCTTATATATACAAATGTATACAAAATATTTAGAAAATACACACCCACACCACCTGATAAGAATAGAAACTAATACAAGAAAGAAATTATAATAATAATTCCTTTTAGTACAACTTAAATATTTTTTGTTGTTGTTGTTATTTTTTGTAGATAATTAAAAAAATAAAACTCAAGAATACACAAGTATTGGCGCAAAAAGTTGTTGAATAATTCCAAAAATAAAAAAAAAATACATATGAATCTCAAAACAAAATTATTGTTAAAAATATATTACACACGCACACAAGCACACATTATTTTTGCTTATTTCTAAAAAATAAAATTCAAAATTAGCATTATATCAGTGTATGAGTGTTAACGCACATCAGTTTGCGATCATTAATTTTTTTCTTTGTTGATTTTTCCTATTTTTAATAGACTTTTGAGAGAAAGTTGGTCATAGACAGACGCGCATGTTTGCTCTTTATTATTTAGTAATTTAGTGGAGATTCCATTAAAATTTTGCTAGATGATGATGCACCGGAGTTGATTTAGTCATTTGTTTATAATTGCAAGCATACAAGAATACAAACCTACATAATAAAAGGGGTTTTCAACAAGAACTCTGTTTTATAAAACAAAACACTTCAAAAAATTTTTGATTCAAATTTTTGTTGTACTACGAAGAGAAGAGTTCGACAATTATGAATGAAAAACAATATCTGGCAAATGTCCACCATGACCACGCTGACAGATGTCGATTATTTTATCACTTTTTGGCAAACTGGAGGTCCTATTTTACTTCAAAGATTTTGAGTTTTTAAAGCTGAAGTCGATTAGATTGATTCCGTATAGACTCTGTCCTTAACATAGCCCCATAAAAAATAATCCAGCGGTGTTAAATCACTCCATCTAGCTAACCCCTAACTGCTGAATGTCGTGAACTTATGCGACCGGGGAATTTGGTTGGCAATAAATTGATCGCTTTAATTTCCCTCCCGGGGGCACATTTATGGTCTTTACGGTACGTAACAGCTGTCTAGATCTGTGCAACTGGGGGTATAAAGGGAGCCCAGTCCCCTGAAGACAGGCAGGTGGTAAACAGGAAACTCCACTTTATTTCCACGGGGATCAGTGAGCTTGCAGAGTTCATTATTTGTCTCTTTAGACTTATAATAGTTCTCTGGCTAATCATTGAGGTTGGCCCCTATATGGGAGCATCGTGGTGGTTGTAGTTTTGCGGCCCCATAAGGGAAGTATGAAAATTATGGTGGCCAGGATCATTTCACTGATAATGACACGCAAAGTGAATGATCCAGTCCAGTGAGCATGCTTGACATGTGTTCTGGACAGGAGTTAGAAAGTCTCACCTTTAGCAAGGTGTGATAGTTTGCAGACCTGCCCTGGAATTATTCAAGTTGCAACTAGGTGGTTCTGTTGCTTATAATTATGTCTTCGGCTGTCTAGGACGTATGTATATCGTTCTAAATTATACAAAGTGGTTTGTCCACCATCTGATTAAGACATAGTCAGGCGCGGATGTAAAACAAATCACACTCTGATCGCTTTAATTTTTATTGTATTTCCAAGAGAAAAGTTCGGCAATTATGAATGAAAAATGATATCCGGCAAATCTCGACCACGACCAATCAGATAGATGTCGATTCTTTCATCAAAGTTTTTAATAACCTTTTGGGAAAATGGCGGTCCGTCCTATTTCGTAAATCACATCACGAAATTTGAGTTTTAAGGCTGAAATCAATTCGATTGGCTCCGTATAGACTCTGTGCTTAACATAGCCTCACAAAAAATAATCTAGTGGTGTTAAATCACACGATCTGACTGGCTACTTAACTGTTGATTGTCGTGAAATTATGCGATCAGGAAATTTGGTTGGCAATAAATTAAACGTTTCATAGGCTGTGTTACATGTGCCACCGTCCTTTTGAAACCACACGTCAGTGATACCCACGTCGTCAAGAAGTGGCCGACATACTCGAGAAAAAGATAAAAGAACACAATAAAGCAAAAACGAATCCAAACGAGCAAAAAATTGCAAAACAGATAAGGGCGAAATTACGGGACAATCACCTAATAATTACAAAGGCCGACAAAGGAAATATGACAGTAATAATGCAAAAAGAAGATTATATAGACAAAACACAACAATTTATACAGCAGACCAACTGCACTAAATTCAGGAATGACCCAACTGAGTCCTTCCAAAAGGAAATACGCAACCTATTAAAACGCTGCAAAACTTTTATTGACGGAAAAGTATACATGTACATGAACATCAATCCAGGACTACCGACGCTCATAGCACAACCAAAAATACACAAGGAAAACATACCAATGAGACCCATTATAAACTACAGACCTGCGCCGGCATACTACCTAGCTAAACAGCTCACCAGCGTACTTAAGGAAAGGATAAATTTACAAAACACATATACTATACGTAATACACAAGACCTCATTGATAAACTTAAGGACATCAAAATAACCGAAAACACGCGATTCGTTTCCTTTCATATCAAGGATCTATATACTTCAATACCAACACATGAAACCTTAGATATTCTACGCAACACACTAGACAATTTGTACGAAAGCCAATACATCGCTGATATTATAGATATTGCAAAAACGATAATAAAACAGAACTACTTTAGATTCAATAACATTTTTTACAAATTACCTGACGGACTCGGTATGGGAAACCCAACTTCCGCAATCTTAATGGAAATTTTCATGCAACATCTCGAATCACTACATGTAAAAACACTCATGGAAAAACACAAAATAACTCATTACTATAGATGCGTAGATGACATTATATGCATCCTCGAGCAAGACAACGGCGAACAAATTCTAGAAAACTTAAATACAATTCATGATAAGATTACATACACAATGGAAAAAGAACAAGACAGAAATTTACATTATCTTGACATCACTATAACACGAGGAACTAACTATTTAACATTCGACATCTATAGAAAACCAACAACAACGGACACTACCATTCACAACACCTCAAACCACCCTACCCAACACAAACTAGCAGCGTTTAGACATATGATACACAGGCTTGGGATAATTCCACTTACTCCAGATAAGTACAGGAGGGAACTCGACACAATCTACGCCATAGCTATGAATAACGGCTACAAAACCACTTCCATCGATAAACTACTAACATAATATAACACTAAGAACAGAAATAGAGAAGACAAAGAGCCGATACAACACTACGGCACACCTTTACTTACACAGGACCAGAAATATACAGACTAACTAACCTTTTTCACAAAGAAGGAATACTCACAGCATTAAAAAGTGGAAACACCCACAATCTCAGAACAACGACAGAAACAACTGACAAATTTAATTCCAGCGGTGTATACAGACTTACCTGTACCTGCAAACGAACCTATGCAGGGCAAACTGGACGAATACCGAAAACAAGGTTTACAGAACACATACGCACATTTTTACAAAATGAAAAGAGAAGATTCAAACTTTGCATTACACCTTGACACTCATGGACACACACCAAGGGAAATAGATGAATGTATGACATTATTCTTAGTCATAGATATTTATATCAAAGTATATTTACATCCTAGCAAAAAAGGACGAAGACTAGACATTCTTGAAAATATGGAAATCTACAAAAAACATTCAACAACGACATTATAAACGAACAGGTAAATACGACCTCAGACACAATTTTCACACCATTGATACTACTCATACACACGGGCAAACGGAAAACACCCGCAGACGGACACACGTACCTACATAATAGTAAAAGACGGAGGTTTCGATAAATTCACTTTGCATACAAATGCCAGGTGACTGGTATTCTGCTTACCTGAATATATACGAACCTAATAACAGAACTGCCTGAACGCCAACACTGACTCACCAGTACAAACTAAACCGCGGCTTGAGAATGATGCATTCGCATCGAAAGCGCTCGCCATCGAATACAAACCAGCCAGTTAGGACGGAAAATGGCAATATTATTTTATTTACTGGCGGAGGATAAACAACGTAATACCAAAATTTAGTTGTTAGCATCTCGAGATATCATGATTTATTGAACGTTGCTACATCTCCAGCATTATCTTCGCAAACACGGGGCCAAACACGTTGAGCATACAAAGGCTTCTCAGTAATTGCTCTAGGATTTTCATAACCCCAAATGCGGCAATTTTGCTTGTTGACATTCCCTGACAAGTAAATATGAACTTCGTCTGAAAAAATGATTTTTTCAAAAAAACCACCGGTTGTTCCTGAATGAATATACGATGATGTGAATGGTCGGTCGGCTACAATTCCTGCACCAGTTAAACCTTATAAGGCTTCAAAGTCAAATCCTTACGCAAAATTTGCCATGTGGTGGTCGAAGAATTGACAATTTTTTTGATCTGCTTCAACAACCAAATTCTTCATACCGAACTCAGAAGGACGATTATGTTGTCCGAAAATATCAGGAATTTTACAAAATATAAAAATTCACAGAACCACCATGAATTTTTATTATTTTAATGCGATTTTCCTGCGAATATGAATTCATTGTAGCAATTGCCAATGCATCTCTTAAGAGTACGTGAAAAAAACTTCTTGTTGAAAAACCCGATACATACATACAGGCCTATAATAAGGTAAATATTTTCTCACAAACACACATATATGAATATACGTACAAGTTACGTTTAACGTATTGTACTTCCATACGTATTTTCTAAAAATTTTAAAACTCAAATTATTAATGCTAAAAATAAATACAATTTTTATGAGAATTTTTATGCTTCTACTTACACACATGAATGAATTTTTATATGCTATTCAATATAAGTAAAAGTACTATTTTCACATTCCATAAAAATAAATATCATACATGGAAGAATAAACTGATTAATTAATTGCCTATTTGATATTTTTGGCATTGTAAATATTTCCAAATATTGCCACTGAAATTTTAGTACCAATAAAAAAACTCCCTTGTTTGTGACTTATATCCTATTAAATCAAAAAACTATTGATTAAATAAAAAAAAATTTTAACAATTCAAGTTAAATTGCTTGGATTTGTTCCGCCAGTAAATGAAAAACTGTTGTCATTATTATTCAGCCATGTTCTAAACTGTACTGGTGTGTGTGTGTTCTGGTCTAGCTAATTCTTTCGGCATTTTATGCGAGTCTAATCTAATATTTCCGTCTTTTATTATTATTATCCAAGTAAATGTGTCATTATTAAGTCGGGTTTTAAAGTAGGGCTTAGGTCGTTCTTTCATTAGCGTCGTATCTATTTATGCAGATAAATTGCCCCGCCACCTGACATTTTATGCGGGGCTAATTTAATATTTCCGTCTTTTATTATTTGTTAGCTAAGTGTGTCCGCCTGAGAGGGTTTTTCGTTTATGGGAATATTTGACTAGTTTAAGTGGCGTGAAAATTGTGTCTGAGGTCGTATTTACCTGTTCGTTTATAATGTCGTTAATATTTTCAAGAACGTCTAGTCTTCGTCCTTTTTTGCTAGGATGTAGTAATGTCATACACTCGTCTATATCTTTTGGTGTGTGTCCGCAGGTGCCAAGGTATAATGCAAAGTTGGAGTCTTCTCTTTTTCGTTTGTTTAAGCTTATGTGTTATGTAAATCTTGTTTTTAGTGTTCGTCCAGTTTGACCTATATAAGTATGTTTACAGGTAAGTCTGTACAAGTAAGTCTGTATACTCTGCTGGAACTAAATTTGTCAGTTGTTTCTGTCGATGTCCTGAGATTATGTGTGCTGGTTTTTAATGCTGTGAGTAAACCTTCTTTGTGAAAAAGGTTAGTTAATCTATATATTTCTGGTCCTGTGTAAGTAAAAGTGTATCGTCGTGTTGTATCGGTTGCATTTTTGTCTTCTTTATTCCTGTTTTTAGTGTTGTATTATCTAAGAAGTTTATCGATAATAGTGGGTTGGTAGACGTTGTTTTTAGCTATGGTATATATTGTGGCGAGTTTTTTGTTTCACTTATCTGGAATAAGTAGCAATATCTTAAGTCAGTGTATCATATGTCTAAATGCTGCTAGTTGATGTTGGACAGTGTGGTTGAAGGTGATGTGAATGGTAGTGTCCGTCGTAGTTGGTTTTCTATAAATGTTAAAAGGTCAGTTCCTAGTGTTATTGTGATGTCAAGATAATGCAAATTTCTATCCTGTTATTTTCCACTGTGTATGTATCGTTATTAGATATTGTGTTCAAATCTGTTAGAATTTATTCGACGTTATCTTGTTCAAGGATGGATTTGATGTCATTTACCTATCTAAAGTAATGAGTTATTCTATATTTTGTTCCATTCGTATCTTCGTGTATAGTGATATGTTGCATGAAAATTTCCATGAAGGTTTTGGAAGTTGGGTTTACCATGCCGAGTTCATCAGGTAATTTGTAAAAGTGATTATTAAAAACCAAAAAATAAAATAAAAGTGTTAAGTTAATTGACTTCTTTAATATTTTATAAATAAATTTATAATATTTAATAAATAATTTATTCTCAAGCACAAGGTCTTTATATAAAAATTAAATAAATTTTGATTAATTATTAATTAATTAATTAATTATGCCAACCATCGGTTTGGCGAAATATTGAAAAATAAAAAAAAAAAAAGTTTTAAAAATTTTTTTATTATTTATCTTTATATAAAAATTAAATAAGTTTTGATTAATTATTAATATTAAATTTTAATCTTTTCACACGGTCATTTAAATTATAACGATTTTATTTTTTTTTTCTCAATATTTCGCTTTCCTGTGGAAAGCTTCTTTAGGAAATTATTTTTTATATTTTCAAAAACAAAAATTATAACAATTTGAAAAGAAAAAATTTTTGAAAAACATTTGACAAAACATATAAAATAATTTTCTTCATACATACAAACATACTAAAATTAAAATTTAAAATAAACGATCTTTTTTATCTTTAATATATATCTTTTTTCTTTTTTAAGATCTTTTTTTATATATTTTTTCTTTTCAATATTTCGCTATTCTTTGGAAAGCTTCTTCAGGAAAAAAATTTTTATATTTTATATAATTTTTATATTTTATATAAAAAAAAATTTTTTTTTTATAAAATAAATAAATAATAAAAATAAAATCGTTATAATTTAAATGACCGTGTGAAAAGATTAAAATTTAATAGAAATAAAAAAAGGTCGAATAAAACTGAAAATAATAATCAAATAAGAATATAATAAGATTAATTATTAATTAATTAATTAATTATGCCAACCATCGGTTTGGCGAAATATTGAAAAATAATAAAAAAAAAAAGTTTTAAAAAATTGTTTATTAAATAATGACCTACTAACTACGAAATAAATTTTATTATTATTTTCGATATTTCGCCACACCATTGTGTGCCATTTGCAGAAAAATTAACGTGTATCAACAATTTAAAAAATCATTCAAAAAATAAAAAATTGTTGTCAAACAAATTCATAATAATTCTGAAGAAGCCACCCAATGGTGTGGCGAAATATCGAAAATAAAAATTAAATTCACTTGCAGGATTTACCATAATAAATCAACAGTTAGAGAAACAACAACAATGACAGACAAAAAGTTATTTAAAAAATTTTATGAATAAAAAAAGAAAACAGGCGAAAATTTAAAATAATAATCTTCAAAAATGAAAGGGAAAACCCTAGGCAAAGAAATATATAAAAAAACCTTTATTTTCTAATTTATAAATGAATTCTTCCAACATAAATATCGAAAAAAAAGTAAACTAGCGAAAAAAGGCTATAGATGCAGATATTTAGCGAAAAATATCAATATAAAGCCAGCATCAGCTACAAAAAATATCACATAAGCGCCTTAATACCGAAGAAAATCAATAAAAATGTCTGTAATTTTCTAACATTTTCCGACCTGAAACAAAATAATGCAGAATCTATCAAGTTGCGATCTTAGTTCTTAATATTTCTTTGAAATCATTTTTAACTCTTTGGGTCAATTTGGAGATTGTTTTGAATTTATTGCTTATTTTACATAAAACTTACTCAAAGTAAATACTTAGAAGACCTGTTTTGTTTAAAAGGAAATATGTCACAAGTAGCTTAGAGTTAAATATGTTTTAGAGCTCCAGTATAACAGCCAACGAAACTAAACAACTAAATAATAAAGTTTTCTATTAGTTCGCTTTTCAGCGTACTAATAAGCGAAATGTTATTTTAAAATAAAATCATTAAAATTTCTTAATGGGGGTAAATTTCTCAACTTAATTTGGGAGAGAACCTTTAATCACATTTTAGATAAACTTAAGTTGCTTAATATATTTCAAAATATATTTATTTGATTATTATTTTCAGTTTTATTCGACCTTTTCTTTTATTTCTATTAAATCTAAATCTTTTAAACGGTACTTTAAATTATAACGATTTATTTTTTTTTCTCTATATTTTCTGAAGAAGCTCTCCACAGGAAAGCGAAATATCGAGAAAAAAATAAATCGTTATAATTTAAAGGACCATTTAAAAGATTAAGATTTAATAGAAATATTTCAAAATATTTTCCACGCAGCGCAACAAAAATATTTGCTCTTGAGTGTTATTAAGAACCTTCAAAAATCTCGTAATCACATTGCGGCCAGACGAATTTACCTTCCTAATGTTTTTAAGGAGAAAAAATGTTTGCCTACATTTCTTATGTCTAATTTAATCCAAAGTTACAGTGAGCTGAAACACAGCGAAAATATATAAACTAGCGCAATCGCCCACGTGTAGAAGACACTTGATTTCACACAATTTTGACATCCTTGAATAAACTTGTTACGTTTTTGCTGCTTTTCAAGAGTGCGTCAAATTTCATTCTGTTGCATGTCATGTGTTTCTTTTTCTCTCTGGCCCTATTGTTTTTAGAATCTCTTGTTTACTAAACGTGGACTTTAACAACCTCTGTATTCTGTTACTTCCCCCAACTTCCGCAATCTTCATGGAAATTTTTATGCAACATCTCGAATCAGTACACGTAAAAACACTCATGGAAAAACACAAAATACCTCATTACTATAGATACGTAGATGACATTATATGCATCCTCGAGCAAGACAACGGCGAACAAATTCTAGAAACTTAAACACAATTCATGATAAGATTACATACACAATGGAAAAAGAACAAAACATAAATTTACATTAACTTGACATAACTATAATATGAGGAACTGACTATTTAACATTCGACATCTATAGAAAACCAACAACAACCGACACTACCATCCACAACACCTCAAACCACCCTACCCAACACAAACTAGCAGCGTTTAGACATATGATACACAGGCTCCACTTACACCAGATAAGTACAGGAGCGAACTCGACACAATCTACGCCATGGCTATGAATAACGGCTACAAAACCACTACCATCGATAAACTACTTAGACAATACAACACTAAGAACAGAAATAGAGAAAACAAGGAGACAGCCGATACAACATGACGGCACACCTTTACTTACACAGGACCAGAAATATACAGATTAACTAACCTTTTTCACAGAGAAGGAATACTCACAGCCTTAAAAAGTGGAAACACCCTCAGACACTATCTCAGAAAAACGACAGAAACAACTGACAAATTTAATTCCAGCGGTGTATACAGACTTACCTGTACCTGCAAACGAACCTCTATAGGGCAAACTGGACGAACAATAAAAACAAGGTTTACAGAACACATACGCTCATACAAACGGAAAAGAGAAGATTCAAACTTTGCATTACACCTTGACACTCACGGACACACACCAAGGGAAATAGATGAATGTATGACATTATTACATCCTAGCAAAAAAGAACGAAGCCTAGACATTCTTGAAAATATGGAATCTACAAAACAAAAACATTCAACAACGACATTATAAACGAACAGGTAAACATGACCTCAGACACAATTTTCACACCATCGAAACTACTCATGCAAACGGGCAAACGAAAAACACCCTCAGACGGACACACGTACCTACATAATAGTAAAATACGGATGTATCGATAAATTCACTTTGCATACAAATGCTAGGTGGCTGGTATTCTGCTTACCTGAATATATACGAACCTAATAACAGAACTGCCTGAACGCCAACACTGAATCACCAGTACAAACTAAACCGCGGCTTGAGAATGATGCATTTGCATCGAAAGCGCTCGCCATCGAATACAAACCAGCCAGTTAGGACGGAAAATGGCAATATCAACTATATTGTATTTGTTTTCTCTTTTGGACTTCCTTGCGACGGCTACTCGAAAACTTTTTATTTATACACCTTTAAACAATTAATCCACTGCGGATACTAAACAACATTTATTGTTATTATACTCCTCTGTTTGGATTTGAACTCATGGTCTTTTGCCCAATAAACATGCAAAAACTTTTATCAACACAGCCAACGTAGGTATTCAATATGTGTAAGCAAAATATTTTTTTCTGTGCACCCAATGTACCACCACCAACAAGGGTGGTGATTGCAAAAACTTATTCAGTTCGAAGACACTTAAATTTTATTATAGGAAAAAGAATAAATATACACTGAGATAAATCAGAAATTAGAGCGTGTTAACTGTATACCACCCAAAGGTTAGCGTGTGAATATCCAACGTTATAATAAAGAAATTTTTGAGATCGATTTAAACGGTTTATAACACCTCATCTTTAAGGCTCAGATTATACAGACTTGATGATGGAAAACTGTTCGTCAAAATGTTTAATAAAAAATTCTTTATATTTTCATCGTCTCCAAAGGAAGAAATAGATATTGATCCAATACAGCTGATATTTTTTTAAGCACTTAAGGCTATTCCATTATGCCATGGTCAGTTGTTATGCATTTTAAAGTCATACACAGCATCTCAATATAATGTAAATTATAACCATAAATATCATTTGAATATTTCAAATGACCATTACAATATAATTTAAAATTATAAATACACATTGAAAAAAATATATAATTATATATAATTATGTAGTCTATTAGTTTCTCACTAATTAAAATCTTATTGAAAACACTCTTCCTGTCATTTATTCATAATTTTTTTTTTTTGTTTCTTTCAAACATAAAAATTCCTTTAAACATATTGAAAAGAAAAATAAAACCTGTCATAAAGAATGCGTCTTCAATTTTTAAAAATTCTTAAGAGAAAAAATATTTTAAAAAATCATAAATAAGACAAATAATTCATATTGAGGTAAATTTGAAAATAAATTTAAAAAAATGTAAAAAAATATACATCAACATGAAGATCCAAACAGCGCACCTTTTAAGGATACGTTGCACTAAAATGAAAATGTCCCATACACACGCACATGATAAACCAGCTCATCAACACGGCATTTTGACAACAAGAAACACAGTGTTTTGTTTTATACAAAAGCGAAATACAAAAGATTTATATTAAAAAATTAAATTAATTTTTTACTGCATTCAGTTTACCACCACAAAAAGTCATTGAAGTCGAGTAAATATTGATTATAACTTCGTCACTTTATGAAAATTTTTAATGAAAATTAAAAAAAAAATAATTTTAAAGAAATAAAAGCTAACATTTTTAGCGAGTCTTTATCTTCTGAAATTCAAAACTCCTACCTCGCACTGGAAATAAATTCACCACACCAGAGCCTGTACACTCAACAGGGATGTTAAACGATATTTTTTCTACCAAAACGCTTTCCAAATTATACTAAAGACATATTAAAGACAACGTATATTTACAAAATACACATACGATACGTAATACAAAAGACCTTGTCGAAAAACTTAAAGACATCAAGATAACACGTTACGCGTTTCCTTTGCCATTAATGATCTATATAACTTAATACCAACTCAAGAAATCTCAGTTGTCCTACGCAGTACACTAGACATTTTATATAGTAACCAATACATCACTGGCATTATACATATTGCAAAGATGATAATAAAACAGAACTATGTTAAATTTAATAACCACTTCTACAAATTATCTGATGGACTCGACATGAGAAACCCAACTTATGGAAATTTTCATGCAACATCTCGAAAATACTAATGGAAAAACACAAAATAACTCATTACTGTACATATGTGAATGACATCGTGTTCACCCTAGAACAAGGCAACGCCGAACAAATTATAGCAGATTTAAACCAATCCACAATAACATTATATACATAAGGGAAAAAGAACAAGACAGAAACTTGCATTATCTTGACATCACAATAACTGGAGCGAGGAGCTGACTGTCTACTCTTTGACATTTATAGAAAACCAGCTACTATGAACACTACCATTCACATTACCTCGAACCACCCTACCCTACAAGAAGTAGCAGCATTTAGACATATGACACAAGGACTGAAGATAATCCGACTTAATCCAGATAAGTAGAACAAAGATCTCGGCACTATTTACACCATAACTAAAAAAACAGCGACTACAAACCTTCTACTATCGACAAACACTAAAAACAGCAATAAAGAAGGAGACAATTGATACAACCCGAGAACACACTTTCATTTGCATAGGACCCGAAATATATAGATTAACTAACCTTTTTCACAAAGAAGCTTTACTCACAGCATTAAAAACCAGCAACACTCTGAGACATAATCTCAGGACATCGAAAGAAACAACTGACAAATTTAATTCTAGCGGAGTATACAGGCTTATAATATGTTCACGTGAGCAGCAAATATCAAGGTTCGCTCTCCCATTCGCAGTTCGCAACCGAATCTTGATTGAAACAGCAAGGTTCGCCATACAAAAATATGATAGCGAACCTAGTGGGTTCATTTTGAATCTTGTTGTGAGCCTCGAAAAAATACTGTCTTCTCTAATTTTAAAAACAAAATATCATTTGTTTATCTTCACTATTTGTCAAAAGCTGTAAAGAATAAAGAAATCAAAACAAAAAGTGCAAAAGAAGCATTCATACATATAAAAATAAAAATAATAAAAAGTGTTGTAATGTGCCGTAGAAAATATTCAAAAATTAATAAATATATGAAATATATTTTTTAATAACCAACTTAACTTTTTTATTAATTTTAAACTATCAAAATTCACCCGAAATATATATGTATGTATATGTATGCATGTTATAGTTACAGTAGTTAAACGTAAAAACGAAACAAGAAAAACGTAGTTTGAGCACCACGGTTCGCTATTGTGGTTCAGCGAGCGAAACAATTAGTTCATTTTGCCGGCTAAACATGGCAAATTGGGCGAACACTAAAATCAAGACACAGAACACATACAACTCCAGCTTTCCATTACACCTTGACACTCACGGACACAGACCAAGGGAAATGGATGAATGTATGACACTACTATATCCTAGCAAAAAAGGACAAAGACTTAATATTCTCGAAAACATTGAAATCTACAGAACAAAAATTTTTAACAGCGACATTTCAAATGAACAGGTACATATGACCTAAGACACAATTTTCACACCACTGCAACTGTTCATATTTTCCAACAAGCGTAAAACACCCTCAGATGGACACACCTAACTAACAAATAATAAAAGACGGAAATATTAAATTAGCGCCGCATAAAATGCCAGGTGGCGCGACAATTTACAGGCATAAATTATTACGACGACAATGAAGGAACGACCTAAACCCAACACTATTTATACTAGCATATATAACCCAAAACAGTATCATTTAAAACTCGGCTTGATAATGATGTTGCCGTATCGAAAGCGCTCTCCGATCGTACTAAACAAACAGCCAGTAATAACAGTGTTCACGGAAAGGATACGGTGCCCCTGTAGGCTAGTAAGTAGTGTACTAGCTTTTCAGTATGGGGGTTGTGGGTTCGATTCCCAATGAAGACCTTGGTTTTTTTCACAACAAAATTAAAAATTGACTGTCGGTGGGGCTGCTCAGCGATGAAGGCATAGTCACTGGTCACTGTGCTGTCTTTATACGGCAGTTAATTTCCGACTATTCTGCTTTCACCACCTGTTTCATCTCTTCTTTATCCTTTTCCTAAAGAATGTAGCACGGTACTTGACTAAATACTAAATAGGCATTGATGCCTGAAGTGCTACTTCTCTTTAAAAAAAAGGAATGACAACAGTAAGCACATATTTCTTGTAAATTAAAGAAATCATTAATTTTTGAATTTTTTCTCGAATAATTTTTGAATTGAATTAGCAAATTTTGAATTAATTCTTTTCACACAAACAAATGAATTGAATGCAATTTGAGTCAATTCAAATGAATTTGGTAAAACTGAATTATAATTCATTTCGAATTCAAATGAATTTGTCAAGTGAATGGCAATTCGTTTCCAAATTTCAATTCATTACCAACTCATTTGAATTTAATTAATTGAAATTTGAATTGATTTTGTAATTAAATCTGCAGTAAATATCAATGCCGTTTTGTTATTCAATTAATTTGTTTATGTAAAACACAGCAAGCATTGCTCTCGTTTTGTATATAGCATAATATTTGAAATTCCCATGATATACTGAAATTGTCAGGTAGCGGCAGAATAGGAATTGAATTGGTTTTTTTAGTTATAAAACTTTTTAAGTAAACGATGCATTGGCTATTGTTGCAATGACTTCAATTTCGCACGAAAAGCGCATTTGAATAATTAAAATCCACCATGAAAATGGTTTTGAAAGTGGTTCTGTTAAAGTTGTTATTCGTTAAATTCGTGATATTTTCGGACAACATAATCCTCCTTCTGGGACCGGTTTTTCTGAAAAAATCTGTTTTTAGATTGTGTCAACAAGCACCCCCCAGGGGCATATAAATATGGTCTTTATAGAATTCCACTATCTAGACTCAGTGCAACTGGAGAAAAAGGGAGCCCAGTCCCCTGAAGACAGGCAGGGAGTCAACTGGAAGCTCCACTTTATTTCCACGGGGATCAATGAGCCGCAGAGTTCATTATTTGTCTCTTTAGACATTTAATAGTTCTCTGGCTGATTATTGAGGTTAGCCCCTATACGGGAGTATCGTGGTGGTTGTGGTTTCGCGGCCCCATAACAGTATAACGGTTTTTATGGTGGCCAGGATCATCTCACTGATAATGACACGCAAAGTGAATGATCCAGTCCAGTGAGCATGCTAGACATGTGTTCTGGACAGGAGTTGAAAGTCTCCAACTCTTTGGCAAGGTGTGATGGTTTGCAGCCCTGCCCTGGAATCATTAAAGTTGCAACTAGGTGGTTCTGTTGCTTAGAATTATGTCTTCGGCTTCCTAGGACGCCTGTATGACGTTCCAAATTATACAATAGTGGTTTGTCCACCATCTGATTAAGGCTACATAGCCAGGTGCGGATGTAAAACAAATCACACTCTGTGTCAACAAGCAAAATTGCCCCATTTGCACGAAAAAAAAACCTTTTTAATATTTATTTTCCGCTACAATTTTATTCAATTTTAAAACACTGTGCAACACACAATTGAAAAAAGAAATAATAAAAGAGCCGTAAAGAACGGACGTACGGAAAAAACGTCAAATATAATTATGATTTGATGCTAAAAAGAAAAAAGTTCATTTGTTTTTTTGTTTTATTTTTTTTTGTTTTTAAATGTATTTAAATTATTTTTAAACCAAAAATAATGTTTTGGCACACAAATGCAATGAATTTTAGAATGCAAAAAGTCCAAATATGAAAATGTTCTGAAATACTGTTTGAATTGTATTATTATAACTACTCCATGAACTTTGTGATATTAAAACATAAACAAAATTTAAATGTTCTGTATTATAATCCGAAACTTATTTAAGGCCTGTATACCATTTTTGGGTTTGCTGAAGACGATAATAAAACAAGGCTATTTTGTCTAAATAAATCTTCTAAATCAAATTTTTGGGACGTGTTCGATAAAAGGACTTTGCAATATTTTTCTAGTTTCGGTACCTAAGGCAGCTCATGGCTTTAGTTTATTAGCTTTATGTAAAATTTCTACAAGCTCCTGCTGCTTCAATGCTTGCAGACGACAAGAGTTGCGTATCAGGCGACTTATTCAAAGTAAAATAATAATAATAATAATTTTCAGTAATAGGCTCTTGACAAACATTCTCACGAATTTCGAGGACAAGACAGGTTTTAACTTTTTTTACCTGTACGCTGGCATATTTGTGAGAAAAGAATATTTCAAATAAGGAATATAAATGTTAAGGCAGAAATATAATATTAATTTTAATAATTAATTGTTCTTGATGGACTTACATATTTAAACTAATAGAAGTCAAATTTGAAAATTTTCAAATTTTCAAGTTTTCAAATTTTAAAAATTGAAAACTTTCAATAATCGTTTTAAATAAAATGATATGAATCATAGCAAATAAAATATCATAAAAATAAACATATTTCAAAATTTATTTTCAAATACATACTGCCTTCATCTCTGCTGCTGATGCTTCTGTCAGGTGTATGTACTAAATGACTATAACAACAAATAATTTATGTACAACAGCCACTATTTTCAATATTATGAAAATAAATTATTTGGCAAATGCAATAAGAAAAAATTAATAAATTTAATTTTAATAAAACTTTAAAATTCTCTATTTCAGAAAATACTAAGAATTTAAAAAAAAATAAAGCTGGGCTTGTGATCAACTAAGAAGTTTTCAAGAAGAAGTTGGTTTTCTAATGCAATCACTGACATGTGATTTCAACAGGACTGTGTCACAAGTCACACAGTCAATTAAACGTTCTATTAATTGCAAACCAAATTTTCCGATCGCATAATTTCACGACAAGCAGCATTTAAGTGGCCAGCCAGATCGTGTGGTTTAACACCACTGGGGTTATAACAGGGTCTATACGAAGCCAATCGAAACAAAATAGGACCGCAAAAGAAAAGAGTCTATACGAAGCCAATCGAAACGAAATAGGAAAGAATCGAATGAAAGAATCGACATCTGTTAACGTGGTCGTGGTAATCATTTGAGAAATATAATTTTTCATTCATAATCGCCGAACTTTTCTCTTCGTAATACAATAAAAATTTTAATTATCTAAATATATTGTTTTATTTTGTTTTAGAAAACAAACTTCATGCTGAAAAACCCTTTATAAGGAGCTTTTGCTTGAAAAAAAAATTATTTATAATTTATTTTATTAAAAACTTATAGCCTATAGTCCAAGTTATTAGACCTCATAAAGAAGAGCTAATGATGTTTTTTTTAGGTTATGTGTTTTTTCTTTTTCTATAAACAAACGACAATTGGATCTATGGTGGGCTTCCAGTATGCCATACGCGGTTATCATAGTGCTCTAATATAATCTATAAAAAAAAAACTTTTATTAAACACAAACGATATAAACTACCTTTTGTGACATTCCCTCCAGGGACACGCAATCTTGATAGATCTCTTCCCCATCTTGACATGTGGCTACGGGGATAAAAGGTAACACCAGTCACCTGGGCTAGCAGGAGCTCGAAACTAGAAGATTCATAGGACTTTCAAAGTTCGACCAGTGACTTATTATACCCACACTGTTTTCACGGGAACCACTTGGCCGCAGAGCTACAGCCCTGTTTTGGAGCAACGTGGTGGCTGTGGTTTAATCGGGCATTGAAGAAAGTTCAAAAGAGATGTTAACAAAAAAGTTAAAATCCAAAGTCCTAAGTTGCGCATAGAACAGGAATTGGATAGTCTCCAACTCTTCAGCAAGAAGTGGGGACACTGCCCTGCTACCATGTACTTGTATGCGTCTTAGAGTGTGGGTGGTATTACACCCAGTGGTAAGACCACCGTCAGATTAACGCCTCGCGGCCAGGTGTTGACGTCATGATAAATGAATGTGTTAAGGAATTGAAATACGAAACATTATATGTTCTAACTCAAGGCACGATGACAAAATAAAATTTATGGAAGGAACAAAATAATTTTTACATTGTTATTTAGTTTCAGATAGCCATTGCGTTTAAGTTAGTAACAATGACACATAGACTACTTATGACGACAGCAGTTTGGAAACCTATTGATGTTGTCAATGAAATTTGTAGACACCAAATGTGTCACAAATGGAGCAATCTTTTTATTTATTTATTTATTAATAATTAATTACAATAATTATAGTTATTTGACCTTTTTAATATTTTTTAGCAGTTTATTTTTAAGCACTAAGTGAATGTTTGTTCATTATTTTTGTTTGTCCTGATGATGCCTATTTTTGTTTGTCCTGATGATGCCAACCCATGGTTTGGCAAAATATTGATAAAAATACTAAAAAATAAAGTTTTTTAAATATTTTTTTTTATTAAATAATGACCTAGTGCTTAAAAATAAACTGCTAAAAATAATTAATTACAATAACACAATTATAGTACTTAACATAGAGTTTTCGTCTCGTATAATTAGATAAATTTATTTTATAATTATAAGACGATACAGTTTAATATGAATTTTGGGAGAATTTCAATGTTATAATCATTAATATTTTTTAAAAAGCTTGATGGTTAGATAAATGACGTCAGCCTTAATATATTGGCAGCTCAAAAAATAAAGCAGTTTGTTTTCTAAAACAAAATAATTTAAATAAGGATGATTCAAATTTATATTGTATTACGACGAAAAAAGTTCAGCAATTATGAATGAAAAATGATATCTGGCAAATGCCCACCATTACCACGCTGGCAGATGTCGATTATTTCATCAAAGTTTTTAATCACTTTTTGACAAAATGGCGGTCCTATTTCATTAATCACATCACGGATTTTGAGTTTTAAGGCTGCCATCGATTCGATTGGCTTCGAATAGATTCTGTCCTTAACATAGCCCCGCAAAAGAAATAATCCAGTCGTGTTAAATCACACGATCTAGCTCGCCACTTAACTGCTGATTGGGGTGAAATTATGCGATCGGGAAATCTTGTTTGTATGTAATAAATTGATCGCTTCATTGGCTGTGTGGCATGTGACACCGTCCTGTTGAAAGCACACGTCAATGATATCTACATCGGCAATAATAGGCCAAAATTGAATTGTAGCATCTGGCGAAATCGTGATCTGTTAACCGTTACCGCATTTCCAGCCTCGTCTTCGAAAAAAAACGCCTCCAGACCACATAGCATAGCGTACAGTGACACGTTGAGCATGCTCTAGAATTTTCAGAGAAAATTTTGATTGTTGACATACCCTAACAAGTGAAAATGGGCCTCGTCTGAAAAATGATTTTTTCAGACTGTTCCTGAATAAATTAAGCAAATCTGCGGCGATGTCAATGATCATTCGGCTTCAATTCCTGTACCAGTTGAACTTTGTAAGGCTTCAAAGTCAAATCCTTACGTAAAATTCGCCATGTGGTGATTTTGGTGAACCCCAATTGTTAAGAATGTCGAGGAATCTGCTTGAACTCTGTGGCTCACGGCTGTGATGTTTTCATCTGTTGTAGGACGCTGTCGAAGACGCGTTAAGCTGAAAGTCCATACCACGCGTTCTACGCGCACACGCTTTGTATGCGTTTGATGCTTTTTACGCGTTCTGCGCTTTTCAAACTTCAAGTTACATGCAACGCTTTTTATGCGCCAAGTTTTTTGTTATGATCAGCTGTGGTGTAAATAATTTTATCTAATAAAAAAAATTTTTGCAAAACTGAAAACTGAAATTGAAATTTTTCAAGAATTTACAGAATTTATTAAATTTTTGCATATGCTATTTTGAGGACCTATGGAAAACTTCAAGAGAAAAGAAGACGCTTTTGGGTGCATCCCTTGTTTTTGGAAAGGGAAGTGAGTGGTTTTTTTGCACCAACGTTTGAAAAATCAAAATAACAGAAATAATACAACGTCAAAAACAGCTGAAATTTTTTCATGGCGCTTGCGACGCGCAGAAAAGTAGAAAGTAAACCTACTTCATGCGTTCTATACGTCATAAGCATTCTATGCGATGTGCTGTGTAACTTGTCACATACAATTACACTGATTCTAATTTTTTGACAGATGCGTATAGAGCGTGTACGCGTAGAACGCTTACGATTCGGACGATATTGTCCGAAAATATCACGAAATTTACGAAATGTAATTTTAAAAGAACCACCATTTTCATAGCGGATTTTAATTATTTGAATACGATTTTCATGCGAAATTAAATTCATTGTCAAAACTACCATTTTGTTAGTGTAGTCACAATTGATAACCAACTTCTTGTTAAAAACCCCGAAAGTTATAAACAAAAACACTATATCTCATTATTTTTTCAGAATTTTTAATGCAGCAGCTGTTGTTAATTTTTAACAAACCAGGTCTGTCCCTGAATAGAAATTTGATGAGAGGTCAATTAATGTTATAACTGAATGTTTGTTATGACTGAAATATTTAAGTATAATCTGAAAATTAACAATTTGATTTCTTTACTTCAATACTCCATTCGAAAATATGGACAAGTTTAAAAAGTACTTTTTCTAAAGTCCAATAAGGGAATTTGTAGATACATATAAATATATATTTATAAACTTTTCGTTACCAATAAATATCTTTCTAAAACAACTCGACCAACTGTTTCTTGCTTGTTTTTTGTTTTTTATTTTTTTTCATTTGACTCAAATATTTAAAATTTTTATTTCTCGTTAAATTTTTTTGTTTTGCTTGTTGGCCGATTTATTTAAATTTAATTTTACTAAATTAAAAGAAGAACAAATTTTGCTGCTACTTTTCGCTTGTGTTTAGAAATTTCCACCCAATCCATGTATGGGTTGAGATTCCACCAATATGATTTGAAAATATTGAAACAAATTAAATAATAAAATTCATGTTCTTTTGGTTGTTTCTTTCTACTGAGAGAAGAAAATATATATAAACAAAAAAATAAAAAAAAAATAAAGATAATGTTTTGTTTAAACTGCCACAATGATGCTTACCTCCTTTGCCTCCTCCTTTGACCCCCTGCTTCTGATTATTTTAAAACAATTATAAAATATTTATTACTCACACAAACCAATAAATATAGATTTTACTTTTTGTAAAGGAAAGAACATTAAATTTCCAAATGCAATTGTGTGGTGGTCTAATGAAACGAACAACAAATTTTCACATGGAGGATATACGTAAACAAAAATCTTGAATCTTGATGATTTTTAAAAGAGAAAGAGTAAGTAAATTCTCATACATTTAGGGAATTTTGATTATATTTGAAATTTTTTTTTATAATTTTAAATTTCTTTTTGCAATTGAGTAGCTGTACAGATGGTAGAAGGAGAGCAAAAGATAGATTTTTTTTCTGATTTCCAAGTTGTTTTCAATTTTTTAACAAACATTTTCTATAAAAATTACCCCTTTTGCTCAGCAACGCTTGCGCTTTTTTCTTCTAAATATATTTTATTATATTTTCTTTAATGCTTAAGTGTGTGTGTATTCGTTTGAGTGGTAGTTTTCAAAATTATATGTTTCAAATTGTTTATACATGCAGATTCCAACGCCTGGTATAAATATTAGTACAACAGAATCCAGCAGACACTCGCAGTTCTACAGCGAAAGTGTTGATTTAGTCTCTTAGTTTTTCTTTTTGTTGAAACGGTTAGTATTCAAAATATCTTAATATTCAATAAATAAAGTGATTTCAATAGAACGATGATTTTTAAGAATAAATACAAATTCGAAAATAAAAAGGAGTATTGAAGAAAAATCAAGTGATATTTGCCATTATTAAAAGGATTATCGCACAGAATTTTGGAATTTACAAGTCTTCACAAAATGAATGGAATTTTAGTTTATTAAAAAAAAACTTAAACTTAATAAAATTTTTAAATTGAAAATTAAAGTGATTAACGTTTTTTAAAAGTAAAAATAAATATTTAAGAAAAATTTTTAATAAATATTTCTGTCGAAAAATATTTGAAAAACCACATTTTAGTGAACTTTATATTTACAGACTTATAAAACAAAATAAAAGAGATGTTATATAAATTTAAAAAAAAAATATTCAAAGAATATAATATTTAATCATTATACTTTAAAAAATAATTCCCACAATTTTAACTGATTTTTGGCTTTTCCCCCTTCCCGTTTTATATTTGCGTTATGGATTAATTTAACTTAACCTATAAAAAAAATTAGAAATTAATTATACACACCATTTTCAATATATTTTAAACGTTGAAAAGTTTAAAAAGATTTAAAGCAAATTTTAAATTTATTTTTAAGTTAAAATTTTAAATAATTTTACTTTCTTAATAAATTAAGTAACTAAAAAAACATGCATCTTAAAATTGTTTATAATTCTCAAATAGTTCGAAATTTCAAAATATTAAAAAATTTTAATATTTTATAAAAATAATCTAAAAAAAAACCCCGTCAACAATGTTTTACTTACATATAAAACTAAAAAAAACAAATGTTGTTTCTGTAATACTCAATTTTTAAAATACTCACTTGACTTTTTCTCCAATCCGGCAAAAAACCAAAAACCCCGTTTAAAAAAATAATAATTTTTTTTTGCCATTTTTTTCCGATTTCAATTATAGTAACAACACAAAAACTCCAAAATGTGTGATGATGAAGTTGCTGCTTTAGTCGTTGATAACGGTTCCGGTATGTGCAAGGCCGGTTTCGCTGGTGATGATGCTCCCCGTGCTGTTTTTCCCTCTATTGTAGGTCGTCCCCGCCATCAAGGTGTCATGGTCGGTATGGGCCAAAAGGACTCCTATGTCGGCGATGAAGCCCAATCCAAGAGAGGTATCTTGACTCTTAAATACCCCATTGAACATGGTATCATCACCAACTGGGATGATATGGAAAAGATCTGGCATCACACTTTCTACAATGAATTGCGTGTCGCTCCAGAAGAACATCCCGTCTTGTTGACTGAAGCCCCCTTGAATCCTAAGGCCAATCGTGAGAAGATGACTCAAATCATGTTTGAAACTTTCAACGCCCCCGCCATGTATGTTGCCATCCAAGCTGTGCTCTCTTTGTACGCTTCCGGTCGTACCACTGGTATTGTTTTGGATTCTGGTGATGGTGTCTCTCACACAGTTCCCATTTACGAAGGTTATGCTTTGCCCCATGCCATTCTCCGTTTGGATTTGGCTGGTCGCGATTTAACCGATTACTTGATGAAGATCTTAACCGAACGTGGCTACTCCTTCACCACTACGGCTGAACGTGAAATTGTTCGTGACATTAAGGAAAAATTGTGCTATGTTGCCTTGGACTTTGAACAAGAAATGGCCACCGCTGCCGCTTCCACCTCCTTGGAGAAATCCTATGAACTTCCTGATGGTCAAGTCATCACCATCGGTAATGAACGCTTCCGTTGCCCAGAATCCCTCTTCCAACCTTCATTCTTGGGTATGGAATCTTGTGGTATCCACGAAACTGTCTACAACTCCATCATGAAGTGTGACGTAGATATCCGTAAGGACTTGTATGCCAACATTGTCATGTCTGGCGGTACTACCATGTATCCCGGTATTGCTGATCGCATGCAAAAGGAAATCACTGCCTTGGCTCCCTCCACCATCAAAATCAAGATTATTGCCCCACCAGAACGTAAATACTCTGTCTGGATCGGTGGTTCCATCTTGGCTTCCCTCTCCACCTTCCAACAGATGTGGATCTCCAAACAAGAATACGACGAATCCGGCCCCGGAATTGTCCACCGCAAGTGCTTCTAAGCGACGCGCCCAACTGCATTCAAAGGTGGCGTTTGTCATTGCTAAAACTCACCATCGTGCCATCAAACAGCAAACTTATATTTTTCATTTCTTTAATTTAAAATATTTTTTTATAATTTTACTTTTTATTATATGTTAAGTTTAAAATCAAGCTAAAAAAAATATCAAAAATAATGGAAACTATTTATAAACATGGACTTAAAAACGAAGATGAAGAAGAAAATAATGTAGATTTGTAGAACTTACGAGAAACTAGGAAAAGCAACAAAAAATTGAGAGATAATAAAGAAAAAACGATAAATAAAAATCAACACCTTGAGAAAATTTTAAAAATCGAAAATAAAATATAAATACATGTCTCGTTTCATTTCATTATTAATATTTCTTGCAGTGTACCAAAATAAACAACACATCAAGGAGGTAAAAATACAAGCCCAAGTAACTCAAATTTAAAGCCTTAAAATATTTAAATCTAAAAATAATCAAATCTTGTAAAATTTCAATGATGAGAAAAACTACAGAGAGGGAGAGAGAGAGAGAGAGGGAGGGTGTTTTCTGTATGCACGAACAACAAGTTATAAAAACAAAACATAATATCATAATATGGCAACCAGATGTTGAACTTTTATAATCCCCTTTCGATACCATTCATTGCTAGGAGGCAAAGTCAAGTGTATGAGACTGTGTATAACACATACACGAGCACAACATTATGACCATCACATCTTCAATACTTTTCTAGAGTGCACTTAGGATAATATAATATAATATCATCCATAACATAGCCTAATGCAATATTGATTTCAATAAATTTTCTTAGTTATGGCTGGATGCTGGCATTTTCGTTAAGAAAATACAAACAGCTGCAAAAACATCAAAACAATTTAATGCTATTCAAAATAGAACCGAGTATGAGTGCATAAATGCTACTTCCTGGCCGTTTTAAATTTTTTTTTTCTTTTTTTTTCATTTAATATTAGTTTTCAACACGGAAAATTATAAATAAAATAAAAACAACAAACGCACACATATGTAATAATATTCTCAAGTATTTTTCGAGCAAACATGTAAGGGTTTTTTAACAAGAAGTTTGTTTTCTAAAACAAAATAAAACAAAAAATTTAGATTAACATGATTAAAACTTTTGTTGTGTTACGAAGAGAAAAGTTCGGCAATTATGAATGAAAAATTATATTCATCAAAGTTTTTAATCACTTTTTGGCAAAATAGCGGTCCTATTTCGTTAATCACATTACGGATTTTGAGTTTTAAGGCTGCATTCGATTGGCTTCGTATAGACTCTCTCCTTAACTTAGCCGCACAAAAATTAATCCAGTGGTGTTAAATCACACGATCTGGCCGGTCACTTAACTTACCCCCCGGGGGCACATATATGGTCTTTCTGGAGAGCTACTATGTAGACCTGTGCAACTGGGGGAAAAAGGGAGCCCAGTCCCCTGAAGTCAGCAGGGGTACCACTGGAAACTCCACTTTATTTCCACGGGAATCAGTGACCCGCAGAGTTCCGTTATTATTGAGGTTGGCCCTATATAAGAGTATCGTGGTGGTTGTGGTTTCGCGGCCCCATATCAGTCTATGGTTCTATGGTGGCCGGGTTCATTTCACCTTTAATAACACCTACCTGGTGAAATGTTCCCAAATCCAGTGAGCATGCTAGACATGTGTTCTGGATAGGAGTTGGCAAGTCTCCAACTCTTAAGCAAGGAGTGATGATTTGCAGCCCTGGTCTGGAATCATTAAAGTTGAAACTAGGAAAGACCTGTTGCATAGAATTATAGCTTCGGCTTCCTAGGACGAACATGACGTCCCAAATTATGCAGTGGTTTGACCACCATCTGATTAAGACTACATAGTCAGGCGCACATTTAAATCTAATCACACTGCTTAACTGCTAAAACTATGCGAACGGGAAATTTGGTTTGCAATAAATTGATCGTTTGGCATGTTGCGCCGTCCTGTTGAAACCACACGTCAGTAATATCCACATCGTCAATAACAGGCCAAAATTGAATTGTTAGCTCCTCGCAATAGCGTGAACGATTGAGATATTTCCAGCCTCATCTTCGAAGAAAAAGACCCCATCACGCTTTCAGACCACGTAGTGAATCACGCAGTAACACATTGGGCATGCAAAGGCTTCTCAATAATCGTTCTAGAATTTTCAGAAACCCAAATGAGGCAATTTTGCTTGTTGACATACCCTGATAAAATGGACTGCGCCTAAAAAAATGTTTTTTTTTTCAGAAAAACCAGCCGGTTGAATGAATTGAGCGAATCTATGGCCATGTCGTCTTAAATTTCTGTACCATTTGAAGCTTGTAAGGGTTCAAAGTCAAATCCTTACGCAAAATTCGCCATGTATTGTTTTTGAATAACCCCGATTGTTGAAAACGTCGAGTAGTAACCATCGTTCGGACCAGGACTCAGGGGATGACCACTACTCATGCAATGCATTGTACCAGAACTAGGAAATTCCATTGTCATTTTCCGTCTTATCTGGCTGTTTTGAAGTTGAAGGCGAGCACTTTTGATGTGAAAACATCATTATCAAGCCGCGGTGTAATTAGTACTACCTGAACGCTAACACTAACTCACCAGTACTAATTACACCGCGGCTTCATAATGATGTTTTCACATCGAAAGGACTCGTTTCAACTTTAAAAACAGTCCATCGAACATCACACTGAATTTTCATGCTTAGAACATCAAAAGCTTCCGATTCCGTAAAACTTATATCACCCATAGTAGCAGGAGCAGCACATTTTCGACGCAACATTGTGTCTTATGGGCATTAAAACCAACTCTATTCAAACACCCCATTCGGAGATTGTTGCGAGACCATGATTGAGCGTATCATTCATGTTTCACCTTTTGGAACTCACCTCCAACTGGTTCGATCTATTACTAAATGAATACGAATGACATTGGATCTGCTTCAATACTGTGGCTCACAGCGGCGATGTTTTTAGTCGAGCACGCGTTGGTTTTCGCACATTTTGTATCGAGCCTAACGATCAAATTCTTAACAGTGGTCTCAGAAGGACGATTATGTTGTCCGAAGATATCACGAATATTACGTGAGACTTTACGAAATGTAGCTTTAACAAAACCACTATTTTCATTTTTAATGCGATTTTCGTGCGAAATTGAATTCATTGTAACAATTGTCAATGCATCTACTACAAAAACGTCGTAAAACTAAATGTCAAAACTATCATGCTGTTGTTGTTGCCACAATTGGAAAACAAGCCTGTTGTTGAAAAACCCGATATGTAAATAAAATTAACAACAAAATTATTTTCGAAAACAAAATTCTATAAATAATTTTTTTCAGCTCACTAATCATCCGTCTATTGTTATTTCATTTGAAAAAATAAAAAACGATAATTTGGATTGGAAAAAAATCTTTAAAAATAGCAATTTATTAATTCTTATTAATAATTTTTTTTAAGAATTTTGTACAAAAAAAAATCAGGGTTCCCATATTATTTCAACTCGAAATCTATAATTAAAGCCTTTAATCCCCGGAGACTAGTTCTTTTTCCCAATAATCCCCTAAAAGTAATACCATTGTTTTGAAATTTTTTAAATAGGAAATAATTCTCATTCTGTTGCTTGTTTGCATTCATTGCACCACAAACATTTCTCCTAGATAATTGAATAAAGTTGACACCAATTATATGTGATATGCAAATAGTATTAATTCAGCGACATCATACACAAACAATTATTGAAGAAAAATCATTTTTTTATATGAAGCCCACTTTCACTTGTCAGGGTATGTCAACAAGCAAAATTGCCGCATTTGGGCTTCTGAAAATCCTACAATAATTAACAAGTGTACAGAACGCTATGTGGTCTGTAGCAGTGATTGAGCCGTTTTTTTTTTCGAAGATGAGGCTGGAAATGTAACGATCAATGGATCACTCTATCGCGAGATGCTACCAAGTTAATTTTGGCCTCTTATTAACGACGTGGATATCACTGACATGTGATTTCAACAGTACAGTGCCAAATGTCACACAGCCAATGAAACGATCAATTTAAACCTTGCTTTTTAAATATCCCCACAAAAAGAAGTCTGGAGTAGTCAAATTAGGCGACCGTGGATGCCAAGTGAAAAGAGATGTCGCAGTAATTTCATTGTAATACTGGCTGTATGCGATGTGGCACTGTTTTGTTGATACTAAGTGTTAATCAAGACCAAGCATGCAGTTTTGGCTTTAAAAAGTTTTCTTAATCATATCACGATATCGCTCCCCATTCACAGTTACAGTTATGTCGTTTTCATTTTCAAAGAAGTAAGGTCCAATAATTCCTCCTGATCAAATTGCACACCAGAATATCACTTTTAATGGATACAAAGGTGACTCTTGAATAATTTGACAGTTGCTCAACCGCGTACAAGAGAAGGCCAAGAGACTCATTGGAGACAATAGGGTATCCAACTCTATTAATTCTCTAAAGCATCGACGTAATGTGAGTTGTATTTCACTGTTTCATCATTACTACAATGGTAAGTGCTTTCACGTTTTTGCATTTAACTCGATTTTCAGAGAGAGCGCATCCATTTGTGTTGATTAGCCAGTGAATCGCACTACGCAATACAGGGAAAATTCTTTTTTTAGCAGAACGACTCGTATGTGGAATAAACCCCCTCCATAGATCTTTCCTGTCACTTTCAATGTAGTAGAATTCAAATTAAATGTCTATCTGAAATCCAAAAAGAGATGAAAAAACTTCAACTCTACGAGTTTTAGTGAATTCGGGAAGAACCTGCCATTTATTCTTACGCACCGTACCAACTGATGTCAACTTGTATTCACTGAGCAAAAGTTGAACGAGCACATAGCTCGTAAACCAGTTATCAAATGTGACGTTACGGTTTGTTTCCGTTTATATATATATATATTAGAATGTTTTGCAATATGTCATTAGTAAAACAAACAAGCTCCAACATTTGATTTCAAATTTAGCAGAGCCAGCTTCGATACAACACCTGACACCTGGCACCTGTCTAACTATATATTCAACTCTACCACAAACGTTTGTACGAAAAGGTTTTTTTAACCAAGCTGTACCGTTTTTACTTGCATATTGCGGTACAATTTACGAATCCAAAAATTTTCTATTTGTGATTAAACATTCCCCTGAAGTGGCGGCAAGTGAGATGTTGATAGATAGAATCTTACATCAGAAAGTGGTATATTGTCTTCACATCAGATATATTCTCGTCACTCGTCACAATACGCTCACTGACGTTATCGCTCTCTTCAAATGACTGCGAATCGGACAATGCGACTGCGACATCCGAGACAGATTCTTGGAGAATTGACAAAATACGCTGCAGCTGTTGTTCTTCTTTGTCCATCTTAACCTTTTTGAGCTTTAAGCACGTGTTACACGAAGTACAATCGCCATGCGACTGATTTGAAATTTATAACCTACTCCAGCTACTGAGAAGAGCGTAGAGAAGAGTAGAATATTTTTAAAACCATAATCCATTCTAAAGTTGCGGGTAATTTTAAACCAGCCCCCCCGACGCCGGGTTAAAAATAAATATTTTATGATACTCTCATAAAAGAAAAATGTATTACTGCGGGGGAAAGCATATCCATATGGCTCATACAGCCCCCCCCCCCCCCCCCGGGGCACTTTTATAAGTCATTATGGATCACACAACCATCTAGATTTGTGTCTTGCGGGCGTAAAAGGGAGCCCAGTCCCCCAGGCTAGCAGGAGCCAACTGGACAATCCACTTTATTTCAACGGGAATCAGTAAAGCCGCAGAGTTCCGCTATTTGTCTTTTTAGGCATTTAGCTGTTCTCTGACTGATTATTGAGGTTGGCCCTTCGCGAGTATCGTGGTGGCTATGTGTTTCGAGGCCCTTGTTTGAGTTTGTGGATCGGATCATTCACAATGAACACAATGAATGCTTCAGGTCTAGTGAGTATGAATGCCGTCGTGTTCTTAATTGTGTTAAGCTTCATGCGTTCTGGACCAGGAGTGGGATAGTCTCCAACTCTTCAGCAAAGAGTGAAGCCTGCGGCCTGCTACGGGCTTTTGAAGTTGCAACTAGGAGTAACCGGAGGATATACGTATCCGAAGGCCTTCTAGGGCGAGGATGACGCCACATTATATCCACAGTGGTAATGACCCACCATCTGATATTGGCCCGCACGGCTAGGCGCAGATGTAAATCTTATCACACATGGCTCATACAGCTCATGAGTGGATTTTACGCCAAATTTTCTATAAACAATTCTTCTATAGTCTTATATCTCAAGCCAAATTGATTGAATAAAAGTTTTCATTGAACCAACAAAGCAAAAAGGCAACAAAGCTCAAAAAGACTTCTATTCAAAAGCGCAGCAAAAAAAAAACAAAATAGTCTTTCTACATAAGGATTTCCTTTGGAAGCTATTCATATGTAAAAATTAAAGAAACAAAAAATATTTGTAAAGAATTTTACAAAATCGCACGTGCACATGCAATAAATATAAACAATTTTATTTTTAAAAATTTATGAGCTATAAAAGCAGTAGTGATACAGCAGTAATACCCCCTGCAGGCTAATAGGTAGTGTACTAGCTCGTAAATATGGGGGTTGTGGGTTCGATTCCCAACGAAGACCTTGTTTTTTTTCACTACAAAAATAAAACTTGACTGTCGGTGGGGCTGCTCAGCGATGAAGGCATAGTCACTGGTCGCTGTTGCTGTCTTATATACGGCAGTTAATTTCCGACTATCCTTCTGCTTTCACCACCTGTTTCATCTATTCTCTATTCCTTTCCTAAACAATGTAGCACGGTACTTGACTAAATAGGCATTGTTGCCTGAAGTGCTACTTCTCTTTAAAAAAAATACATTTTATTTTTAAATATACAGCACAACTTAACGTAGATTAAATATTATTAATTAAAATATTGGTTTAAAATCTACTCTACCAAAAAAAGTTGTTTTTGAGATTCGCCTTAAAAGGGACTTGAATGTTATAAAACTTTAATACATTTTTAAAACTAAATCCTCAACAATATTTTGGAATAATTTTAATAATCAATGTACACCTCGTTTTTTGCCGATTTTTTCTTTTAAATCACTAAATAAATGGAAAGAATATTTTAATTTTTGTTTTATTTATTTTTTTTTTAATAAAACATAAGTATATGCATACAAAATATACTTAAGAATACATACAATATCGTTGTTATTTACTAAAGGATAATTTAAAAAAATATATATTTATTTTTTAATTTTAAGATTTTATTTAAAAAATAATTGCCATATTTATTTGTTTTATTATCGTTTGATATAAATTTATTATCGTTCAATTGCCAGTAAAATAATACTATTTAAAAATTGTTCTTAAATCAATAAATAGTTCTAGAATGCATGTTGTAGCAATATCACTGTATCATTTATTTTTAGAAACAGTTATAAATAATTTAATTATACTAAATAAATATTAAAGAGTTTTTTAAAAACAAGTGGCTAAATTTATTAATTTATTAATTAAACTGCAGTTTCATAGTTCATTCTAAATTTAATTTTTGAAAAAAATAAATTTTCATTTCAAAATAAATATTTAATAAAATCTAAAGATTTATTTATACTGCAGGCAATTAAATTATTTTTTTAGGCAGAAAAAAAAGTGCTAAAAGAAATTTTAAAACAAATAAAATTAAATGCCAAATGCAACGAAAGCACAGGTAAATTAATTTAGACATGTTTGCGGTATTTTTTATATCGTAATTTATCATGACTTTGCTTTCAGTTATACATCAGGTCTGTATTAATTAACAGCCCATCCGGCCATTATATCTTTAATCGAAAATCCTGTCTGTTTTATATTTTTCGGTCTTCGAAATTTTTCTTTCACACTCGCGCATTGACAAATGATTGGATGGTAACTAAGTCTACCGTGTTATGGTTTTATTTTATGAACTTTCTACTGTTCAAATGCTTTCATTTTAACCTTACTTTTAAAACGAATATAGGCTAGATAGTTTGGTTTTCATATCACTTTGCAAAGAAATCTAATATTCTTTTATGATAACAAAAAATGATATTATAGATAAAGAATATAGAACATGAATCTCCCACAGTTCAGAAAAAAAGTAATATTCTTAAATGAAGGCATGCATTGCATTATCGATATAGAAGGCAAGGAAATTGGGCAGTAGCACAGTTGAAGGTTAAAATAAATCAATATGTCAATTAAAAAAAAAAAATTTTGGATTTTCCACCGGCGCTCGCCCCCCAAAAATGTGCCAATTGACTAGAAAATGAGATTGCCAAAGTTTTAGCTCAATCTGATAGTATTAACACGTGTGTGGTTACCGCAATGTTTATTGAAACTCTTATTACCAAGAGAAGTATTTTTAAACAATTATAAAGAAAATTTAAACCAAAACGGGGGTCAATTTTTTCTTAAAAATAATTAAGATTATAATCCCTTAAATAAGATAATGATCCCATAAAGTCAGTAAATATTGCAAAATCGTGAGATGCTTATAACTAGCAATAAAAAATATTTAGCAACGAACCCACAGTGCTTTTTCACTGTGAAATCCCTGTGCCATAAAAGTGAAATACATAAAATGTTATTTTTTAAATTAAATATTCGAGAAGTTTTGTTTTAATAAGCAATTTTTATTTTAATAATCAAAGCACCAAAGTAAGAAATAAACAAGGACTAAAACCCTTTGTTATAAAAATTTTAAACAAGGACGCTAAAAAAAACATTTTCACATTTTCACAGCAAACAACTTAAGCTGCTTAATTAAAAAAAATAATAAAATATGAAACCACTTAGTTTTTAAAAAACTCTTATTAATTTTCAACACAAATTTTCTTTCAAAAGTGGCAGCTAAGAAAATCAAATGTTAAATTAAACTAAAAATTTACATGCATTCTATAGCTATTTGTTTTTCTTTTTTATATTTTTTGGAATATGTTAATAAAATGCTTTACGAGAATTATGATAAATAATAATAATAAACAACACACTTGTTGATAAAACTTGTTTTAAACAAACATTAACTACTTAAAATATACAATTGGAAGGAATTGAGTACAAATTATAATAACATACAATATAATTTCTTAATAACGAGGAATGTAAAATATAAATGCGTGTTCAACGATGGTTTAAATTTTAATTTTAAATTTTCGTTTTTTTTCGAAAATACACTTTTTTTGTTAAAAAAAAATGTAAATTGAGAGTTTTCAAGTCTTATAGAGATTTTGTTTGTTATAATTTGGAAAAAAACATATTTTAATATTTAAATATTAAGTACTTAAATAAAGTTTTATAAAGTATAAAGTAGCTAGCTGCACATTAATATTTATTATTTATATTGTTAAAGGTATTTTTAAGGCACTTATTAAATAAACATAATAACTTTTTTAAAGTTGCGTTGCGTTATTCATTGTCTCAAGTTCATGTTCTTATATACTTTTTAGTATAATTAAATTTATAATATACATTTATATAAATGTACGTATAGAAAGTATAAAAAAAATTTTTTGTCATAATTTAGAATTAAAGATCATTTTAAAATAAATAAGTAGAACACGATATATAAAATTAATTAAAAAAAAATAATAAATATTTAAAATTTTATGAAACGATTTAAATTAAGCGAATAAAAATAAAACTAATTGCTGTTTTACAACTGCGTTGTTATAACAGATTTTCGTATTATGGCCGGTTCCTTACCTTTGGGCGCCGATACAACTTCTGACGATACCAGCCATGGTGATACCATTGCGTCGTTTTGTGTGGAAATAACATGATGATGATGGTGATGATTATTATTTTGTTGTTTGTGTGAAGGCGGCTAAAAAAAAGAACAATTTAAAACTGAAATTGTAAATATATTTACAAATAATATACTTCCATTTCTTAAAATATTTCTTTAAGGAAGCTTGTTAGTTAAATAAACCATTAAAATAATATTAGATGCCTTTGATTCTAAGTTTATAGTATTTTGTTTGTTTTTCTATAAAACTATATCAGAGTTTTCCTAAAAAAAGATTTTTTTTTATGTATAAACAATTTATTCCATTATCATCAGCGAATTTATATATAAATAAAATACTAGGTCAATTTTAATAAAAAAAAAATTTTTTTTTTTAAAACTTTTATTTTTTTTATTATTTTTTCGATATTTCAAAATTTGTTCAATTTGTTTGTTCATTATTTTTGTTTGCCTGATGGCGCCAACCAACGGTGTGGCGAAATATCGAAAAAATAATAAAAAAAATAAAAGTTTTTTTAAAAATTTTTTATTAAAATTGACCTAGTGCTTTCTAATTAACTACTAAAAAATATTAAAAAGGTCAAAAAACTACAACTATTATATATATATAAATAAAAATTATAACAAGTGAATCACTTTATATGACTTAAGTTCAACTAAATTTTATCTTCTAAATAAATTACAAAAAAGAATTATTTACAAACTTCTCTAAAAGTTTCAAAAGCAAACCACAAAATTTAGACACTAGTGGAATGAATTGTATCAGGTGTTTTTATAGAGGTATAGAACTTTAATTTGACACTTTTTCGCTTGCGGCCGTTTTCCCAGCTGTCAAGTGATTTATGTTTCGTTTAGCAATTCAACATTAATAAACTGACGCCTAAACAACACCTCTAAATTGTGCAAATTGGGTCCAAAACAAGATTGCCATTGATTCTGATTTTCATAAGTAAAATTTTTCTTTAGCGATGAAGCTCACTTTTTTTTTAATGGATACGTCAACGAACAAACCTGCCATATTTCAAGTGATGATAATCCTCAAAGGTATGTTGATACCCCGTTACATCCAGATTTGTGTGCTTTATAGGCTGGTGAAATCACTGATCCGAACTTTTTTAAAAACGTTATAGTCATTGGTGACCGCTATAGATCAATGCTTACTAACTTCAGCAATTGATCAACCATGATGTGTAGGATGTTTAACAGTTTATCATACAACTCGTGCCGCAATTGATTTATTGAAGGAAACGTTTGGTAACCGCATAGTTTTACATTTCAGGCCGGTGAATTGGCCTCCAATATCGTGCAATTTAACGCCGGTAGACTATTTTCTGTAGGAATATGTAAAGTCGCTAGTCTACCCCAAAAACCCCCAAACGATTGACCACTTGGAGGACAAAATTCGCCGCGTTTTTGCTGATATCCGGCCGCAAATGTTGAAAAGTCATCGAAAATTGGACCTTCAGATTATCTATTATAGTTCTCTAAGCGAATGTTAATATGGGAGTTATCGATTATTATCGGAGTTACCACGCCCACTCTTCAAATCTAGTTAATTTTTTAGCTGTGATAGGCATATTAATAAAGCAGTTTTTGCTATGAAACCTAAAGGCTCTTTCCAGTGCAGTTCCCAAGTCACATGATGGTTAATATTTATTGGGAGTCATCACGCCCACTGCTCCAATAGCGTCTATTTTTTTTCTAATTATAAGACTTTCAAAACTATGCACACAACAATTTCCATGCAATACAATGGTAAATGTATACCTTGCAGGGGAAGTGTCACGCCCACTTGCAATTTAAAAAATATAACATACGAGCCAGCCGTGGCGGTTTTATGCTAAACGTCATATTAAAATTTTAATGCCAAAAGATTATCCTTCCATTTCAAAGTTATACACCCCTATAAAAAACACACTTTATGTATTGAATTTTAAAATTTTTTTACTTTTTAATATAATTTTCTAGTTTCCCAAACTAAAGCTCATATATGGAAATTGGTTAACAAAATATGGCAATAGAGAATCTAGGCATATATGCTGCTCTAAATGAATATTTTCAATTTTATACAAAATGTACAAGAAAATAAAGATAAAGCAAAAAGCAAAAACAGAGAACAAGAAAGTGTTGAATAAAATGAAAACAAAAAATAAATTTAAAAAACAAACCTTTTTTTCATGACTACTTTCATTAATATCATTTTTATATGGTTGCTGCTGCTGCTGATGTTTTTGTTGTTGCTGTTGTTTAATAGCATCACGTTGTTTTTGCTGACGTTCCTGTTCACTCAACGTGGAAAATAATAAAGTTCCTACTGAGGGTGTTTGTGACATTTGTTGCGTCGTTGTGGCCGAAGATGGAGACGATGTGTCCACTTCGGAACTGCCATTTGTACACTTTTCCGTACTGGGTTTTACATTATTATTGATAATATTGTTAATGAAAATTTCATTTATTAGCATTTCTGCTGTTGTAGAGGTTAAAGTTGGAGTTGTTGGTTTATTTTGATTGATAGAAGTAGAAAATGTTGTTTCATTTTTATTACAATTGGACGTCAAGTTTAAAGCGGGTATTGTGGAAAATGTTGAAGATACATTGGAATACGTTTGTGTTGTAGATGAATTAATGACATTAGGAGGTTTTGCTGTATTTGTAATTGTGGATTGAGTTGTATTTTGATTGTTATTTGTAGTGGTACTGATGGTTTTTGGTAGGCAGGATGTGGAAGCGTTAGGGGCATGGCTTATTGTTTTATTATTATTGTGATTTGAATGTGTGGAAATTGGTATAGTGGTATTTGTATTCACAATGGTTAAAGAATTTGGAGGAGATTGATTATAATGATGATAGTTGCCAGTATGTATGGAGGAGGTGTATTGTGAAGGAGTTATTGATGGTGTACGTGTTTCAAACTCTGATAAAAAACTTGCATTAGCAAATGGTGATGTTGGCGTCGAAGTATTACTTCCATTGTTATTACAGTTTGCAGTGCTATTGTTATTATTTGTAAAACCAAAAATATTATTACCGGAATTTTGATGCGCAGCTGTTACAGGTTTTTGTTCTGTTATGCTCAAAGTCAATTTATCACCTCCCTTTTGTTATATCATTTCATTAAATTCAATTTCATAAAACATACACAATACCACATTTAAGATTCGTATTAAATAAATTCATGATCGCAAGATGATAATTAAGTTTATAAAACAACAAACATTAAGGTAACGAGTAAGTTTTACATACACACAATTGTGGGAGGAGGTGAAAAGAAAAAAACAAAAAAAAAACAAAATGAAAAATAAACAAAAACGTTAATAAAATGAAAGTGCAAAGTAAAATATACAAATAAATTTTATGTGATATACAAACACTAAGGAAAAAAACAGATTAACATTTAGCTTAAGCTTTTACATTTAAAATAAAATAAAATCATTAGCATTTTAATGTGTCTATTTCTTTACACACTTTATATACATTTGATGTAAGAAAAACCGTTTATTTACTTTTAAACAAGTAGAGAAAATCCTATTAAAAGCAGCTAATGGTGGAAACTTATACTTACAACTGAAATGTAGGTGGCATTGAGGGAGTCTGGCCCATCATTATGATGTACAGTTGATGTTGTTTGTAGATTATTTGTTGCAAAGGTGGTGTTGTTGTTAGCACTAGTGACTGAAGTTGCAGCTGGAACAAACATTTGATTTGTTAGCTTGGCGTTTGTGTTCGATCCAAGCTCCTCCTCGACACGAGCTATTATATGTAAAAAAAAAAGTTAAATAAATTGTTAATATATTATAAAATACCAAAATCATTTGTAAAGTTACAAAAACAAATCATGTGATAACAGGTAAGGTCGGTGGGCAAATTTGAGGTTAGGAAGTAAATTGGTTTAAGACACAAATTTTTGTTTGACAACGGTATCGGGTAAATGTCCACCTCTATCACATCAGCAGACGTCGACTCTTTTCACATAATTTTGAGCACTTTTTCCTACAAATCTTCGTTTATATCATTAATACAGCCCGGAATTTCGTGATATGATTTACATCTGCGCCTGGCAGTGAGCCTTAATCAGATGGTGGTCAGACCACTGTGTGAAAAGCAGCGCCACTCACGCCCTAGGAGGCCGAAGTCTAATTCTAGCAACAGGTCCTTCCTAGTAGCAATTTCGATGATTCCAGAGCAGGGCTGCAACCCACCACTCCTTGCTGAAGAGCTGGAGACTATCCAACTCCTGTCCAGAACACATGTCTAGCATGCTAACTGGATCTAGGATCATTCCAGTTGCACAGGTCTAGAAAGTCGTAGTTCTAAACACCGATAAATGTGTCCCCGGGGGGAATACAGCCCGGAATTTCATCTTTTAGATAATATAACTTGGTGGCTGTGTGGCGCCGTCTTCCTGAAACCAAAAGGCGCTGATGTCAACATTAACCAATTGTGGCCACAAAAAATTCGTTATCTTGATTTGGTAACGCAGAGAATTCATGAGGATGATGCTGCCTGATCACAAAGTACACCGTATGGTATTTCGGGGACTACTCGTATTTGTGAAATTTTTTTTTTTTATTTAGATATGCGACAATTTTGTTGTTTAACATAACTGCTTAATTGAAAATCTCATCACTAAAGGTTTTTTTTTTTAAAAATACGTTGTTTTCGTTCAGTTTTTCTACCAGACAATTTACAAAAATTCGACGAAAGCAACGGTCGGTCGGCTTTAATTCTTGAATAAGTAAAGCTTTATCACCATGCGCCTAGGAATGTCCAATTCTTCCGCACGTCGACGAATTGATGTTCCAGGCTTAATTTCAACACTTTGCTGTACAGCGCCAATGTTCGCATTAATACGGCCACTACGAGTGTACATATTGTTTTGTCTATTGTCAACAACAATACCATGAGCCTAAAATTCAGTGATTAAATTGCGCACAGCGATATCAGAAGGAGCCAGATTACGAGGAAAAGCTGTTCGAATTTTACGAAGTGATGCAGTGAAAATTTACCCATTTTAATAATAAATTTTCTCAATTAAAATTCTTTCTCAAGAGTGTAAATGTTCCACTCTCAAAATGTCCCAACTTTTTACTAGATAAATGTCAAAGGATGACAACTCAATTCTTGACATTTAATCACTTGACAGACCATTTACTTCCTAACCTTAAATTTATCCACCCAATATATTAAAAATTGCATTAACCAGTAATAATTAAATTTGATTTTCATTACCAGTAAACTTTTATCGGTTACAGAAAAAGTTAATATTTAATAAATTTCTACTGAAACCATGTGCCAGTAAAATCTTACTGATTACTATGATTTCTTATGTAACCTGTAAAAATTTACTGATTAGTGAAGTGTGTCTTGTGTTAAGAAATAACTTTATTTATTTAACTTGAAATAATCTGTTTTGTAAACAGCATGTTTATACGGATTGATATTTTTTTGCTCGTTACTGATTATTTTAACATTTTTCAGTAATCGGCAAAAATTTGCTGGTAATGAAAATGAATTTGCAATATCAATAAAAAATAATTTTTTTTTTTTGTTGGCAGTGAAAAGTTCACATCTATGAGTACGAGGGGAGTACAATAAGTCTATACAAAAAAATTTTTTTTGCTTTTATTCGTTTTTATTTTGAGCATCTTTTTATAGTGTGCTGCACTAAATGCAACAATTTTTTTAGTTTTTCCAGCATTTATGTTGAATTTTTTGAGGGCCCAAAGGAAAATGTTTTCTTTACATAAGATTTGGTAATGTAAAATTTCGACTTATTGTTCCAGTAGGAAAAATTAAAATTTTCCATTTCTTGTTTTGCTATTCCTAAGCAAACGTTTCAAAAATTAAATATTTATTCAGAATAACAGAAAACCTTTTATATTCATAAATAAATCATCGTTTCGTAGGGAAAGAAGTGATATTGCTGTTTGAACCAAAACATAAAATAATATAAAGGGTTTTTCAATAAGAAGTTTGTTTTCTAAAAGAAAATAAAACAAAAAATTTAGATTAAGATAATTCAAATTTTTATGGAAAATGATATCTGGCAAATCACAGTTGTTTGAAAGCATGCAATCTTCACAGGGGCGAAGCAGAGGTATATCTGAGTCAGCTTACGGATGATAGACCCTTTAGAGTAAAGGGGGGCTTTCATTAAGAAAAAACGTTTTCAAACCACTGTGCAAAAATTCACCATGACCACGCTGACACCTGTCAATTCTTTTATCGAAGTTTTTTATTACTTTTTGGCAATATGGCGGTGCTATTTCGTTAATCATTTCATGAATTTTGAGTTTAAAGGCTGAAATCAATTCCACTGGCTCCGTCCTTAACATAGCCCACAAAAAATAATCCAATGGTGTTAAATCACACGATCTAGCCGGCCACTTAACTGCTCATTGTCGCGAAATTATCGGGAAATTTGGTTTGCAATAAATTGATCGTTCCATTGGCTGCGTGAAATGTGGCATCATGCTGTTAAACCACATGTCAGTAATATCCACGTCGTCAATAATAGACCAAAATTCAGTTGTTAACATCTCACCGTTAGCATAGACCGTTACCGCATTTCCATCGTCATCTTCGAAAAAAAGACGGCCCAATTACGCCACCAGCGCACACACAGAGCACCATACAGTGCCATATTAAGCATGCAAAAGCTTCTCAATAATCGTTTAGGTTTTTAGAAGCCCAAATGCGGCAATTGACATACATGCTATGAATGGTCGGTCGGCTTAAATTCCTGCACCAGTTGAATCTTGTAAGGTTTCAAAGTCAAATCCTTATGCGAAATTCGCCATGTAGTGGTTTTTGATAACCCCAATTGTGAAAAACGTCAAAGAATTGACAAATTTGGATCTGCATTAACACTGTGGCTCACGGCTGAGATGTTCTCAGTTGAACGACCCAGTCGAATGCGCGCTGATGTTCACACATTTCGCATCGAGCCTATCGACTCAAATTTAACGACCAAATTCTTAATAGGAGTTTCAAAGGACGATTACGTTGTCCGAAAATATCACAAATCTTACGAAATGTGAGTTTAAAAGAACCACTATTTTCATAGTGAATTTTAATGAGATTTTCGCGTGAAATTGAATTCATTGTAACAATTGTCAATGTATTTACTACGAATGAATTTAAAAAAACAAAATTTCAAAAATATCATGCTGTTGGTGTTGTCACAATTGAAAAACAAACTTCTTGTTGAAAAAACCAATATCTTGAACTTTTCGAGGATTATAGTTGTTAATTACGCTCGAGTCTATTTTGTTTTTTTTTTCTGGTTTTTAATAAATACCAGCAACACGCACACAATAGTAGCTGCTCATAAATTTTATAACCGTCTTTGGAAAGAAATGGATGATTGAAGTGTGATAAATTGAATGCTTAACTTTTAGCGAGTAAACATTTCTATTTCTAAAGTCTTCAAGCGCACATAGTAATAAATATGAGTCATATATTTAATTATTTTTAAAATTGCCAAAGATGTTGTAATTTAGAGTAATACCGGCGTAAAAGGGCGCCAATGACACGTAATAAATTGTTAGCAGTTGGGATATGAACCGAGGCAACCAAACCATTCATGTGCTCGGTAGTAAACGTGTTAACCAACGACAACGGCAACTTCCAGTTAGTTTTGAGGTTAAAGGTACAGCACAAGATTGGAACGTTTTGAAACCGATGGCATTGTTACAATTGACAAACAAACTTCTTGTTGAAAAGCCCGATACATTTTCAAAAAATCCAAATATCTAGTCATGATATTGAAATGGTTCTGTTCTAAAATTTCATCATTATACTGGAAAGCTAATTGAAAAAAGAGTTAGGAAACTCTTTTTGAATATTGTATCCAATATTTAGGTTAAAATTGTAAGGTCTTAAGCAAACAACCCGTTGGCCATAGATGATCAACTAACTATTTATAATTAGTTTTGAAGACATTAAGAAGGACTTGCCACACGAATCTTTTTTTGAATAGTTTTATATAGAGTATTATTATAATTTTTATCAATATTATTATTATTAATTATCATACTGAATTGAGAATTTTGTGAATTAAAGTATTAACATATTTTTTTTTCTCTATTATTATTAGTAATTATCATTATTATTATGTTCCTGAATCGATAATGACGTATTAATAATAGTCTCTTATCTTTCGAATGAGTTATTATAATTAGTCGAATTTAAGAGAAAAGAGTATAGGAGAATCAGCCACAATAAGAAAGAGGCTAAACTGGCGGGGTATTGGTGAGATTGTTTGATGTCAATGCTTTAGTGGTAATGATTGGTTGATGGTGGGTGTGATGATCACGACAACTTCAGTTATGCTTGCGCCGTCTTGGTAAACGGACACTAACGCAGGTTATTACAGCCTCGATAGTGAAAGGCCACCAAGACATGCAGGTCATTAACAGGTAGTGGTAGGGTCTCTACTGGTTTTTACAGCCATAGTTCCCAGACCAAGTAGTAGTAGTGGTAGAGGGTTTCTACTGGTTATTACAGCCATAGTCCCCAGACCAAGAAGCTCTAGTGAAGAGGGACACTACTGGTTATTACAGCCATAGGTCCTAGTCGTGGTGAGACACTAACACACTAACAATCAAGCAAGAAAATTAAGAAGTAAACACTGGGCAAGGGCATTAAGTATCCTACCTCCCGAGTACAAGCACGCGATACGGGAGATCTAAGTCGGTCGGGTTCAGGGCATAAAATGTAAAATCTTGCACGGTCTGGTTGGTTGGTCTGTGTTCGAGTGTTTAAAATAAAAACTCCAAATTGTAAACCTAAAGATAAGAATAAAAGTGAATTAAGAAAGTTGTTTGGGTTTTTTTTTAATTTGTGGTGTGAATTAAGAAAAAAAAGATTAACAACAAGTATTACTGGCACCACTGGGCATCCACTGAGAACTACCCCAGCAAAATACATTATAGACTTTAAAACTGTTAACCAATTCAAAGCACCAAAATGAAAACTTTTCAAAAATTGCATGAACGAAGTGCCATACAGTGCCATAGAGAACGGACCCAAAATTTAAATTTAAATACTTCTCCGTTGTTGGCATGTGAAAATTTGTTTCAAATTTTATAGTTCTATCGCACAGTAGGCTGGTACAAATATTCCATCAACCGTAGTCTTACTCATCCATGAACTTTTGAAAAATTTTACCTTTAAAGCAGTATTTTTTGTTTGCATAAAACAATATTATCATTGATTTAAAATTTTAAATAGCCGCTTTATATATTAACTAGAAAACTTTATAAAGTTTATCCCTGATTGAAGGAGATTTTCTATCTAAGATTGAATAAATTTGTGAGTTTTTAACAACAACAAGATTCCCATACAGTTTCTTCATTTCATACATATTATTAAGTCATACTTTAAGTGTCATTGTTCTTTTCGCAAATTATTCTTTTCTCATACATTTATATATATATAATTTGCGTTGTGTTTGTATACAATCACGTGTTTTCGTGTAATTTTTTATTTGTGTGAAGTAACACTTAATTACACGTAGCTCAAGTTAGTGCTACGTTGTTGGCATTACAATCTTATTTTGAACATGTGTATGTGATTTTTTCGCTGGTGAAGAAAAAATAATAAAATAATTTGACAAACTGAATAATTTTATAAAACAATAACAACTTTAATGCATTTACGATGTTGGAATTATTAAAATGCATTTTTAAAGTCATTCGTCGCTTGAAAAATATGAATATCTAAGTTCCTTTTTCTGTCTAATAGATTGATTGGGAAGGAAGGTTTGAATGTATTATGAATATTAGAGAAAGAAACGAGGGAAAAGAAACTTTACAAATAAATGTAGTAATATCTTAATTTGTTAATAGCAAGAACTAAGAAAAGAGGCAGCATGGAAAAAAAATTAATTAATTTTTTGTAATTTTTTACATATACATTAAAATTATCAATTAAATTATGTTCAAATGCAACTGTTGAAAACTAAATTTTAATTTTTCTTACTATTATAGTGCCATTATTCTTCCCAAAATAATAATATCGGATTTTTCAAAAAGAAATTTGTTTTTTAATTGTGGCAACACGTATTCGTAGTAAATGCATTGGCAATTGTTAAAATAAATTCAATTTCACACGAAAATCGCATTAAAATAAATAAAATCCACTATGTGTTTCTGTCGAAGTTACCTTTCGTATAATTCGTAATATTTTCGGACAACGTAATCGTCCAAATTTCGCCATTAAATTTGAGTCGACAAACTCAATACAAAATATGCGAACAGCAACGCGTGTTCGAGCGGGTCGTTCAACTGAAAACATCGCAGCCGTGAGACACAGTGTTAAAGCAGATCCAAATTCGTCAATTCCTCAACGTTCTCAACAATTGGGGTTATCCAAAACCACTAAATGGCGAATTTTGCATAAGGATTTGACTTTGAAACCTTACAAGATTCAACGGTTACAGGAATTTAAGACGACCGACCATTCAAATCGCCGTAGATTCGATCAATTCATTCAGGAACCACCGGCTGGTTTTTCCAAAAATTTCATTTTTCCAGACAAAGCCCATTTTCACTTTTAACAAGCCTTTGTATGCTCAACGTGTCACTGTATAATGCGCTATGTGGTCTGAAGGCGAGATTGGGCCGTTTTTTTTCGAAGATGAGGCTGGAAATGGTGGAACCGAAATGCGATTCATGCTATTGCGAGATGGTAACAACCCTTTGGCCTATTATTGACGAATTAGATATTACTGACACGTGGTTACCACAGGACGGTGCCACATGCAACACAGTTAATGAAACGATTAATTTATTCCAAACCAAATTTCCCGATCGCATAAATTCACGACAATCAGCAGGTAACAGCCAGCCAACTCGTGTGATTTAACACCATTGGATTTTATTTTTTTTGTGGGGCTATGTCAAGGACAGAGTCTATGCGAAACCAATCGAACCGATTTCAGTCTTAAAACTCAAAGTCCGTGATGTGATTAACGTAATAGGACTGCCATTTTGCCAAAAAGCGTGGTTGTGGTCGTTGTGAACATTTGCCAGATATCATTTTCATTCATAATTGCCACACTTTTCTTTTGGTAATACAATGAAAATTTGAATCATCTTCATCTAAGTTTTTTGTTTTGCTTTGTTTTAGTACACAAACTTCTTGTTGCAAACCCCTTTATTAAAAACAAAATTAATATCCTATTTCTTTTCTCCTTGAAAAATTGAAAATTATACATATGTTTGCTACTTTTCCTTTACAAATACTTTTTATGCACTTGTATTGTATCTGAAATTTAATTTTAGAAAAATATTTAATCTTCAAGGGACATAAATGAGAACAAATTCGAATTAAAGCATTTTTTTGTTTATTCAAATTTTATAAAGCATAAAACATAGCGGCTGACTTTAGAATTGTTAAATTTTAATATTAAGTGGCATTAAAGTTAAAAATAAACACACATTTTTGTTTTTATTAACACAGAATAGTTTAAATATTTCAGCATTTAGCGTTACTTTAAACTTTTTATCTAATTAACGAAAATACCCAAATTTAAAAAGGATTTGTAAATAATTTTAAAAGTATAGAAACTAAAAAAAATATACGTGAACTAAATTCGAATTAAAATTATTCACTTATTAAATTGCTGAAGTAGTTCGACTACTAATTTCAAAAAGTAAATATTTTTATTATATTTGGGTATGATTTTACATCAACCCGTGTCGAATTTGGTTTGTGAACAAACCGGTTTCGGCTATTTGACATTTTCAGTGTTCTCTCTTATTATAATTATTTAAGTGTTTGTGTTCTCTTTTTAAGACCATATTTTTTCTACATCGAAGTGGAAGCTTGTTGACGGATAAAAATTATAATTTTACTTTATGTCACTAGCACTTTCTGAATATTTTCTAAACTTAAAAACTATGAAAGTCGACACAAATAAATAACAAGGAAATCAAGTATCTTATTTAAGTTTGTTCAGAATCAGTTACTTAAAAATTAAACATTTTAGAAACGTGTTACAAAATCAAGATTTCTCATGCTAACTGCAATTATTAGTTCTAATTGCTCTGGCATATGCCCTTATGAACAATACCTTTCTGTTATATTCTTAATCACAACGATTTATTATATCACGCGCTAGCAACTGGAATGTGTACCAAGTAAGTAAAATTTTTTTTAGCTAGCAATCTAATAAAATAACAGTTATTAAGGTTTTAAAGGACGGGCTTTCTCTACTTGAAATTGGACTGGTGCTTTGCATAAATAAATCCCTTTGATAGTGCACGTCACTTCGAAGTGACTTGAGAAGGAATGTGAAAAACAAATACACTAACGCCATCAAGAAATTAAATAACTCAAAACGAAACCACGAAAGGCAATAAATAGTTAAGTTAAGCTAAAAACGTAGATTTTTTACAATTAATTATAATATTTCCAGGCACGCACCTCAATAAAAGCAATTAAATTTTTAATAATTATCCACTTAGTTATTCACACATATCCAATTAAGCTTATTCAATTAATGTGTGGCAGCTGAAAAGATTTTCATGTGTTTCTGACTTTGCAAAAATGTAGAGCAGTTTGCATAAAAAATTTACACGTTAATGGTAGAGATACAGGATTGTCCACCGGGAAGGTATACTACTTTTGCCGCCATTTTGGTAAACATTAGTCTTGACAGTTCATATTTGGCAGTCGTGAAGTAGACACGTGACAAATTTATTATGGAAAAAAATATTCGATAAACCAACGTGTTTTAATCGTTAAAACACTTTACCAAAATCAATCAGCGATTCCTGTGGCGACGAGAAAGTTACATGAAATTTTTGGGACAAACAAACTGCCAAGAAAACGCATTATTTATCGTGTAGTGAATGATTTCGAAGAAAGTGGGTCTGCAAGTGATATACCCAAACATGGACCACAGCCTACTGCAAGATCAGCTGAAAACATTACTGCTGCTCAAAAAAATGTTCAAAACAATCCATCAACCTCAATTTGATCTTGGTCTTCAAAGAATAAATATCACCACAATTTTGCACAGTTAACACAAGAGCTTCTTCCACAAGACCATTTACGCCGCCGTACATATGCCAATAGGATGTTACTGTCACCTTTGCATCCATTAAAAGTGACAGTCTAGTATGTAATTTGGTTAGAAGGAATCATTGAACCTTACTTCTTTTAAAATGAAAATGGCGTAACGGTAACTGTGAATGGGGAACGATATCGTAATGTGATTGAAAACTTTTCTACGCCACAACTGCATGCTTTGGGCTTGACTAACTTGTGGTAATAATAAGACGGTGCGACATCGCTTACAGCTAGGATTAAAATGGAATTACTGCAAGACTTCTCGCTACAAAAATGTTGATTGGCCTCCAAGGTCGTCTGATTTGACTGCTACGGACTTCTTTTTGTGGGGATATCTGAAAAGCAAGGTTTATGCAAACAAACCAGAAACGCGTGAGCAACTTAAACAAAATATTCGTAATGAAATTAATGAAATACTGCGTGAAATGTGGGAGAATGCTCAAAAGGGCTCGCATTTATGAGGCTAATAGAGGCGGACATTTATTTGATATTGTATTCCATACATAGTTGTCAATAAAATAAAAAAAACATTTATCAACATAAGATCCATTCTCTTTCATTTAATCAAAAATTATAAACAAACAAAGTAGTATACATTCCCGGTGGACACCCTGTATTAATCCTTGCAAACAGAGCGATATAGTTCTGATTGTAGCAATGCAGACATTTTAATTTCATGACAAATTTTATTTACTGAACTGAGATAGAAGTTTCTTTTCAAAACTTGAAAATAAACGTTTTTAAATCTTTGTAAAATATTACTCACCTTTTAATATATTACACTTAATATGACCTGGTGGCAACGCACCCGTTCCAACATTAGCCAATTTCACTTGATTATTGGGTTTCTCTGAATTTGATAAACGCTTCAGTGTCTCCGTATTATGATCCATATCAAAAGTTTTATTTATAGTGACCCTTTAGTGAAACAAAAATAAAAAAAAGAAAATTTAGAAACATATATAAAAAAGAAATAAGAGTATAAAAAAGAATATTGTATGTATATATATATATATATATATATATATATATATATATATATATATATATATATATATATATATATATATATATATATATATATATATATATATATATATATATATGCATACCGCATAGTTTGGGGACACAAAAATTATGTACTTTTTTTGAGACAATTATGCAGAATTCATAGAAATCGATTTATATATCCCGATATTTTTTCACTAAATCCTTTTCAAATCGGTTTAAAGTTAATTCTTATATTTAACGCATATTTCGAGGACAGTTTTCAAGCTTGCGCATATTATGAGGACATGTCCCCATACTATACGCAATATAGAAGTAAAAATTTATTGCCAGATGTTTTGTAAATTTTACAAATTTTTGTTGCCGCCGTCAATTTTTGCAGCCAGGATTGTATGTGTTTGTTCAGTAATGCCAACGTGTTTTATAAAAAAAACCATAGCGATTATGAAATTGTATTATATATTTATTATATATATTTATATATTTATTATTCTATATAATAATTATTGTTATTTGATCTTTTTTAATATTTGTTAGTAGTTTATTATTAAGCACTAGGTCATTATTTAATAAAAAATGATAATGCCAACCAATGGTTTAGCGAAGTATTGAAAACTAATAAAAAATAAAGTTTTAAAATTTTTTATTAAATAATGACCTAGTGCTTAATAATAAACTACTAAAAAATATTAAAAAAGGTCAAATTACTATAATTATTATATATAATAATTAATATATTTTATTATGAAATATTGGTTACAATTTACCATGTATAGTATCTACATTTTTGCTTTTTTCACTTTAATTCTATAAAATAATAATTAAATGTGTACTAATCTTTTTTTATAAAATGGTCTTTTTAAATAAATTTTAAATATAAAAAATAATTTCCTGAAGAAGCTTTCCATAGGAAAGCGAAATATCGAAATAAATCGTTAAAATTTATTTAAAAAGACCATTTTATAAAAAAAAAGATTAGTACACATTTAATAAAAATAAAAAAGGTCGAATAAAACTAAAAATAATAAAATGATAATATTATAATATTTTTAATATATTCTGTGAAAAATGTGAATTTTCTAAACGCTGTATCATCTAATCATTTATAACTAATTCAGCTTAATTAAAATATCGTTATTCTAAACTCAATGATTTCAATGAAATGTAGCACAAAAAAATCGATGGCTAAGAATATGAAAAAAACGATATATTCAACCGGTAACAAGCAATTCAATCGGTGATTTATGATAAGATAAATTTTGAACTGATTGAATTTTCAAATTACCAAACAAATGAATGTTTTTTAAAAAAGTAGCATATTGTAGTTTATCTCATTATTTAAATACACGGTACAAATTACTCTAAAATTTGTTCTTAAAAATGGGTTTTTACTAACTTTTTAAAATATCTTTAATGCTATTAGTTTATGATGTTTACATTAGAAAAACTTGTTAAACGTTATTACTTTCGCTGTGATAAAATAAAGGTAAATTTTCAAGTTTTGGGCAAAAAGGGATTTGTAAATACCTCTAAATACTGTCTAACACTGAAATACGTATACAGTTATAACGATAGCAATAAAATAAAAGTTGCTTAAGTTTGGATTTGACTTACTTAGTATATATTTAAAACAATAGAAAACATAAATGATTTTTTAATGCTGAAATTAGTAAGTGGTAAAGAATTCATTTATTTTGTACATATATGGAAACATTTTGAATTACTTAAAGAAGTCGTAATTCACATTCTTCTTTCGACATTAAAAAATTATATAATTGGAACTGAATGGCACAAAAAACCAATCCTTATATTAATGGAATTTTAGTTCATATTCCATTAATTCTCTAAATTATTTCCTTGTTAATAAAAAATATTTGCATACATAAAAAACTGGCTTAATTAATATTTTATTATGCTGTAATGGATTTTAGTAAAACGTTAGCTATTATACATATGTACAAAATTTCAATATCGACGCAGCGACTCTAATGTTAGCCATGCACGTTGGTAATCAAGTGAGGGTTTTGTGTACAAATTATATAACTTGCGTACAATCACACACAGAACAACTTTATTTTATAAAGAAGTCATTGAACCAAAGATATTGTCGAATATTATTGTGAATGTTTTTGTTTTTATAATATTCATTTCTGCAGTTCCACAATTCAGTCCTCCATTTTTAAAATTCTATAAAAGTACGCATTTCATTTGAACTTTACATTTTTCTTAATATATTTAATTTTTATTAATAAATTTAAAAACAAAATTGATTTTGTGAACGCAAAAAGTTTAATTAATTAGCGTAAATAATATCAATTGGTTTTTTTGGGTATTTAAAAAAGTAAAAAGTTGTCAACACTATTAGATCAAATCTGCAACCATGTTACAAACACTAATAGTAGATATGCATTGTCTGCAAAGGTTAAAATAAGGGATGATTTCTACTACGATCAGTGTTACCATTTAGTGTTTTTATTTGTTCAAATAAAGTAAATTTTTTTCTTCTTGAAAAGTCATCTTAATTGTAAAGATATATATTATTTATATTAAACTGAACTAAATGATATGCATTTGACAATCAAATACAGTTTACTACATCGTAATATAAAACATGTACATATGTGTATAAGCTAAAAAATAAATAAATTTTAATGGTTACATTACATTGAAAATTGGGATTCATTCTTATTTGTACATATTTATTTATTATTATTTTTGATTTATGCGAATATTGTTCCTACGTTTTTAAAACTATTAAAAATAACAACCTTTTAACTTGCTAAAAAAACTTATTACATCTTTTGGAAATCTCAATAACTTACAGCACTATAGGCAACAATGGCTGTTTTTGTTATTTGCAGAAATACAATCTTGTCAAATTAATTTTTAATATAAAGAAAAATCAGAAGCACTAAATTGTGTATTGTTAGATCTGCAGAAGAAAAACATTAATGAACATGATAACATGAAAAACTCTTTGATAAAAAATTATTAAATATATTACGTTAAAAATAGTTTAAAGAAAATGCCACTAATAAGAATAAGGTCAGTTTACTGGCAGAGCTCAAAAGTAGCTAGCTATTGGATTTTGAAGCAAAAAAATTAAAAATAACAAACTGTCATAATTCATCTGATCTCTAAAACTCAACAACTATTTATATTTATTTGACATGTTTTGCTTAAAAATCGATTTTTTCATTTTTGAACTCTGACAGTAAACTTAACTTAAACCAAGCGATATCTTGCAATTTATATCCGCTGAGATTTGTCACACTAAATTTCGAATTTTTTAAACAACAAATTCAAATAATAAAATTTAAGTTTGCCTACTACATTTTTTTTTAATTAATGAAGTTTTTATAACAAAATCGTAGTCGTTACTTCAAAGTTCAAGAACATATGCATATATATCAATAGTTATAATTGATTTTATACTTTGTAAGTAAAATTAAAAATTATTATTAACTTCTCATGTTTAAGACTTATACAAATAATTTTTTTAAATTCGATTCGTTTAGTGTTTCCAAAAATGCATTAAAAAATCAAAGGATATAATATGTTTCAAATATATTGGTAGGTATAAAACTCTAGTTACAGGTAATATTTGAAACGTGAAAATTTTAATGGGAGAAGATGTTATTGGTGATAACATAGTGGAAAAAATTCTTGTATAAAAATATAGTATAAAACACAAAACTAAAAAGGTTTTTAGTTTTGTTAGAAAAGGGTATCTCAGCATTTATTGTGGTATAATATAACATTGACTTTGTTGTTATTGAGGAAATCAGAAACTTAACATAATTTTGAAAAATATATTTCTACTTTTCGGAAATCGAACATAATTTTTTTCGCCTTTCCATAATCTAATAAATCAAAAAATTTTATTATCAGATATAAATTTTTGAAGACGTTGCTTTGTATTTTGTCAAACTTCTTTTTTCCTAGTTTTGCTTATATTTATGAGAAGATATTTTAAACCGCTCTGTTTTAAAAAGTTTTTTGATATAAGCCAAGTCAACAAAAGTTGAGAACTAAAGAAGCTATATCCTCCTTCATTAACTAAAAGTGAAAGTTATTTTGAAAAATAATTAAGAGTGCTGTGTTCTTATACATATACCCTTCACAATCAGGAATTTTACAGAATTTAAAACAACGTTTTGTTATTCCAATTGTCTTCCCAAAAAAATTTTCACACGAAAATTCTTACCGATCACAGGAAATATTGTTTTTAATATAATAAATCTCTCTCCCTAAATTGTTTTCGAGATATATGACTCTGTGCGCTCAAACTCAAAAGATATTTCACGAGTAAATGCCTACCAATACCATGAACCACTGAGCGAAGTTTCAAAAGTCCAGTTATTATATTTTTTGATACATTGAACTTTTAAATAAAATTCCTATTGGCGAAGAGTATTACGTATAAAAATCGAGTATGCTTTGCCTTCTCATGCATGTTTTAAGAAGTTTTATTGTGCAGGCAAGACCACATTAACATATACTTTTTGATTATTATTTTTATTCGACCTTTTTTAATTTAATTAAATATGTACTTATCTTTTAAACGGTCTTTATAATTAAATTTTAACGATTTATTTTTTCGATATTTCGCTTTCCTATGGAAAGCTTCTTCAGGAAAATTAAATTTAAATAATTAAAATTTTAAAATTTTAATTTTCCTGGAGAAGCTTTCCAGAGGAAAGCGAAATATCGAAAAAATAAATCGTTAAAATTTAATTAAAAAGACTGTTTAAAAGATTAGTACATATTTAATCATACACTTTTTGTGTATGTTTCGAAAACTTATATGTTGATTTAATTACATATGTTCAAATTTTTCCTATATTATTATAAAAAAAACAACAATTTCTAAAACTAAAAGCTTCATCAAAAATGTGTTGCATTATTACAAAAATAATTTCATTCCACAGAGAAACACGCAATTTTATTTTAACTATATAATAACATAATAACTTTTTTGTAAAGTGTAGTATGGCAGCACAGTAGCAATACCTTATAAGTAAATTTGCCTTGGCAAGTGCAAAAGTGTGCGTGAATTAGTGATAATTCGTGAATGAATTGCTATTGTGATGACAGCATTGTCCAATGTAAAAATGGGGTTTCCCTAAAGATGGCTATGATTTCAAGGCAAATCAATGCTATGCATGCTATATAGTTTAAAAAATAGATACAAAATCGAGAGATGCCAATTGTTTCAAACATTTTAGGAGTTTAAAAAAAAGCACTGAAATTATTTCAGCCATGAATAAATTAAAGCCACAAAATAAAATTAAATTAGTAATTATCTACTATATAAATTCGAAGTTCTATCAATAATGAAGAGTTGTTTGAATATACATAGTTTAATTTCCTTGTTAACCATTCAAATATTGATTGTCTTAAAGTAAGTTTAAATACACTAATTATATAAGTTTATTATCCATATAAAGTAATTAACATCGCAAGCAATCAATAACTAAAAGTTGTTTTCAATTGTTACTGGAAATAACGAGTAATAAAGAAAATTGATTCCTTATTTCTTTTTATTCATAATCAGTTTTAGATTACATCAACATTTTCTTGTTCAATAATATAAGTATGTATATACTAAATGAATTTTGTGTGTTGAATATTTTATTTAAAATATATGCTTCTGCATTTTCTAAACCTCAAATGTTAACTTCGAAATAGTATAGAGATATCTAAAATTCAGAATATCATATCGATTTTTTTATTTTTATTCCATTCCGAATACGGAATAGACACATAAGTTTTATTAACTCGGATATTGGAATTTTTATAAAAAAATATATTTAATATTTTTTTAGCAGTTTATTTTTAATCACTAGGTCATTGTATAATAAAAAATTTTTCAAAAAAACTTTATTTTTTATTATTTTTCAATATTTCGCCAAACCATTGGTTAACATCATCAGGATAAACAAAAAGAAGAATGTATTAAAAAATATTGAAAAATAATAAAACAAAGTTTTTTCCTTTTGAAATTTTTTATTAAATAACGACATAGTGCTTAATAAAAAACTACTAAAAAATATTAAAAAGGTCAAATAACTATAATTATTATATATTTAGTAGTAATAATTTTTAATTTTTTTGCGTTTGTCTGAAAATATTTTTAATGGATTAGTAACCTTTTATGTTCGGAGCAATTTAATGATTCCGTAAATCATTTATCGTAAACTTTAGTACTTTTTCCGAATTCACTGCAATTTTACTGAAGGGTACACCAGAATTAAGAAATCATTTTAAAATCAAGTCGACTTAAAATTTGTTTGTTAATGGAATATATTTTTTTGATGCAACCAAATATGTCTTGCATTTTTACTTACTTGTTTGGAAAAAAATTGAATTATGTAATGCACACTATATACATACATCTAAATGTGTGGGATTAGAATGCAAACTTTTTCCATATCTAAACAAATGCCCCTAAAAATACATGATATTTTTTGGTTGCACTGCAGTTAACCATAGTTAACCTCCAGAATTAATTTAATAATACTTTAATGAATTTCAATATACTATGAATTTTATATAAAAATCATGGGTCGTACAATGAATAGATTTTTCATTTGGAAAATTCTATAAAATAAATAAAAAAATAAAGGCGTATGTAGTGGAAAACAACTTGTAAATTTGTTTCCTCAAAAGTTTCCTGTATGTAGTTACATAATTATAACCTTTTAAAATTTATTGCAGGTGAATAAATCGATTCGATTTTTAAATCTATTCGATTTTTACCAAACGACCATTTTATTATTAATTTTTTGATGAATTTCAATTAAATTCAAGAATCACACACAATCCTCTTTTTACACCTTTTCAGAAATCATACCATAAAAATATTAGCTAAATAGAGATACATATTATTACGGCTAAACACTTTTAAATTTACTCCAATTAGAGTTAACTTAAGAATTTATTGCAGAAACATTGACACAAATTTCCCATTAATAACAATACATTTTTAATGGCATGATTGTGAATAGTACGTTTTGCGGCATGAAGTTAAACACCTTTTTCAATTCAATATTTATATATGTACATATGTATATTAGATAAAAAATTCATATTGTATTTTTATAGACTAGTATGTATATTTCCTGATACTAAACAAAATTTGTAGAAACATTTCTTAAATATTATGCTAAATTAAAATATTTTGTATACACATATATTTTTCCATCTCAGCAATGTTTGATCAAATATGTGTTAAAAGAGTGTTAGGTGTAATCGCAAAAAAAGTCAATATCATCAACAATTCTGTTTTCTTGCAGAAGTGTTTCTGCAAAGATATAAAAACATATATTGCAAAAAAGGCGCATTTATTAGTACAAAGTCTTTATTATGCCAATTTGTAACGGCGTCAAAAGACAAAAAAAAACGTTATTTTTCACAAACTTTTAGCATAAGTATGGCAACACAAAAAGTAATGAAAATTTTTTAAAATCAATTTATATCCCATTTATTAGGTGTATATAGAGAAACGCGTATTAAATTTATATTATATATATATTAACAAATCAATAGACGGTGCAATTGGAAAATGCTAAAAAAATGTCCCCAAAGTAACATGTCCTCAAACTATGCGGAAGGCATATAAAATTTCGAGGACTGTCCTCAAAGTATGCAAATGTCCTCAAACTATGCGATGGCTTGAAAAACTGTCCTCAAAGCATGCGGTATGCATATATATATATATATATATATATATATATATATATATATATAAGTTTTGTGAGTAAAGTTACACTACCTTATACTGTTAGCATCATTAATGGCCTCAGTGGCTAGAAGAGATGGGGATGGGTCTTTAACTATGGACTTTAGTAATGAATCTAGCTCTTTATCTTTATCCGACAAGCCACTTTTAATGCTGTATACAAATACAAAACAAATAACAAAAAACAAATCTTTGATATATAATAATGACAGCACAACAACAAATACAATTGATATTTAAAGATTAATTACTGAAAATTTAGAAAAATATATAATATACTGCAGATTAGAATAAAGTAAAAATATAATGTTAGTAAAAAAAAGCAAAGATATATAGATATTTTTTTAAAGTATGTTTGAAATCTTGAGAAAATTTAATAATTGCGCTGGCTGATTTAAAGATTTAAACATAAAAGCACACAAATAAGCTTATGAAATGTTAACTTAAAAAATCAAAAATTAGAATTACCTTAAGCCTGAATGTATAGAAGCTTTGCCAAATGAATTGTTATGAGATGCATTATTACGGAACGGATTGGTCTCTTCAAAGTTTTTAGTATTATTGGGTGAATAAGAAGCAATATTGCTAGCACCGGTGCATTCAGTATCCAATCTGCAATTAATTAAGAATTATTAAAAACAAAAACTTATTAGTAAATTTAAAAATTAACTTACTTTACAATTAGGCCGGCTTTGCCAAATGAACCAATTTTGCAATAGGCAGGATCATCAGCACTCGAACTCGATCTAATCGAATTGCGGCCTAATGAAGCGCATGTATTTTGTTGTGAACCGGAATGTATAGAACTACCACATATGGCATCATCGTATCCAACGGACGTATTATGTATGACCGTCTGTACAGAGGGAGAAGGCGTTATGTTATTTATTGTGGGCTGACTATCAACAGAAGTCGATGATAATAACGAATCGACTGTTGTGTTTATGTTTTCAGATATTTGAGAATTCGATGTATTGCCTGTTAATGCAGCTGCGGCCGCAGCTCTGGCATTAACAGACGCCAAGGCAGAAACAGCATTTTCTTGCGAAGCCTTTTGTCGTTCACGCAATAAATGCGATTGACGACTGGCAAAACGTTGTGACGGTCTACGTTCAAATTGTACCGTACGCCGAGCACGACTTTGTACAGTTGCCTGAAATTCTGTACGCCCGGAATAGCGAAATCTGGAACCCATTCGGAAAAAGTTTTGACGAGCCGAAGGTCCCTTAACCGGTGCTCTTAAACGGAAGAATGTATGATGTTCAACTGCGCATTTCCATAAATGCTTGCATGCTTTTTCATTATATAGGCGAAAAACGAATGTGTGCTCCTGTTCACGGCCCTCATCATCATCTTCAATAACAATGAGCGTTAATTTCTTCTTTTTAAAATCAAGTTTACTTATTTTAGGCCAAAAGAACAAGCCAATTTTTTGATCGCGCTCAAAAACCAAAATGCCAGTAGGTGTCAAACCCAAATGATATTCACAGCCATCTTTGCCCTATAAAGAAGCACAATCAATAAATTTCTTTTAAAGAGAACAAGTATATATTTCGAATATTTATATTGAAAACTATATAAATATCCCCCGACATGAAAGGTTCATTCTCATTTAGAGAAACAAGCTGAAAATTGTATTAAGAAAAAAGTCTGCTTTTAAACTTACTAATACTGTATGCATATCAACACCATACATGTCTAGCCACTTGGCTTTATTCAAAAATGCCGTTTCAGCTTGAGCTGGAGTTAAGCCACGACAGGTTTTATACTCTTCCAAAATGTCAATTTCCAATTCCTCGGTTTGTTCGGGTACAAAACGAAATTCCGAAACGGTAGCTGCTGTATGTACATTTTCATCGTAATCACCCAATTCAGCTGTAATAAAGCAAAACAAAAGAGTTTTATTTTGTAAAAAGGAAAAATATGCCGCTTTCTAAATTACATACATTGCAATGCCAAGGCACACAATTCGGTTGCCTTATCATCGGGACAATCTAAACGTCCCTCTAGTAAATCATGTTTCAATTGTAAAAAGAATAAATAACGTGTTAATTCTTCTCGCAGAGTATTTGGTTCGGATGAGTAAAATTTTACTTTTAAACGAAACGTATAGGGTGGACCAACTGTTAATTTTAAAGTTTAAAATGCATTAGTTGCTAAACGATTAGCAAAATGTTTTTATTAAATATATACTTTTAACTTGTTTTTTTATTGGTTTTGTTGGATCCAGCCAATGCTTAACATGATTAGCATCCATAAACTGCAAACCAAAATAGTCCTTTTCTATAATATCTAAATTATAAAATACTTGTTCATATAAAAAACTGCCCATGGCTTTTTTCTGAAATTAAATAAGATAGAAAATATTTAAATTGTTAATACATTAATACAGCACACACTTGATTTTAGTTTGTGATCTTAGTTTTGTAAAGATTATTTTCAAAGTTCAAATTTCAAGCACAAGCCAATTAATTGCTTTAACATTCTATTGTTAATGTGATAACCTAGCGCTGTAAGATATATAAGTCCTGGAAGTATATATTCAAAAATATATTATGACCACATTTCCAAATAAAATAAAATCTGAAAGATAATCAAAAAGCTATTCGTGATATTGCTTTTTTTCTACGAGCATGGCAGCCTTGATCTGCTAACTCGGTTTTGCCTGACTTTGGAAGCCGTAAAATACTTTACATGCAATCAAATTTTAAAGGTTTTTATACATTTTTATATTTAACAATTTGTAAAGGGATTTATAAAAATTATATTACAAATCGGAGTTTTGGCACAAGTTTTTAAAATCTCCAAATAAAAAATTTCTTAACAGCATGAACTCCTCGAAAACGGCGGAAAAGTGTCACATAAGAATTTATAGTTTTAAAGAAATTATATGTGTTAACATGTTAAACCATTTAATTTATGTCTGAGATTTAAATTTCGAAATTTATGTTCAAAAACATTATAACTTGTACTTATCTTTTGGAACATAGTTTAAAAGCACTTGAAATGGAGAAGACTATCAATAAAAACTAATAAAACTTAAAGAAGTGTATCTACATAAAATTGATATAGAAGGCTCAATTTTTTAGTCTCATAGAAACGAATTTTTGGCGTACATAACTTAATGGTTTATGCCATTGTAGGACACATGATTTTATGTAAAAAAGTATCTTTTGAACCGCATTATAGGAAAGCCTTAAATAAAGATACATATAACTTGTATTTAGATGGTGCCACCATATAAAACATGACGTAAAGACTGTAACAAACTACAGGTATAACTATGTAACAATATATCTAGAGAATTTTAATAATAGAAATATAAAGTTTGACGTACATAGGTTGCAGGACAAGGACATCAACCGCTACAAAATTAAACACTAAAAGTCAATAATTAAAAGTGAAATAAGGCTGGACGATTCTTGTGCCGTAACAGGCCGAATCTGAGTTGTGTGTAGCAGAGTACAACATTTTTCAGCTTATTGATTTGGGAGTCAATAATATAAACTTCTACTTCATTCGTTTCGTCAAATTGCCTGCAATAATAATAATAATAATTATAATGGAATGGACAGTATTCTGTTTGTTTTGTGCGTACAAAACATTGAGCGAAATTTTTGGATAAAATCTAAAAATACGCACTTTGAAGATGAAAGCACTGATGATGATACTTATCGGTGAACACACTGAAGAAACCATGCTCTTGAATATTATGTCTAACTCGGGTGGTGATGCAGACTTAGAACATGACTATGCACAACCTATGAAGAAAACAAGATCATCAGAACTACAAGGGGCGGTTTCTTGTTTCTTTTGTGCACTCATTGGAGATTTGGCACTACTATAAAGGAAACGTATAAAACATTGGATAGCATTTTTGGAGAAAATATAATTACGCAGTTTGAAGATGAAAGCACTTAAAATGAAGATGATACTGATCAGTGAACACACTGAAAAAAAAACATGCTCTTGAATATTATGTCTGACTTGGATGATGATGCAGACTCAGAACCACAAGCGTCAACTTCAACGAGGATAGATATTGACAATAATTGAAAATGTTCTTAATTTTGTTTCAATGCATGGATAACAAAAAAACACATTTTCTATGTAAGAGTAGTTTTAATATAATTCGAATCTTTTATTTTCATGCAAAATAAAGTTTATAAAGAAAGAAAACAGCATATTATGGGTTTGTAATCCTGTTGTTGACCAACAAGAAATTAAAAAAATTGGGAAAAAAATAGGCATTTTAAAGATTTTTAAGGCAGTTATCTCCTATTCAATATCAACAACTTTGCTTCAGACACAAAAAAGATATTCCGTACGGTATACCGAGATATAACCGTGTTGAAATATAGAAAAAAGTAATAAAAATTAATAAATTAGCTAAATTAAATAATTAGCTAAATATCGAATAATGATAAAGTTCTTACTTTTGGAGCTACTTTCACATGCAATTCTTAGAATTAAACCCCAAAACCATGTGTTTTACTGTGTAAGTAAATGGTGACTTTTTTCATTTATTGTAACAATATAAATGTAATAAATAAGAGATTTAAGTTTCGGCCAATAAACCTAGAAGGACTCAAAACGATATGTAAGGAAATAAAGAATAAACCAGACTATAATAATGTGTCGATGAGAAAATGATGGAAAATTGGGAATTAGTAGGCAGAACAATAATGAATATAATAAACAAATCACTGGAAATAGGAGTATTCCCGGAAAACTGGAAAACATCATCAATATCACCAATACTGAAAATTGCAGATACCTCGATATGCGAATACAGACCAATAAATACATTGAAAACAATTGAAAAAATTATGGAAAAAATCGTCAAACAGCAGTTGGAGAAGTATTTCGAAGATAACGAACTATTCTCTCGATGTCAATCCGGATTTAGAAAAAATTTTTCTTGTGAAACGACAGTAAATTATGTTATAAATAAATGGAAATATGTGAAAAAGGATAGGAAGATAATGGCATTGTTTTTAATTAAAAAATTGAATATGTATGGAATAAAAGGAAGAGAATTAGAATGGTTTAAATCATATTTATCCGGAAGAAAACAGATGGTAAAGGTTAATAATATAAGATCCAAAAGCATAGATAATGAATATGGAATACCACAGGGATCAATTTTGGGAGCGTTACTCTTTATTATATATATAAATGATATCCCAAATATTGTGCAAAATTGTGAAATTATCTTATATGCTGACGACACACTTATGTTTACGGAAGGAGATACGGAAACGGAATGTCTGGGAAGTATGAAAGATGATATGAACAGAGTGAATAGATGGTTAAAAATGAATAAAATGAAATTGAATGAGAATAAAACAAAAATAATGCGAATAAATATGGACAGTGGACCTGAATTTGAAATTAATAACCAGGTAATAGAAACAGTAGATCGGTTTAAATATCTCGGTTTCATAATAGACAGGAAGCTAAAATTTAAGGAACACGTAGAATATATATGCAAGAAAATTTTAAAGAAAATCGGATTTTTTAAAAGGATACGTAGCAAAATATCCACATTAACCGCAATAAGCATATATAACACCATCATAAAGCCACATTTTGAATATGGATCAACAATTCTATATACATGCTGCACGATAGCACAAATAGAAAGACTTCAGAAAATGCAAAACAAGGCTATGAGGTCATTATTGAGATGTAATATATATACGCCGATAAACTTTATGCTATCTGCGTTAAAATGGTTGAGTATAGGACAAAGGCTTAAAATCAACACACTCTACTTTATTCAGAGAATGAAATTAGGAAATGCACCACAATACCTTATTGATTAGCTGAACTATGTTGGAGATGTACAACCATATTCATTACGAAACTCTAACAACTTCAGGCTTCCAAGGACCACAACGTTAATGCAACAATCCATTTTCCATAAAGGACTGAATCAGTACAACATGCTTCCAAATGAAATTAAACTCGAAACTAATATGAATGTATTTAAGAGAAGGATCATACATTACATAAGAAATAACAGTGATTAAATTTATTTACTTTTATATCTTTGTTGATTTTGCTTCTTTTGTTTTGGCTATATGGTTGTAAAATCTTATACTATATTTTAAAATATTAAAATTGTTGAATATGAGAGTATAATCTATACTACTTAATAATAATAATAATAATAATAATTAACTCTTTTTTGGGACCTTAAGGACCATACTTTTCATATGGCAGTCAAAACTTTTCATTTGACAGCTTATGACTACAGATTTGTGCAGCGGTTGTTTTCAAGTCAACTTTTATTGGAAGAATTATTTTTTTTAAATTTCATTGGAGACATTTAGACACACCTTATTTTAGAAAAAACTAGTACTATGGGGCGTCAAAGTTGTCAACTGCGTATGTAAAAAATGTTGCAGTGCTTATGTTTGTAATTACACAGGGACATACATACATATGTACATATTTTAACATACATACATACATACAATATTTTCAAACCCTTTATAAAACCAAATAAATTTGTAAACTAAATTTAAAGTCGGTAACTGAAAATACCTACATTTTTTTATTTATTTGTTGTTTTATTAATTAAAATAAAAGGTCAGTAAAATAAAGAAAAGTAAATAAAAATACATACCTATACATACATATGTACATATTTCTCAACATTAGAATTTAACAAAAAGAAAAATAATAAAGAACAGTAATTGCTGTAAATAAAACCAGCCATCTCAGCAAGAGCTAATTAACGCTTTTACATGTGTGCATACATTCACAAACAACAACACTTACTGTCTATAGAACAAATGAAAACCTTTCTGTTTTCGCAAATCAAAATAAGGAAAAAACTGTACAGGGTGGAAGTTTTGTAGTTTTTTACAAAAGCAATTAAAAAAATAAAGTTAAACAAATTGCTTACCCCTAAATAATATACAACAAAATAATATCACTTACCGAGCACTCTATGGATAGATCGGTATTATCCAATAAAATAACACGACAATCTATTTTATTCTTATTTATTGGTATGCGTTGCGGTTTAATATGGGAGGAAGTAGGACCACCCCCTGCTACAGAGGGACCTCTGCCGTCTGTGCGAACGTTGCCGCTATTAGCAGCTCCAGCACTATTGTCCGCATAGTTATTGCGTGCTTTACGGCGGCTTAGAAAACGCAACATGTTTATTCAATGACAACACACACACACAAGAGTTTACTTGGCAATCACAAAAGATCAAACACTAAATGCATTCAAATAATTTATCCGTGACAACATTAACCAAGTTGGATTGTTTGTTTTAACAATTTGAAAAGAATTATTTTAATGCTTTAATAGTTATTTGTTTGATTACTTTTATTTTTAAAAATTATAATCGTTGAAATATGATGCCAAAAAGGTTTATGAAATTGTTCTACAATTGATCTTGCTGTTTGTTTTGGACTCGAAGGAAAACTTAAAACTTTTTTTCAACTAACAATAGGTGATTGAGTATCTATGCAGCAAAAAAGTGCACACCTATTTCTAGTTTTAAAAGGCAAATAAATACTATCAATTCGTGGTTGCTTCTTCAAACTTTTAGTCGGAGAGCTCGATGGATATTTTTGTTTTTATATGATATTATTGTAGCGATGATGTGTATGGTGTAAACTTGAAATATACTTTTTTTGTTTGCGGTTTAACTAATCTTGATCCTGTTTTTAGTTTGACGGTGCTCTAGCAACAATGTAAAAAAAGAGTGTTGATAATTTATAGCAACAGCTACAAAATATTATGGTAGTAAGCAGCTTACACTTTCTTGAACTGAGCTAGAATAGCATGTTATTGCAATAGTGGTGGTAGTATATATTTTTATCCACAATAACAACAATCTTCTATTTCGGTTAACTAACTCGCCAGTCAGACATTCATTTCGTCATCCAGTTAGACAGCAAACAAACATACAAAACACAAGCCAACCATTCACTCGATCCAGCCACAGCCAACAAGTATAAACACAGATTAAAAAAATAATAAACACAAAAATAATACTCAAAGCCAGAAATAAAACAAAAACACAGACACAACAAAACGCGTTTCTAGAAGGCGGAGGTTTTGCTTTTTTTGCTGATTTTTCTTCAAACACGTAAAATTGATTTAAAAAAAGTTAAGCAGCCACCAACCAGCCAGCACCATCATCATCAGCAGCAATTAAAAATTTCAACAAAGATTATAAATTTAACTGTTTTCCAAACATTTCTATTGTTGAAATTACAATTCAAATTGTTTTCACATAATCGCAGTTTCCTTTAGTTGTTGCTGATCATTTTCATTTCTTTAATGCAGAAATAATAAATAAATTTTAATAAAACTAAGCGGCCAAACGAAACGAAAAGAACCAAAACCGAGAAGAAGAAATACTCTGAATGTTTGACATAAAATACAACAGCATAGTTGTATTTCTTTGCAGCATGAAAAATATTGCCAAAGGTTAGTAAATACAAAGCCAATCAACCACTTAACGACGGCGGCATCTGCATTACAAAAAAACGAACCTTGCCCTTACACACGTATTCTACAATTGTGAAAATACTAAATACGGAAATACAGATAAATGTGACGAAATCTTTTAAGTTCCCTGTATATATATACATTAATATTAAAATTCTGGTAAAAATGTCAGCAAAACAAAATTTTTTTTTGCTTTCCAGATTACTTCTTCTTCAACACTTACATTTTTGTTAATTATTTAACCCCCTAATTTTTTTATCTATTAAAACGTTTGATTCTTCATAATATTTGAGTATTTTATAGAAAATATTTTGTATTAGTTGTTATTTTTATGAAACCAAAATTTAAAAAATAAAAAAATACTACATACTTAAACAATTTAAAACTTTAATTTTTTCTGCCAATAACATTTAACTTTAAAATCGACTTGCCGGAATCGTTAAAAGAGTCATTTTCAATTTTTTTGGCCTGCTAATTAAAAAATTAACTTAAAAAATTTTTGTACTATGGATATTACACTGGATATACACAAGAAGTAGTTGGTTACAGTAGTATGATAATTTTGAAACAATTTTTGTTTAAAATAATTATTTATAGTTAATTTGGCCTTTTTAATATTTTATAAATAATTTTTTTTCAAGCACAAAGGCTTTACATAAACGTTTAAGTTAATTTTTATTTTTGCTTTCAAAACGTTAATACACTTTTCTTTTCCCGAAGATTCCACACAATGTTCTGGCGAAATATTGAAAACAAAAAGTTAACTTGCGCTTGAACAAAAATTATTTAAAAAATTCTTGATTGTTTACATATAAAAATTAAAACAAAAATTACATACACACACAGTATTATTACTTGTTTGTTTCTTTTTGCCTAATTTGCTCATATTTATAGCAACAAATTTCACGATTTTACTTTAGTTTCAATTATAAAATTTTTTTACTGTTTTTTAAGATCGATGCAAAAAAATTATAATATTTACGATCTTAACATGAATATAAAACCTAATGGCACGAATAAAAATTAATTTAAAAAAAAAACATAAATTAACTCCTTTTTTTAAATAATAAAAGACATTGTGTCAGGGTGATAAAGAATTTGAAAGATTAGGTACGAACTCCCATTTTAGGTAAACTCCCATTTTACCCATATTTTACGAGTTGTGTGTGAGCTTTTGAATTTTTTATACAAATACTTTTTTACAATACTATAACATTACTGATATTGATAAATATAATGATTCGTATATTTTAATAAATATTTATGTCAATAACACTTTTATGTTTTCATATATTTATGCAGAGTATGACAATTTCGCAAGAAACAAAAACAATTGCGAATGCTCTATAGCGACCACCTTTTACGAACTTGCATTGTATGGGCGAAAATTCCGACGAATGTTGATGAAATGCGAGCTGATTAATCACTTTTAAAATAGTGAATTGCAATAAAGAAAACTTGGAAGCAAATGTAATTTATATTCCTATATCTGCATGCCCCTTAATGTAAGTAAACTTAAATACAGTACTAATATTTCATTTGAATAAGAAGTGTTTTTTTCTCACAAATCAGTCAAAGTTCAACTTTAAGTGATAAGAAAAAACGTTTCATTAAAAGTAAAAGAGTTTGGTAATTAATCCTAATATGACTGCAGAGAAATTGGATATAATAATTTTTGGTGCCACTGGCTTCACCGGCAAATATACTGTGTATGAGGCTTGCTCGGTGCTAGAAAATTTCACCTGGGGAATTGCAGGACGTAATCGTAGTAAGTTGGAGGAAGTACTTAAAGATATGGGCGCTAAAGCTAACAAAAATCTAATGAACACACCTATAATTATTGCTGATATCAATGATGAAAAATCGCTTGTAGAAATGGCCAAACGTTGTCGTATTGTTGTGAACTTGTGTGGACCTTATCGGTTCTTTGGTGAACCCGTAGTGCGCGCTTGCATTGAAGCTGGTACTCATCTAGTGGACGTTAGCGGTGAACCGCAATATATGGAAACAATGCAATTGAAATATAATGCCAAGGCACAAGAGAAGAATGTTTATATTGTGTCGGCCTGTGGCTTTGATTCGATTCCCGCTGACCTGGGCATCGTATTTATCGAGAAGAACTTTGATGGTGTAGTCAATTCAGTTGAAACCTATTTGAAAGTTTATTCAAAAGGCGGTTCGACAACAGGATCTAGCATTCATTATGGTACTTGGGAAAGTGCGGTTTATGGTTTGGCACACGCCGGCGAACTACGTGGAATACGAACTCAACTGTATAGTGAAAAACTTCCCAAATTTCAACCCATTCTTAAACATCGTCCACTAATATTTCGTTCTGAAATAGTGAACAGTGTGTGTTTGCCATTTCCGGGATCTGACCGTTCAGTAGTTATGCGTTCCCAACGTTTTCTTTATGAACAAGAACACAAACGTCCTGTTCAAATGCATGCCTATGTTGCATTAGGTTCTTATGTCACCGCTTCCTTTGTTGTGCTACTTGCGGTTTTGTTTGGTCTTATGACCAAATTTTCTTTTGGTCGTCGCTTATTGCTAAAATATCCTAAAATATTCTCCTTGGGCTTAGTATCTCGTGAAGGGCCATCGGAAGCTGCCATGGAAAGGACATACTTTTCTATAACAATGAAAGCTCTAGGTTGGCCACAGTCGCAACGTTTAGCCGAGCCTACAGACCAATACACCAATCCTCCTTCAAAATCATTAATGGTTAAGGTATCTGGTTCGAACCCAGGCTATGGTGCCACTTGTGTGGCTTTGCTTTGTAGTGCCATTACCATACTGAAAGAAAGTGATAAAATTCATGGTTCTGGAGGGGTTTTACCCCCTGGAGCAGCCTTTTTCAAGACTAATTTGATAAGTGAATTGGAGAAACATGAACATGGTATTAAATTTGAAATTTTGGCCAACAAGTAGATATATCATTCCATTAAGAATTTTCAAATTACCCATTAAATGTTATTTATATAATGAAATTAAATTTCTCATATATATATATATATATATATATATATATAAATACAAATTTATGTAGTATGTAATTGGTATATAGTTGTTCAAATTACTTCTTTAATTTGTATTGCATTTTATAAATTAAATAAAAGTATATATAAACATTTAAATAAAGCTTAAACTGCATGATTTTTGTGCCTTGGTGATAATGAGATAGTTTAAGTTTCAATTTTATATACGTTTGTAAACAAGCTTCTGTTTTTTATCTGTCGTAGGTCAATGAACCGAAAATTCTTTTTCGGTTGATTTTTGTTTTAGTATCCCCAGAAGGTATAAACATATTTTGATTACTATAGTGTAGTGTCTAGTATAATTGATATATATTAGCCAATAGTATATTAGAACACGTTCAGGCTTAGCAGAAATCAAAATTATTTTTTATGTATTTGTAGAAATTAAAAAAATAAAGGTGAATTCATAATATGGGTTGGAAAAAATATGGGATTTTCTGACAGTCCGGAAATTTTTATATTTCTAAGGAAGAAAAAAATAAATCTTCAGACTAATCAAACAGCATATTTGGGATTTCTTTTCGATAATATCCTTTTATTTTTATGCTTTATTTGCAGCATGTTCTGGAAATGACATTTTGTGAAATAGGCGTTATAAAACATTTTAATTAATCTGATCTTGAGCCAGTTGCTTAAGTAGCTGCCATATTGCTTGTGCTAAAACTTTGTAAAGTGTAATTTTGGCCGATTTGTGTAAAGTTATGTATTTTATACAAAATAAGAGTGAAAATTTAAGTTTTTAAATCTTTCTACTAAACAGCATCTCCCATATACGAACTCTTTTTTCAGTACCGAAAAAATTGTAACAGATTTTAAAAATATTTATCTCTTACGCGGACAACTCTCCCGTGACAGGACACGAATAATCTTCGCACAACATATGACATTCAAGTTCCCCATAACTAAACATCTTACAGTATGGTACGTTTACATTTTGCTTTATTCTGTTTAGTTTACTCTATAAAACGTTTAAAAGGGAGAAAAAAATGTCTGTTGCTTGAGTGTATTGAAATACAAACATTTAAGGATTCTAATTTTGAATTAAAATTCCGTGTTATTTGCCTCTATTTCATATTTTTTCGTATAAATAAAAAATAATGTTTTATTTTTATATGTTCTCGGGTTTTTTTTTGAAATAAAAGCGCTTAAAGGTAAAAATATTACAGATTATTAATTACTTTTCTTGTGTTTCTCTCATAAATGGACAAACTCGTCAGTCCCTTAGGCTTTCGCTGTACTCTGTACGTAAAACCACACCGATTCGTATTATTATAAGAATAGCAACGTCTGTCACATTTAACATAAAACCATAAAGTGATTTTAAATGACCTTATTTTGAAACTGGACTGACAATTGCATAACAAGGACCTACATGATATATTATTTAATGACGTATGTACATATATACATATAATACCATTAAAAATTATGTAACGTTAAACCAAATTGATAAAAAGCGGCAGAAATGCATAACCTCTTTTTATGTGTACCTAAACGTACACCTTATGTATGATTGATGGATTTTCACACTAATACTCATTCGTAAATCATGCACGCGTATACAAGCTGTTATAATTTTCCGAACCCTTAAAACGTTAATAGTTTGTTGTACTCTAAGGCCGCCTAATATTTGACAACACTGTTAACATATGTGTGTTTACTTAAAAATGAAATTGCAAACATAAACCAACAAGAAGATGTGCAAAGTATTTTCAAATTGACATTTGATAAATAATTCAATAAAGTAATCTAATATACAATTAAAATGAAAGTTATATCTTAATTATATATACATTTTAGTTCAAAATCTTACTACTATTTGAAATCAACAAAGATTCCGCCAAGCAAATTGTATAATTGGCTCGGTAAGCAAGTGCTATAATGTATTCAATTAATATTCCTTACCGGCTATCAACATTTACCTATAAATGGTTACTCCCCAGAGGCTTTAAAAAATCTGTAACTGCAAAAACAAATCAAAAGTTGATTTTAGAGCCGCTTGAAAGAGAAATTATACAGGTTAATGGCGAAGAGGTAGTACCATTTCTGCAGGGTCTTATAACTAATGACGTTAAGCATTTATGTTCTTCAACAAACAAAGCTATATATGCCATGTTTCTAAATAAAACTGGACGAGTTATGTACGATGTGATTTTATACAGCGCCTCAGATCCAACAAAGATTCTAATTGATTGTGATAAAAATGTAGCAAATGATTTGCAACGTCACTTGAAACTTTATAGAGTCAGACGTAAAATCGATGTAGTTTCTTTGAATCAGGAATTAAATGTTTGGCAAGCTTTTAATCCCAATAAAGAAGCACAGAATATTATGGATGCAGTCAGTAAAGAGAGATCAACCGATTTAACTATTAGCACTGATCCAAGACTGAAACAGTTGGGAATACGAATAATAGCAAAAAGTGATCAAACATTCTCAGATCTTTCTATTTTATTTAATTCTGAAACTGTTGCTTCTGATACTGCAGAGAATAGCTTTCGATTTCATAGATATAACCTTGGTATAGCTGAGGGCGTAATCGATATACCTCCAGGAAAATGTATTCCTTTGGAAGCTAATTGCGATATTTTAAATGGTGTTAGTTTCAACAAGGGCTGTTATATAGGTCAAGAATTAACGGCTCGTGTTCATCATACTGGTATGGTGCGTAAACGTCATATGCCTATCGGTTTAAATGCTCCTCTGTCTACAGATACCGCAACAATAGTAGAAAATGAAGCAGGTGATAATTGCGGTGTTATTTATGGCAGTTTAGGTAATAGAGCTCTTGGTCTATTACGTATAGAAAAAGCCTTCAAGGCTAAAGAATTATTAGTAAATGGAAATATTTGTGTCACGGAGAGACCTCCCTGGTGGCCCCAAGAGCTGTACCCGAATGTTCTAAAAGAGATTAGAAAAGGCATTTGATTTCAAATAAAAACCAAAAATTAACACTTCTTGTTATTTTACAATTAATAAAAAGTTAACGCAAAAATATGTTTTTTTTTAATTCGCAAGCATATTAATAGAGTCAAACATACATGTGTATGAATGCATTTTTAGTAGGTATGATCCAACATAATTTAACAAAAGTCAAGTGTGATTTATTAATTTTTAGAGATTAAGCAAAAAATTTATACTTTATTTGCGCGTATAAAATGATAAGCATAGTTGGAAATGTTTTCTGAAATCAGTTAATAGGGTTTTGCTGCAAATTTATGCATTTTTATCAGTATTTCAAATACAAGTTAACAATATTTCGACCTGTTTTAAAATGATTTTAAATAGCAATTTTAATTGACATAACCTGATTTCTTTTTGTTTTACATAAATATTCTTGCACAGCTAACTTACGTAAAATGTCGCATGAAGGCCCAACATCTTCCTCTTCTAACACACTTAAGGACGAACCACAAGAACCAGCTATTAATGTTGAAGATAATTTGGAATTGTACATTAAAAATGATAGAGCCGAAATAGAACTTTTAGAATCAACAGCGAATGCAGAAACAACTGAAGTTGTTGAAGATGATGAAAGAATTGCAAAAATTAAATTTCATTGTTCCAGTTGCGATATGGAGGAAATGGTTCATTATTTTGGTTTGAAACCCAATTTTGTGTTTGGTATTAAGTTCGTTGAGAAAACATACGTAATGAGAGATCCATTCCAGCCCCCTCCACCCAGATGGAAACAAAAAGCAGAATATTTTGTTGTTTTAGGTGCGCACTGTAAACTATGCAATAGTGTAGTCTGCAAGGATATTGAATGTAGTTTCTTTTATATTAACTCATACTGTCTAAATTGCGTTAAAAAAGTAGCAGCCACATTTCCACTAAACATTCAACAGAAATTAAAAAAACAATTGGCTTCAATATAAGTTTTAAATCACTAACAAAACAAGTTATTTTAGTTAAAAAAATAATTAATTTCTTCAATACATTTAACTTTAGTGTTTTATTAAATATATATCTACATTTCTTAAAATTGTTTTTTTTTTATTAAATGCGCTTTTTAATATTCTTTGCATTAAACGGGTTTATTCAGTTTTATTTTTAGGGGCAATTTTCTTTGCTAATTGCAACATTTGATTGTTGGATTTTTTCTTTTTAGATTTGTCTTTCTTTTTCAAACCCTCAATCTTGACGCCTTTAAAATTGCTTTTCTTGGGTTTTTTAGCATCCTCAATCCTACTTTGTTCGTCCGTTTTATGCATAGATTTTCCCGCTTTTTTAACATTTACCATTTTTTTGGTAGCTCTTCTCTCCTTTTTGTCAGCCTGAGCATCACGTGCTTCTTTAGCGCCCAACTTTTTAACGCTAAAACGTTCCACATTAATTGGACGATCATTTACAATAGTTTCATTTAACTCCAAAGCCAAGCCAACAGAATCAGGTGTTTTAAAGCAAACATATGCTATACCTTTGCAACCCTTGTCACCGTCTCGTATACAACGTACATAATCAATTTCGCCACAACTACTAAAAATTTCACGTAAGGATTCTTCAGAAGTAGCTAAAGAGGAAAATAAGAAAGAATATCAATACTTTTATATTATTAATTAACGGAGCTCCGGTACACCTACAGTATGTAAGATTACCCACGAAAACCGTTCTTTTACCGTCTTTTTCATGGTTTTCGGAAGGTTTTGTAGCTAGTGTGACCCTTAGGTGCTGACCTTTAAATTCCACACCATTTAAGGATGTAGCCTTTTCGGCCGTTTCCTTGCTTTTGAGCACTAAATAAGCATTCAAAGAACCTGCAGACTTTCGCTGTTTGTGTTTAAATAACACTTTTCCACCAGCCGAGCGAAAACGAATAGAATTGATTGGAGCAAATTCTTTAAACAAACGTAATAACTGAATTCGTTTGGTGTTTACTGGTACATTCCCTACAAATATTGTACATGCTTCGATTGCTGGATCTCGAGTTTGTTTGTCTGCTAAAAAAATTTTTTTTTTTAATTTATAGTTAAATATATTTCAAAATGATTTCTACCAGAGTGATCTTCATCTTTAGTTAACTGTCCCTTTTCGACTTTTTTGCTCTTTTTGGTCAATATCTTCCTGTTTGCAACGTCACAGTGTTTAGAATCAGATGCATCCGCTTCATTTCTTTTAAGTTGATCTTTGTTTTCTTCTTTCTTTTGTCGTTTCTTTAATTTTTGGGCCAGTTTTTTGGCTTTCTTCTTTTCAATTTTCTTAAGCTCAGAATCTGGAAATTTCTTTGATGGAGTCTCTGCTTGTGAATTTTCCACTTTAGTTTCATTGTTCTTGGACTTATCTAACTTTGTCAGCTTTGCAGTTTTACAATCTTTATTAGCTTCTATTTCTGCTTCTTTACCAGATTCTTGAATTTTTTTCAGGTTAGATTTATTTTTCTTGCTCTTTTTAGTTTCATCAGTAACGTTATTGCTAGTCTCTTTTGGAGTTAAATTTATATCCAATTTACTAGTTGCGTCTTTAAGTATTTTTTCCTTTTTGTGTTTGTTCTTTTTAACTTTACCTTCTTTAACATGTTCCGATGGGTAATGATTTTCTTTTAATTCAGGATTTTTAACTTTCTTCATTATAATATTATCTGTGATTTCTTTATTTAAAGAAATCCAATTTTATTAATTTCACGTGCGGTAAAATAGTATGAATTTGATAAGTGGAGCAAAAACACATGTACGCTGTAAGGGGGAATGTGATAACCATTAGCGCTTTTTAAACAAGAAATCAGTTTCAGGGTGTTTAAAAATTTTAAAGAAGCTGTAAAGTAATAATTAGTATTAATATTAGAAATTACGATTTTTCTCTGATGCGCACGGTTATAGTAATGTTAAACAAGAATTAGTTGAAATTAATTTTAAATAATCAAGAATAACTTAAATTATTTTTATAACTTTCAAAGAACCTAAAGTAATTACTAGAAAATGCTGATTACGTTTAGATTATTTTGGATGTTATTCATATTGTCATTATAAATTTCTTACTAATCGAAGCGAAATAGTACTTTCTATATATTTTTATGGAGGGTAATGATTTTTTTTTAAATGTAAGATGAAATATGGGATTTTAGATATATTTTTAGAGCGAATTGGGTACAATAAAATGACAAATTGTTCATTTTACTCTTTTAAACTATTTCAGTTAAACCGCAGGCTACCTCCATTTAGGATTAAAATTATATTTCCAGAGATTAAGTTTACTTTTTTTATCTTTTGCGTTTAAACAAGCAAATTTTTATTTAAGAAAGTTTTTTATTATTTACATGTTTAAGCTTGCGAACGACAACACAAAACCATCTATTTTTCTATTAAATCAAGACTTGGCAAATAAGGCAGGATTTAAATGCATTCTAGTTTAAAGTTGAATTGGTTTTTCTTACCGTTGACACATACAGTTTTTGTTTCTGCCATACTTTAAAATTATGTTTTGCAACTGCATTTACATAAACATACATACATATCAACAAGACAGCAAAATACAGCAATTCCTTTTGCATTGCTTGACACTACACTATTTTTTGTTAAAAATTACCGAAGCGGTAGTTTAAGAAGTACATATATACTTCATAAGTTACACTAATATTAAAAAGAAAAAATTTTAATTCAGAAAATGCCTTAAAAATATTTAAATTATTAAACAAAACAAAAAAAAACGCTAAACACATTTCTCGCTAAGTAACGTCCGATTAACTAGACTTAAACACCATACTATGGTACAATTATTGTTTCATGCTTTCTATATACAGTTTGTGAAACTAGCATTTACATATATTTACTTTATAGATTTTTTAAAGAAACATTTAGTTTTTTTAAGTTTAACAAAGTTTGGTAAGTGGTTGTTTTTTTTTCTATTTATAAGGTAGAAAATAATTTGCTACTTAATAAAACAAATTTTAATTGTAGAATTTATTTAATAAATAGTATTTATGTTTGTAAATAAGTATGTATGAACATGCATATTTTTTGTTGTATGCGTATATAATAAAACATTACCGAGTTATTTAAGGTGGTAATGTATGTACATATTTTACATATAAAATATCAATACATTTATTTTCTGTTAAAAATGTTATTCCATCGCAGCATGTTTTTCCTTTTGGCTTGAAGCATACTTCTTTGAATGAGCATAGTGCCAAACAATTGATATCACTTTATTAGGAATTTAGTTTCCAGTGACCACATGAAACATTTCAATTAACTCACTGATGTTTCCTTGAGGGTTCGACTATTTCAAGCCTTAAGCGATAATTGTCAATCTTTAGAAATTTTCTAATTTTAAAGTTGCCGGAAGCAAAGATCCTTAGTGTCTCAAAAGTGGTGGGCAAACTTGAGGTTAGGAAGTAAGTTGTCGGTCAAATAATTAAATTTTAATAAATATATATCACTTTGATGATGTGAAGTTTAAGTATGGAACGTTACACTCTTAAACAAAGAATTTTAATTGTGAAAATTTACTATGAAAATTTCACTGCATCACTTCGTAAAATGAAAGAAGCTTTTCCTCGTAATCAGGCTTCTTCTGAGACCACTGTGTTTAATTTAAATTTCAAGTTTACGGTATTACTGCTGACAGTATACGAATAGAATACGCTCGTAGTGGCCGTAGTAATGCAGACATAGCCACTGTACAGTAAAGTGTTGTGAATGAGCCTGGAACATCAACTCGCCGACTTTCGCAAGAAACTGGGCACCACTAGAGGCAAGTTGCGCAATTTTTTACCTAAAGATCTTGATCTTCTCGCTTATAAAGTTTAATTCGTTTAAGAATTAAAGCCGTCTGACGCGACTATTTTCGTGTCGCAAGTTTTTGAATGTCCTGCTTGAAAAACTGAACGAAAGCAACGCATAATAAATAGTATAGTGCGGTTTGTGGTTAGGCGGAATTACCGGCTCGTATTTTTTCGAAAACGCCGTTTCTGCGATTTTCTGCGTTACCAAACAATAATAATCATTATTTTGTGGCCACAATTGGCTAATTGTGGCTTGCAATTAGTTGACATCAATTACCTTTGGTTTAAGCAAATCGACTTCACAAGCCACACAGCTTCACAAACAATTCTCAATTCGGCGATGTCAGTTGGCGGCTTTGTTCTTGTAATTTAACGCAGCTTGATTTCTTTTTCTGAGGCCATTTGAAACCTCGGTTTTACTTTAATAATCCACAAACAACTGAGGCTCTGAAAGATGATTTTCGGCGCTATATTGAAAAGATAGGCGAAGAGCAGACGTCTGCCGACACGCTATAGGTTGGCATTAGCCCGACATTATATTCTATTTCATACTTTCAATAAAAATGAAGTTGTTAAAAAAAATATTGTGTTTAAAGCCAATTTTGACCAAAAACCAATAAAACATTTGGACAGAATTTTTAGTTTGGTTATATTTTCATAAATTTGTTGATTTTCTGAACTTGAAATTTAAATTATTGCAAATATGTGTTTAACTACGTTATTATAAGATATACATACATATATAAATCTTTGTAAACTTTTATATTTACTTCTTTGATTTTTAAATTGAGTGCGAGGTATTTTATAAAGTGCAAATAGCTGAATTATGATTTCATAGGTTGCTGAGCTTTTTATTGTAGATTAATTAAGAATGTTTACAAGGTTCTGAATCATATAAACGTATCCCGTACATAACTTACCACTTTTATAGTAGATGATTGCATTAGCTTTAAAGACAATAAGTTTTGCAATATTCAAATCGTTTTTCAAATAGTTAAAATACAAAATGAAGTAATTTTGACATCATAAAGCAATAAATCCATTTATCTCTAGGCCGTATTCACCTGCTATCGATTCGCCTTGCTTACCACAATAAGTTTTGGGATATTCGTAAATAAAATTTCAATAGTTAATGTAGCGTTTATATACATTGTAGTTTTTAACAGTATTGTTTATCTTTTATTACCTCCACATTTCGACTTGGCATCACTTTTAAAAGCTGCACAGCTTTTTGCAGAATGTTGAGTTCACCACATATTCAATTCGCGTTCGTTGAAGTAAAAGGACGGCAGCTGCAAAAGTCGGCAAATTTTGTTCTTGTATTCCAGAATCAACAAAAAGTTTAATAAAGCAGAGTAATTTAACTGTGTGTGTGTGTGTATTGCAAAAACAATTTTCACATTTTAATTGCTTGTGAACATATAGTCTATTTATTTTTGCAAATCTCAAGAGTTAACAAATAACCGAAAAAATTTCTTAAAGAAATCTTTTGTATGCTTTTTTGTCTGTAAAAAGTTTGCAAAAAAGAAATATATGTGGTAGATATAACAAAAAGAAGGAATTTAAAAGAGAATTGCAAAATTAAATAAAAAAAGGTGAATCACGCATGCAAACTGAACCCAAAAAATAAAACTGAATGTGTTGGGATTTAAAAAAGTTAATTTGCAAAATAAGAAAGAATGAAATCTTAATTGAAAACTAAACTTTTGAATTGAGATTTTATTTTTTTCTGCCATAATTTTATTTCAGCCACAAAAGAACGAAAATAAGCAAAAAGGATTAAAAGTAACTTGGAAAAATAATATAAAAAAACACTAATCAACTTAAAAATTTTAGCGCAGGACAGTAAGAGAAAATTACCCAAAATAAAAGTTTGAAAGAGAGAAAAAAGGGAGTTTAAATAAAAATAAAAAAAAAAAACGAAAAGTCGTTCAAAAAGGAGTTGTGATAAAAAGTAAAAATTGTATTGTGCGCATTTAAATTAACAGAAAAGTTTTTTTAAGAATTTTTGAAATGGAGACAAATAGACAAAATTACGTGTTGGATAATAACAGTATGCAGCATATGAATGTTGCTGGTGCTGGTGAAGGAGTAGTAGGAGGACTGCAAGCAGAAGTTGTAAGTGGTGTTGGTGGAGTTGCCGGAGAGATCTTAGGTGGTAAATACGACGAACACCACGAAGTACACGATGGTGGCGATGACGACGAATTGAAGTACGTTGAAGAAGTGCAGCAGAGCGAAAAGCAGCAGCAACAACAGCTGCAAACGTTGAAAAACTTTGGCCTAGATGATGATGGTACGTACGAAAGCAATGAGTTGGCAGAAAAAGAAACTAGCGATGTTATTGGTCATGGATTCGGAAATGAAAACGGAGGCTTTGTGTTTGGTGGTGATCATCAAATCAAACAACAAGAGCAACAACATGACTTTTTCAAAATTGGAAATGGCCACGATTCCAATGGACATGATATCAATATAAATGATGATTTTGGCAACCTTATTTCTACAGGATTTGAAGAAAAACTAAGTATGATGGAAAGCGAAATAGATATTTTAAAAAATGAGGGCGACTCTTACACCACCTCTAATGTAACAGAATCTGCTGAAGCTTTTGTTCCACAGATTGATGTTAAAATTGAGGCGAAGAGTGAACAACATGAAATGGCCGATGAAGAAGAGCCATCTTCTTTGGCAACAAATACAACAAATGGTACCAGTAGTCTTAGTGAAAATGTTCCTCCACAAGCAGTAATTGCACCTCAAGCCAATGCTTTCGACAATTTAATGGCTAATATCGATGACAAAGATAATTTAGACTCTTTAACAAAACAAAAACCCTATGAGCTAGATTTAGATCAAGCCTATTCTCAACTTATTCCCGATGCAAAGGAATTTATACCTGGTTTTGGTTCTAATCCTGCTTCACCAACTTCCCCGTTTGCCTCTGAAAACCCACAAAATGAACCGGTGTTGAGTGATGTAATGGAGACACATATGTATTTCGGGCAAAATTCCAGTTCTGTACCTCCACACCTATTATTATGTAATGATGATTTTGTGGCACATAGTCCAAGTAAGGAAAAAGGCGAGAATAATATGGATGATTTTTCTTTGCCTGTATTATCCGAATTCGAAAAAGAAGCCGATAAACGGCCTCGTGGGCTAGAGCTTACAGATATTATTAATGACATCCATCAAACAGACGAAGTTATGACTCCCGATCAAGCGATACAGCAGTTACCACTTGATGATCTAGAAACACAAGACAAAGAAAATAAAGATCCTTTAGATTTTACAGAGTTTCATCCTTCAAACAATATGGATCATGGCCCCGAAACCTGTGTTGATCTTGAAACAGACTTAGTTATACAAAACACGCAACAAGGCGAAGATGAAGATGATGTTATGAAAAGATCAATGTACGTAATGAGCGATGATGGTATTGAGGATGTTCTAAACAGTGTTCAGCCCTTACCAATCGAAAGTGACAGCATTAATAACTCGTTTATTGAAGAATCCGCTACAGAATCTGCAGCAAATCAATTGGCTAACGATAAAGAACTCTTGCAGGTCGAAGAAAAGGAACACGTCTCAAATTCACCATCTACAGAGGAACTTCAGATGAATTTGCAAAACACTCTTAACTCCTCAAATAAGGATATACCCCAATTACCTATAGATATGGATAATGCCAACAATATGCAAGAGTCTATTTATATAGAAAAAGAAGAAAAAGCCGAAGTTGAACAAAATGAAGAACAACAAGACAAAGAACGGATTGAGGAGAAGCAAGAAATTCAGGACGAAACGCTCCCAATGCATTCTGAATTAAATCACTCTCACGAAATATTACAACACGACTTCCAGGAAGATCTGCCAAAGGATTACCAAACTGAACCAGAAGTTCAAAATTTCGATGAACCTCAGCAATATCAAGAAGATCTGCCAAAGGATAATCAAACTGAGCCAGAAGTTCAACATTTCGGTGAACATCAACAACATGAGGAAGAAATACAAAATTTCCAGGGAGAATTCGTTCATGAAGCAGAACAACATTTTGAAGAACAATTACAAAGCTCGAATGAGTTACATTACGACCAGAAGCCAATACAAGATCTAATAAACGAACCAGCTGCAGAAGCTGTTTTAGCTGATACAACAAATCCTTTGATTGAAAATGTTAGCTTTTTGGACAACGTTTTGGAAACCCAGGAGCTAGAACATGAAATCAAAGAAGTTTCCAATATTTCTGCAATTGAATCTCTAAATTTAGATGCACCTGTAAATCATGAGGAATCCGTGCTAAGTGATGCCGTAATATCATTAACAGAAGATGAGAGCTATTTACCTGAAGAAACTAGAGAACAACACTTGTTGTTAATGCCTGAACTAGAACAACAAATAAGCGAGATGATGTTAGAAAACGATGAAAGCAATCTTTCACAGGTACTGTAAAACACTTTTTATATTTTGTTTCTGTTTGAACTGATAAAAAGGTAACAAGCCTAATTACATTTGCAATTTCAATTTAAAACCAAAATATATCAGCTTCAGAGGTGCCCATATAACCTTGATTTAAAATTAAAATTTTTATTTAACGTTTTGTAGTAACATTGTGCAATTTAGTTACGGTTTCTATTTCATCCAGAATATTTTTGTAGTACAGTCGTTTGTAACTCAAAAATTTTTTATAAAACTGATATTTTTCGCTTGAACTAGCTTTCATATCAAAATAATATAAATAAATGAAGTGCAAAGTGTTCACATTTTTTTTATTTTTTTCAATATATCAATTGATGTAACAAATTTACAAAATAATTTTTTTTAGTTAAATTAAAAAGAATAATTTCTTTCAAAATATTGTTTTTTTTTTAAACATGATTTCAATAACAAGTTTTAGATTATCGGTTAAAATTCAAGTTTAATGCGAATATTAGCAGAATTTTTATACACCGAAACTTAATTATTTGGTTTAATGTGAAGAATTGAATGAAGAAAAACACAAAAACAAAAAATTATATTATTTCTGTTTGTTTTTATTTTTGGCGTATTTATTGATCAAAATTGCTAGAAATCAGGAAATGTTTCTTATTTCGGCGTTCTTCGAATTTGTTTTCATTGAAAAGCAGTAATATTTTAATTTTTGGGAAAATTGCATAAACAATATTCTATATCATTTTGCTACAATCGCTATTATTCAAGGTCAAATTAATTACCAAAACCAAACAGAAAAAAAATTCAATTCGTTTACTTTTTGTATATATAAAAATAATCATTTTTACATGTATGAGTAATAAAATATAAACAAAAAATAAGTTCCCCAATGTCTCCACAAATAAAAATTATGAATATAAAATAAAATTGGGAATATTTAGCACGAATATAAAAAAACACATTTTTTCATTTAAATATTAAAAAAAAGAACTGAGTCAAACATTCATCATCCCCTTCTCAATAAAATGGTTCAAAAGCATCAACCAACATGTGATTAAACTCAATAATGATGTAGGCGATAAATATGATTATGATGACTGATATAAAAAGCAAAAATAAAAAATTGTTTAATGCATGATCATACGTTTTCTTCGTAAATATAAGGAAAGCAAACAAAAGAAAAAACTTGTTTATTTGCCGGCAACCGGCAAGCAGGCAAGACAGTGCCAGCAACCAACCCTTCTTCTAAAGTTACAAACACATGCACAAATATTCTTATGTTTGTTTATTCTTACATATGCAAGATTATATGGACGTGTTCAGTTCGTATAATATCACAACCGGCAAGAAATATACGCAAATACGCTACGTAGCAAACATTTTCATAAGGTTGAATGCAGTTTTGACGAAGACTGAATGAGATGAATAATATATCTGGATACACTTTGTGCCTTTACTTTCATATCATCTTGTTTTATGTATTGGCAAATGTTAAAAATGCCTATTTTTGTAGTTGTTTAACAACTAAACCAAACTTTGCAATAATCTTCTAGAAATTCGCTTTAAGGCATAATTTATATTTATTTTTGATAATTTTTCCCATTTTCTTTTTTTATGCTCATTTTTATAATTGTCTTTAAAAAATTCGTTTTTTGAATGTTAATATGGCTAAAACTATAATTTTTTTGTGCGAAATCATATACCAGGTGATAGTCTTTGCGAATTCATGTATCTTGAGCAACGCCGGGTACTAATGAATTCGCCATTGCTGTTGTTGGGAATAGATGTTGCCATGACTAAAATTTAAAAAAATGAAGCATTTTTGAATTGTATTTTAAAAAATTTACCGTAAAAATTAATGCAACATTCTGAACGTCGTAAACATCTTCTATTTAACTTATAAATAATACAAGGAACTAAGAATGCGATGAACATAACTCCCTATAAATTCATATCTGTTTGGTTAAAACAAGTCTTGAATTTTTTTTTTGTTGTTCTTTTAACATTGTATATTTTTTGCTACTTCCTTCAAACAATCAATTCAATTAAAAAGGGCGTTTCTTAAAATAAACAATAATTTTTTAATAATTTTTATTTCTTCATAAATTTAGATATTGAACTTAGTAGAATTAAAATTTATTTGGTATAAAAGTAGTGCAATTAACTATAAAATACTATTTTTTTTTAATCTTGTAACGAATAGACAACTAAAGAAAGTTTAATAATTTCGTATTAAAAATAAGTTAAACAAAAAAAGCAGTGTACATATTTTCTTTTATAAATTTTGAAAGACAGTTAAAAATGTTATGTCTTTAAGATCATGGTACTTGTATTGATTACAGGGGAAACGGTTTCACATGGTTTCAATTTTAGGAAGAAATAAACAAAAATATTCCATTAAAGTTTATTGTCGTTAAATAAAATTTTTGTTTACAAAAAAAAAGCTAAACATCGAAGCATATCGGACTTTTTGTTATTCCTTGTTGTCACTCCTTATTGTTCTAATACAAAAGATGATAAATACGACTGTGGTGAACAATTAAATGATAGCATGGTTATGTTTGGGGCTAGCTGGCTTTGTGAATCCAATATTCTATGTTAAAAAAGTACTAAGTTTAAAGTTCTAAACATTATTATAATTTATTTAAAAAATTTTCGAAAACTAATTATATAGTGTAGCTTACGAAAGAGGATAATTAAACCTTTGCACTCCAACTACCAGTTCTACTGGCAACATTTTATTTTGTAATTATTTCTAGTTAAAACAAGAATTTATAGCTGATACCGTTATTTTTTTAACATTAGACATGTTCTCTCTCCCGGTCTACATGTTGGCGACTGTTTCATGAATTATCACACTAGAAAAGTTTATAAGAAATAAATTATTATTTTGCTAAATTAATTTACGCTTATATACGAATAAATTTTTATATTATTAATCAATATTTAAATAATTTAAAGATGTTTAATACACTTCTACAAAAACTTCATCAAAATGGTTTTTTTCCGTTTAAAAAAAATATCAACCAAATTAAATATTTTAAATTTGAATTTATTTTAAGATACATTCAAGTTATCTAAGTTTTTTAATTAATTCTCGTTAATAAAAAAGCATTTTTCCAAAAATTACAAAATATTTCCTAAAAGTCCTTGGAGTTGACTACCAACAGGCGCAAAAAATGCACGGAGCGCAAAGGGTTAAAAAGCACGTTGAAAATAGCGGTCCAACAATGCATCACAAACACATAATGCAGTCTATACAGATTGTAACTATTGAAGAATTTCTTAAAGTTGTAGGTAAGCAAATTTATCTTCAATATTATTAGTATTAAAAAATAGTTCAAATTTTAGAAAATTATGTTACTACATAGTCACTCTTTTTTTAACTGATATTTCCAAAATTTTTGCATCTGTTTTTAAGACTCCGTAGATAGACAAATTGAAGACATAAAGTACAAAAAAATTTATAATATAAATTCTAGCCAAGATTTGTTGTAATTTTCTTCGTAAGTTTTTTTGGTTCATTTATAGACGAATACGTTGGCATTAAGGTCTTATGTTGTCGATTGCCGTTGCAATGGCTGTTGCCGACTGCTTTGGTTGGTTGCTGTTTGTTGCCTGCTCGTTATTGCGCCCACATGCGCATGCATGTAGGTTTAAGAAGTGACGACTTCACGATTTCTGCCTGTAGGTTGAGTAGTAAAGTAGTCGATAAACGAGAAAACAAGCAGAAAATCGAAGAGGCAGGCAAACAGGCCTAAAGTAAAATAAAGAAAAAAAAAAATTAAAAGAAACAAACAATTGAAAATTGTATGTTATAAATGCAGATAAAACATATTTTTTTTTGTTTGTGTTACCATAAGCATAACGTCATCATTGTGGCAAACAACAAATACTTAAGTAACTTATGACTCGTTAATATCCTTACCCTTAGAATAGGTGTAGACAGCAGCCGTATTACTTATATGCTTTGCGTTATTGTTTTCTTATTACTTTTTTTTTGTTCGTTTTCACTTGTCAGAACAAAAATACACTTGAACTTGGTTGCAGGTATGAAATTTGGAAAATTGAAAACAAAGAAAATTTCAATTTCATTGCCTAAACGAAATTGCTTAAAGAGATGCACTAAAATCATATAATACATACAGTTATACATACATATATTCGTAAGTGTATAATAACCACGCCCTTAAACAGCTGCAAATTTATAAGATATTGAATCCACTGTTTAACTAGAATAACTTAATTCTCTAGAAAACGATATTAAATCTAAATTTGTAGACAAATGTGTTTTAGTATGTATTTTTGACGTTTATAGACAGCATATCAGCAGCTACAGTGATTTTCTTCAAACTTTGACTGTATTTTCTAATATATCAGGAAGGATCTATGCAGTCTTTTTTTAAATGTAACCGCATTCGGTTTCGCTGTAGTAGGCAGGAGATGCCACGCCCATATTATGAAAACTTAAATTTTTGTAAAGGGGTTTGCAACAAGAAGTTTGTTTTCTAAAACAAAAAAAATTAGATTAAGATGATTAAATTTTTTTTTTGTATTACGAAGAGAAAAGTTAGCCAATTATGAATGAAAAATGATATCTGGCAAATATCCTCACCACGGCCATGCTGACTGATGTCAATTCTTTCATCAATCGCATTTCTTTCGTTAATCGTATCACGGATTTTGAGTTTTAAGGCTGAAATCGATTCTATTTGCTCCGTGTACACTCTGTCCTTAACATAGTCCCACAAACAATAATCCAGTGGTTTTAAATCACACGATCTGGCTGGGCAGTTGCTGATTTCATTGGCTGTTTGACATGTGGCGTGATCCATTGACCGTTACCGCATTTCCAGCCTCATCTTCGAAAAAGAAACGGCCCAATCACGTCTCCAGACCACATAGCAAATCATACAGTGACACGCTGAGCATTCAATAGCTTCTTAATAATCGCTCTAGGATTTTCAGTAGATTTTTACCCTGAAAAGTGAAAATGGGGTTCGTCTAAAAAAATAATTTTTCCGAAAATGCAATTTTAACACAACCACCATTTTCATAGTGAATTTTAATTATTGTAAATCGTGGCAAATTGAATTCGTTGTAAATTGTTGAGGTTGGCACAATTGAAAAACAAACTTCTTGCTGCAATGCCCGATATATAAAAAAGTAGAATAGACAAAATTATAAGATTCTATCTAAGTAACACATTCCAGTGTCAATCCCCTCGTTTTAATTTTAACTGCATAGATTTAGAATAATGTGCATCGAACCGTCGATTGTTTCAAACTGTAAATGGTCGATTTCGAAGAATTGAGGATAACTTTCCATGCATAATAATAATTAATTAAGAACTATCAAAGCGGGTGGCGTTTAATAAAGCTTACAATAGTATCAGTCAAATACTTATTCAACAATTCAGCCGTTTTCTTTTAAAGTGTTCTAAATCCAATTTGAAAAAAAAAAATTAAGTTACTTTAAATATGCTTTCTGCAATTTTGTCAGTTTGAATCTACAGACTTAATGAAATTACAAATATAATAAACAACTTTGAAAGTTATGACAGGTTTATCACATCTACAAAATCTAACGAATGATAAATCTATTACCTAATATCAGTGTATGATTTTTATATTTTGTGAACTTGAAAGTGTTGTAAGTTCATTTAAGGTGAATTAATACATATTTTCAAAACAATCACACATTAAAACTGGTTTTCTAAAGCGGTGTAAGAGATACTCCACTCCATTCGATCTCCGTACTATCTATACCACCTAAGTATATCCGTCCAAAAATGGATTGCAACTCTCATGTATGGACCGGCGATCCAAAGTCTAATTTGGGGTTACTCGACCACGTACAGGAGAGAGCCAAGAGGCTCATTGGAGACAGTAGGGTATCCAACTCTGATGATTCTCTAGAGCATCGACGCAATGTGGGATGCATTTCACTGTTCTATCGTTACTACAATGGTAAGTGCTTTAATGAAATTAGGGAACTTGTTTCCGATACTCGCACGTTTTCTCGTTTAATTCGATTTTCGTTGAGAGCGCATCCATTTGTGGTTGCCAGTGAATCGCACTACGCATTATAGGGAAATTTCGTTTTTCAGCAGAACAGTCCGTATGTGGAATAAAATCCTTCCGAAGGCGTTTCCTGTCAGTTTCAATCTGGGAAATTTCAAATCGAATGTCCACAGATACTACTCCCTCTTTCGTCCTTCCCGTAACCTAATTTCCTAGTTCTGGCACAGTGTAGGAGTCATCCCCTGTGTGCTGGTCCGAAAAAGGCTTCATTTAGAGGGCGTTATATTTGAAGAGAAATTTAGCTCATTCGAGGAAAATACAAACATCACACGTAAGTGACACAAAACAGAATTTATTTTAAGGTACAAATAAAGATGTGCTTAATTTGATGTGTTTATAGAGGTATAGTTTGTTAATTTTTTATACTAAGCCAAATATTTTGATTAGTTTTTTGAGATTGACTTGCAAATCCGTACCCTTGTTCTATGAAGAGTTTCGATTATTTTTATATTTATTATTTATTTGCTGTAAAAGTCAGTTTTTTTAATAACAGAAGTAAATTAAATATAAAATTAATCAAAAAAATTAAGTAATCAATCGAAAATAAGAAAAATTTTTAATAAACAAACGAAATGTTTGATTTCATTTTTATTTATATTTGGCAACAAATAAATGAAACTAATATAGCGAAAAGATAAAAGATAAACTGAAATCTCAAAATAAAAATAATTAAATATAAAATTGTTCACAAAAATACATCAAAAGTATTTTTCCTTTACAATTAGTGATATTCAAATATAAATAGTCTTTGAATGATTTTTGAATGAATATAATTTAAACTCGTTCGTGACACTAAAACCTGCGAGCCACACAAATTTTTCTCTTAAAGTATATCTTGCCGATCAAATACAAAAGATTCAGACAAATAGTGTTTTTTGACGTATTTAACATTAAAATAATATTTATAAGGGCAAATTTCTGTTCCTTATAAAACATTGTAAAAAGAGTTTCAAGAATTCTTGTTGATTCAGATGTAGTTGACACTTTCAAGGAATTGTCCATACAAATACGAATGCTTAGGGCTTAGTCCTCTCAGCTTAAGTATTCACCATATAATTTATAAAAAAGAAATATGTGTTTAGTATTTGTATATTTTTATTAATTTTTTCAATACCTAATGTAAAATATGTCATTATTGACCTAACGATATATTGCAAATAATTGAATAATTGACAAAACTTTTAAAGAAAAGCGCTCAATTAATAAAATACTTAAAATGGGATCATATTTCAACCTCAGCATCCAGCAACCGCAGCCATCGTTTTTTTTAAACAAGGTGTCCGCCGGGAAGATATAGTACTTTGTTTTGCCGCCATTTTGGTTAACATTAGTCTTGACAGTTCATATTTTGCAGTCGTGAAGTAGACACGGGGCGAATTTATTATGGTAAAGAATTTTCGATAAACCAACGTGTTTTAATCGTTAAAACATTTTATCAAAATCAATCAGCGATTACTGTTACAACAAAAGGCACTATTTATCAGCGATTACTGTTACAACAAAAGGCACTATTTATCGTGTTGTGAATGATTTCGAAGAAATAGAGTCTGTAGGTGATAGGCCCAAGCAGTAGCACAACGTACTTCAAGATCGGGTGAAAACATTACTGCTGCTTAAGAAAGTGTTCAAAACAATCCATCAAATAAATTCGATTTCGTGTTCAGGATCTTGGTCTTCAAAAAACAACTTTGACCACAATTTTGGGCAGTCAGTTGACAAATTTACGCCGCCGTACATATGCCAATTGGATGTACCAGCTCGCCCATGACAACCCCGGTTTTCATGAAAAAATTATAATGTGAATAAACCTAATAGTCGGTTCTGGGGAACGGAAAACCCTCAAATTATTCAACAGTGCCCCTGTAGGCTAGTACTAGCTTGTCAGTATGGGGGTTGTGGGTTCGATTCCCAACGAAGACCTTGGTTTTTTTTCAATACAAAAATAAAAATTGGCTGTCGGTGGGGCTGCTCAGCGATGAAGGCATAGTCACTGGTCGCTCTGCTGTCTTATATATGGCAGTTAATTTCCGACTATTCTTCTACTTCCACCACCTGTTTCATCTCTTCTCTATCCCTTTCCTAAAGAAGGTAGCACGGTACTTGACTAAATAGGCATTGTTGCCTTTGCATCCACTAAAAGTGACAGTCTGCTGTGCAATTTTGTCAGGAGGAATCATTGGATCTTACTTTGAAAATAAAAACGGCGTAATGGTAACTGTGAATGGGGAGCGATATCGTGATATGAATTAACGCCACAACTGCATGCTTTGGGCTTTATTACCATGTAGTATCATTAAGACGGTGCCATATCGTATACAACCAGAGTTACAATGGAATTACTGCGAGATTTCTTTCCACAACAAGTTATTTAAAGAAATGGTGATGTTGATTGGCTTCCACGGTCGCCAGATTTGACTGCTTCGGATTTTTTTTTGTGGATATACCTGCAAATCAAGTTTTATACAAAGAAACTAGAAACGCCTGAGCAACTCAAACAAAATATTCGTGATGAAATTCAAGAAATATCGCGTGAAATGTGTGAGAATGAAATGAAAAATGTGCACAAAAGACTCGCATTTATGAGGCTAACAGAGGCGGAAATTATTTGATGTTGTATTCCATACATAATTGTCGACATTAAATAAAACGTTTATCAATATTATTTAATTAAAAATTATAAACAAAAAAAGTGGTATACCTTTTCGGCGGACACCCTGTATTTAGTTGTGTCTTTCATACTAGTATAAGTCGCAGTGCCCAGCGATATTACTCTTCATCAATAAATCGTCTAGGGGAAGTAAAAAACAATTGAAATATCTGAACCGGATTAATGCCAATTTTTAAATATTCAAATTGCGAGAGGAGGTGATGCAGAAAAACAGATGGAAAAACAATTAAAAATGTTCAAAATCAGATCTGATTACCAGAATTCTTACAAAATTTTACCTGCTGACTCATAATTGAGGCCAAAATATTCAGAAACGAAGTTTCTTAGTTGGAAAAAGATTCAACGTTAAATAAAAGATTCAATGTTAAATATCCCCTTCCTTAAGCTTTTTTAAAAAAGATACCAAACCACAACTATAGAAAACTTGCGGCTTGCGGCTTTAGAATAGTAAACATTATTTGAATTTGATGCAAATAAAAATTTACGTGTCAAAGGTATCTTACTTTACAGTCCTAATCCTTCGACTCTCCTAAAAGTTTTAAGACACTAATCTTTAACTGGAATATTGTTTTGCTGTCAACAGTCTTTTAGAAATAGTTGAAATAGTTGTGGCCCAACAAGAAATAAATTTTGTAAATATTTTTATGCATTAAATATTTTTTTTTAACAAGCATTCGGGACTAAATTATCTTAAAGCCCTGCATGTTGGTAATAATTATATAAAAAAGCTCTTGCATCTGTATATGCAACTGCATTGTTTCTCATTGTTTATGTATGCGTAAATGCGTGTATCTATGTATGATTGTGTGTGTTTATGTACATATTCGTATGTACAACATATAGGCTGCAGTTATATTTTAAGTACAAAAAAGAAAATAATTTCTGCGTATACGCCACATACATAAATGTGTACACGGATACATTTTGTGGGGTTCATTAAATTGGGTCATCACTATCAAACTTCCTGCAACAAAAGAGCAACATTTTGTTGAATTTTGTTGTTGTTGTTGTTTTTACTTGCGGTGCATCAATATTTCAGCATACTTGTCTACTCTCTCAAAAGTACTTCTTTTTATCTTCTTTTATAAAAATTATAAAGCAAAATGATATTTAAATATAAAAAATAATTCTTATGATAACTCAGCAAAACTATTATTTTTGTTTTTGTGCTTTTTTTAGACTTGCATTACAGTTTTTGTTGTTACGGTTACATTGTTATGCCGGCTACTTGTTCCTGATTTTATAATATAATTTTTTATGGCTCCAATTGCACTTTAATTTAAATGTTTTGTCAGAAAGTACAAGTGTTTTGATTTGTGTGCCTTTTTGATTTCTTTACATATTTTTTTTTACCAGGGGAAAAGTTAAACTATGTATAAATACAAAAAAAAGTGGAAAATAGAAACGAATTTATTTTAGATTGTTCTTAATGACATAATTAGTAAGATTAGAGAGATAAGCCAAATTAGTCAAATTGAATAATTGCGATTTTAAAGTGAAATAGTCAATTGATAATAAAAATTCTATTTAGCAAAGTGATTAATAAATAATTAATAAATTTGTCTTGAATAATTAGTTTTTGCGGTCAAGTAGTGAACCTTGTTCAGTAGCTTTTTTAATGGCAAAAAAACAACAAGTAATAAGTTATAAATATTATTTTTTATTTAATTAATAGCCTGTGTTTAGCTGTAAGAAGTGCACAATAATGTAAAGCGGTAAACACTTTTCAGTCACGCCAAAATCTATCGCCAACGATGTGAATTGCTTCGTGAAGTTATTTTATAATTTAAAATAACAAGTCTATTGCTCTATTGTGCATGTCGTGAAATATCTGGCAAGTTACAGCTCAAAACTTAAACTTAAATACTCCGTTGTAGAATTCTCAATTGGTCCAATCATTTAGAAATTGCGAATCTAAAGTATTTCGTTCCTGGACCCTTTGTGCAGTAGTAAACTTTAAGGCTATTATATACAATTAAAAAGCTGTTGTTTTGAAATCGTGTCATTTTAAGCTTAACTTACAAAAATGTGGAATCAGGATAATTTTTGACAATTTGGGGTATATTTTTTTATGCTCTCTATTTTAAGCTCCAGTTAAACAAGTCCAAAAATTATATTGTCTTTGTTTCCATCATACTATTATCCAGTGCAAGTCCTCCACACTTCTGTTCATTGGATTTCTGCTTCCGCAGGAGATTTTCTTTCATTCTTCTCGGTGTGATGCTTCATTGTTCGTTTCATTAGATTCTCGGCAGAACGTGCAAAAATTGTTTCTCTTTCCTGGTTAAAAACATAGAATAATACGTTTGGATTTACATTTTTTTTCAGATTTCTTAATAAGGTTTTTATTTCGTCCTCTTTTAACAGAGTGATCAGCCTCTCCATTAGATTTCATTGTCTTTTTCTTTCGCTTCACTCAAAACCATGCTCAAAATGAAACCAAATCAGACTGCAAAGAGCTCGATGTGACATAGATAAATTTATATTATAAACTGGTATTCGACTGGCAACCAGTGCATGTGGGTTACCTATCAAAGATCCTGATTTACTTAATTAGCGATCTAAGCATAGATAGACATACTAGAAGCCTCAGTACAGTTTATTGTTAATCGCTTTTGGTTCACCAAAATCCACAGTGAAGACGCAAGTATATCCAACTGCGGAAAACTTCACATTGTGCAGATAAATCTGAATTTGAAATTGACGTTCGGCTGACATCCACAAGTAGAGTATTCGACAAGAAACTTCTTATTTGACACAAATTTATTTGAACAGCAAACCAAGTAGAGGCAGATATATTAGGGGAGCCTTCTTTATATTCTTCAAAACGAGAAGACAACTGATAACCATTTGATTAGTAAATTTAACTCGAAAATGAAAAAGTTGTAGCAAAAGGTCTTCTCTTTGATTGGCAACTGCAAAACGAAAATCATTTATTCATGTTATTAAACTCATGTTTCTGTTCCGTTTGGGAATTTCCTAAATAAATTTTTTAGTGTTTCAAGCCTGATAAAGATATGATAACTATCTTTTCCCTTAACTTTCTTAAAATATGATATCGGATGTCATGCCACCTTATGGTGATGCCAACTTCAATGTAAATCACCCGTAATTTAATTCAGATAATGGTGCGTGCCTTTGTTTTAAAGTGTTAAAAGTTTTCATAGAACACATCTTAAGAGTCACATTATTTACGAGCTTCCACTTTTAAATACTTTGGTTAGTTAGAATAAAAAATTTTTATAAATTATAATTTTTTCTTATTTAATAATTCATGAATTGCTTTATAATTGAAACTAAATTTGCCAATTAATTATAGGAATTATTTAAACTTGTAACAAAATTTTGATTTAAAAATTGTTTTCTTTTTAAAAAAGCTTATTTATTTAGGCTTTATTTACTTTAACCGGCTTATTTATTTATTTTATTTTTGTTACACGTATTTACATATATGTATGTTTGAATGTTGGCGTTGGTTAATTATTATTTAAAACGTATGTGTGTTAGTGAATAATTATAACTCAACTAAAGTTCTTGAATCTGTTTTTAGAATAAATCATCGTCTACAAACAGCCATTTAGATCAATAGAAAAAAAAATGCAAATGGCATTAAATTACACAAATAGAAGTAAATAAAATAAAATAAAATAATTGTTAAAGAGAGTAGGTGAAACGCCGCCATATGTGTGCAAGAAATAGAAGAAACAAAGAGCGGAACCAGAGACGAGTCTAGACAAAACAAAGGTTGACTTGAATGGGCGCCAGATTCATTATGTGTCGACTTTTCGGATTTAAGCATTAAAACATTATTCAAGTGGGTTTTTCGTTTTGCAGCGCAGCTACATAAGCCAACAGAAAACTCAAACAAAAAAATATTACGAAAATTTGCATTTAGGTTAAATTGTTTTTTATAAACAACAAGATTGATTTTATTTTATTTTTCTATTTTTCAATTGTTTTTGTATTTGTTTTGTTGCAAAATACGCGCATAGCAAGTGGAAATTAAAATTTTGTTTGAGTTGTATATTTTATTGGGGATATTTTATAGTGCCCGTGTTCGTAAAAAGTTATTTTTGATTTGCAAATTTTCAACAATGGAAATACAAAAATTGTTTTATAAACCTTTTATGAATCAAAAATATTTGTTACAAAAATTGTTGAAAATGCTTTTAATGTATGCGTAAAATATTAAAACAGAAGTTAATTATGTTTTACAAACTATAAAGTATAATTTATAATAACGTAATTTAATATGCAATAAAATTGATTGTTAATAGCTATTTTTTTAGACAAGTAGTAAAATTTAATTAACAGACAAAATTATAAAATATAATAAAATAGGGAAATATTTGCTTGTTTTTAAATTTTTTGGGCAAGCTGCACTCATCTGACTTGAAAATTGCTCTTGATAATTTTAAGAATTAATCCTCAGTTTTTCACATCTAATTTTTGGGTTCCGTACACAAAGTGTACAAATTGAACCCAATTGTTTTCGCTATAGTAACATAACAGATAGCCGCTATAACAGCAAATACTAAAATTTAAAGGCTATTACAAAAGTGACAAATAAAAAAAAAAACAAAAAACAAAACTAAGAGGTGTCCCAATAGTGTGATTTTTATGTACGCCATAGATAGGCATTTTCAGTTTAAGTATTTTTATATCCGCTCTAAGAAAAGTTGCAACAACAAAAAACAAAACTAAAATATAGAGAGAGCTTCTATAATCACGTAGAAGGCAGGCATTTAGTATTTGTACAGAAAATACGTCCGCTGTAAAATTAAAGAGTGCTTTATAGACGCCGTGATATTTTCAAATATTCAAACTGTTATAGATAAGCACTTGAAATTTGCTTAGAGTATGTGCAGTTATTTCTGCTATAAGAAATAGAACACAAAAAAGTGAATAGTAACGTGATTGATTTATACATACATGACCATATCTGTTGTCATTCCTTTCCGTCTTTGCTGGCTATTTGTTCGATATAAACGGCGAGCGCTAAACGCCACTTGACATTTTGTGTGGGATTAATTTTTAATATTTCCCGTCTTTTATTAAATATTTTACAGTTACATGTGTCCGTCTGAGGGTGTTTTTCGTTTGTTCTAATGTTTGAGTAGTTTTTGTCGTGTCAAAATTGCGTCTGAGACCGTGTTTATTCGTTCTTTTATAATGTTATTGTTAAAAGTATTTGCTTTGTAGATTTCCATGTGTTGAAGAATGTCCAGTCCTCGTCCTTTTGTTGCTAGGATATAGTAATCACATACATTAATGTATTTCCCTTGGTGTTTGTCCGTGAGTGTAGGGTGTAATGCAAAGTTGGAGTCTTTTTCGTTTGTATGAGCGTATGTGTTCTGTAAATATTGTTTTCAGTGTTAGTCCAGTTTTTCCTATATAAGTATGCTTGCAGGTATAAGTAATCTGTTTAAACTGTAATGGGCTGACACTACAAGTTACGCTGTAAAGCAAGTACAAAAAATTAAAACTAAGTGGTGTCCCGATAATAACGCCACTTTCGCAAGGTGTAATTTTTAATTTACCTAATTTTAGAACGTAAAATTTAAATTAAAGAGCCCAACTTGCTTTTGGTGGATTAATTTGAATTCTAAATGAGCCTGAAACATCCTATATAAGGAAAATGCAATTTGTGTTTATGGATAATCGTTGCATTCTCCGTATGCTATATTACTGTACTAAAAATTCCTTCACAACTATGTTACAATTAATTCTAGCTTTACATTAAAATATATATTTCTAATATGTTATTTCTCATCCTACATGCCGTTAGTAAGGACAAGAAATTTGGTACTTATGTAAGTCCTGCTGATATATAAATCTGTAACGATATTTTAAATCTTAAAGATAAAAGGGATAGAAAAATGACAAAAAATCACATATTTAACATTTTTGAAATATTAAATTTGTATTAAATGGAATTAAAACTCAAAGTACACACCAAAAGAATTAAATAATTCGTACTTTAATTTATCCGAAGCGAAGTCAAAAGTATGCTGGCCGTGTATCTTTTTATATCAAGTTCAAAACTCTTGGTTTACGAACGAACTTATCAAGTCATGAATTCTCAATATTTGGCATAATAGTTTTCGATTATTGAATGAAAGTATTAAATTATTCAATTGAGTTTCCGCTTGCTTTAACACCACTTGAGTGTGAACGGATTTTATATTTTTATTTAAGATTTCGGAAAAAGGTGAGAAAAAAAATGTAACTACAGAATAATGTAACCGCATAGTAAGAGCATACGTTCGGACAAACTTTTCGTTAATACTCTGATTACATTACTGTGCTTACTTTGTATTTTCGACATAGTGTAAGTTTAAGTGAGGGTGAAACTAAAATAGAGGCCAAAAACTATAGAATCAGACAAGACGTACTTTTTCTTTATATTAAGAATAATTTAGACCTAATAAAACCAGATCTATATTACAAGTCAAAAGTGATTTTGATTTTTTGTTGATTTTTTGTATTTATAGTCATATTAAGACATAACTACGAATTTAGATAAAAATAAATCAGGGTTACCGACCAATAATACATAGAATAAAATGGTAACTTTTTTAATCGAATAATGCAGTATTTTTAATCAAGTGGGAAATCATACAATTTGTACCATTGAGGTACTTTTTAGGGTTCTGTCTGTTTAGTAGGTTTGTAAAAAAAATTTAAAATCGGTTAAAGTATGAATTTAACCCAGAATTATTTTTATTTTAAATGGTAAAAAAACTAGGGCTTTATATGGAAAATTTAGTCAACATGTGCAACACCACTAAATAAAGAAAAGGATAAATAGTTTTATGCCACGTACATATGGTAGTCGATTAAATTTTTTTTATATGTATAAGTATCTGTAACATATTTTAAGCAATTAACGCAATAACAGTTTTGTCATGTTTTATGACACTTTTTATAGACGTTGCAATTTTTTATTTAATTAAAATAATTAATACAGTTTGCATTGTAATGATAAAATTTACAAATTATTTTGCAGTATAAAACTACTGGACAGCACTATCGCATTTTTTCATCTTGATGCGAGGGGAAACCATTAAGTTTTTATATATTTTCATTATAATCTTTTCATAACAAACACAATGGACAATTTAAAAAACATAAATTTTTAATTATTTTACCGAATTTAAATTCCAGGGTTTTTCTGATTTGGGCATTTTTTGTTTTTTATGCAATATCGTCATTGACACTAAACTGTTTATTTTAGAAAATTATAAAACTGTAGATTTTATTAATAATTGTGGAAAAAATCTTTAAAAACATTATAAAAAATCAATGCTACTCTGCTACAACTCTGCAATTTGTTATATAAAAAATCAATTCAGCCTTTAAAACGAGGTAGCGTATATTTTAATCGAACACGCCTTTGACTTTTGATAATGCTTTAAAAAGAAAAATATACGCACATACCTTTAAAGAGAAGTATATATGAAAAACCACAAGTGTACCATTATCCTGGTCAGCACTGTTTAAATTATTTTTGAAAAAAAATTTCTAAAAATATTAACTTATTTTCAGTTTTATTCGACCTTTTTTTTAAATTTCTATTAAATTTTAATCTTTTTACTCGGTCCTTTAAATTATAACGCTTTATTTTTCTTTTTTTCTCTCAATATTTCGCTTTCCTTTGGAAAGCTTCTTCAGAAAATTATTTTTTATATTTTGAAATATAAAATATATAAAATATATTTTGTTTTTCAAAATATAAAAAATAATTTCCTGAAGAAGCTTTCCAAAGGAAAGCGAAATATTGAGAGAAAAAAAGAAAAATAAAGCGTTATAATTTAAAGGACCGAGTAAAAAGATTAAAATTTAATAGAAATTTAAAAATATTAACTTAAAAATTAACTTCACTTAAAATTTTGAAACTCTAAAATTAAAAATAAAAATAGTGGCACTTATTTTAGTTTTTTTACAAAACGACGGTACTAAAGACAAAAATATATAAAATAATCACGTCAAAAAATTGCTATTGCGCTCTAAGTCAGAATTAACCAAAAATCGATGAACGTGAGCAGTGCAATCCCCATTGCATTTCATTGTTTTATTTTTTTTTTTTGGCTTTTTAATGATTTCATTAAATTAACATTCATTTAACATCCTTTTCCTATTTAGAAACAAAAAAATGTTAGATTCTAGATAATATATTTTTCTAAATAATCAGGTCGGGTTTATCGAAACTCGAACTCGCTCCAGCTTAATTTTTTAAAAACATATCGACCTAACCTCGCATCATGTTCACTACAGAGTGTCTATTCATCTATTTTAAGTGTATAAAAATGTACAAATTATGTCTTTATTAGATGATGTTAAAGCTGATATGTCTGTCTCAAAAAATTTTGTTTTAATCAAACAATTTTACAAACATACAATTAACTGCTTTACTGCAAACTTTAGCAGAGTATATTGTGCAAGCGTGTACATACATAAAGACATACATCCATGCATTCGTAATTTAAATATATTAAGTGTTGCATTGTTATTGTTTTTGTTGGCTTTGTTTTAAAACAATATATTCAGAAATATCAAATGATTGCGATAAAATATTAATGACATGCACTGAATTTAGTCAAGTATATAATTAAAACAACAGCTTTCAGTTCACTTGATAGTTTGATGTTTTTTGCATTTTTGTTTTATTTTTTTGTCAAGTTTGATAGACAAATGTGTAGATGTTAGCGATAGACAGTAAGTCAAACAAACAATCAGACAATCAGACAGAAAGTCAATTAGATGGATGATTAACTGTTTTATTAAGTATATAAACACAAACACTTTTAAACGTTTTTATTCGCGAAAAATTTAGAGGTTATTTGACAAAATTTGAAAGTTAGATATCATGACTCATCATGGTAATTTATTTAAGTTTTCATTTTATATTTAAAAGTAGATGTTTAATCTTTTAATAACTTATTAACAAAAAAAAAATTACGTTTAAACGAATACATTAACTTTGGTATTAAGTTGGTGGATTTGTTCCGCTAGTAAATGAAATACTGTTGTCAGCTCTTCCTGTATTTGCTGTCTATTTGTTCGGTAAGAACGGCGAGCAAACACAGAAAGAGATGATAACAGTATTAACTTTATTGAGAAAAGTTCCCGAAATTGAATATTAATCTAATTAGACACAGACCAGCTGTTTTAGACACCGACCATCTTTTTTAGACACAGACCAGCTTTTTTAGTTTTGTATGTCCTATTTGTCAATTTAAGACCAGTCTAAATTACAAAGATTAGCATTAATGTAGAAAACCTTAACCAACCCTTTAAACAGTATGAGGTCCTACGAAACATGTTAATTTTACTCTTCGCAGGAATATTTATTTGTATTTTGTGTTATATAATTATATTTAATAAAATCTACGTTAATTTGTGTTAGATTCCTTTAAAAATAATAATTTTATGATATTCTCATAAAATATTTATTATTTAAAAAATATTTTTAATGTACTACTGTGGGGAAAGCATATACATATGGCCATTTCACTACTGCTCATATAGCTCATCAGTGAATTTTATCCCAAATTTTGCATAGAAAATTCAAGAGTCTTAATCTCAAGCTAAACTGAATGAATGGCTTCCGAAGGAAACCCTCGTGTAGAAAGATTAAATATAAAAAGTGTTTTTGTTTTCAAAATGTTTGCTGGGTTGTTGCATAGAAGTATTTTTGAAATTTGTTGTCTTTTCCAGTGTTACTTTAATGAAAACTCTAATTTAATCAATTTGGCTTGAGATATAAGACTCTTGAATTTTCTATACAAAATTTGAGGTAAAATCCTCTGATGAACTATATGAACAGTAGTGAAATGGGCATATTTTTTGAATAAAAAATATTTTATGAGAATATCATAAAATACATATTTTTAATGGCCTCTAGTACAAATTAACATAGATTAAATTAAAATGATTCCAAAAAATGAAATTATTTATATTTAATAAATTTAGATGGAAAAATTCAATATAATATTTGACTAAAACTGCTCACAGGGGTTACAATTTTCTGTGACGATTTATGACGGTTGAGAAGGAGAGAAATATTCAGTTTTTGATTATCAAAATTCATATTCCAGATATCTATAATATAAAAATAAGGCGGGTTTTCCTTCCTGACGCTATAACTTTAGAACGCACGAACCGATTTCCACGGTTTTGCATTCGTTGGAAAGGTCTCGAGCTCCGTGAGGTTTATAGCAAAGTAAGTGATCCCAAATTATGCTTATTTTTGCGAAATTCCTCTTATTTACGGAGATACAGCCATTTTAAGTTTTTGGTGAAATCTTCTTAAAAAAAGATCGTGTTTTCTTTCCTGACGCTATAACTCCAGAATGCACGAATCGATTTGCACGATTTTGCATTAGTTGGAAAGGTCTCGGGTGAGGTTCAGGAACAATTTCAAATGAAAAGCAGAAAAATAGGGCCATCTTTGATACATAGCATCTACTACAACGGCACCAGTACGTGGTGTGTGGTATCCCTCACGAAGCGAAGCCATCTGGTGGCAAAAGTGGCGAACGGGTTTGCTGGTTAATAATATAATGTTTCAAAGGTATTTCAAAGCGTATTGGCAAGGCTTTCAATAATTTTCTTAATGTTGTTGAGTAATCAAATGCAAAAAAATAACCAATCAATTCTAACACTTCAAAAAATATTTTAATGGCATAGAGATGATTAAAAGTATAAACAAAGTTAACTTTTTATTTATTTAATGTCAGTTAAAGAGATGTCTAAACCCTTTTAATCACAAAAATTGAAAGGTTATAAAAAATTCAGTTGCACAGATTTCAATTTAAATTTGTTTTCGATTTTCTTTAAATATAACAATATGATTTTGAGTTGAAGTAATATTTTATTTAAGTCCTTAAAATTAATTGTTTTGTAAAGCGTTGGCCGCAACAACTTAAGTAACAAAAAAAATAAATAAATAAATTTGTTAATAGATGCTTACGAGGCGAACTTAATATGTCTTTTACACAAGTTTTCATTATATTTTCAATAAAAATTTTCTTTTAATCCACACACTTTGTCATCCGTTCCCAGCTTTTACTAGCGTACTACATAAATAAGATTTCGGAACATTGTGGTTTATGGCAAAAAAAGATACACTGCTTAAGAGCAACCCCCAGATATAATTAGTTTGAAGGAGGGATAATTCGCTTTTTAAGGGCTTTGCCTTTTTTTTTGCTTGGCTTATTTGACCTAATAAATTTGCTTTAAATTGTCTATAGGTCCATGTTTAACCCAAAAAACTATTGCCTTAATGCTACCAGCGGATTTTACCGTTATTGTATTCTCGAAAAGATTGGGTTCGATTTTGAGCAAACGATACCTCTGTTTTTCTGTTTGATTTTTCATGCATGATTTTAGCCGCAAAGTTGAAATCACTAAATCATTTGATAGGCGCACGGCCTCAACTTGTACGCCAACTTTAACTCGTTAGTAAATTAAAACTATATTGGCTAATCTTAAGTTAAATAATGTAATTAAAGATAACCTTAAATGAAGCCAAAAACGTTTTCAAGTCGAAAATCTCTCATATGATCAAAAGAAGCACAAGAAGTAGTTAAAAATTCGTCAGTTGCCAGTTTGACACTTACTTTTTCTTTTTTTTTTCCTTCACATATTCTCTTAAAGACTGCTTGACTTTCTCTCGTATTATTTATTTCAGTTTGACACTTACTTTTTCTTTTTTTTTTTCCTTCACATATTCTCTTAAAGACTGCTTGACTTTCTCTCGTATTATTTATTTCTGCTTACATATATCTTTAATGTGTTTTTATAGAGGTGTAGAATTTAAAAATGGAGTACAGCAAAGAGAGTCTTTAAATTGACATTATGAACTTTATCCGAAAGATAATCTTCTGGCATTATAATTTAAATACAGCATGTAAACGCCACGGCTGGCTCGGAGGTTGTCTAATATAGATGTCAAATTTTCGATGACTATTTTCAACGTTTGTGGGCAATCGTTTCAAGATTATCGAGTCTACTTCGTTAACTTCACCTATTCCACAGAAAATATTCTAGCGGAAGTAAATCGCACGATCTTTGAGACCAACTCACGGATCTGAAATTTGAAACTATGCGGTTACCAAACGCTTCCTTCAATTTATCAATTATGGCACGAGATGTATTTTGTTGAAACTATAGGTTCTGCATATCATGATCATTCATTTGATAAATGAAAAATTCAGTATTCATGTCCATTCTGAGTAGCATCAGTTTTAAAGAAGTACGGACCAATGATTCCACCACCCCATAAAGTACACCAAACTGTCAGGTTTTTGCATATAACGGTGTCTCAATTATCATCATCGCTAATTGAAATTCGGGATCAACGGCAATCTTGTTTTGGGCCCAACTTGCACAATTTGGAAGTGTTTTTCAGGCGTCGTTCTATCCATGTTGAAATGTCAAACCAAATTAAATCGCTTGAGAGCTGAAAAAATGTGTGCCAGTTAATAAAGTGTTGCCAACTTAAAGTTCTATACCTCTATAAAAACAACCGTGTATACATTTACTTTTTCCCTTTTTTTTGGCGTAAGATGACTTTACACATTAATTTTAGTGCTGCCTCATTTTCATGCTACGAAGTGCCTCTTCATTTTAGTTTTTGTATTTCTTTGTGTTGCATTTGTAATTATAAGCAATTTACTCGGCAGGAGGCAGTGAAAGATGAATTCAAAATGTCACAATAGAATATTTTTGTATGAGCTGAGATGTGCTGTGCAGTGCAGTGTAACTTCTAGACACTAAAAGATAATAAACTAATAATGGAAGATATGCAGCTAAAGGTAGGCAGGACGGCAGTTTGGTTGTTTGTTTTGTGAATGGTTGTTTGACTGTTAAAATAGGAAAGTCTTCCTAGCACTTTAGGCTGCTTGGGAGTCATCCGTTGTTTGTCAAATTTGGCGTGTGGTATGAAATTATGGTGTGTCTTAGTTAGTTAGTTGCTAGTAATGAATTTAAATTGCGGACGGTGGCACAACGATAGCAATATGTACATAAATACTAATATGTATTTTTATATAACACTTGTGCAGCTAACAACCAAAAAAATACCATTTGATATTAAAAACATTTAAATGGTTTTTGGTTTTCTTTTTGAAATTAAAGCATGGTTCGTTTTTAGGGCTGTTTTATTATAAAATACTTGCTTTTCTTTCTTTCCACATTTATTTTGGGGTGCAGCATGTCATGTTGCGTTATAAGCCGGTGACACATGTGTGGTGTGGCTTATGTGACTTAATATTTCCTCTTTTTTATACTTTAAAAAGTTTATATATTTTACTTACTTATTTATGTCTTTAAATTTTAATGAATAAATATGATGCACATTACATTTTAAATACCAAAAACAAAGAAAAAAAAGATATTGAACTTGGCATTTGATGACTAAGCAGAAAATAATAATGATGAATAAAACCGTAAGAGAAAAAATTATAATAAGAATAAAATTTATTTATTTATTTCTTTTTTTTTTGTTTAAAATGATTTTGCCATGTACACTTTTAAGATGTTTGCTGTTGTTGGTATACATTAAGTACATAGAGATATAATAAAGAGTGACAAATGCGCTGTAATGTCATGAAAAAAAGTTTGCAGTAGCGTTAGTACTTGTCCGCAGTAGCAGAGAATTAATTCTTTTTTTATTTTTAATTTCATTAACAGAATCAGCAATTTAAATGAGTAAAATAATATTTTTGGAAATATTAAGCTTAAACGGTTTAATCGATTAATTTTAAGAAAATCGTTCATTTATTCACTTTAAAAAAGTTCTTGATTTAATTTCAAAAATATAATTTCTGTATGTTAAAACTAAAGAAAAATATATAAAACACAGGCAATTGAGATTATTTATAAATTTAAAAGATATTTTAAATTACCAATAAGAACGCTTAGACATATTTTTTATGTACAGCAATTAAAAGCTGTACAGGATAAATAACATTAAATCAATATTTTTTTTATTTTTTTTTTCATTTATAAAAAGTTTAATAATAGAATTATTAAAATATAAAAACTAAATTAAAATTATTACAGTGCCATTTTATTCTGAAAGCATTAATATTTTCATTGTATATTCACTTAAAAATAGTCATTAGTCATATTTGGACTTATTATGGCAAACTCCACTGCGGAATGCTGTAGAACAAATTTACTTTTGAGTGCTTATGTTATGCTTTAAATAGTTAATTATAAAGTCGAGTTGACGAGGAATAAAATAAAAAAATTTTTCAATTTAATTTGTCTATTATTAATTCAATTAAATCGTTTAATGACAGCTAAAATTATGTCGTCCTTAAGAGTTTAACAATTTAATTAGAGAAGCAGAATTAATAATTTTATTTGCAAAGATGATTTTGTTATACGAGTTAAAACAAAAATTTCATGTGCAAATTAAAATATAAATACACCAATTTTTAATTTTATTATCACATAGGAGGGGCTCCTCACTATGCATGGCACATAGCTCAATTAAATTTTTATGTTGCCATTAACCCTTAACGGCCGAAAGGCCCCGCTGAGGGGACATAGTACTTATGCCATAGAAAACGAAAGGCCCCGCTACGGGGACATGAAAAGAATTTAATTTTCATTTCATTTATATAATATATAAATAAATATATAAATATATATAATTATATATTATAATTATATATATAATTATATATAAATATATAAATATAAATATATTATAAAAATTAATTTTATTTATAACATTAAAAATCAAGTAAATATATTGAATTCATATCTAAATAAATCATTTTAATCAGTTTAGTTTAAGTTTTCATCTTTATAAACGTTTTAGAATTTCACCTAATTTTCCGTCGTGCTATGGGCGAGTATTACAAAAAAAGCTCTCGGCCGTTAAGGGTTAAAAATTAAAGATACATCAAAGTCATTTCTTCTATGAAACATTCTTTAGATATTATTTCTAATTCTGCATGTTGTTAGAGGAAGCACGTGTTACTGTCTAAATGTTAAAAAGCTGGCTTTGTCTGGCTTAATAAATAATTCTATATTTGTAAAAGTTACAGCTCCTTTTAATACTTATAATGAATATGGAAAATTTCAAATTTTGGACCTTTAATATTTTATTTCATTTTATTTTTATTTTAGCTTTATAATTACGGCCAATACTAATGCATCTTTCGTGAAAATTTATTTTTTTATTGTATAAACTTTCGGTAGGTTTGTATTAATTTCCATGGAGCGAGTGACTCCCATTACTCAAGTTTTCTTTTTGAAACTGAGATAAATTTTATTTTGAATCATTCAAGTTAATAGAAACGTTAGTTTTATACCTTTAAAAACTAATTTTGTATTTGCAGAAATTACTTCTTTTTGTTACGCTGATGTCGAATTTTCTAGTGAACTTTTTGCTGAAAATACGATAACTTGAGGTACCTTTTTCACAAAGAAGGTGTACTCACGACACTAAGAACCAGCAACACTCTTGAGACAAAATGTTAGGAATCGACAGAAACAACAGAAAAATTTAATTTCAGCGGAGTATACAGGCTTACTTACATACTTATATAGGACAAACTGGACGAACACTAAAAAGAAGATGTGCAGAACAAAAACGGAAAAGAGAAGACTTCAACTTTGCGTTGCACTTTCAGAAACACGGACACTTACCAAAGGAAATAGATGAGCTTATGACTTTACTGCTTTACGAAGACTAGATTTAATTGAAAATATCGAAATCTACAAAACAAAAACTTTTGACAGTGTTATTATAAACAAAGAGGTAAACACAGCCTCAGACGAATTTTCACACCACTTAAACTAATCATAAACTCTAAACAAACGAAAAACACCCTCAGACGGATACACGCTCCTGTACAATAACAAAATACGAAAATTTTAAATTTAACCCCCACATAAAACGCCAGATGGTTGACATTCTGAATATATAGGTCGATACAATGATTGTGGGATAAATACCTGGACTAGAAATACTGACTCACTAGTACGTGATACAACATTGCCTAAAAACGATGTATTCACATTGGAAGCGCTCGCCAGTTGCGAACAAACAGCCTGGAAGGACGTTAAGAGGAACACGGATTATTTTGTTTACTGTTGTTTTTTTTTGTTGTTATTTTAGCTTTTGTAGAGTTATAACGTATTTGATTATTTTTCGTTTTATTATTATTTTTTTTTTCATAAATTTGGTTTTTTGTAAATTTTTGAATTTGTTCAAATTATCTTTTCTTGCTAGTACTAATTTTTTAGAATTAAATTTAGATTTTAAGTTAAATTCGTGGTATTTTTTCTTTTTTTTTTTTGCTCAATTCGTTTAATGAGAATTCTGGAATGTCGGGAAAAGCTAACTTCTAGTGAGAAAGCTGCGATTAATATATTTTTTGTCTATTGTTGTAAATGAGTTGTTTTCAGTCACATTTTACTTATATTAATTGTTTTTGTTTTTCCTTCACAAACTATATAAGATGTCACAAATCATATATGAAAACGTTAGAGTTCCGAATATTTGAAACATGTTTCTGCACGTTTTCTTATTTTCTCCTTAAAATTAGTTTTTATCATTTGTAACAACTTTTTATTATTTGCACCATTAAATATATTAAAAATTTATTATTAATTTATTGGAAAGAGAAAAATCTAACATAATTTTTCTTTATTTTTTTTTACATTTTTAATTCCTTTATTTTCCAACCCTGGAGTACTTTAGGTAAAATTGATGGCTTTTTTCCCCTATAATTAATGTAAAAGAGCAAACAACATTCGTTTTCCGAGTTTGCTGTTAATTAGTTTCAAAGGCACTAAGTTTTTAATGATAATTGACGCTGTCAAATAAAAAAAAAGAAAATTACCTAAAATAGTTTATTAGCTATTGAACTGTTGGTGCGTTTTTAAATACAAACTTAAAAATACTTTTTAGACCAATCGTAAACTTCTCAGAATTATTGTTTTATTTATATAGCCTTAGATGTTTAAATAAATACTAGAAAAAAAAGCGATTTGATCTTTAACATAGACTGACGGACATTGGTTATTTGGCTTCTCTACCTATAAGAATCTAGAATTTATTAATTAATCCATTTCCTTTAAAAAAGTTTTTGGAAAAAAATTTAGTTAATGATAAAATTTAATGCAATCTACTAATGGATAAGATTAGCCGATTTAACCCTACCTTTTAGAATGCAAATTATATAATACGTCGTTTTCTTTAAAAGTGGTGTAAGTTCATATTTGCCAAAAAGTATTTAATAATAATATTTAATACAATTTGCAGACGGCCAATGGTTAATACACTCACCTAAAAGAATTCTGAATTATTTGATAAGCCGTTTTCTCTGAAAATAGTGCAAGTGCAACGGTTATTAATATGACATTTGTAAGTTGTAAACTTTTTCACCATAAACGGTTGTTAAAAAATCCAATATTTTGTCAATATGAATTTACGTAGTTATTGAAAATACGTCATTACTAGCTTTCACAACATCCATATAACGAAAAGAACAAAATATCAAAAATATAATATAACGTAATTCATTGATTCAAATTGGCATCACCTGAGAAATATCAAAATAATTAGTTTTTTATTTGCTTTTGATGTGCCTAATTAAAATTTCATAAAATATTGGTATTATTTGCATATTTTGCTGACTTCGGAAATGGTACAACTTCGTTTGAGACCATTCAAGGAAATATTTTTTTTTTAAATAACGGTCACGTTATAAAATTTTATTAACTTAGTATTCAAATACCTTTGCAAATGTGTGTCCTTATATCGGAATTTTGAACAAGAAGTTTATTTTTCAATTGTGGCAACACCAACAACGTGAATGAATTTAATTTTGTACGAAAATCGCATTAAAATAATTAAAATCCGTTATGGTTGTTCTACTAAAGTTAGATTTTTTAAAATTCGTGATATTTTCGGACAACATAATCGTTCTTCTGAGACCGCTATTAAGAATTTAGTCGTTAAACTTGAGTCGACAGGCTCGATACCAAATGAAAACATCGCAGCCGAGAGCTACAGCGTTGAAGCAGATCCAAATTTGTCAATTCTTCGACGTTCTCTCTTGGGGTTACCCAAAACGACATGGCAATTTTTGCGTAAGGATTTGACTTTGAAGCCTTATAAGGTTCAACTAGTGCAGGAATTCAAGCCGACCGACTATTCACATCACCGTAGATTCGCTCAATTCATTCAGGAACAACCGGCTGGTTTTTCTGAAAAAAAAAAATTTTTTTTCAGACGAAGCCCACTTTCAACAAGCAAAATTGCCGCATTAGGGTTTCTGAAAATCCCAGAACGATTATTGAGAAGCCTTTGCATGCTTTAGGGTCACTGTATGGTGTGCTATGTGGTCTGCAGGCGTGATTGGGCCTTTTTTTTCGAAAATAGGCTGAAAATGCGGTAACATTCAATCGATCACGCTGTTACGAGATGCTTAAAACTCTATTTTGTCCTATTATTCATGTCGTGGATATAACTAACATGTGGCTTCCACAGGACGGTGCCACATGTCACAAAGCCAATGAAACGATCAGTTTAAGGAAATCAAATTTCCGCCCACATAATTTTACGACAGTCAGTAGTTAAGTGGCCAGCCAAATTTTGTAATTTAACACCACTGTTTTTTTTAAAGACAGTCTTTATACGAAGCCAATTGAATCGATTTCAGCCTTAAAACTCAAAATCCTTGATATGATTAAAAAAATAGGACCGCCATTTTGCCAAAAAATGTTAAAAAACTTTGAGGAAAGAATCGACATCTGTCAGCGTGACCGTGGTGGACATTTTTCAGATATCATTTTTCATTCATAATTGCCGAACTTTTCTCTTCGTAATACAGCAAAAATTTGGATCATTTTATTCTAAATTTTTTGGTTTTATTTTCTTTTAGAAAACGAACTTCTTGAAAAACTCTAATATGAAATAGAATTTTCACACTTTCAAAGAAAACGACTGAATTAAAGGGGCAGGTTATTGGTAAGTCCTGAGTATAGTTTTTTGATCATATGAATACTGAGAGTCACAGTACTTGTGTATGAGAGCCGAATCTAAATCTATTAAATAATGAAACAGTCTTAATCAAAATCAAGTAAAATGTTGGCAAAAAGTCTTGCGTTACATTCTATTTAATGACATCTAAAATGTACACAGAACATATTTACGATTCTCATGACAGTTCTACCTTAATCTGGAAAATTACCATATTTGAATTTTGATTATGAAAAACTAAAAAGATAAATGTATTAAAAATAGCAAACAAAAAATAGCTCATCCTAAGAATAAGGAGTGAAAAAAATTTTATTAAAATTAGGGAAATAACATGAGATTTGTTTGTTAATATAATGTATTATAACAAAAAAAATGTTTATTTGCGACAAGATCATTCCATAGATTTGTTAGTTGTTATTAAATACTTAAATTAAGAATTTTAGTAAAATTCCTAAAATTCCTTAATCTATATTTTTTTTTATTTATTTACAATTTTATTAAATATGATTTGATGATAACTGGCAATAATTCATTATTATTAACTCTCTTTCAGGTATGTGCTTTGAATATTCATAAAATATTATCGGTAAGAACTTATCAATCTTAAATGTTATTATAAAATATAAAACAAGAAGTCGTTTAACGATTAAGTAAATACATTTTTAAAAATGACCATCATAATACACAACCCAAAACGATTAAACTCTTTTAAATGTTGTACTGCTACATTTTCAGTACTAAAATGTATTTTCTTTAAAATTTGTTTTATTCAGTAAAATAAGTGCATTGTTTTTGTTGCACTGCTGAACTTATGTTTTTTTTTTTTCGTTCCCAACAAAATAAAAATAATAATTTAAATATAGAACCGGGTATACACACACATTTTGTTTTAAACTCGTACACATACGCATTAAATGTTTAAAAAGATTCATAAAAAGATGCAGGGAATTTAAAGCAAAATAAAAAAAACTCGATGGTCTAGGCCATTTGCTACCGCATTGCGTGGCTGGTTGACTGACTGGCTGGCTGGCTTGTTGGCTAAGAGGTTGCTTTGAATGCTGTGCTAATGATGAAAGTGAAAGCAAAGATGCACTGATAAAATTGACATTTGAAATAATTTTTCATTTTAAAACAGAAAAATGTTTAATCCTTGTTCATCTTTTTTTATGGCTGGTTGTTCTTGGTGCTGTTTTAAATTATTAGCAAAAAGACGAGACAAAAGATCATAACATCAATTGCAAAATCTTTATATGTAATTGATGTTGCTGATGTGTTCCAACAATTTTCTTGTGGTTTTTAATCTTTTCGTAATATTATAATTATTATTCATAGGATTAAACTAAAAATAGTTCTTTAAAAGAAGCAGGCTGGCAAGGCAGAAATATTAGGGAAGTTCTAAATGTTGTATGGTGTTTCCATTTTGATCCAGAAAAATTATATTATAACAGCCAATTAAACCAAAAATGTAGCGCTTACGAAAATCATAAAAATAATTTTGAAGAATTTTAAAATGTTAATATTTTATTATAAATAAAAGCGAATTTACTTTTCGAACAAAATCAGTACAAACGCTGTTTATTCCTGGATGTCATATGTGTTATCTTAAATTAAGAAGTTACCTAAAAAGTACTGTTTTTATATATGGCGAATATTAATAATATTTATTAAAGTTTTTGTTTTTTAAATACGTCAATTGCAATGACTATTTAAATATAAAAATTGTCCCTCCCGAGGGCACATTTATCGGTCTTTATAGAATACTTGACTATCTAGACCTGTGCAACTGGGGGAAAAAGTGAGTCCAGTCCCCTGAAGGTAGCAGGGGTCAACTAGGAACTCCACGTTATTTCCACGGGAATCAGTAGCCCGCAGAGTTTCCGCTATTTGTCTCTTTAGGCATTTAGCTGTTTCTCGGACTGATTATTGAGGTTGGCCCTTCGGGAGTATTGTGGTAGTTGTGGTTTCGCGGCCCCATAACAGACAGGTCAGTTTTATATGGTGGCCAGGTTCATTTCACCTTTAATAACACCTACCTGGTGGAATGTTCCTAGATCCAGTGAGCATTCTAGACATGTGTTCTAGACAGGAGTTGGAAAGTCTCCAGCTCTTCCGCAAGGAGTGGTGGTTTGCAGCCCTGCTCTGAAATCATCAAAGTTGCAACTAGGAGAGACCTGTTGCTATATGTGTATAGAAGTAAGGTGTAAAACTATCACCTGTTACATGTTATTTTCTTGCAAGAGTAAGAGGTTTGAGTGAATACTTGTCTTTATTAAGCTGTAGTCACAGACTTGATTGAGTAACAAAGATCAATATTGCTTAAACACAGTTAATTCTTTTATAATTGGTAAAATTTCATTATTTTAAGAATGGAAGCGGAAATATGACCATATAATGCGTTGTTACAAACATCTAAACTTACAAACTTTAAACGTTAATATTTTTAATACTAGTTAGGACAAGTAGGATAAAAGAGGCACAGAAAATATATAAGCAGATGTTGTTTTGAGGCCATTTATTGGAAGATTTTCAATAGCCAGTCTATAACCTTCCGACTCACAAGGTTACCTTTCGGATGCTTTTAAAAATTAGTGTTAACTGGAGTTAATACGTTTTGGAAAACGAACTAGCCGAATTTTAAATTAAATATTTGCGAGAAAACAAGTTGCGAAATCGTGTAGACAATTTTTTCAATATGCTATTTTAAACATAACTGCATCCTATGCATTTTATGTTTCAATAGAAATGCTATAATCTAAATTAAAAAAATTAATTTTTTTAAACAAGTTTGATTTTAATCACTAATTTCAGTTTGAATTTAACTTAATTGAAAATGTTTTTAGGATCCGTATTATTTCTCATCACGCTGTATATTTTGCAAATTAAATGATTAAACTAGGAGAATATTGTTGTATGGTAAAAGTGTATTATTTAAATATATCACGATTTTTTGCACAGTTTTTTTTTTCTTCATTTGGTCTTTTGCGAAATTGTATATGAAGTGACATAAATCCAGTTAACCCACACAATCACTTCGAGTACTTTCCTGCTTCGTTAATTGTATGTGTGTGTTGTGTATTTTATTAATTTTTTTTTTTATTTTTTATTACTGTATGCTTTGACTTTTTCATTATATTTTGGGGCAAAAATAAACTCAAGTATTGCGACAAATGAAACTTGTTTTTTAATGGCTTCACTTGAATTTGACTGTGTGCTGCACCACACCAACTAACAAAGAAGCTCCATATTTCCAACTACAACATGATGGCAGCTTTAGTTTAGTTTTTATTTTATATTTCTTTTTGGGTTTTTGGCAGGTAAACCAACAAGCAACTTTTTCAAATGTTAAAGTAGCTAGCACTGCCACTACGCCTTGTTTTGCCTTTCTCCCCAACTACCCAACTTTTAGTCAGGCTGCCTGTTAGCCAGTCATCGGTGATTCAGCTTGACTGCCTTTCTTTCTTTTGAGTTATGTTTAACACACAAGAAAAATGAAAAAAAAATATTTATAATAAAAAAATTTTAAAAGATATTGTTTAGTCTCCCATAATTCTTTTCAGTTTTCTTCTACCTCCCTTCGTCTTGTTCGTTAAATATACGTTGATACAAATATAATCTCATGTAATCTTTGTAACTTGCGAAAAAAAATGTAAAAGTTTTCAGTCATCGAACAATGTTTTAGATACTTTCGAAGGTGCACTCCAAGAAGAAAATGAGAAACCGATTTAAACTCAAGAACAAACAGCTGACTGGTTCGCTAAATAGCAGACTATGTTAAGTTTAACCAGTAAAGAGATGAATGTTGATTGTAACTTTTTATTTTTTATTGCTCCATTTATAACAGCAACTGCGTTAGTATTTTGTGAATCTACATATTTTAGATAGTCCCAAGTATATTTGTTGGAATTAATTCAATTGGAAAATAATTTCAATCAATTTATCTATAATTTAAATGGATTTTTCTTTTCTCTGTAAAGCCTTTAGGAAATTAAATGAATATAATATGGCTTTCAACTTTTCGTCTTTAGAATTTAATTTGAAATGTTTTGTTGAAAAATATATTAAAAAGGAAATTTGATTAAGTGATGGAAATAGTAAATAACGATTATTTTAATTAATTTAATTAAAGTACTTTATTTTAGATACATTTAGTCGGTAATTAAGTTTTGTTTTTTTTTTTCTTTTCTTGTTGTGTTTGTAGATATCAATCATCCATGTATTAGCAATGAGGAAATGGTTTAAATTTTTAATTCTGCAGATATTAAAATGAAAATTGTATACGTCTGTCAAACCCGCTTCAAATTTATTTATTTGAAAAAATTTTTGGTTTTCAAAATTATGACGTTAAATCCATGTATTTTACAAAAACCAAATTCGGGCTTCTCAAAAATCAAGTTGAAATTGAGTGAATCGCATATGAAAAAGTAAGGTTTAGTTACATGAAGTTCATGGCTGTACGTTTAAAAAGTGGCTTCTCTAGAAGCCCAAATGATCAAAGTAGTTGAGATCACGATTGAAACTTGAATAAAATATTGTACGTGAAAAAGTTATGAGAAAACAAGAGTGTTTCATGATTTATTTAGTTAATAAATATTTGAGTTTTAATATATTTAAATTTGTTTAATTTTAGCAATACTTTTCCACAAATTTTAAGTTAAATTTAAAAGCATCGGCATTATTCTTTATACCTGATGCCGCTGCCGTAAAATTTTGTAAGCGATGAGTCCTTGATATTATTGACAACAATAAGCTCAGCTGTTTTGCGTTTGCAAATTTTTACACGAGTAGCTTGTAATGATTTTTAGCCTAAACAATTTGCTCAAGATAGTTTTATGGGTTTTGTTGTTGTAGTTTTGCAAATTGTAGCTAGCTAGCATTTTCTAGTATTGCTATGCAGAAGAAACCATTATGTATAAAAATATATTTTTGTATATTCCATTAGTGCTTGGATGCAGAGGTAATCACATCTATGCATTTTTTTAAAGAGAAGTAGCACTTCAGGCAACAATGCATATTTAGTGCTACATTCTTTAGGAAAGGGATAGAGAAGAGATGAAACAGATGGTGAAAGTACAAGGATAGCCGCAAATTAACTGCCGTATAAGACAGTACAGCGACCAGTGACTATGCCTTCATCGCTGAGCAGCCCCACCGACAGTAAATTTTTATTTTTGTAGTGAAAAAAACCAAAGTCTTCGTTGGGAATCGAACCCACAACCCCTACACGGACAAGCTAGCACACTACCTACTAAAGGGCTGCACAAGTATATTCGTTTTCATATCTTCAGTGAATGACATGCTTCAGTGTACAATGCAATGTTGTTCAAATTGTTCTTCTGCACTCATTAGCAAATAAAAACTAAAGCAAAAACAAGTATTGTACTTGACAAGAATATAGCAAATGTGCGTAAATTTTGTGTTTACCAATACTTTCACATGTCCTATAGTTGATTTATATTTTCATGTCCAAGTGTTGTGTCAGCAATTGTAGTATCTGTTTCACGAATAACATGAATGACACTGATAACTCGTGCATTTTTAAATGAAAAGGTTGTTTTGTTTTATGATTGTTTTGCTTATTTCTTGTTAATTTTTGGTGTTAGTTATTTGGAGATTTATTTCATTTTTATAAGTTAAATAAAAGAAATATAATTTATATTGCAATAAATAAAATCGATTAGAGTTCGTTTTTAGTATTTTATTAGATTAAATTAAATGTTTTAATATATAAAATATAAAAAATATTTAAAATGTATTTCCTTATTCAGAATTTAATTTTAAATGGCACAATCTTTTATAGATGAAATTATTTCCAAATTTTTGGTAATGTAATTTACCTATAAGGCAAAGCGGACTTTATTTAGACAATTTTTAATATTGGGTAATTTTCGCAATTAATCGTTTAGGTTAATTACACTTTTCAAATAATGGGCTTAACAAAAGAATCAATTACAAAAAAGTAGACCAAAAACCAATTAATTAATAAAAAATTTTAAAAATAAACTTCCCAACCTAAAGATAAAAAAACCCCTTTCGCGTGGAAACAAGCTATGAAAAATTTTCCGCAGGTAATAAAATGTACATCATAAAGATGACAAATATTATTTAAATAAGCATTTTTCTGCGGACTTATAAATAATAAAAATTTATTTTTTAAGCTATTGTCTTTTTTGGTTGGGAAAATTATGTGTATGGACACATATAATATAATATATGTAATATAATATAATATAATATGTGTATGGACACATAATTTTATATACATATACATACATATTTTTTAAACGGAATTTCCAAGCAAATGGATTATTACCTAGATTATTATTACCAGATTGTTATTTTTCAAAAATTTTTTCAAAATTTGCTAAATAAAAAAACTAGCAAATAAAATTTACTGCTAATGCAGTTAAGAATCAGTTCATTATGTTTCATAAAATATTTATTTAATATATTTGAACATAAGGAAATACGCATGATAATAATTAAATTACAGCGAGTACACTGCTGAATTGCACACTGAAATCATATATTTTAACTTAGTTGTATTTTGACCGTCAGTGTCATGTATTGTCCATCACTCACCATTTATTAGTTATGTTTTCTCTTTTTATTTTATTGCTGTTGACACACACTCACTCATCTCGCAACGCAAAAAGTATATGACCTGAAGTAACTGCTTGGTCATAAAATGTTTTGTTTGTAATTTAAATGTTTTTGTGCAGCCCTCTACTACCTACTTGCCTACTGGGGCATCTATGCATGCTTTTTGATTTGGGTAATGAGACATTTATATTCCGAGGTATAAAAATTATTTATGAAATCTACATACGGATATACATACGTATGTACTACGTATTAACTAACAAGCTTTCAAATTCCGGAAACCACGCACTGGTTAAGAAGACTTTAGTTAGCACTTTTGCAAAAACTGTTTTTGATTTTGTACAGCGTGTCCGCCGGGAAGATATACTACTTTTTGTATATATAATTTTTGATTTAAGGAATGAGAGTGAATCTTATATTGTTAAATCTTTTATTTAATGTCGGCAATTATGTATGGAATACAGAATTAGATAAATGTCCGCCTCTGTTAGCCTCACAAATGCGAGCCCTTTTGAGTACATTTTTCATTATATTCTCACGCATTTCACGCGGTATTTCTTTAATTTCATTACGATTATTTTGTTTGAGTTGCTTAAGCGTTTCTAGTTTGTTTGCATAAAATTTATTTTTCAGATATTCCCACAAAAAGAAGCCAGTCAACATCATCATTTCTTGAAATAACTTGTTATGGAAAGAGGTTTCGCAGTAATTCAATTGTAATCCTGGTTGTATGCGATGTGGAACCGTCTTGTTGGTACCACATGTTAATCAAGCCCAAAGCATGCAGTTGTGGCGTTAAAAAGTTTTCAATCATATCACAATATCGCTCCCCATTCACAGTTACCGTTACGCCGTTTTCATTTTCAAAGAAGTTAGGTCCAATGAATCATCCTGACCAAATTCCGCACCAGACTGTCACTTTTAATGGATGCAAAGGTAACTGTTAAATAATTTGAGGGTTTGCCATCCCCGGGCACCGACTATTCTGTTTATTGACATATTTATTTATGCAAATGAAAATGTGTCTCGTCTCTCATTATGGGTTTTTCATGAAAATCGGGGTTATAATGGGCGAGCTGTAACATCTTATTGGCATATGTACGGCGGCGTAAATGGTCTTAGGAAAGAAACTCTTGTGTCAACTGAATCTTATATGAAAATAAATGCAAAATTGTGGCCAAAGTTGTCATTTACTACACAATAAATAGTGCGTTTTGTTGGCACATTGTTTCTCCCAAAAATTTCACGCAACTTTCACATCGTCACAAACACCCTGTATATATCAAGCGCTTTAAAGCGAAGATGATTTGTTAAGAATTTTGCTTAAAGAAAAATTTAATTGTATTTCTAAATTTTGTTGTTTTTTTTTTAAACAATACTTATATAATGAGTTTTTTCCTTATTTAATGCTTTGTTTTCTATTCCAGCCTGTTTGAGTGGTTTAGTGATTAGTCACAAGCTAACAGATCTTAATGTTAAATCATACTGTTGTTTTTTAAATGCTTCACACTATAAAACATCCAGTTAGTTAGTCAGAGGACGTAGTATGCAGTTGTTGTTTGAAAGCGTGCACTTCTTGTACATTTCTTTATCACAATCTTTTTTAAATAGGTTTTTAAGTTTTACTATCGGTAATAAATCACAACTATTGGCAGATGATGGTTGCTGTCTTTCAATACACACATTGTGTGATTATAGGTATGTGTGTGTGTGTGTGTATTAAAGAAAAAATTATAGTTATGAGAATCAAAAACTTCAATTTTTTAGAGAGAGGCTGCCTAAAAAACTACTGACTATATAAATGATGGGCTGCACGAATGGCAATGACCGTATCAAGTGGTCAGTTGTAATATTTTTAAAAGAATGAATTCTTTTACAAAAGATTTAAATATATATTGAAGTATAACATTTTTTAAGAATAAGTAAATTTTGTTTTCTTTCAAAGCTGCTATTCTTTTTTAACTTTGTTTTATTTATTCGCTATGGTTAGCTAGTCGCCACTATTTTTAATATTCAATTTTTTCCAAATGTTGTAAAAGTTATTAAATTATAAGAAAATTTCTTTTACTATTTTTTTGTTTTAGTGGAACCAAACATTAAATGCAAACGGAAAATATTTTTTTTTTTCAAATTTTACAAAGTTGTATTAAAAAGATTTTATGCTTATTAATATTGTAAGCGGCCATTCTTATTAGATAAATATGAAGAAGAATAAACAAAAATTTATACTTTTTACTATTTTTTGAACAGCGGTCATAGGCAGCAGATGCTTTACTACTTCTGTTTATTATGTCAGTTAAGTGATTCTTAATGTTTGAATTGATTTATTACAATTTTTAAACAATTTTAGAAGTAAAGCATTTAAACAAATATAATCCAGTAAATAATTAAAATAAAGCAAAAGATTAATGAGTTGGAGTTAAAAAACTTATCACATTTCATTATGTTTTCATGAAAAGTTTTTTGTTAAAAACTAAAATATGAATGCATATTTATTTGGCCATTTCAGTGATGCTCATTTGGCTCCTTAGTGAGTTCTGCCCAAAACTTTGTATGGAAAATTAAAAAAAAAAACGTTTATATTTTAAACTAAATCCATTAAATGAGAGCTGTATTTTACAAAGAACGCAAGACAAAAGTCTGTTAACAACAGTAACAAAAAAAAAGTAATAATTTTTTAGTAATTAATTTTAAGCACTAGGTCATTATTAAATAAAAAATTTTTAAAAAACTTTATTTTTTATTAAATAATGACCTAGTGCTTAAAATTAAATTCTAAAAAATATGAAAAAAGGTCAAAAAATTATAACTATTATATAAAAAGTAATAATAATATTTTATGAGAATATTATAAAATAATTATATATCAGGAATCAAGCCCAGTTATTTTAGATTAACTGAGAATAATAGTCTCTATGGAGCCATAAATTTTTGAAAGATTAAGAGACGTCTCAGACCTTGTGAATGACAGTATCAGCATTTTGAAATAAGAATTCCTATACATGTGCTTATTTTCAATGTACGGTAGTGGTTGTTTCAGAATCTATTAGTATTAAAAATAGCTATCGAGATTGGTTTAAGAAAGTTCTGAAAAACCCCCAAAAACAATTTTTCGCTATCTTTGTGCGATATTCTTTATAATAGACAAAAAAATTTTTTTTTCATATAGTTTTATTGTATTATTATTATACTTGTAAATCATGATTATATTGTGTATTCTTTAATCGTTTTCGAAACCGACTCCTATCATCACATAGCTATATGTTATTAATAATAATGCTCTGAGGAACTTCATAAAAAACTAAAGCAACGAACGTTTTATCAGACAATATGGTATGGATTGTATTTTGGCTGAATGCTGGAAAAAACCTTGGTTGGTTAAAGATGATGTTTTTACAATCCAACGTAAGGTAGATAGATAACGCATGTAAAAAATGCTGCACTATTTTATAATAATATTTCACTTTTGTATTTCCTTTGAAAATTTACGCAAAAATTTTAAAATAATCTTTCTTTCTTAATTAGTTTAAAAAGTAAGGCTAATGTGAACGCAAGTCTGTCCTAATTAAAATTATTCATTTGGTTGTAATTGATTAAAAATTTCATTTGTATTTTATATTTTTGTCTATGACAAATTAAAACCTCTAAAAAGGAATAGTCAAATTTATTTATCAATAAATCCTGAGATTTCTTGTTGTTATTTAAAGTAGATAACACTGTTTATATGAATTAACTAGCAGGCATAATCAAAGACAGTTTATAACGATTTGAGTACAGCAATTACATTATTAATACACTGTATTAAAAATGTGAAATATACTGGCTATACATACCCATTTTAATGTCTCCTTTATCACTGCTCCATTATTACTGCAAATGGATTTTTTTTATAACAATTTAGTAGTTCTTGGGCTAAAACCTACTGATAAAATATTTTGCCCAGTTGCAATGAGTATCTTACAATGATACTATGATAAATAGAAACAGTTATTGACTTCATATTTAGATCGCAAAGTATGAATTTGAGAAACTCTGATTCTAGTTTATATTGTGTTTCATAATTATTTTTTGTATTTATTTCTCTCTAGTTATGTTGCGAGTATAATTACATTTTTTGCTGTTGTTGTTGTTGTTGCTGCTGCTATTTCTATTGCTATTATTGTTGCTACATCTTTTTCTTTTGTTTTGTTGCTGTTGTTGTTGTTGCTACTAACAACTCTCTTGCTTTTCTTAAAGTTTGTGAGTGTTTTTTCTTGTTGTATTATTTCATAACGTTATTGCTGCAGCACCACCTGACAAATATTTTCCTAACGTAAAGTTGTTTAAAAATTCGTTTCATTGAATTATTCTCAAGTTGCTGTTGAATGTAGTTATTAAGGTTTGTTATGTGTTGCAATGTTGTTTTTAAATTTAGCATATTTTCTTTGTTTAGCATGCAAGACAATATAAATTTTATGTGTGCTTTTGTATTTGAATTGCATTAGACTAGGTTTCTAATAAAAATTCGCATCTCATAAAAATGTCGACGTGTTTGAAATTTATAAAAAAACATTCTCTCTCTAATTATAATTTAACTTTCGGTAGTTGTTTATTTATTTTTTTTTTTTTTTTTGAAGTCTTTATACCCAATTTCACATTAAAATTGATTGTTAAAAGTTTAATTGAAGTTTAGAATAAGTTTTTTCCACAAATTGAAATTAGGGAAATGATTGTAGAAACGATATTTAACGAGCTTTTATTTAAAGGCAGGCAAATATAGCATACCTAAAAATTTATTTTAACAGAAATATTATAACTATTTACAAAAAAAAAAACAAAATATTGGGTACTTTCAATAGCGAAACCATCCAGAACATTGTAATGTGGCTGCGGCGTCTCGAAATTAACAGCCACATCTTGGAGTTATAATTTTTTGTTTCAAGGTCCATTGAGGCTTGATCCACAAGTGACTATTGTTTTTACTATAAAGGTGCAGTCGCCAACTAAACTACAGCGGAGGTTTTCTAATCGAAACCTCCACAATTGTTAGCTATTCACCGTAATTTCGTGATATGGACTCTTGATATTATGTTTAAGTTGCCATCTTATTAATAAGGCACTATTACTCAACACTTGCAATCTAATTATTTCTTTTATTCTATATCCATTGCCAAACATGGTTGGTAGTGGTGGAAACTATAACTTATTCAACCTTGTTTTTATAAGATAAAAACCAACATTTTAACGGTCAATATTAGCTAGTAGCTTTATTGCTGTTACAGGTATGCTTTCAATTATTATTAAAATCTCACGAGGATTACTCAATAAGTCCGTTATTTTTTTAATTTTCTACGCTGTTAATTAAAATGGTCGCAACTGTACTTAGCAACCGTTGATAGCACGCTACCGCGCGTTTTATAAAGAAAATGGAAAAAAGTAAGTTATGTGGTGTTCGGTCTCCGGTGTTTTGTGGTGGACACGAATAGCCATTTTAATTACTATAAGGTAATAAAATATGACGTTCATCTTATTAGTGACGTACATAAATCATATGGTTAGCAGCCGGCCATTTGGTAGCGTTATGAATTGTCATCTAATTAGTGATGTACACGAATCGCCAATCTTTGGAATAACGTAAATTACTTTGATTTTTGATTGCTAAAGAACCATTAATAAGATCAAGTACAAATATGTTCAAAAAAACATATTTATAAGAAAAAATTGTACATTAAGTATATAAAGCAAAGTCATAACAAAAGAAAATATATATTATAGAATACTATTAATATTAATAGTAATCCATAATGACGGTAACGAAACGGCGTAAATACTCCGTTCAATCCACCATAGTCCCTCGGAGACCAAACATATAGATAACAACGAATTTTAGGTTTTTAAATTGTAGTTGAAAAATCTCGGTTAAAAAAATCTTAACACTTGCTTCTTATTATGATATGCCTGTTCTGAAAACAACACGTTATCCCTGTCGTCCTTCCTAATATTCCTGCAGCCATTCGCTATGTTGATCATTCGCACATAAAACACATTGCCGTTTCTTGCTTTTGCAAGCACAATTTGAAACATCTTTTTAAAAATATTATTTCGGTCAAATAATATATAAGTATGTACTTGTGGAGTTCTATATGGTTGTGTTTATATATATATATATTTTTTTTTTTTTATAAAATATGTACTTTAAAATTGAGAAATACAGACATGTCAAAGTTCAACAACATTTTGTTTCGCTTTAAGACATAAACGAATAAATACTGAAAAAGAAAAAGGACAGGCTGCAAAATATCAAAGAGCATATTTATTTTTCAATATGGCAAATATTGTTAGTTTTCACAATTACGCTGTAAACGTAGCTGAGGGCAAAAATGTTAATAAATAAAAATATATTTTATATTTAAAATAAACATTCAAATAAATATAAATTTACTAATAACAATGCAAAATAACTTCATCACACTTGCTTACTTACTACATACGTGTGCGTGTGTATTTATCGAACTGATTCATTCCAGCCGATTAATTGTGCTCAAACGGTTTTTAAAAAATATTTTTTTTTCCTCTTATTTACATACATATTTGTATTTACACATAAAGTTGTATATATATACATATATTATTCGGGTAAAACAATCATAAATAAGTAAAAACAACAATTATACGAGGGACATCAAATCTAGTTATGTGCTAAAATTAAAATACCATTTGATGTAAGATTTTCCCATTATTTGCTTAAATCTACATCAAAGTGGTCAAGTGTTCAAAAAATCACACCTTAAGAAACCAGAAAAGTTTAAGAATTAACGCCAACTAAATAAAGTTTTTCTTATAGCGATTATAAAACAATTTCAATTAAATTATGGAATAGCATTGAATAATAAATAAAATACTTTTAATAGGCAATTAAATAGAAAATTTAAACACTTTCATGGGATAAATAGAAATTCATCACATGTAAATCAAAAAAGTGAAAGTTAACGTTAAAAGTTGAAATTTTTGTTTCACTAAAAGACAGCTTTAGCTATTTTTATAAAATGACGAATAAAATCTGTAAGAATATCACCCTTCTCGAAGTGAGCAAAATATTCCAGGCTATACGCATTTCACTTTATTCGATATTAATATGATTTGCATAAAAACCTGGCTATGAAAGAAAGGAAAGCCAGCTCTAATCGAAAACCTAAAGCAATAGCTTTTTAGTGGTTTTCATTAGCATCTCAGATAAACTTATTTTGCCGAATCGAACTCTGTGGAGATTTCAAAAAGACAGGAGGAAATTGCAGGATGTGTACAGAGCCTAAATAAACTTTTAACTCGCAAATTTCATAAGACATCTGCGCAAGATCTTATTGACTCATCCTCGTATAGTTGAATATAACAAGAAATAATTTTTCTAGAAATAAAATCTACCAAAACGATGACATCAACTGTTGCTGCCACTACAGCAGACAACAACAAGAGTAACAACAACAACACTCAGTAAATAATGTTAAAGTGCCGGCTTTTTGTACAATTTTTTTTAAGACCATAAATATAAAAAAATGCACAACACAGGCGAATACTCGTACTTATATAAAAACTCAAAAACTGAAAGCAAAACACTAAAAACAAAAACCAAAAAAATTATATTATAAACTCTGAAAAGTTGAGACGTTGACGCCCCGGTAGTAACTTGTCGTAGTTGTAGCTGTAGTTGTGGTGTAAAATAGAAAATAAATAGCAAAAAAGAAACACACGCACAAACATACATACTTTTTACAAACTCGTAAAGAAGAAGTTATTAATATGTACGTTGCCAGAGTTGCAAATAACTTCATTTATTAGCCGAAAGTCCGAAAAATCATTAAATCTTTTCTATTTTATTATTATTTTATTTTCGTTAAATGAGTAGTGTAAAGAAGAATAGTGACACCATTAACATTAGGTCAAAGCGGCGGATAACATAAAAGCTTTAAACGAGTCACTTTACAGGTTATAGAAAAATCACTCAAACAAATTTTATAATGCTTATGCAAAATATATATTGTAAAATCTTAGATGCGATAAAACAAGCTTATTTACATAATTTTAATCAATCCGTAACAAAAGTGAAATCATTTGCTTAATCTCTTGTTGTGCCAATAATTAGGCAAAATAATTAACAAAAATCAAAAGTAAAATAAATCCAAATTTATCAGTATCTAATCATCAGTATCTAAATCAATTTCTTGCTGTGATTAATATTCAGTTCCGTCTCGAACATATACCGTACATAAATTTCAGTTTTTAAACTCCAGACGGAGATTTAGTTTTGAGAGTACAAAATAAAATCTTTGAAAAGTTTTAAAATTTTAAGAGTCAAAAATAAAATTTAAATCGCGTAGTCTTCAATTTTTCCTTGTATATTAAAAAAAAAAACACTGTGCGAATCGTTCGTTTTTGATTCCCTTGTGCTCGTTCCGAACTCATAAGTAACCAGCAAATATTGATTTTTATTTTCTAATCAAAGGAGTTAAATAAACAACTGAAATCATTCGAAACTTACGCATCAGCTTAAAAAATTATACGAGTTGTTATAAAAATTGTATTACTAACTTTTAGTTCTTAAACTTATAAATAGATACCCTATAACGAGCGAGTAATCTAAAATAGTATTCCCGAGTTGAAACTAAATGGTTAATACTCAGAGTATATAATGGGGTTTTTTATTTGTATGTTTGAAAATCTTAAATAAAAATCTTAAGTTAATTGAACGGCACGTGCCAATTTCTAACAGAAAAATATATGTGCTGAGCAAACACTGTTCAGCAAATTTACGGCCAAACAAAAACATTTTTTAAATCAAACACCGTTTTGTATAAAAATGAATATTAATTAATTCATTAATGATTCTACAAAATATAAACATGCATATAGGAGATGCCTTGGGAAATATCTCAGCATAAGAAATTTGAAAAATCTTTATTTCGAAAACCAGCGATATTTCTGGACCCCAAAAACTCTAGTTTCATTGGAATTTAAAAAATGACGGATTTATTTCTCCCAAATTTAGGGATTTCCCATTTGGCATCCCTTCATGCATACATTATTAGGAATATAAGTACATTAAGAAATTACAAATAACATCTTTCGGTGGCATATTTGGCTATCGTACTGACGTATTTGGCATTTAGCGATAAGCCTAGTGTCCAACTATGGCGGTGTTAAATAGCGTATTTGGTATTACGCGTATGAAAATAAAATAATTTTTAAACACAAATAAATTGTCATGCCTAAATTTAAAAAGTGCGTATTAATTAAAATATGATTGTATTTGTAAGAAGTCATAAATTTTAAAGCACATCATGCGCAATGCGTAAAGTTAAAAATAAATTTAAAATAATTTGCTTAATACAAAAGAAAAATTTTTGTTTAAATAATTTGTATTTTTTTTTTTGTTGATTGTTCGATAATTAAATTATTAATTACCGTGAATAAGAAAAAACAAAAAACAAAAAAAAAAGAAAACAGTATAAAATGAAGCGTGACAAATCAGCTACAACAATTACTTCTCCCTCTACCCTTCTCCAGCAACTTTTTCTATATGTTGAAAATTGATAATACGCCGCATTTTCAATTCTTTTTTTGCACTTATTATGTTAATGGCATTTGCTGGTGGTTGGTTTCTTTAGCTCTTGTTGTCTGTTATGTTCATTGTAAATTACACAAGTTTTTCAGTTCAATTAGAAAAACTCAATACAGTTTGTTGGTGACTTAAAAACCCGCAAAGAATGAAGCTAAAATAAAAGTGACAACTAACCGACAATCAGATATCATTCAACCAACATAAGCACCACCAACTAATAATTTGATGTTTCAATAATGTTTGCAAACGTCAAGGATAATTATGATGAATTATTGCAGAAATATGTATTGTATTTTACAGATGACAGGGTGGGTCATTTGAAAAATATATCTAAGGTTTAGATTTTGTACATAAGAGAATTTTATTTAAAATACAAAAAATTGTTTGTCATTCTTTTTTTTATCTATTTGCAATAATGGGTACATATCTTTATTAAACACCCTGTCAAATTTTAGAAATTGTCGATTTTTCAAGAAAATATTTCTCACTTAATATCTGTTTTTGTTAATAATTTTTACTACACTAGAATGCACAAAATATGACTGACTGACTAATGCTGCTGTAATGTCTATTTTTACAACAAAAAAATAGTATAAAATAGTATATAAAATAAATGTGTATAAATGTACATACAAAAATATAATCTTTATAAAGAAGAAAATATAACAAAAAACGTGAAAGTTAAGTATAAAAAAATAATGAGTTTTCACGAAGCAAACGACAAGTCAATTTTCAAATTTATTTTAATGTCCTACAAAGAATGTGATCAATTAATTTTTTTTTAATTACAAAGTTTTTAGCTTTCTGTTTTTTTAGAATCTACAAATTATCAAGCGATTATCTATCGGATTATGATTTATACAATAACTTAGCATACCAATATTTTGCAATTTATCCGATAGAAATACCCAAATGTTTTCTTTTATTTTTTTTTAACAAAAAGATTGCTTTTCCATTTATTATTTTATTTAAAAAGTCTAAAAATAATACAAACTTCAGTTTAGCTATTAAAATTTCTTGTGTTTTTTTCTAAATTTTAACTAAATTCTTTTCAAGCATTGACTTCTTTCGCTAAGAATTGCAAATGACATACAATTAGTGATTACATTTTTAAGAGTTCTGTATGTAGCTGGAAATTACAAGTAATTTTATGACTTAAAATACCAAAACGCAAGCAATATTAGTAATTAGTTAACATGAGTATTTCAATTAAATTGAATTTTCAACAGCTGGAAAAAAGCATGAGAAAATATAATTAAGGTGGATTTTTCAACTTTCTCGAAAAAAAAATAGGTATTTTAACAATTTTAGCTAGAAAAAATATTAAACAATAACCCATAAGAAAAAATATATTTTCCGTTTAATTGGTGTTAAATATATATGATTTCACTTGCAGTAATCAATATTGGTGAATTTAAAGTGCTTAACCGGAAATTTAGCAGGCTCAAATTGTTTTGTTTGTTTCAGATCGACACTCAGAGGATGGCACCTACTTATCAATGCATTGTGTCAGAACTATGAAATTAGGTTATGGGAGGAGGAAAGAGGGAGTAGTGCTTGTGAACATTCGATTTTAACTTTCCTACATTGAATATCATGGGAAGGACCTCTGAAAGGAGTTTATTCCACAAACTGACTTTTCTGCAAAAAACGAAGTTTCCCTGTAATGCGTAGTGCGATCTAGCGGCCAATCAACCACAAATGAATGGGCCCTTAAAGAAAAGCGTGTTAAATGCAAAAACGTAAAAAGAGTTTTCTAATTTCATTAGAACATTTACCATTGTAGTAACGATAAACCAAAATTGTGTCGATGCTATAGAGAATCAATGTCCTACTGTCCCCAATGAACCTCTTGGCTGTCTCTTGTACACGGTCGAGCAACTTCAAACTAGACTTTGGAGCGTCGACCCACACATGAAAGTTGTATTCCATTTTTGGACGGATAAAGGTGATATAAATAGTACGAAGATCGAATGGAGTGAAGTATCGAGGCACTTGAAAGCTTCTTTAGAAAATTCAAATATGTGGTTAGCCCATCGTACATCACAGTGTATTTTCATGCCAAAAATATCAAGAGCTTCCGATTCTTTAACACCTCTATCATCCACCGTGACAGAAGCATTATTTCCGAACGCACATTTATGCGTGAGCATGCAACATTGAGTCTTACAGACATTAAAATCGACTCTATTCACTCGACCCCATTTAGAGATTATAGTGAGATCGTAATTAAGCGTATCATTAAAATTTTGCCTTTTGGAGGACACCTCCAACTGCTAAGGCCTACATATTATCGAATGAATACGAATGACAAATGGGGCTGTCATCTGAAAGAGTATGTAGGGTTGTAAGTCTGACAAATAAAGGTCATTTAGAAAAATATTAAATAAGGTAGGAGAAAGAAGGGAGCCTCGTGGTATCGCTGAATTCGACTTTAATTCGTTTGATGAAATCCTATCTGTAACACTCGTATAGTGCTGTTCCTGAGAAAACTCGATATAAATCTAGAGAAATTATCACCAACACCAAAAGCAACAAGTTTTGCCACACTCTATCAAACGTCTTGGAAATATCTTACTTTCTCCGAAATAATGTATGGAGTTGCATCATTGTTCTGACAGGAGGCTTAAAGGCTTAAATTTAACTAAAAATTATTTCTTTTCATATTGTCGCACTAATTACTTTCTTTTGTTTATTTTCGAAAGAATAATATATTTTTTAAGTTACTTTTCACTTTGGCTGACAAATAATAAATTGAGAGGGAAAAAAATATTTTAGGTAGCGAGCAAATACACCACATTTCATTGATTTCTAAGAGCACTTAAACAGTACTTTGAGAGTAGAACATCTAAAAAAGCATCAGCAGTTAACGAGTGTTTTGAGGCTGATTCCTTTATTCAAATGATCAATGAATATATACGTGGCCTTATAGCCACCGCAGCTATTCTTTATGAAGCGCCCTCTTGACGTCTAATTTTAGCCAACTTTTTTGAAAATTGTATGTAACAATAAACAAGAACAATGTTGGCCTCCAAGGCGTCAATTATTTTTGATATACCAGCACAACTCAATGATGTATTTGAACCACTACATAATAGTCGAGAAATGGCTTTTGGTAGCCAATTTATTGTTCCATTTCTCGAAATCTACTTGTTAACAATTATCATTTTATTTTTGAAAAAAAAAAAAAAATTATGTCACCAGTATGTAAATAACCAACCGGTGCATATCTCTGGATTGTAGGATCTGTTGTGGATTTTATTCCCGTTAAGCTAAAAACAAAAGTTGTTCAGCATTACTGAACACAATTTTGTATCTATTAGTTATACTTTAAAGAATTTTATTTACAAAATTCTAAATTTAATTTATATAAACAAAAATTTTAAAATATAAATAATGAATTTAATATAATATAATGTTGCAAAGAAAACGAATTTGTTTGTTCAAAGCTAAGAAAACTTAATATTAAAATAATGTAAAAGTTGTATATCTCCATAATTTAGTAGTGCTGTCAAATTGTCAATCTGTTCTTGATGATTTGTCAGAGTTCTACTGGGCGTAAAGAAATATTCATTGTATACAATTACCATTATAAAGACTATACTTGTTTTAAGATAATTTTTATTTTAAACCAGTTTTCCGAAAATTTTTATATTTTCTATAGTTAATGTTAATAAACAAATAAACACTGTATTATATGCATATAGCTTGTTGCTTATGAACTCTTCAGAAAATGTTATATAACTTCCTTTTTTCTTTTAAACAAAAATGTATGTTTCATTCTACATTCTCCTCTCCTGTATTACTAATTCATACAACAAATATTTAATAATTCATATCTTTTCTACGACGCATAAATATTTTTGACTGAATTACCTAGTTATTTTTGCAGGTGTATAAGATTAAAATTTTTAAATTAAAAAAATGTAATCGTAATTTGTAATTTTCTTTCTTAACATTTTTCGCCTTTAAAATACAAACATTTGTTTGCTGTATTCCCACGATTTATGGAAGCAATCTTAAACTACTTTTGCTGTTTGAAATTTAATTTAAATAAAAGAGAAAAAAAAAACTATAAAGATTGTCATTATTCAAACAATAAAAATAATTTAAATCCAGTACACAAAAAAAACGTACTGTTTAATTACAGAAAAACCGTTTAAATTGTTTAAATTCACAGTTGCCACTGCCACATTCCAAATCTAATAAAGTAATTTAAATTATTGAAAAAAAAAAAATAATATATACAATCAACAAACAGTGCTGTTAGTTATCATCTGTTGTCTTTACTTGAATAAACCTTTCTATACATTGTATTCAAAAAATTTAAATTAATCAACATCTGTTTAAAAGAAACACAAACTATTATGTTCATTTAATTTCGTTTTTCCCTCCTTCCCAGTCTTCAACAATTTTCAATTTTCATAATCTTTCAACAAAACCATTTGTTTTATTTTGACGCTAACATTAACAGTCTTTCTGAAATTACACAAAAAAGTGAGTCATTGAATTAATATTTCTTTATTTATATATACATATATAAATAAATATGTTTGTAAATATTTTACTTCAAGATACAATTACAATGTATCTAACTTTAATAATTTTCCTTTTTACAATTCAACTTTTTTGTGTGGGCCAGGAGGAACTTTCTATAATCTTTCAAATTTCTCAAATCATAACAGCTTGTTATTTATTTCTTTTATTTTTAAAAACGCACTCGCATTTTTGTTGCTCGTAATCTTTATTAAGTTCAGAGCTTTAAAAGGAAATTTATTATATTTCAAAATTTTTTTACTTGACTATTTGATATTTTAAGCTTATTTGGTTTTGATAATCCATTTATCTTCAAACATAAACTGCCAACATACAAAAGCGCGTCAAATTACCAAATTTTTTATTAGAACGAGGATTCCATTTTGGGTTCGTTGTAAAACCTGATCTTAGTTGTTCAGATTAAACTTCATTTTGTCTTAATAAAATAAAAAAAAATGTTTTTTGTGTTAAAGTTTAAAACGTAAACGAGGTTTAAAAAAAAAATAAAATGGGCAAAAGGTTACCAGTGTTTTCTTAGGGTCATCGGAAATAGATTTGATTCATTTTAATTAATTTCCAAATTTTATGAAAAAAAAAAGTTTTGGAGAAGTGTAATTGGCAAGACTTAATTGTCTTCTCTTTGTACAATAAAATTCATTTAAAGTATTTATCGTCGTTAAGTAAAACCTTTTCACATCTTTTTGACAGCAGAAATTTAAAAAGAACTGAACATCTCTTGAGACGAAAAAGAGGTGCGTCGTCGTTCTTAAATGATGGGGCATAACTAAAAAACTCACAGAGCTGAACGAAGTAATCCAGATATTTTACAGAGAACCTTAAACTGACTTAATATTGTAACGAATCTAACCGCTAGCTTAAATGAACGATTTGGTAAAAGACTTGAGAGACCCTAACCGTACAGGTTTTACCTTGCATTCACTGTTTTGTTAAAAAAAAAAAATAATAAAATTATGTTACCACAAGAATACGTCAAGGTGCCTAGTGTATGTATGTTAACATGTTCTAAATGTTTTTGGTGTATTATGTGTTATCTTCTAGTAGAAAGATATTTTCTGTACACATGTTCTAGCGAACCCGAAAAATATATATAAATATATATAAAAATATATATATTTTTTATGTTAATTTTGCTCCATTCCCAAATTTTAATATTGTTATGTTTTTACACTTTTTAAACGTGTTATAATATAGAGCCAGATTTGCTAATTCACCTACTGTGGCTGCACAACAATTGATTTCTTTTGCTAATCGGAACTGCTGTTTACTTGTTCGTTTATAATGTCACTGTTGAAAACTTTTGTTTTGTAGATTTTCATGTTTTCAAGAATGTCTTATCGTCGTCCTTTTTTGCTAGGATGTAGTAATGTCATACATTGATCTATTTCCCTTGGTGAGTGTCCGTGAGTGCCAAGGTGTAATGCAAAGTTGGAATCTTCTCTTTTCCGTTTGTATGAGCGCATGTGTTCTCTAAACCTTGTTTTATTCTATTCTGTATAATAAGTTAGTGTTATTAATAACTTATTTAGTTCTGTTTACGATACACGTGGGCTACCAAATCATTATCTTTTCTTACTACATATTTGTGAAGTATTGCCAAATCAAATTTTTTTTTTAACAATATGCATGCAGTTTTACGTCTCTAGTAGGGAATTTTAATTATCTATTATAGTCCTTTCTTTTGCTTTAAGGTTAAAAACAATAATTTTGAAAATACTTATTCGGTTTTCAACCGTTCGGCTACGGTTCATTTGGCAAGCCAATTTCCTTATTGTTAAAGAAAAAAAGATCTATTGTATTTCGTTAGGTCTTTCATGTTTTATTATTTGTATTCATACTTTCGATGTCTTTCAAAACGACTTAATTTTTTAACATGGTCGTTTTAAAGCATCAGTGGGGAAAATGCATCCTATCATCCCTATCAAACTTAATAAGCCATTATTAGTTTCTAATGAAACTATCGGATGTTTCAACCAGAAGTTTCTTTTTCAATTGTGGCAACAAAAACAATTTAGTTTTTTTACGTATTCGTAATGCAGTGAATTCAATTTCGCACGAAAATTGTTAAAGTTTCATTTCGTATAGTGCGTGATATTTTCGGACAACATAATCGTACTTCTGAGACCGCTATTAAGAATTTGGTTGTTAAATTTGAATCGACAGGCTCGATACAAAATGTGCAGTCGTGAACCACGTTGTTAAACGAATCCAAAATGGTTATTCCTCGACGTTCTTAACAATTGGGGTTATCCAAAACCACCACATGGCGAATTTTGCATAAGGATTTGACTATGAGGCATTACAAGGTTCAACTGGTGCAGGAATTAAAACCGACCGACCATTCAAATCGCCGTAGATTCGTTCAATTTATTCAGGAACAATCGGCTGGTTTTTTTCTGAAAAAATCATTTTTTAAGACGAAGCCCATTTTCACTAGTCAGGCTATGTCAACAAATAATTGGGCTACTGAAAGTCCTAGAGAAGCTTTTGCACGCTCAACGTATTGTTGTATGGTGCGCTATGTGGTCTACAGGTGTGATTGGGTCGTTTTTTTATTTTTTGATACGAAAATGATGCGGTAACGGCCAATAAATCACGCTATCGCGAGATGCTATCAACTCACTTTCGGCATATTATTAACGACGTAGATATCACTGACATGTAGTTTCAACAGGACAGTGCCATATCTCACACAGTCAATGAAATGATCAATTTATTGCGAACCAAATTTCCGGATCGCATAATTTCACGACAATCATTAGTTAAGTGGCCAGCCAAATATTGTGATTTAACACGACTGGATTATTTTTTGTGAGGCTATGTTAAGGAGAGAGTCTATACGCAGTCAATCGAATTGATTTCAGTATTAAAACTCAAAATCCGTGTTGTGATTAACGATTTAGGAGTGAAATTTAGCCGAAAAGTGATAAAAAACTTTGATGAAAGAATCGACATTTGTCAGCATGGTCGTGGTGAAAGTTTGCCAGGTATCATTTTTCATTAATATTTGCCGAACTTTTCTCCTCGTAATACAATAAAACCTTGTATCATCTTAATCTAATTTCGTTTTTGTTTTATTTTGTTTCAAAAAACAAACTTCTTGTTGAATAATGGAATGGTTACGACTACAGCAAATCCTGCTTTCAATAATCTTTTCAAAAAGCTTTAAACTTAATTTTAAAAGTTTGTACAAATATTATTATAAGTAATTTTTGGCAAGGTTTCGAAACTTGTCTGTGAATTTTACGCAAAGCAAAATCACTTATTTAGACTTCATGTTTGATCAAAATTAATTTGATTCGAAAACAAGCAGGATAAAGTTCTAAACATGATGGAAAGAAACCCTTTCTTTGTCTTCAAATCATGTTTTGATGTTTTTTTCTTTTTGAAAAACATATTTTAAAGAAAAAAATTGGTTGGCTTCTTTGATTATTTTTCCTTCCTTCCTTCCTTCCGTCTGTCTGTCTGTCTTTCTCTGCATTTGACTATCTTTCCTTTTAACTAATGCCGTCGTCTATTATGTTTGAATGAGCTTAAATATATTTCAATTGTTTGTTTCAAATGCACTTGCATGCTTCATTTAATTTTTAGTACAAATATATGAAATTGTGTATTAACGACCATTTTTTTTACATCTTGTGTTAGTTGCTTTTCCTATTTTTAAAATTTATATTTCTGAAAAGAAGCAAATAACACAAATAAAAAACAATGATGGGAAGAGATAAATTAGAAAATGCTATGGAAAAAGTTGAGTTTTGTTAGAAATTAAGTGCAGGCGAAGTGACGCTCTTAAAATTGTGAAAATATGTTTTTAACATTAATTTACGAAATTATTAATAATCCAAAAGTTAAAGAAATAAATTAAAATTATGAAAAGAAAAAAACATGAAAGAATACACTATAAAACACAAGAAAATATTAATTTTGTTGCTTTTATGTTAATCAGCTGTTGCATGTTACATTTAATTGCAACAGCACAATACTACCAGTATTGTAGCATTTAAATGCAACTGCTGCTTTTGCCGCTGTTGGCATGTAATAACTCATGATTATGACAAACATTTAAAGCAAAATATAACTGGTATATAGCAGGCCAGCATTCGTAGAAATCATTAAAAGAAACAAAATGAAACCAAAAATCTTATGATCATGACTTCAATGGAAGGTAATTATTATTATTTTTTTTTAATTTTATTTTTATTTTTGCTGTTGAATATTTTACAGTTAAACAAACTTGTGTGCCGTTATACTTCGAATTCCTAATCGGAGTTATTAGAACTACAAAACTAATTAAGACAATTTCCCTATAGCCACTGCACAGATAAATTTTTATACTTAAGCCGTTAAGTTTCATTCACAAAAAATTTTATGGAATTCTGTTCTATTCAGAAAAGTCACAAGAAAATGTAGTATACATATGTTAAAGTGGGCCGCACACGTGCTGGTTTTGCTTTAGAGAACCGATTAACAGCGTGATATTGTTGCGTGCAAATTTTCGATTTGAGGCTCATTGGACCATACTTCTTTGCGGTTCAGGACCGAAACGAATACCCAACTTAAAAGATTTTCTCCTTAAAAGCATTTTAATTATTTTGATTTAAATTCATTTAACTATTGCCTTAAGTTTATGTTACTTGTTCTGTAATTAGTGTATGAAACAAACAAAACGTTTTGCAAATGTTTCATGCAAAGACACAAACTTTCTAAAATTTGTTAATCGTTTTGCATATGAGCACAACCAAAACTACAAATAAACGAAACAATTGGTTTTTAATTCATCTACTTGATTTAATATACCATTACAATCGAGCTGCATACTTTATTGAGGCATAAGTGTTTCTTTTTTAAGCCTTAATGCATTCTTTTCTAAAATGACCAAATCAATTAGCAAATAAATTTTCTGAAGCGTTTTGGCTTACAACGCACAGTTGGTTGAAAAGGTTTTTTTTTGCAATAATTCGGTAGCTCACTTAGATATCCTAATACAATTACATAGAGGCCAAGCAGAGGTTTTCTGAGTAAAGTTACGGACGAGCGCCCCCTAGGATAAAGGGAGGCGAGTATGCCCCCAAAGTTAGGTACCTCGCACATAAACTTTTTTGGAAATGTCATAAAAAGTTTATTTATTATTGTAGATATTTGAAAATATCTACAAAAAATGTGCTTACAGGTTTAAGTTATCTCTTTTAGCTTGCGAAAAAATTCGGCTAGAAAAGTTTTTTTTTAATTTTTGGCCGACCTTAACTTAGTATCTTTGACGTGATATACTTATTTATGTTCGGATTATCATTCTAAACATATTCTTGATATAATTTATAATAGAGCAGTAGTAAGTTTGGTTCTGATAGCATGTTTCGTTAAAAAGTTACAAGTCTCTGAATTGGAAAAATGTAAGAACTATTTTTTATTTTTAGGATTTTCCCCAAAAAGGTAGTATGGTTTTTTTTTTTTGCTTATATAATTGACAATTACTTCGCTACTAGTAAATTTTTTTGGACTATTTTAAAGACAACCTATAGCAAATGCGAATAAATGGAAAATTCCGTCAAAAACTGTAACGGTTCACGCTCCAGCTCTGTCCAAACAGAGCCAATTTTGAAACAAAATTTATAATTTGCATCAAAATTCTTCGGTGTAAACAGGTAAACAGATTATTAAAGCTCCATATCTTGGCTACATGCTCCAAAAAGGATTTGACAGCCCCATAGTAAAAAAAAAAAACAAAGGTGAACGTTTTCTAAAAAAAAAAAAAACAATTTTTCGAACATTTTTTCCCCATTTAAGGAATTTATGTGCTAAAATAAAAAAAAAAACAATTAAAATCTTATTTTACCATATTATTAAAAGCTCTTTTATATACATATATGGCTTCAAGATTTTGTAAGAATATTTCGATCCGTTTAGATTCTGTGGTAATTCAAATTATATATTTATTTATTTTTTAAACAACAATTTTAACGCGAAATTTACAGTTTTAAAGGTAAATGACATCTAAAAAAAATTAATAAAAAGTTAATCTAATCTACTTTTATAAAGAACATATACTTAAGTTCTAGGAGCTTCGCAAACCTCGCCCTCTAATGAAGTGTTTCTCTTTCTTCTACATGTAAAAATAAAAAATTTGTATCACTGAAAAACGGAACATTGCATGAAAAATGTGGATTTCTTAAGTGGTTCATGAGCTACTGAATTATTTAAAAAAAAAAATTTCAAATCACTGAGCAACGAAACGTTCTGTTTTGTCTTCACGCTGCGTACGTTACATTTTGTGGGCAAGAGAAAAGAGCACAATTCGTTTTTTTTTTGTTTCACTCACAAAACAGAACTTGATTCCGGAACTTAATTGAGAAATGTTTAAAATGAAACTAGATTTAATAGGAAACGCTTTACATTTGATGCAGCAAACTTTTTAAACATAAAAATTAAAGATTTAACCAGCCTTTCTCAAAACGATAACCTAAATTCAGGGACAAGTACGACGAGGCAAACTGTATTGCTTCGATATGACTGATCAAGTCAAGTTATTTATACATTTTAAATTTAGCAAATATTTTTGCAGGACTTGTTGATTAAGGAATTAAATAATTGGAGTTGTATCTAAATGGTGTTCTAATATTAAACAAACATTTTTTTGTATCGGGCTTTAAAAATAATTCTAATTTTGTCGATAAAGCGTTTTTACTTCAAGTAAAATGTATTGAGACTTTTAACCTTCCAAATAATCAGCACTTTTATTAATGTGTTATTTACTATGGGTTATTTGAGACGATGTTACTAATTTCTAAACTAGGTATTAACTAAATTTTTTACTCTTAAACAATTAATTTTTATTTTTTTATTAAAAAAATCAAGAAACTAATTGCTTCTTTTTTTAAACACAAACATGCAGTTTGCTTCAAAAGGTTATTGCTGAGTTTTGTTAATGCAAATAAAACGCTTTTACTTAAACTAAATTATTGATAAAACATATCCATGCTCAAAAATATATTTTTACTAGAATAACGACCAATAGTTACGTTACAAGCAAAATCGTGTTATCTTCGTTATATTTCTTTCTTTTTTTTATGCTATAAATTTCAGTTGTTATTATAATATTTATAAAAGTGGATTTTTTTCACAAACTTTTGTTTGCAATTATAAAACGCAACAAATTTCTTTATTTAAATTTAGTGTCTTCAAAAACAAAAATCAGAAAACAAAATTTACATTAAAAAAAACGTTTCCTTTTTTTTAATTTATACCAGCAAAATAAAATCTCTGACCAAGGTACCAACCTATTTTTTAAATTTAAAATTATTCAAATTTAACGGAAATGATAAAAACACCATAATTAATAAAAAAAAGAAGTGTAAAGAAGAATACAAAAATTAACGAATAAATGGGAAAACATAAATATCTTAAATGATAGAAATGTTTAGGGAATTAATTATTAATTTTTATTTTTGTTTTATTGCTTATTAAAATGCTTGGTTGTTTTAATTAAGAGATTTATAAAATGCTTCTATTTTCCCATCAATGTTTTAAATGCTTGAACTTTTAATAATAAAATTCTTAATTTTTTCCAATTTATCAACGATTTTTAATAATTGATAATTGATTATGAAATGTTAAGAAAAACTGTTTGATAAAAACTTTTGCTTCACAATCAATTATCAATTATAAAATTTTGTTTCTAAATTCATTATAAATTAAGTATGTAAATTGATTTATAATGAAAGGGAAATGGGATGTGGGAATAAAAAATAACATATAAATCAAAATAATTTAAAACGGGCTAAATTTGGTTAAATTCATAACGTTTAGTTAGTTATGATTGTATCAAATACAACCACAAAAGTATTTGCAAATAAGCTATTGTAAGTTATTACAAATTAAAATTGTAAATACCGTTGCAATTGAATAGGCCGTTGTAACACCTATAAAAAAGATTGTAAAAGTTTTATTAAGGTTAAATATATGCAAATTTTTTATAATTAAAAATTTTTAAAAATTATTTTTGAATAACAATTTTCTGTACAAGTCTTTCATTTGCATTGAAAATTTACTAGCAATTTTAAAAAATTAATCTTTCAAGTTGATATTTCGTGATAAGATTTACATCTGCACCTGACCTGGCTGTAAGCCTTAATCAGATGGTGGTCAAACCACTGGGAATGAAAAGCAACGTCATTCACGCCCTAGAAAGGCGAGGATTAATTCTAGCAACAGGTTCTTCCTAGTTGCCATTTCAGCGGTTCCAAAGGAGGGTTGCAAACCACTACTCTTTGCTGAAGAGCTGGAGACTATCCAACTCCTGGAACACATAACTAGCATGCTCACTGGATCCTGATCATTCACCCGGTGGTGTTATTAAAGGTGAGATGATCCTGGCCCACTTAATCAGTTCATGCTGGGGCCGCAAAACCACAACCACCACGATACTCCCGAAGGGCCAACCTGAATAATCAGTCAGAGTACAGCTAAAAGTCTAAAGAGACAATTAGCGGAACTCTGGGGCTTACTGATTCCCGTGGAAATAACGTGGAGCTTCCAGTTGACACCCTGCATGCCTTCAGGGGACTGGGCGCCCGTATACTCCCAGCAGCACAGGTCTAGATGGTCAAGTATTCCACAAAGACCGATAAATGTGCCTCCGGGGGGGCTTTTTAAAGTTGATATATATTTTAATCCATAAAAACGCCTATAATCTCCATTTTAGCATCGAATCTTTTTCCGTTGATCTACATAATCTTTCAAGCAGAAAAAACAACACACTGTGATTTAATTATATAGTTATAGGTATTATATTTCATAATAGTAATAAAATGGAATAAAAGGAAAAGTAACTTTTTAATTGACATGCATATGACCGCCATGGTTGGTTTAGACGTTGTCTTTTTCAAAAGGTGATTTATCTATGATTATTTTCAACATTTGTGGCCGTATGTTGGTGATAAAGTGGTGATTGTTATCCCGAGCACTCAATCGCTTCACGCTTATCAGCGAAGACTATTGTTTTCACAATATCCCTATAATAAAAAGTTTAGCGACGTTATATAGCGCGATTTTGAAGGGTTCGAAACGTGCCATATTGCGGTTACTAAATGTTTTCTCCCTCCGTCTTGTTGAAGTCACAGCTCTTGCACATCATAGTTGCTTAATTGATTAACGAAAAATTCAGTAATTATGGCTATACAGCGGTCACCATTGACTGTAATGTTCTGACCTGTATGGTTTTTAAAGAAATATGAACCAATGATTCCACTAGCCCATAATACAAACATTCCTGGATGTAACGATGTCTTAAAATACACTTGAGGGATCAGTATCACACTAAACACGCCAGTTTCATTTATTGATCCATCCATTTAAACAAAAGTTTTATCGGTAAGCAAAATTCGCTTATGAAATCGTGATCGTGTATTTCAAACAGAATTATGATTTATAAAATAAATTTGCACATTTTAGAAGCGTTGTTCAGGCTTCAGGCTATTCATTTTGAAATCCCAAATTGCCTCTATAAAAATATCATTTATTAAATATACATAGATTTAATAATGTATGTTTAACAAAGGTTAAATCCTCTATATTATTTTGTTCTAATATTTTATAACTAAAAACTGTATTTGTTTTTGTTGGCCGGAAAGACTGTGTGTATAAATATTTCACTGGTTGCTTGTATTTTTTGAGTTTAATCAAAAAATGTTAGAAAAAACTTTGTCGTATTAAAACATTTATAATTTGTTCTAATTTGTTCTTAGCAATCAAAGAATGTAGCAGAGAGCATAATATGGTTCTCGTGACTATGCCACAAACATGTTTTTTCACTACGTAAAGGATTTGAAAAAGATTTTTAATGTAGTCATATTTTCAGTTCTGTCTGAGCGAAAGCAATTGAATACTAATTTTGTTTTTCGAATTGACGTTACTTGACAGTCAGCGTAGTTCTTGCAATTGCACTTCAGATAACCCACTTGGTATTTTATTTGATGCTTAAATTAACTTTGGACAGTACTTCTTCGTCAGTTCAAGCTGTTACTCGATAGCGCAGTACTGATGTGGAAAACATGAGCGTCTCAGCTTTCAATTGCTACAGAGTTTAAATTTTTAAAATGCTGCTTGCTTACAATTATTTGTAGTTCTTCGTTCATTCACATTTTAGAACATTGATTTTACCACTCATTCATTTAACACATATTTTAAATTTTCATTTAAATCAATATAATAATAAACAGCAAACAAAAATAATCGATAATTTTGCCTTAGTGCAAAAACGACAAATGAATTTTTAGTTATACAATTCTCTTTTTTTCTGCCGACCATTGGATTACAGTTAAAGCAGCTAAGAAATACAAGATAAGAACAATGTAATCCAACTGCATAAAAACAGGAAGAAGAAGAAAATTAGAAAGAATACAATATATAGGAGAAAAGCTTACGAAATGAAATAAGTAGAATAGCAGAGAGAATTAAATTAGTACGTAAAAAGATGGGTCAAGACGGGATTAAGGGTTAAAGGTAGTGTGATATTTCCCAAATAACAGACTGAGTTAGTACGCGGTCCATTCCGTTATGGTTAAGGTAATAAGATCACAAAGTTTTATTCAAAAATGTTTAAAAGACTTTTCATTATTCTATTTTTTTTAACACACGCTTTCCAGTTCGCGACTCTATTTGCTTTTGTTATGATGTTGTAAACAATTCAAATTGAAAGTGACACACTGATTCAAATTATGTTGAGCCATTAAGTTCACTCAACCAATGCAAAATTTTTACGCTTATGGGGGCAGGTTACGTTACACAAAACTCTACACTTATTACTATGTTACGTCAATAATGTTAGTTATAAATATGGAGAGTTATCTGTAAAAAATATAAAAGCATTTAAGGGGAAGTTTTTTGTTCTTATTAGAGCTAGGATTTGTGCTTTGGTGGAAGTTTATGTAAACCATGACGTACTGCGATAACTTCTCGTGGCTTAAGACAGACACTCGAAAATTGTCAAACTGCTTTGATAGTTAAAGGCTCGTTTCGTATGAGAGAAACGCTTGTAGTTGGATATTGATCGAGCAATAATATCCAAACATTAAGAACTACAAGGAACTTTGTTGACGCAGCATATTGAATGATATGAAATGCAGCTTCATCGTCATAAAGTGACATTGGCTCTGCATAGAATTGTGACGGCTGAATTAAAGCAAAACATCATGCACATGCAGGCGTTAAACTTCTTTTTGGTTCGATGCAGGATACTTAGTTGATTCTTTATGTCATCAAAAAGTCAGAAGCTGTTATGGAAAGGAAACGATCATTTGTGATGTGTGGGATGAATTTAGATCGGTTTTATTAAACAAACCAAAAACAATTTATTTTTAAACTATGAACGATTTCTACATTACATTTGTGAATAATACATGTTAAATTTTTCGACTGACGACATTTAGACAGATTGCCTGATTGATAAACGGTATGGATTTTGTAACTTGGTTCCACAACAACGATTACACATGAATTCTTGACACATGCTTTTTATAAATTTTGCTTGTTTCGTATTAATATTTTGCCTTCAACACTGAACATACTCTTTGGAAATTAAAACTAGAAATGTTTGTATGCATGTATAAGTACATTAAACAAAAAGTACCTAAAATAAGTGAAAAAGACAAAACTAAATAATTACCAATTTAAGATTGTTGCGGCCTTAGCGCTAGCGCAAGCTTGTCTTTAGCTTGACGTGTTTTTGTCTAATTTCTGTATTCGTCAGCCAGTTACTAACAAAAAATAGTTAAGAAATAACGAAATTTAAAACACAGAAATTAAAGCAAAAAAAAACTAATATAATTATAACCACGTTTGCAAAAAAAAAAACTTTAAAAAGAAAGTTAATTATATACTAAATAATGGATAAGCAAATTTGAACAAAAAAACACAAGATTTATCACAAAAAAAAGAAAAACAGAAACAATTTATTAAGAAACCAAAACTATTCTTTAATTATAAGTTTTGCAAAGGCGTTGCATTTTTTTTCTCATTGGGATTTAAAATTTGGCCATGAATATAAGCGAAAGTGTTTTAAACCAATTTTGATACTATTTTAAAGTTGAACAACAGTTTCGTCATGAGTTTACCACAAAACTTGCATAAAAATATTAAGAGTTTTTTTAAAGCAGTAATTTTTTTAAACATCAAAAATGTACAAATCTATGAATAATTTTTCGTTATTTGTTTTATATATCCATATGCATACATACACATAAACATTTATATAATGTTAATAAATACTACAATAGAAAACGGTGTTTTAATTATTAAGAAAATAAATTATAGCAATTTAGAGCAAGCAAAGAAATAAAATTTGTTATAAATGGTGATACAACTCGCTGGCTAAAGATATAGCAGCAACCGGATTATAGTCCCCTAAATTGCATTTTTTTTTTTATTCTAACTGAACGAGAAAAATACGTCAGCTAAGTGCGAGTAGAAGTCACACACGACGGTTTTTGTACTATATATGGTTTCCCCATTAGTTTTATATTTTTTTATATTTTTATTATTTATTGCGAAAATTTTTAAGTGTCTATATATGTATACTTCTTACGGTGCTGCAAAAGAGAAGACATTTTATTTTCTAATTTATATTTTTATACTTATTATAATAAAGGTTATAATAGAGTTTACGCACGTGAAAATAATGTATTTATGAGAACACCGATTAATCTTCATAGCGGTCATAGTTTTGCATACTCTGTATAAATTTAAAAGGCCTGCCCGCCTATAATTGTTTATATAAGTAAATATCGCGTCGCCATGCCACGTCCCTTGATTTTAAATTTTTTTATACTTGCCGTTATAGTAGATATATGTACCATGGTACTTTATATTCTTATTGTAAATTTCGAGTGCCTTCTTCGAGTGTTTGTACACTGTTCACAACCTATTTGAAAATATTGGACAACCTTCGAAAAGCTGACTTCTATCTGCGAAAGGCATTTTTACGAAATGATTGCTCTTTGAATCCAGCCAATTTTTTTTTAATTTTGATTTTGTCCCAAATGTTCCAACATCCCAAATTTGGAATCAAATCACTGAAACAGGTTGTAACAAGTTCTATTTTACAAAGGCCTAGAAGAATTCAACTATGGGATTTTTATACATCAAACGCACATTTCGGGACTGTTTGTCTAAATCTAAAATTTTTTTCTGCTTGCTCTACTAATTAAATATCGGGTTTTTCAACAAGAAGTTTGTTTTTCAATTGTGGCAACGTCAACAATATGATAGTTTTGACATTTAGTTTTTTGACATATTCGTAGTGTAAATGCATTGACAATTGTTACAATGAATACAATTTTGCAAGAAAATCGCATTAAAATCCACTATGAATATTGTGGTTCCGTTAAAGTCACATTTCGTAAAATTCGTGATATTTTCGGACAACATAATCGTCCTTCTGAGATCGCTATTAAGAATGGGGTCGTTAAATTTGAGTTAACAGGCTCGATACAAAACGTGCATACATCAACGCACACATCGCCGTAGATTCGCTCAATTCAATCAGAAACAACCGACTGGTTTTTTTAGACGAAGGCCACTTTCACTTGTCAGGAAATGTCAACAAGCAAAATTTCCGCATTTAGGCTTCTGACAATCATAGAGCGATTATTGAGAAGCCTTTGTATGCTCAACGGGTCACTATATGGTGCGCTATGTGGTCTGGAGGTGTGCTTTTTTCGAAGATGAGGCTGGAAATGCATTAACGGTGAATGGATCACGTTATCGCGAGATGTTAACAACTCAATTTTGACCTATTATAGACGACCGTAGATATCACTGAATGTGCTTTCAACATAACGGTGCCACATGTTACACAGCCCTTGAAACGGTCATTTTATTGCAATCCAAATTTCCCGTTCGCATAATTTCACGACAATCAGCACTTAAGTGTGCAACACCACTGAATTTTTTTTTGTAGGGCTATGTTAAGGACAGAGTCTTTACGGAGCCAATCGAATCGATTTCAGCCTTAAAACTCAAAATCCATTTTGCCAAAAAGTGATTAAAAACTTTGATGAAAGAATCGACATCAACCAGCGTTGGTTGTGGTGGACATTTACCAGATTTTATTATTCATTCATAATTGCCGAACTTTTCCCTTCGTAATACAATAAATATTTGAACCATCTTAATCTATTTTTTTCTTTGTTTTATTAAGTTTTAAAAAACAAACTTCATATTGAAAAACCCTTTATAAACATGCACAAACTTATATATGAATATCTTGTATTGATTTTAAAATTGTTGAAGTCGCTTCATCAGCAAGAATTTTTTGTAAAATTTTAAATAAATTCCAAAAGTTTGATTTAAACCGTTTAGAAATTTTTCCGAAAAATTTCCATTTGCTCCATTGTGCAATGTATAAAATTAATCATATAACGATCAGTTTGTATACCAAAATTTAAAAATTAAAACCTGTTAGTGTATATTGTTATTAGGCTTAATACTCCTAAACATTCGCATTTAACGATGCAATAACAAGTAGTTTTCGAATAGCTCGTTAAAACGATTGTTCTTAACCGTTTATTATTAAATGAGCTATTTCTTGCTCGTCTGTCTGCTTTTCTTGGGCAGCAAAAATAAAATTGTGTAATAATAATTAACAGTTTCGCACTGATGGCTTATTTTTCAATTTAAGTGGGTTTTTCAGACTTCTCAAGATGTGATTCGAATTGATATTTAAGGATGCAAATTTAGCACACCGTTAACTTAATATGTTAATATTTTTTATTAGTAATTTCGCTTAATTGCATTAAAAATCTCAATTAACAGTTTTTATTTTGTGTAAAGTTATTTCAAGGAAATATAAGACGACGACGTTCGTCACATCAATTTCTTTATTGTTGGTTAGTGTGCAACTTTAACTTATTCCACTGTAACATATTGTTAGAGCGCTAAATATATTAGTCAATGACACTATTATGTTTTCGAACAGTAAAGAATAAAGTTTTTGTGAACTCGTTTGGGGGAAAAACTCATAATAGTTTCAGTAAAAGGAAGAAAAAAACTAGTATTGAATACTTTTTTATGTTAAATGCTGGATGAAGCAGCATTTAATATGCGAAATTAGTAAAGCTGCTTATAAAGTATAAATAACTAAACTAAAATTGTAATTTATACTTTATCTTATACCGTGTAATTGTATAAATATTAAAGAAACAGTCTTACTAAACGGCTTTTATTCCCATTTAAATAAATGAACAGAAAATACTCTAGTCTCTACTATTAAAAATGCGATAGTAAAACTTATTTTCCGATTTTAATGATTTTATGATGTAATGTGCTCTAAAATTTTCGTAAAAATTTATGTGAACGGGAAAATTTCCATGAACATTTTGCTTAAATATTGTTAAATGCTCCTCCTTTAATGAATTCTTCATTTCTATCCGGCACATCCAAAGGCAAATATAAAAAAATATTAAGATTTTTTAATTGGTTTGTTCTTTATCACACCCATGCGTGATAAGATTTACGTCGGTACCCTAGCGGTGTGTGCCATAACTCGGCGGTGGGTGACATGATCCATGTCCTAGGAAGTCGAAGAAATAATTCTAGTAACGGGTCATTCCTAGTTGCAATTTCGGAAGTTTCGGAGAAGGGACGCCAACTCCTGGTCCAGTACACATGACCAGCATGCTCACTGTATCCGGATTATTCACCCTTGGTTCTAAGTAGAGGTGAGATTATCCTGGCCCCTTAATCAAATTCATGAGGGCGGCAAAACCACAACCACCACGATGCTCCCGAAGGGCCAACCTCAATGAGCAGTCAGAGAACAGCTAAAAGGCTAAAAGCTGCACTCTAGGGCTTACTAGTTCCCGTGGAAATAACGTGGAATTGTCCAGTTGCCTCCCTCCTAGCCTTTAGGGGACTGTGTGAGATTCCGTCAAGATATATAAATGTGCCCTCTGGGGATGTCATGTAGACAAAATATTTTATGAATTCTATGTAAACAGCAGAATTTAAAAATGTGTTTTTGTTGGCATCTTTGACGGTCGCCATACTAAGCGCAGTCGATCGGCTAATTAAACACCAAACGAAACACCAGTTAAAGTTGAAATCCTAAGAAAATAGTAGATTTGAATGGGGCATACACTGATTAAAATGCCCATAGAGTGAAACCCAAAATGAAAAAGAGAAGCGAGGCCACCAGCTCATACATGACGCCGTCATATAGAGAAGAAGCAAACTGCAACACAAAACAAGAACATTTGGAAATTTTGAAAATAATTTTTATAACTAAATAACAAAATAATATTATTTTATAAACGGCGTGTTTTAACCCTTAAATTTATTTGTGCATTATCAAAAAAAAAATATAATGTTGTTAATTATTAAATGATTTACATTTCACCATTTAACTTTAAAAAGTTCTTAGCTGAAATATTCATTTATTATTATTTTTAATTCCTTCCTTCATTAAGCTATTTTCAAATGATGTGCTAATTTTTTAAGCAACTAGTGACATTAACTAAATGTATTGCACATTTGGTAACGCTAAGTTGCGAAAACAGTAGTGAAAAACAGTTTACAGAACTTTTAGCGCCAACATCGACTAAAATTACAAATGCAATTTTTATTTATTTTTATTTTTCTGTTTTTTCTGGTCTCGTGCCTTTTTTAAGTTTTGTGAAAGTATATTGACCGATTTTCATTTGTTACAGTTTTTAAACTTTTGTTTTATTTTAAAATTCAATCGTAGTTTAATACAAATAAACCCTGTCTTTGTTGTTATTATTGTACGTATTGTGGTTAATGGCAAGAGTTGGCCAACTGTAAAATTTTACTTACATTTACACATGCTGTGAAAATGTAAGAATATATGTACATACATACACACATACTATCTCTACTAACAAAAAGGTCAGTTTAAGTTTTATCACACAAATTCAGAAAAGCTTATAAAAATTTGTTAATAATCAACGGTTGGGAAAGTTCTTTTTTTTCCCAAAAACTAAATAAATTAAAAATAAAACACATACTTCAACTAACTAGAAACTAAAAACAAAAGAATTTCATTCGTGTATAGAAAAAAAACTTAAGAAAAAGAGGAATGTCATTAACCCTACTCCATTTCATAGCCACCATTAAATTAAAACACATACACAGCACTTGCATGCATAATTTAATACTCATGTGTATTTATTTTGCGAAAAGTACTAATAAAGCATTAGTGCAAAAAACGAAAAATAAGTTTCTTTCTTTGTTTTTTTTTTTTTACTAATTTACTCTAAAAGATTATAAATAACGAAGGAGACAAATTACATTGCAGGCGACAAGGCGGCAGCTAAAGCAATATTTTTTAAAACACGCTCTAAAATATTTGAAATTATATTTTTCATTTAGTTAAAATGATCTTTTTTTTTTGTTTTATTTCCGTTTTTGTTTTATTCCTTTTAATTTTTTGAGCTAAAGCATAATATTTTGCTCAGTTGCTCAATAATAATTTAATAAATACATAATATGTTGTAATAGTATTTCTTTAATTTATTTATTATGGGAAAACCAACGTGTCTAGCAATATTTTATTAAAGCTGTAAATTACTTATTCATTGCGCATTTTTTGTCTTCAACGAAAATCTGCTAATATCTGCTATTATATTACAAATATCTATATCTTAAAAACATCATTACTATAAAAATTCACATTACAAAACAGAAAATCAAAATGCACAAAATTCTCAAATGCGCAAAACATAAAAATCTTACGAATCGTAAGACTTCACATACTTAATGTCAAATTTTTCAAGATTTAATAAATAAAATAATAGTGCCAAACAGTTCGACAAGAGTCTTAGGCCAAAAGCAAAATAGTACTTTAAAAAAATTTGAGCTATTTGGCAGTAAGCTAGATTATTGGATTAAGTATGAAAATTATTACCAGAAAATATTAATTGTTAGGTAAAGGTTCATCGTTATTGGATAAGACAACAGTTAAAAAAGAAATTAATGAAATACTGTTGTTATTTCGTTCCCTGTTTCATCGAAATGAACGGCGAGGGCTTTCGATGTGAAGACATAATCATCATTCTCAAACCGTGTTCTGGTGTACTGGTGAGTCAGTACTTGTACCTGCAGTCATACTTATATAGGGCAAGTAGGACGAACACTAAAAACAAGATTTACAGAAACAAACGAAGTAGAGACTACTCCGAATTTGCATTACACCTTGACACTCACGGACACACACCAAGGGAAATAGAGGAATGCTATGACATTACTACACCCTAGCAAAAAAGGACGACCATTAAACATTCTTGAAAACATGAAAATCTATAAAATAAAAACTTGTAAGAATGACATTGTAAACGAACAGGTAAACACGACCTCAGACACAATTTTCATATCACTAAAAGTACTCACACACTCGAACTAACGGAAAACATCTTCAGACGGACCTGGATAATAATAAAAGACGGAAATATTGAAAATTATCCCCTATTAAAAATGTCAGGTGGCCGGCATTCTACCCACATGAACAGATACGACCTTAATGAAAGAACTACCTAAACCCGAACAACGACTCACCAGTACAGTTTAGAACAACCCTGCTTGAGAATGATGTCTTCACATTGAAAGCGCTCGCCGTTCATACCGAACAAACAGCCAGTAAAGAAGCAAACAAATGACAACAGTATTTTACTTACTAAATGGAACAAATTCAAGCAATTTAATACCAGAAATTAATGAACTTTCGCTTCTGGGAACGGCGTCAATATTATAAATTATAGAAATTAAAGCAGCGACAGATAAAACCAGATTCTAGTTAAATGTAATGTATTGTTTGGATCAAATGTAGTTGGCTTTTTCTTTTCGCTCTGCACTTAATCGCTTAGAAGAACGAACTTTAATCTTACTAAAAATTATTAATACTTTCTAACATACCCTTTAGTAACCAGATATTGTTTCTCTAGTAACTATACTAACTGCTATTCCTTTTAACAATCACCTTCGAATCGAGTCACCATTTAAGTTTTAATTTAGTTTTTCTACTTGTTAATATAGCGCGCTCTGGTATAAGTTTTATAGTTTTTTTTTACTCGATTTTAATATCAAGTCAATTTACAGAATATCCTGGAAAAACGTTTTTTCTGCCACGTTTTGTGAAGCAGTGAATATATATCTGCAATATATTTTTATTTAATAAAGGTCTTTTGCTTTATTTTCTTCAATGGCGTTAACAACTGACAGAAAAGAGTGCATAGAAAGTTGATTATTATTCAATTTTAAATTTGGGTTATTCACTAAAATTTCTAATTTTGTTTTATCAAATTTACTATTTATATAACGCAAGATATATTGAAGAGTTCTTGCTGTCTCTAAGTATGCAGAGATGATCAATTTTTGTTGATACGGGTACGACAAAAGATGACACTTTTTGCAACTGCCATCATTTAAGCCAAAGGCGATCTGACTTAGTAACTACCTTGCCATGCAGCTGTACTATGCAGCAGTTAACCAGAACATCAACTGGCGTATCCTTTTGAACGACATTATTTGGCATATAATAACGTTTTATGCTTTTTTAATTAATTAAAAAAAAATCGTTGATTTTTTAAAATTTATCCCTCTAAATTTTGTGGTCTGTCGTTTGTCGTTTCGGTTATACTTTCTACTACATCTCAGTGTAGACCATGATTATCATGTAATGAACTCATAAGAAAAACTTTACACTAGAAAGTTTTTTTCACAACGAATCTCAGCGGGGACATTCAAAAAATTGTTTGCTTTACAAAAATATCCATTTCTTCATTTCCTGTTGAAAAAGATTCGTTAAGATAAAAAAAATTATCTCATTTTTTAAGATAGAAAGTAAATAACTATTTTTTTTTTGTAAACAATAATTTAAAATATAATTAATCATACAAAAATATTTTAAGACTTTCAGTATTTGCAAATACATTAAGGTTGGTGTTTATTTTTTTATTTTTAAATATTTTTTAAAATGGATTAAAGTGGTTAGTGGTAGCCGCGCAGTAGCAGTTTTTACTGCATATGTCGATAAATATAGATTTTTTTTTAATTTTGCTTTTCTTTTCCTTTTTATACATTTCAGAAAAAAATGTTTTTTGTGTATAAAAGAAAAATGACTGACTCAGTTGACTACGCCTTTCCTTATTTTTTTTTTTTCATTTTACTGCTGGTAGATAATTAGAAATAGCATTAACAAACTTTTGTGGTGGATATGAAATCTTTTCGAAAAATGAAGATTATGTGATTGTTAGCAAATTTAAGAAGTAACTGAACTAATATTCTGCTGAAATATTCATTGATCTTAAATAAATAAATTTTATTATTTAGCAACAATTAATTCAATTGCATTTTTTCAATTTTCAATAAATTAACTAAAATAATCGTTTTTCGATTATTTAAGTTAAATGTTTTATCATTTAAATTTGTAATGATATTGTGTAATAGATTTGGTTTGGTTTTATGGACAAAAAATTATTAAAACCACTTTTATGTAATCAATATGGCAACACCACATGTTAAATGATAAATAGTTGATTTTGCAAAAAACAACAAAAATTGATGTATTCAAAAAATATTTTTACCTTAAAATAACTTTGTTAACCTTAAAGTAGGAAAACCCCTATTTTAAACCTACAATAAATTGAGCCGTTTGTTTTAAAAGTGGCATAAGTCTGTTTGTTTTTAAGTCTTTTTTTTTTAACTTAAAGTAAGTGTATAAAACATTTTATAGAGAATAATAAAATCTGGGGAATGGTAAAATCATATCCATTGAATTTTTAGCCAATTCACTTTGTTTTCGTCTGTATTTACATTCTTTTTGAAACAGTTTTTCTAATGATTGTGTTGAAATAAAATTGTTTTCCTCCATATTGTGTACTGTGAAGGTTTTTTCGACAGGGGGCTATCACACTATAGTAATCATTTAGAATTTATAAAACATATGTTTTTCTCAAGGCCGCTTTTATTACATAAAAGTCGCGAGCATTTGAAAGGTATGAATGGCTCAGAATTAAAAAATTATGATCCAAAAATTCAATATCGTTTTCTGTAGACTGAACAATTTTCATCTAATTTAATGTCAGTTTTATGTTACTATTTTGTTCTCTACATAAGTCACTATATGCAATAATATGCTTTTGAGTTGTGACATTCTTAAGATGTTTTATACAACACGAAGCAACCTGCGGAGAATAGAAGTAATTTTAATAAAATAATGGTAATTATGCGTATTGTATTAGATATCTCTATGAATAGCGTTATGAATTGAAAACCTATTTTAAATATAAGGCCGAGATCGTTACATGAGCAGGAGAGCGATTAGCGGTAAGTTTTAAATTGCTGACATCATTTCTGAGCGGTTAGTTTTTGAAATGCTACTATCAAGAGAAATTTGCTTTAAAGCTATTAAACAAAAATCATATGAACAAGAAAATTGTATGTCCAAGCTATAAAAAGAGCAAGGCTGCACTACGGCAAACTTAAACTTCTACAAATAAACGCAAATTTACAGACAGTTTTTTTACATTACTGCCATATGTCTGAGAGATTCTTTGATTCACTGTTGCAAAAAAATTAAAACTGGAGTTAAAAAAAAATAAGGAAAAACAATATTTTTAAAGCAAAACCTTGTATTATCTTTGTTTATTTTTTCTTAAATTCTTTCGATATAAATTTTGTCCTTTAAAAACCAAATAACCGATTTAAAAATAACTGCTTAAACAAACCAATATTGCAAAAGATCACTTTGCTGGTATCTCAAATTTTAATTTTTCTGTCGTTCATCGCTCTGTCGCTTGCCTCTTTCCTGCCATTGCATGAACTCTGCCTTCAATCACTTACATAGTTTTCAAATTACTAATATTTGAAGAGTGTATTAAGTTGAAGTTCATTATAATTCAACGATTTTACCTTTGTTTATGAGCAGTCTTTAGTTTTTCCAGCTAAAAGTGATATATTTCTAATATTCTATTCCCATAAATGAGTTATTTAACTACATGATGTTTTTAGGTTATACTACCTGTAAGAGATAAATAAAACTAAAGCATTATATTCTGCTTTTCCTATGTTTTCCGTATCATTTCACTCAAATACTTTTTTTCTTAATAAAAATAGATGCATTAAAGAAATGAACTTGAATAAGTTTTAAGAAATACAATGTCAGGTATCATTATCATATCACTTTGTTTATTTAATATCTAACGAAATTATTAACTACAATTTATTTATTTACGTTTAGGCAGAGGAAGTTGCCGCCACAACAGCAACAATTGCATTGGAAGATATGTCTGAAAATCTCATTACATCCGATGAAGCCGTTGTCACAGCGGAACATTATCACAAAGAAGAGGAATCAACTCAAGAGCAAATGTTTATTGATGACTCATTTAATCAGCATGAGCAGGAATGTGAGCAACATCAACAACTTCAAGAACTGCAGCAACAGGAAATGAATAATCAAATCAAACAACGAACTGAAAGTGAACCAGAAATTGAATCTCTTATAGAGCAGGAGCAGCAGCAAGGATTAGAAAGTGAAATTGCAGTTGTCGAAGAACCAATAATTGAACCTAAACAAGCCGCATCACTTTTCACTATGGAAGAGACTAAAAATGTTACAGAAAGTGAGGACAAGCAAGAATTACCCTTAAGTATTGTACCAGAAACTGCGGTAGCTGAGACTTTGGAGCACGACACGACTACACATAAAGAGACTGAAAATTTAAAAAGTGTGGATGAGACAGCCCAGCAAGTAATTGAAGAAGTTAAAGTTGAACCTGTTAAGGAGCCCGCTGTTGAAGAGTTAAAAACAAAGGAAGAAGATACTCTTGCGGAAGCAGTCAAAACTGATGTACCAGTTGAAGCTGTAATAGTAGCTGCTACAGCAGCTGCTGCTATAGCTCCAGCTGTAGCCGCAAAAGTAACTTCCTCTCCTTCGAAAACTAAAGGTGAAACTGTGAAAAATTCGGTCTCGAAGACCGCAGCAACTAAACCTAAAGTTGTTAGTACAACAGCTGATAAAAAACCTGCTGAGGTCGCAAAAAAACCAGTTGGTTTAGCTGCTAAGCCTCGAACAGCTACAGCCAAACCATCGGCAACAGCAGCTGACAGGAAGCCAATTGGCAAGACTACGACCACAACTACGACTACAGCTGCACGCAAGGTTGTAAGTGCCACAACTACTACGGCTTCAAAAGTTGTGGCAAAAACTGCCTCCGCAACTTCATCTACCGTTCGTGCAGCCGCCGCATCTAAAACAACAAGCGCATCTAAGCCTGCAACAGCACCACGCACGGCGTCTTCAAACACTAATACTGCAGCTCGCAAGTTAGCAGCCACAAATGGAACATTGACTAAACAACGTCCAGTCTCAGCCCCTACTAAACCTACTTCTCTTGGTTTATCAGCCACAAACGGTGCCCACAAAGCAAAGTCTACTTCTCCCCGTGAAAGTGTCAACTCAAATGTGCGTAAAATCTCTTCAGCAACAACTGCAACCAAGAGCCCTGTTAAATTGTCTGCCACAAACGGTGTATCTAAAACAGCTGCCGTTAATGTTGCCGCTCGAACAAAATCTACAACGACAGTATCAAGTACAGCTGGAACAGCTGGCAAGACATTCACAGCACGTCCAGCTCCAAAATTTACCAGCAGTTCAAGCACAACTAATACTACTGCAACTACAAAAGGTTCAACACGCGGTGGCTCGGCTGCAGCCATGACCTCTGCTACCAAAATCGCCAACAGCACTCCTTTGCGTAAATCGACACCAACTAAACCAGTTGCTGGGAAGGCACCCACAAAATCAGTTACAACAACTGGAGGCTCAAAATCAAAAACACCTATAGCCAAAACAACATCTCCACCTTCTGGGAAACCTGCTCCCATCAGAAAGCCTGTAGACAAAACTGCAGCTGTCGCTAATGGAGAGGTCAATGCTAAAAAGGAATTGATTGCTGCTGGTGAAAATGAAAAACATCAATTAGCACCCACCGAGAATGGTGAATTCCAGGCTGTGCAACTAGAACACTCACTTGAAAACGGTGATTCCTGTATTCCTATGCCGACTGAAAAGCAACAGCAGTCATTTCTAGAACCTAGAGATGAACAAATCCCTATGGATTTAATAAATGCTTAAACGAACAAATTCGAACAAAAGCATCAAAGACTCGAACCTTTTATACACACAACTGTTTTCTTTCGAAACGAGGGTAGACCCTCCATATCAACATTTAATAAAAAATATATTTAAAAAACAAAATTTATATCCTTTGTAGGAAATAAAATTCTAAAATTAAAAAATCATCAAAAGCTTTTAAATCTTTTAAAAAGCCTAAATGTATGTGAAGAAATCTTAAAAAATACACCAATTGCTTATAAAAAGTTTATTTATTTATCATTTTTTTTTTTATTTTGGAAATCAATAATTTAAAAAGTTTTAGCTTAATGAGTTATATTATATTTCCATTTGATATTTAATTTCGTTATTTGCAAGCGATTGGTGTAAAAAATTTTACTTAAAAAAAAAAGTAATGTAAAAGTATTTTAACATCTCTCCAAAAGAAAATACAATAATTTAAAAAAAAATCGTTTCTTAATATTCAGTTATGGTTTAAAACTTTTACATTTTATTTTTTGTTTAAATGTAGTACTTTGAAAACAAATATGATATTTTTATTTTTGTTCTTTATTTTAATGTTTGTGTCTATTAAACGAAAAAATAATAAAATATTAAAAAAAAAACAAATTCCAATTTATATTTTTTATATGCATGCTCTATATACTTAACGTCATATAAGCATATATTTTATATTTACTACTAATACATACAAACAATACTATATATTGAAAGAATAATTTCAAAAAGAAAATATTTAAATTTTGAATTAAAACAAAACTGAAAATTTTACTAATATCAAGAAAATGTTTAACACAGGAAATAGCTTATTTTATTTAAAGAATATGAAAAAGTAATCAAAAAAACAAAAATTAAACGAAAACAAATTCATACTTTTAAATATAAAAAAAAAAATATTCCAATTATCCAAAATATACTTCGTATAACAGCGCTGTCAAGATAACTTGTCTCTTTGGTTTTTAAATTTTTGTTTCTGTGCATAATTTTTACTTATCCACTTTTTGTTTTATGGCTATTTATTTTTTTTTCTTTCCTTTATGTATTCTTTCGTAATGAAATTTGTTTGTATTAAAAAAAAAACTATTTTTTTGTTCCTGTTAAGTTAAAAAACAAACAACACAAATAAATTCTTCTTAAACGAAAAAATCAATATCTCTTCCCAGTGTATTATTTTTTTTTTATTATTATTTTTACTTGTTTTTAAATTACTCAAGCTTACTTCTTATTAAAATTTAAAACATTTTTTTTTATTATTATTTTTAATGTATTCGCAGGTATTTATAAAATATATAAAAATTACAACAAAAAAAATGTAAAATATTATTTTGTTTTATTTTTTATTTTCCTTTAGGAATTTATGTGTTGTTTTCTCAAATTTTCTTTAAGCTTGGCAATATAATTAAACATGTTGCTTGCCAAGCAATTAAAAGGCGATATAAAATATATTTATTGTTTTTAAATGCTTTCCAGGCAGCATAGTTCAAAGGGCTATAAAAATTGAAATTAAGAGTTTAAAATGATTCATTTAGCTTAAGTTATAAAAGGCAGACTTGTTATTTTTTTAAAAAATATGTAAAAGTAATAATGCTACTTTTAAGTAGATAATAACCTTAAAAAAATTTAAATGCCGAAATATTGACATCATTCGTGAAATTTGAAAATCCAAGAAATATATGCTTCCAATTTTTTGACCTTGTGTTAATGCCTCTTCATAGAATCAAAACAGTGCACAACGAATAAATTATGATAAACAATTCTTTCGTTATTAAATTGCTTGGAGTTCTTCCGCCAGATTAGAAGTCGGCTTGAGAATGATGTCTTTACATCGAAAGCGCTCGCCGTTCATACCGAATAAACAGCCAGAAAAGAATGCCAACAGTAATTCTCGTTATTCGTTATTGCAGTATAAAACAGGTTTTTGAGAATACGAAAGAAAGTTGTGCTTAGAGTTTTTTTAAGTCTTAGAATTTATCTTAATTTTAGTGAAATTAAAAAAGAATCCATAAACAGCCACAGCTACATTCAATTTTAATTAATTTTTGATTGTTGTTAGCAAGTATCACTTGTGAATGAAACAATTCCGCTGATTTGTTGGCATCTTTGTAGGAGTGGTGTCAAAAGTAACTGTTGGCAAGTGAATTGGGAGTCGAACAGTTTTCTCAAACTCTATTTTGTTTTTTCTAAGGTTTTTATTTTAAAATGGTGGTAGGTTTGTTGTTATAACACTGTAACATAAATTGCCTATTTTTGTAATTGTGATACCAGTACGGGAATCTTTAGCATAATATACCCTTACATAATTTTTAATTTATGTTTGTGGGGTCCCGTAAAGACTTAATGCATTTTTATATTTGTGTTTTTGAGGGCTTCCTTACCCCTTACACTTCATTATTTGATTGCTTAAACGAAATCAAAAAGATCATTTTAGTCGCAACATATTTTTTTTGAGATAAATAGTCAATTTTCAAACACTATCTAAACCGATTTATTAATCATTAGATTTTACTATTGTTTTCTTCTTGACCTCTACAGTTTACGCCGTAGCTTAAGGTCCACTCTTTTGATCAGCAGTAAGTTTCAAAATACCACAAAAAAATGTCAATTATTAGCCGTTTACCTCCATCGTTTTATAATTTTCACTAGATGTAAAGTAGAAGAGAATTGTTTGCCTCCTTATGAAATTTATAATTCCTGGTTTTTCTCTATGTAACGGCCCACAGCCTCCTCCAAATAAAATTCTTTAGTAATGTTCCCAGAGTAAAAATAAAAAAGTGTTAAATTATAGTGTATTGTATTCTGGATAGTGACTAAATTAAAGCTATGCCAGAGGCGCTGTAGAAGTTAATTAAACCAGGCTTTTTGTTAAGGGTTTTTCAGTTTAATGCTTAAGTTGTGACTTAAAAGAAAGACAACGATTTTTAGGCCCATGAGTATTTTTTGTTGTTGTTGTTATTTAAAAGCTACATAAATTTATCTTAATCTGCCTTATGCTTATTTTATGAGCATACAAATTTCACCTTTTTAACCACTTTGTTCTTAAAACGTGCGCGATGGTATGTCTATCAACGGCTGCCAAACGCAGCTTATTCAAAGTTAGACAGGATTCAACTGACAGTTGCCTGTTCACAGGAGCAGTGCCTCCATTTTAATTAAGAGGCGGGTAATTCTAAAAGACTTATTGACTCGCCTCGTCGTAGAAGCCTTAACATTTTAAATTTTAAAACAACTTTACTCATGTCTTGAATATTTATTTTTGCCTCGATGGTTTTAAACCAATACAGCCGGTAGTTATTATTATGTCGCTCTTAAATTAAGTCAGCCAATGCTGCCGCATTATAACAGGCTTGCAGAAGACCACAAAAAATTATAATTTATTCTAATTAATGCATGAGTATTTTTTTAATTTAAATTGGAATTTACGTAGTTTTTTTAATCGATCTTTTTTTTATCTTTAATAAATATCTCTTATTCTTTTTTGCGGTCTTTTTAAATTAAATTAACAATTTATATTTTTTTCTTTTCGATATTTCGCTTTCCTATGGAAAACTTCTTCAGGAAAAAATTTTTTTTTTATTTAAAAAAATGTTAATTTAATTTAAAACGACCGTAAAAAAGAATAAGAGATATTTATTAATTGGATTTTACTTTATTTATAATAGAATTTGACGGCTCTTTACCTTTCAAAGAAAAAGGGCCAATTTCACGCACGTGCACCTTCTGTTTTACTGAAATAATCTTAGATGGTAGCATTGCCCGGTCTTTGTGATACTTTAAGGCCCAACTATAATATGCATAAGTTGGCTCAAGTTAATGTCAAAAATTGAATGAAAAGCCTTAAGCAAATCGTTGAAGACTTCTAGGTGGCTATAATGTACTTACACGAATATAGAAATTATTATACGCATTTTTGCAAAAAAATAATTTCTTTCTAAATAAATGAAACTTATTGACAAAAAGATGTTTAATACTCGTATTTTGTCCACTACCTGATGGAGCTCCCATCCTCTTCATTTCTTTGCAGAAGCGTTGCCGTAGTGTGTTTGCACTGCGCGGCTTTATATAATTCATACCAGGGTTCAGAATTTTTCATTTATGAATATTCAAAAATCAGCATTCATGATATTTTTCATAAATGAGAAATCTAAAATTTTATATTTATTTTTCACGCTCATAAACGAACAACAAAAAATGTTCTGCTTATGTTCATACATGAAAACGAACAACAAGAATTATTAGTCTTATTCATATGTGATGAATGATAAATTAGCTTCTTCTCATTAACTCAAATACAATATTGCAATATATTCTAAAAGAATTTAAAAAAAAAACATTTTTTTTTGCATACGCATATGTGCGTTTATGTACGCGAATGCTTAATGCACATATTTTTACGATCTTTTCATTTATGAAAAATTATCAAAATTGTAAATATTCAAAAATGAATACTTGTGTGTTTCTCATTTTTTCACTTATGAATAGAAAGAAAAAAATAAATCGGTGCATTCACAAACACAAAATGTTTTGTAGTCTCTCACACATGTATGAGAAGAAGCGGCTAAAAAATGAAATGCACATATTCACACATGCATGAACAGTCAGAGAACACTTCGCTACTCTGATTCATACCATTATGAAAATGAAAAACGCAAACAAAATTCTTCAAGGTATTACTAACCACTTTTACTGCATTTTTCTGCTACTTTTTTCCATACTAATTCCTTTGAATTGCGGTTATAATAGAATGCATCTCTTTTGTCATATAAGCAATTTTATCTTTGTACGTTTTCTATTAAATTCGCTTTCGTTCTCCATGGCAATTTGTTTACTAATGTATCTATAATACAATGCACAATGCAAAATCAGCTGTTTCCGTAAGGAATATGCGATCAGTTTCGTACTTTGCTTAAGCAATTGATATTTAACGAAACTTAAAGAAAAGTTTTGCTAAGTAGATTATAGTTTGCCACGTATGATTATTAGGTATTTGCACAGTTGTTTAAGTTGGCTTAAGCCAGATTATGCATATTTTAGTTGGGCCTTTATACTATGTATACTTATGTCTCTTTTTGGCTGTGGTATAGTAGACAGTAAAATAATATAATTTGCTGCACTGAGTTCATTAACACGCTAAAACTATTATAATTATAACATTTTAATCCAAGGAAAAAAATCTATAGCTTTATAACTATTTTTTTTTTGCTTTTTTAATCCTTTTTAAATTCAATTGAAATGTGTTTTTTCTTTATGTCGTCATTCTTTGTTTCTATTATTTCTCCAACACTGTGCAGGATTGAAAATATAGTTTACTTTTTCATTTAATTTAGTTTTTTTAATTTTTGTTATTTACATTATCACATTATTTAAATTTATATATTTATTTGAAAACTTTTTAAAAGTCCTTTGAAAATATTTTTATAAGCAAAATTAATAATAAATTAATTAATTAATTTTACACTTGTTTTGTAACTTTTGCCAACATGTTAAACTATTCTTTTCCTTATAAATTATTTTAATACACTTTAACAAATCATTATTTATTTAATATTTTAAATAATGAAACATTAACGAATTTATTAAACCATTTGCCTTTTTATTCCGATTTATAAGTTTGCTTAATGAAACAGCTTTCCCCAGCATCCAAAAATTTACTTAGTGTCCTTTGCTTTAATTTGCCTTAAATTTATTCGATTTAATTATTAAACAAAATTTATAATAAAAAATATATTAAAAATATATCCCTAAAAATTATTGAAAAGAAAAGAAAAACAAACAGGCATTATTATATTAAATTATAGTGTAGCACTTAAAAAAGTTAAAATTCTTTAAAAATAAAATCACAAAAAACAAAACAATATATTACTATAACAATTATTATAATTATAAAATTGAAAATTGATACGTAAAAAATAAACAAAATAAAAGTAAAAAAAGAAAAGAAAAAACAACACATTTTACACTATGTTACAAAAGTCTACTGACACTTATAAATCCAAAAAAGGAGGAAAAGATAAGTCCAGTAATATAGTATTTTATTAATTTTGGCCACCTTGAACTTTAGAAATATACGTCGTAGTTCAAAACGTGTAGTGTGCATATTAACTGTATAAGCCACTGCTATTCTTACTCCACTTTCAACGTCCTTTCGTTTTGTATGAAACACTGGCTCCCATATAAAAAGTTTGTTTATTTTTCAGAATGGTATGCTTAGAGTTCTACATACTGATGCCAACCTCTCTCTCTAATTTTTGATTCCTTCCGAAAAATAATATTTGTCGATGTGGTCAAAATAGGAATTTGTTTATGAGATGATTTCGTCTCTTTCCGCCCAGCCATTATTTTAAGGTTAGGCACAGATATAATTACTCGATGCTAAGTATGTTGGGCGATGGAGGTAGCAGGTGGTAGCCAAATTCATGGATTTTTGCCCTACCATCCGCGAGGTCATATCTGATGATAAACCAAACCGCTTTTGTTGGCCCTAGGAAGCCGAAGAATATCTTTATCCGACAGTTCATTCCTAGTTGCAATTTCGAGAGCGCGGTGCAGGGCCAGCACCCTCACTCCTTGCTAAAGAGTTGAAAACTATCCAACTCCTGGTCCAGAATACGTTACATAGCATGCTCACTCGATCCGAATCAGTCAGCCTGTGTTCTTGGTCAAAGGTAAGATGATTCTGGCCCCCTGCGAAACTACAACCCCCACGATACTCCCCGAAGGGCCATCCTCAATAATCATTCAGAGAACAGCTAAATGCCTAAAGAGACAAATAGCGGAACTCTAAGGGCTTTACTGATTCCCGTGAAAATAAAGTGGAAGTTGTCCAGTTGGCTTCTGCTAGCCTTTAGGGGAACGGACTCCCTTTTACCCCCAGATAACAAAAGTCTTAATAGTGAGATTCCATTAAAACATATCAATGCATATGTGTGCAACTGTGTAATTAGATTTACATCTGCGCCTGACTATGTTAGTCTTAATCAGATGGTGGTCAAACCACTGCATAATTTGGGACGTCATGCTCGTCCTAGGAAGTCGAAGACTAATTCTAGCAACAGGTCTTTCCTAGTTGCAACTTTAATGATTCCAGAGCAGGGCTGCAAATCATCACTCCTTGCTATAGAGTTGGAGGCTATCCAACTCCTGTCCAGAACACATGTCTAGCATGCTCACTGTATCTGGGAACATTTCACCAGGTAGGTGTTATTAAAGGTGAAATGAACCCGGCCACCATAGAACCATAAACTATTATGGGGACGCGAAACCACAACCACCACGTTACTCCCATATAGGTGCCAACCTCAATAATCAGTCAGAGAACAGTTAAATGTCTAAAGAGACAAATAACGGAACTCTGCGGCTTACTGATTCCCGTGGAAATAAAGTGGAGTTTCCAGTTGTACCCCTGCTGAATTTAGGGGACTGGGATCCCTTTTTCCCCCAGTTGCCCCCGGGGGGTGCATATGTGTGCAGTTGGAAAGACTTTTTTCTTGGCGAAAGTCTATCATTTATTTCAATTCCTTATTGAATTGACCCAATTAGTTGGTATAATATTCGCCATTGATTGTTTTCTTTCGTTTTTTTAAGATAGTCGATGTGGATTGTGCAGCGTGCAACATACGGTCGCCATAACTTTTTTAGCTGACAAATCCGACTTCGTCTTCTTTGGCACCGATTCACCTTGAGAAACCCACTGTTTTTTTTTGGCTTCCGGTTTGTTGTTGCAAATTTACGTTTCGTTCATAGTTACGAAACGGTGCAAAACTCGCCGATATTGCGAGTGTGCTCTACAATCGGCTGTGTTTGCAATAGATTGTGAGCAAACGCAACATTCACTCTGCGGATAGCTTTCTTATACCCAATTGATCTTTTGAAATTAAAACCATTGAGCCATTTGCTTATGGCTTCCACAATCTCCCTCACTTTCAATCTTTAACCGACTAAAACTATATCGTAATTTTTTTCAATTGCTTTGGATGTAAAGACCTCAACTGGGAGTGTAAAAGCACATCGAAGCTCAAAAAACCACTTCTTTCCTATAGAAATGGGTGGTGCATGCAGAGTCCGCCATAACACTCGTATTTATCAAGCAAAGCCTTGGTTCCGGCGTTGTTTTTTTCTGCTAAATAAGTATAAGCACGCGAAATTCACTTTTTACGCATTTTCTTCTTAAAACGCACGCGGTTGTCTGCTAACAACGGCTGTCAAATGCAGCTTGTTTAAAGTTACGCAGGAGTCAACTGACAGTTGCCTGTTTAGTGTTGCCTCGGTGGTTTTAAACCAAAACAACCGGTATTCCACTATGGGCGTTCTACATCAGAAGACGCAAGGTCTGGGCTATAAGGCGGGTAACCCTAAACTTTGCATCAACTGTTTTCCAAATATGGCCGAGGACTATAATAATGGAATATTATGGCCTCGGGTCAGCTCGATAATATGGTCGATTTTCGTTGATTGCTGTCTTCAAGCGAATTAATTGTCTTCGGTATGAAATACAGAGCTTCATGGATAATCGGCTTAGGCACTAATTTGGCTGATTGGCTGGTATACATTACATATGCTTTTATGCAGTTGGGGTTATCGTAATGTGTCTATTTTTCATCACCAGTAACAATACAATGCAAGAACGACTTCTTTTTGTAGCGTTCAAGCAACACTTTCTATATACATAATCGTCTTTCAAAGTCGCTCGACTCAATTGCCTTGGTTTTGAATGAATCGCCCTGCTTTTTAATGTAGAGAAATGACTGACAACAATCTTCCAATTCCTCATATTTATATGGGATCCAATTTCCTTGCTTTTTAATGAAATTCAATGTTTTTAAACGCAGAAAAATAGCTTGTTATGTGACTCTTAATGATAATGGAAGTTATTCTTGGGTTTGACAACAGTCTTCATCAATTAATGCTTCTAATTCCTCAGCTTTATGTGGGACCCAATTTTCTTGTTTTTTAAGGAAACCCAATGCTTTTTTAAGTAGAGAAACCGCTTGTTGTGTGACTCCTAATGATAATGCAACTTATTCTTATGTTTGGCAACAATCTTTGATGAGTAATGCTGACCAGGCCTTTCCTTGTCTTCTGTGTCGAAATCACTACTTTTGAATCGCACAAATCATTTGAGTTTTTTAGGTTGGTGCATGTGAACCTTAAGCTTCTACCAACAAACGATGACTTCAGCAGCCTTGAATGAAAGAATGCTACCAGCCTACCCCTCAAAACATCCTATTTAGGCACAAAGTTCGCTATTATTATTGCGTTTAAAAAGAAGGTGTGTTTACACTGTGGCATCTAACGAATACTGAATTATAATGATAGATGTTTACCCTCCAAAATATCACCATATGCAATAGTTATTTTATTGTCGCCCAATTCGACAATTATTAATTCGTATACCCAATATAAGTTCCTGTATAACTTTTTTAGCTAACGGTTTAACGCTAAGCTAGTCTGCCAATTACATATTTCTAATCAGGCAAGCTGATTTTCAGAGCACGAACTGATAATCCACTTTCCACACACACACACACATATCAGTTGTGAGTGCAAGAAATAAGAAGAGATGTGTTCTGTTCGTTAGACGTAAGGGAGAGAAACGGTAAAAGAAACATTTTCAAGTCTTCTTTGTTTGATAGAATGAATGGCAAGTTGGAAAAAATCTATTTGCAAGTCAGACCGAATTTACATTGTACGATTTTTGTCGCTGCAGTTCTTAGTTTGTTGTTGTAAATAAGGGGTGTAAAGAGAATAGGGAAAGAGAGGAACAAAAAAAGTAAATATATTTACCAACAAAATAAGAATTGCAGCGATAAAAATCGTACAATGTAAATTGGGTGTTAAGACTTCTAAAAAAAGGGACACTTTTGTAACATGGTGTACATATTCATCTTAATCTAAGATTTATATCTTACAATCACTCACTTAGTAGTTAGATTTCTCAATCTCATCAAAGCATAAACAAAAATCAACTAAAATCTAATTTATTCAGCACATTTTGCAAAATTTATTATAAAAAATGAGACTGAAATTTGAATGAAATCACAATCCATTAAATAGTAATAAAAGCTTAGAAACTTGGCACTTAAATACAAGAAAAGGAAAGAACAATTTTATCAACAAACAGAATTTTTAACTGAAAACTTAATAAATAAAATACTTCCCAGATGAAGACATTTATTGGTTTTGTATGAAAAACCTTAAAAATTAATAAATATTTACAATTATTTTAACTTTAAAAAAAATTATTAATATATTTATAGTTTCTTTTTCTACTTAGACGTTAGAGGTGTTTATTCAAAAGAAAATATAAAATAATAAAATTTTTAGAAAAAGAATAACAATTTAAGACAAGATAGCCAAACAAACAAAAAAAACAAACAAAGATTCTAAAAAAAATTTTTCAATTGTACTTTTAAAATGTTGCTTCAAGTACTCAGAAGACAATCTTCTTGCTTCATTTTGAGGTATTAAATATTCACCCTTATTCTGTTTGGCGACGGCAACATCGTCGTCGATTTTGAGGCAGCCGATTTTGAAAAAATAAAGTTCAAAATAAAAGAAGCTTGTAGCCATATATGTACAAGACGTAATTTTGATGTATGTTTTGAAGCTAGACACTTCTTTATTTTCGCACAGTGTAAATTAACAACAACAACAAGTAACAATAAACTGAAAATATAAATCATATGAATTTGACATATCTTCATTATAGTACTTATATTGCTATATATACTATAGTAACAGCATTAAAACTTAAAAAGCGTTTCATAGAAAACGTCATGATCACATTGCTGGCTTTATCTTCTGAGCTATAATAAGCAGGCACTTGAAATTATTACAGAGTGTGTATAACTGCCAGCAGGAAGCCAACAACTGTAAAAACACTAACTTAAAGGGTGTTTATTCACTCATGCTCGCTGCCCATATACATATGTACATCATTAAACACGAGTGAAACTGAGTGAGGCATGTTTAATTTTGTTTCGAAAATATTTTCCTGCCTGCTTAACTGTTTTCCAGCAAAGACATAAAGAGTAAAATATTTCGGCTTATAAAAGTCGGCAATTATGATTAAAAATCAAACGTTGCATGTTGGTTTTTTAGAAAATATATATACAGTAGCAGCTCGCTAATCCGAATTAATGATTGTAGACCCTGATTCAGATTAACGAAATATTCTGATTACTGAATGTGCTGTTATATGTATTTAAATTTACTATATTCGAAAATAAAACACAAGCGGTTTTTAACGTGTTTTTTATACGCTCTGATTCCATGTTTTCTGTGTCTGACTCTAAACTAATACAAGAAGTATTGTTAGAGTTAATAATCCAACTAAAAATTTCATCTTGAGAAATTTGCACGTTATTGCGGTGAAATATGTTTGTTATTGTGCGAAATTCTTCTGTTTCTTCAATGCAATTATTCTCTTTTAATTCTTGCTGTAACAATGAAAGTGGGTTGTTATCCTCTGAATCCCACCGTTGAGAATAAATATGTTTCCAACAAGACTCTATAGAAGAATTGGGCGCCTTGTCCCAGGATCGTTTAAGTACTTCGCAAACACAAACAAGAGTTTCAAACAAACTTTCAACAAAACTTTAAATAAGAAGAAATGGAAAACCAATGAGTATATTGAATCTTTTTTTAGCAATGTCTGTCATAAACTTCTCTGCATCTCAATGATTTGCCGTTGGTTTTGTTAAAAAATCAGACACACTGATAAAAAAGCAGAAAAAATAAAAAAAAATATGTAATTCGGATTACTGAGCTTGCAATCAATGCGGACTATAGAGCAAGTAATATGTCATAAATTCAATTCGGATTACTGGATAATTCGGATTACACGCCTTCGGATTAGCGAGCTGGCACTGTATTTTAATTTCTTGTTAACAAACCAAATTTATTTCATTGATAAAAAAATATCACATAAATATAAAATTATGGCATAAAATAAATAAAGTTGCCAGACTAACGAATATTCTAAAATGTACATTTTTTAAAAGACCTTTATGTGCCCTTTTTCAGGGGAAAAAAATTACAGTTGATTTGTTGAACAATAATAATAATAAAAATGGGATTTTTTTATCTTCACTACAAGTAAATTGGGAAAAATTTTCGTTTGGCTATATTTCGCTTTGATGAGTTTACTCGACATAAACAGTTACAGGGTTAATGAAAAAGACAAACAGTACGCGCACACCCACATATGAAAGGAGAAAAATATGAAACAAAGAAGATACTTTCGTATGTGTAATGGTACAAGAATGAGCCAAAATGGTGCTCTTATTTCCATTTCTCTCTCTCTCTCTCTCTCTCTCTCCTGTCTCTTATTTTTTTAATTTTATTTTTGTTCAATAAAATACTGACTGTATAATTGCCTGTCTTTTTGTTTTTGCTTCAGATTATAGAACCAATTTGTAAGAATTACTTATAAATTTAAAAAATAAAGAGTGTTCCCCTATAAAATACATTTAAATGTGCATTTTGAGCATTAAGAGGCAGGAATTTACATTTTTCACAGAGTGCATCATGCCTCTAATCCCAAAACTTTATAGAAAACTAAATCAGAAATCGGAGATTATCCCTAAAAGTGGCGTTTTCAGCATGCACGCACATGAGTTAATTTCTTATAAGATATGTGCTTCTATAAATATTAAATTTAAAGGTGTTCTCGTAAAAGACATGATTTTTTTTCTTTTCATTTCATATTCAATTTCCCTCTGCCAGCTTGTCTGTTTTGAAGCCGGTTTTTTTGCAAGAATTATTCCAAAAATTATGTTTCATCGGTTCTTTCTGGTTGGAATAACAGAAAATGCCAAGGAAAGAGGAGCAAGCAAACTTTACTGAAAGACACATCTACAAAATGATTAAAGAAACATTTTTGTCCAGTTTCTGCTAAATAACTTTCCAATAGCGTCACACAAGTCGTGTGCCCTTTAATCGAAATACATAATTTAATAAAAAATTTATTACCTTGGCAAAGTTTTTTAAAATGAATGTCTGAAAAATCACTACGAGTAACTTAAGGAAATTTATTGTTGGCAAAGCTCTTCTGAAGACTTGATTAACATTTTTTTATGGTTTATGATTTTGAAAGTATAATTGAAAATTGTTCATATTTATATTGATACTGATTATATACCCACTTGGATATTTTTATCTAATTTAACAAAAAAAAAATCAGAAATATAAAACTACGTAAATATCAATAAACAAAATTAAAAATAAATTGAATAAAAACACAAATCCAAAAAAAATTCTAATTTCAATTAAAGATTGAAAATCAAAACAAGATTATATTTGTGGAAATCCAACAAAAACAAAAAAGTAATAATTGTAAAACTAATTAATACTTTGGATATATTGAAAGAAAAACACAAAAGCATTGTAGGTCAAAAACTGAAATAAATCAACAAAAACCAAAACATATTTAAGATAATACTCAACAAAATAAAAACAAAAACAAAAACAAAAAAAATAAATAAACATATTAAAATATAATAAATGTTAAACAAAAGAAAAAAAATATGTGTTTTTATCAAAATTGTAATTTAAGCTTTTAAAAATTAGTCGAGGATTTTCAAAAAATAATTTATGTACACTTTAACCCAACAACGAATGACCCAATCAACAAAATAAGCAAAAAAGCAACAACCAAACAATTTACCAACGAAACTTTTCATTTATTTTTGAGATCAACAGCAGCATTTGACTAACAAATAATATTTAATGCAATAAAACACCGAACTAATTTGAAAAGACTCGCTCCGAAAAACGTTTTACTATGTGGAAACTTTAAATTTCTAAAGACAGAGCGTCTGAAATATTATCTATATATATATAAAAGAGGATGTGTGTATGTATGTAAGAAATGGACTCAAAAAAGAGCTGGGCCGATTTTGATGAAATTTTCAGAGAATCTTCAGAATATTCAGGCGGGTGACACTGTGAAGTCCGATTTTTGATTTTCGGTCTGTTGGCGGAGGGGCGTGGCAAAACCCACCAATGACATATACAAATACATATTTATTATTCTTTTTTTTTTCTTTTTTATTTTATTTTTTAAAGCCATTGTTATGCTTTTCAAAACGAGATATCAATCTCTTAAATCGGTTATGTAGTTCCGAAGATATTTACAAAAAAAAAACTCACTAATATATAATAAAATATCAAAATTTTATAACTTCCGAAATGTTGCATTCAAAAATCCGAGTTTTCGGTTTATTTATATTTACAAAATATTTACATTACTATATAATATAACATATTCCCCGCTACGCTGGTAAAAAATAACGGTACAATCCAACAAACTTTGCTGTTTTGTGTTCATAAGTGAGAAACCTATAAGTGAAATCAATTTAGTAAATAAGTGTTTTTAAATTTACAATAGTGAAATAACTTCACAAATTATTTTTAATGCCAATTCATCAAATAGGTAATATGATTACTGTCGTTCCAACAACCAATAATAAAATGTTATAAAAGTAAAAAAACAAAACACATCATTGTTCCTTTTGCACTATTCCAGTTTACTAAAATGCGACCTAAAAAACAGCTCTTGCTAAAAAAATCATCGCAACGCGGCAGCAGAGGACAAGAAGAGCCGCTGAATCAGCTGAGGAACACGAATCACGTCTTCAGGAAAATCGTGAAAGGGCATCTAGAGCCGCAGAAACTGAGAGACAACGCGACAATGTTAGTACGAAAGAAAATTTTGGGAAAACCGTACGGAAAAGCCGGGAAATTGGAAAAATCGAAAATTAATTTTTAGTATGGAATTTTGTGTGCAATTGTTCCGTTGTAGCTTTCCGAATTGCAAAATAGAAAACTCTTAGTGGAAAACTCGGAAAATTCCTGAAAACGTGATTCGGCAGAATTGCATTGAAATTACGATTTTTCCACAAATCAATTCAACAACATTTATGGCATATTTCAATCTGCGAACATTTAACTTCTATTACAAGTCGAACTATAACATAACATAGCACTTTTAAGGTATTCTCTACACGAAAGATTAATTAAAATTAAGTAAATCCAATTTTTTCGTTATTACTATTGCAAAACAACGTTTGCCGGGTCAGCTAGTTATGTTATAAAAAATAAACTGTATGTATGATGGGAAAATATTGTTACGTTTATACCTTTTATAAACGTTTTGTTGTGAATTCTTTATTGCAAAATAAATAACACCAGTTTTTAGAGTTTTTGAATTAATAACAAGTTTATTTACTTTAACTACACACAAAGTTGACACTACAGAACAATTTACTTAAGATGCATGTCTTTACTTCACGAGGTTTATTTTTACACTGACTCACTATCCACTCAGACGCTGCCCTTTTTTATTTGTCCACTATAAGTCTAGAAAAAATAAGAATCTTCTACTCCCTATGTATCACACTTTGTTGTTGGATATTTTCCATGCAATGTATAGGGGCCTGTGCGTCTGTGTGTATTTTTTTTTTTAAAGAGAAGTAGCACTCAGACAATAATGCCTATTTAGTCAAGTACCGTGCTACTTTCTTTTAGGAAAGGGATAGAGAAGAGATGAAACAGGTGGTGAAAGTAGAAGGATAGTTGGAAATTAACTGCCGTATAAGACAGCACAGCGACCAGTGACTATGCCTTCATCGCTGAGCAGCCCCACCGGCAGTCAATTTTTAATTTTGTTGCCTTGTGTAGATAAGTTTTCTCAGAAAACCATGCAGTTAGTAAACAGCATATGAAATTGTTGTTGTTTGCGTGTATAAAATTTCTACACAGTTTGTAACTAGAAATTTTGTTGTTGTGCATAAGTTTTCTTAGCAAGCCACGCAGTTAGTAAACAAAATACCCAGTAGTTTATTTAATTGCTTAATTATTTTCTTTTAGAACTTAAGCAAGACACATCCACAACAATATGTATCTATGATGGCATGATATATATGAGAGAAGAAACATATTTGTTCGGTTATTTGTTTTATTTTTATTTCATTTATATGAAATAAATAATTTTGTTTATTACTTTGCATTTTTAATATTTTGGAAATGACCTTAAGAAGTACAAAATCCTTTCAAATAAAAAAAATACAGCTCAACTATTAAAATAGCACAGAAAGATATATAATATATCAACTTTTTATGGTTATATCTAGGACTACCATGATTGCTAAGGGTAAGGGGGAATCAGGGTTCGTTTCCATAGAGGGAGACTGAAAATGGGCAGAATTCCCAACCCTGGGAGGTAGTGGCGAAAAATAATACAGGAGTAGATACTTATTAAAGGTCTTGTAATTAGAATAAATACACTTTGAATCCTTTAACAAGGACCTATTGGAAGGCAAGTCTAGTGCCAGCAGCCACGGTAACTCCAGCTCCAGTAGTCTATATAAAAATTGTTGCGTTTAAAACGTTTGTAGTTGAAATTGTGCTTCATTAGGGTAGTACAACTATAATTGTAGTTTGTACTGTACCTAATGTATGTAAGCGTATTACTGGTGGAGTTCTTATGTGTGTTAAATGCTCGTAGTTTTCATATATTCCTTCTATTTAAACCTGTGTCTGTGTTTTTCATCGAGTGTTGTTGTGGGCCGGCACAATTAATTTCAACAAATTAGAGTGCTTAAAGCAGATTCTCAATGCCTGCATATTTTGTGCTTGGAAAGTTAGAGCTTCCAAGACGATCAGATGCAGCCCTAGTTCTAATCAAAAACGATGCCAGCTAGTAATTCGCTGTGGCTATTATTATGACTCTCTCTTAGACGCTTCCCGGGAAAGTAAGGCTTTTTGCAAAGCTGAAACTTAAAGGAATTGAAGGAAGGGCCTGCGGCCTAATTTCACACAATACAGGAAAACTTACCAGGTTCGAAAATAAGTGTATAAGACAGATTAATAGTGTGATCGGCTGGATCGTTCAACTGAATATATCGCTGCCATAAGTCACAGTGTTGTAGCAGATCTAAATTTATAAATTCCTCGACGTTCTCAACAATTGGGGTTATCCAAAAGCACCACATGGTAAATTGAAGCCGACCGACCACCTACATCGGCGTAGATTCGCTTAATTAAATCAGTTTTTTTTTGGAAAAGTCATTTTTTCAAACGAAGCGCATTTTCGCTAGTCAACAAGCAATATTGACACATTTGGGCTTCTGATAATTCTAAAGCGATTATTAGGAAGCCTTTGCATGCCGAACGTTTTACTGTAATTGGGCCGTTTTTTTTTCGAAGATGAGGCTGAAAATGCGGTAACAGCTAATGGATCACGCTATAACGAGGTGGCAACTCAATTTTGGCCTATTATTGACGACGTGCATATCAGCGATGTGTGGTGTCAACAGGACGGAGCCAAATGTCACACAGCCAATGAAACGATCAATTTATTGCAAACCAAATTTCCCAATCGCATAATTCCACGACAATCAGCAGTTAAATGGCCAGCCGCGTCGTATGATTTAACACTACTGGATTATTTTTTGTGGAGCTACGTTAAGGACAGAGTTTATACGAAGCCAATCGAATCGATTTCGGCGTGGTCGTGGTGGACATTTGTCAGATATCAATTTTCATTCATAATTCGTAATACAAGAACAATTTGAATCATCTTAATCTAAATTGTTTGTTTTATTTTGTTTTAAAAAACAAACTTTTTGTTGAAAAACCCTTTATATAAAGTAAATAAATAGTTACAAAAAATCCTGTTGACTAATATAGAGCTGCATTCTGCAGGTTTAATCTTCATTTGAAAAAAAAAATTCTTAATTATCTATTTTGATTATTTGTTCGACCTATTAATTGTTAATATCCAGGTATATCAATACTCAAGCTCGAGGTCAATTAAGGTCAATCAATAATTGACCTCGAGCTTGAGTATTGATATACCTGGATATTCTTAATTATCTTTTCAGCTATCTCCTCAATTAAAATTTACTTTGTGCACAGTCTTTTGGTTGCCTCGTTAACTAATGTACTTGCGCAACTGAATTTAAAGCAGTCAGCATTTTAAATCGTTTCTACAAGTGCTTTTCTTATTTATTTTTTTTTTATTTTATACACAAAATTCAACATGAACTTTTATGTATTTTTTCCTTGATTGCAGTTTTTACTCTTTACACACACATTTGTATCTACGCCAGGTTTTGTAGCGTATTTATGTCAGTTGGTTTTAAAGGAGTGCTTTGGCAATTATGAATACATATTGTTTATTATAACTTTAATAACAATAAAACCAGGCTAAATATTATTTTAATGTTATGAATCAGTGTCTTTATTTGTCAAATATATTTTTTATTTTTCACATTTTGTATCGTCTTCCAAGTGCATATGGTATTGTTGCCCGGCAAGTTTTTGTATATACAAGCCGTTTTGTTTGAAAACGGTGTAAGTCAATTTTAACAAAAAATTAGTTCATAATTAATAAATATCTCTTATTCTTTTTTACGGTCTTTTTAAATTAAATTAACAATATATATTGTTTTTCTTTTCAGTATTTCGCTTTGCTATGGAAAGCTTCTTCAGGAAAAAAATTTTTTATTTTTGAAAACAAAAATTATTAACATATTGAAAAAATTTTCAAAACATTTGACAAAAACATATAAAATATTTTTTCATACATACATACAAAAATTTTAATTTTCAAATATTTAAACATACAAAAACAAGGAAACGGAAATAACAAATAAATAACAAATAACAAATTCTCTCTTATGAAATAATTATAACAAATTATGTGTCTTTTGAATTAAGTAAATTGTCTGTGTCTGTCTTGAAATTTATTCTCCTTACATTTGGTACATTAACAATTTCTAACATTTCTAACATACAACGTCTCTTATAGTTTTTTTCTATATCTAATAATGATGTTTCATCAAACTTTGGATAATGATTATATTTCTTACAATGTGAAGATAAGGATGTCTTCTGTGTTGAAATATTCCTATATTTTTGGTCACATCTATGACCAGCTAATCTTGTTTTAAGTTTATTCTTTGTTGTCCCAATATAAACTTTGTCACAGTTCACCTGGTCATTTCCTCCACACGGTATCCTGTATACTACATCAGATATTTCCATTTTTCCTATTTTATCTTTTATACTTCTAAATAATTTATTTAATGTGTTATGTGTTTTGTGTGCAATTATATATTTATCCGTGTCATATATTTTACACTTTCTTAATCTTTCTGATATTCCAGGAACATAAGTTAATGATTTATAATTTCTTGGCTCTGCCGTAGGATTTCCTAAATTATGCCTATAACTACCATATTGTCTAATTAATCTGTTACTGGAAAATCATTGTCATTAAATATATCTCTTATTGTATCCTTATTCTTCAAATGAAATTCTCTATCACTTATAGTCAATATTCTGTCTATCATATTTTTCGCTGTGTTTATTATCATCTTTCTCGGATGTTTTGAATAAAAATTAATAATTCTTCCAGAAGATGTTGGTTTCTTATACCAATCAGATACTAATTTATTTTTCTTCCTTATTATCAATATATCTAAATATGGAAGTCTAGATTCTAACTCTCTTTCAATCGTAAATTTAATATCCGGATGAAAACTATTAAATTCTGACAAAATATCATCCACTGCATCTTCTGAAGTTATACAAAATAAATCATCCACATATTTTGTGATTATCTTTGGTTTAATATGCATTTTACTAATACATGAATTTTGTAATTCCTCCATCACAATATCAGCTATAATTGGAGATGCTGGAGAGCCCATAGGGAGGCCCTCCTTCTGTTGATAAATCCTATTATCAAATTGAAAATACCTGTTGTCTTCAATGCAAAACTTAATAATACGTAAAAATAATTCTTTCTCAATATTCGTATTTTCTTCTATTATCTGCCATTTAATACTTAAAGCTAAACCTACAGGAATACTAAGAAAAAGTGAAACTACATCAAATGAAAACAATCTATCATTATCATGTAAATTTATTCTCTTGGTTTTGTCCTTAAATTCCAATGAATAAATTTACAAGATAATGATAGATTCTTTTCATTTGGTGTTATTACGTTTAACACAATACTGAAAATATAAAAAGTTTATTTTGCATGAAATCAAGCAAGCTGATTTTGTTTCTACGAAATTCCAGGAAGATGCTAAGAAGGCGAAAAAATATTAATGGAGAAGATATGTTGGATAAGGGTTTTAAAAAGGCAAACCATTTTCAATGTTCTAAAAATATTTATTTAGGGAGAATGAGGATTTTAAATCGCTAAATTTATTGCCCTTATAGGGAACACCACGGAACTTTGGAAATATAGCATTAAAACTTTTATATCATCATTCCAGACCCATCATTTTCGAAAAATTTACAGATATGATTAATTTATTACCATATATCCCTTCAATATATCATGATGATTTTAAAAAACTTGATCATAATGAAAAAAGTTAAAAAATATTGTTACGAAAATGCTTTGTTTTTAAATTTTAAAAGAAAATAATTATCAGAAAAAAAGTAAACGAAATGGCCTATTGTGTCTTTTTACAAATTCCATAAACATAAACCAACAACAACATGTTTCTTAAAAGTTCCACAAAATAACATAAATGAAAAGAAAACAAATTCAACTAGCACAGAACAAAAACCCACTCTGATTGTTAATATTAGTTCATTGAATTTTAATGTAGCATGTTGTTTTTGTTCTTCTATGTTAATAAGATTTCTTAGAAACTTCTTAATTCAATTAATTTAGGACACAATAGGGCTATGAAAATATGGACAACTAACATAAAAACTATGCCTATAACTTATGAAATCAATCCTACAACATTTAGGAAACTTATAAATTAATGGCATAAATATAAATTATTTGTAAATTTATTGAAAATTACAAACTTAAGACCTGAAAATTATTCATAAAAATAAAAACCATAAAGAAATATTAACTAAGTTTACACCGCACAATGAAGCATTTACTTGACTCACTTAAATCATGATTGCGTAGGCTACCGTTTGCACGACACTTACTTCAAAAATTTTTGGTGGGCAAATTTGAGGTTAGGAAGTAAATTGAGGTTAGGAAGTAATTGGCTTAACACTTTCATTGGTAACTCCAGTTTCATTAATAACAATGTAAAGTATAAATATAAAGTATATAAATAAGAATGGAAATATCGACCAGTAAATTTCTCATGTAACAACTGAATTGTTTATGTGATTGATAATCTTAGTTCATGGAAATTTCATGTAACAGGTTGTTGTTATTTTATGTTAACAAGATTTCCTATAAACTTCTTGATTTATTAACAGGCACGATATGTCACCACTCTTTTTAGTGATAATTAACTTTTTATAACTTAAACGAAGCATCCTCATAATAATATAATAGGCGGGAGCAAAGTGAATTTAACAGATTTCTTTAATAAATAGTTGCAGCTAAAGTTTGAGATTACGTTTTAAATTTTTCATTTTTACAACCACATTTCTTTAAAAATGATACGCAGATTTATGTGAAAAAAAACCGAAACTCAAACGATTAAAGATGCAGGGATATAGCCATATTCAGACTTTTAATCACTTATTTAGTCATTTCGGCAGATAAGAAAGAACAACCTTCCAAAAGAGAAGAACTTGCGTTTCGTAATTTGTAAGCAAACTTTATCGAAATCATTTTATTTAAGTCGAATATTGCATACCTTAAGGATGAATATGATTAAACACATTATGTACTTAATATTTTCTATATTTTTACACGGTTATATCTGGGTGTACGGTATGGAATGTCTCTTTTGTGCCTGAAACAAAGTTGTAGTTTTTGAATAGGAGAAATAAAAAATGAAACAAACCTCCCCGAAAAAAATGCATCTAAATGTGTCTTAAAAATCACAAGAATGCCTATTTTTATATCACAATTACAAACCAGCATATTTGTGAATTACAAATCCACTTTATTTTGCTTGAAAATAAAAATTCCCATTCATATTACAGCTATTATTAGACAGAACATGTGAGATTTTTATTTCTTTTTTATGTTTCGAAACAAAATTTAGAACATTTTCAATTATTGTCAATAACCAGTCTCATTGAAGCTGGCACTTGTGGTTCTTATATTCTTCGTGGGTTGTTCATATCTTTGTTCTGAGTTTGGATCATCATTCAAGTTACATTTAATATTAACGGCCATGTTTTCTTCAGTGCGCCCACCGATTTCAATGGTTTTACCACTTTCATGTGCAATTCTCAAAATTGAGTCCGAAATGAATGGGCTGAAAACTGTTGTACTGTGTTAGGGATTAAAAACTCTGCTATTTAGTGTATTTAATATGCACAGTTCTGTTACGCCCACCCGGTACTTATACAAGGTCAGGAGATCTTTAAACGGAACCGGTTGTTTTAATAGCAAAACATGTGTACATACACATGTACATATGTTAATCCCAATTTAAGCAAACTTAAGCTAAACTCATATTTAATAACTTTAATAAATAAATATGTACATTATATATCATCAACAGCTCCGTACATATGTACATATGTTACTCTGTATTTGTGGCTGGCTCTTAACAACATTTTCCAAATACAAGTGTATAGAAAAAAATATGTACTCGCATGTGTTCATGTACATTCATGACTCATAAATATTTTATTCGTTAAATTCGTTTCTTAAATATTCTTTTTTTCTTTTTTGTTAATTCAAGCTTGTATGTGGTGAATCACGTTTAAGTATTTTGCCGGTTTGTTTGGAAGTCACAAGTTACTGTCAGTTACCTGTACAAACACCCATCACACCTCTACAATTGATGGTAATGACGATATCATGTCTTCTTAACTTGTTTGTCTGGAGTTTGTGGTGGTTATGATGGTAGACTTACATATGTATGTGTGTGTGTGTAGGTTTGTTTTGTAAGTCTTTTAAGCGCTGAAGGCGAGGGTGTGGTATTTACCGTTTTAGCCGGCATATATTTAAAAAAGTATAAAATGAATATCAAAATATTTTTGGTGTTTCTTTTGTGCTCATTACGTGCCTCTTGTTGTTTATAAACATTAAAATGTTTTATTATAAGATGCCCACAACCTGCAGTAGTAGGAGTGCTTAAATTATTAAAAAACGTGTAATTTATACTTACATACTTTAACCTTTAAATATCACATAATTTATTTTGACTTTAAAATATTGCGGACAAAAAATATTTCACTATATTCCAAGCCATCAAAACTTTCATTTAGTGCTAATAGCCGCTTATTTACTCCATTTCGATCTAAGTATTCTCCTGTTCTGACCATGTTTTTGATACTAACAACTTGCAGAACAGCTTCTGATAACGCAGCCACATTATAGTTTGTGACGCAGCAGTGGTTTTACTAATTGATTTTGCAACCTCTTCGAAGTAAAGCAGAATTTTCGCCCCTTCTAGCAATAACCCATTCCTTCGTTGAAGTTCAACTTTGCATTTTACGCGCGGTAGACGATAAACTTATAGCAAATGCCTTTAGAATAAGTATGCTGTAGCTGTTACCAACTGAACTAATTGAAGAGCCAGTGAATAAAGTAAGACTGAAAGTAAATTTTATTTTTCCCTTTTGCTTTTTTCTGCTGGTTTTCAGCACTTTTTAACCACAAAAGAGTGCAACGAAAAAAACTTAAATTGCAACGTAAATTTATAAAAAAGCTTACAACATACCGAATAAACAACCAGCAATAACGGTTTACACTGAAAGGAATGGCAACAGCTTACAATGACTTTTAAATTGTTTGTTACAGTTTAACTTATTCTAGTTTCGCAGGATCAAAAACTAAAAATTATAACTCGTTTATAAATAAACTTTTGTTTGAGAATTTGTTACATGTCGGCAACAAAAATACAGCCGATACCAATGTGTTGACAAGCGCCAATAATCGCTAACATATCGGATGCAGCTCTAATTACTAATATAACTGTTAAATTTTATTTTCTCATTCAATTTCGGCAAATAGGATACGAGATGAATCTCACTAGCCAACCACTAATAAGTTTTGAGTGGTGCATCTAAAATTTTTTATTTGTTACATACATTCGTGTTACTTCAGTCAACCGTCGGTTAACAACAAAGTATTAGGTATCATTTAAGAAAAACTATTAGTATAATTTTTACATTTTCATTGATCATGTCTAGTAAAATAGGGAACAACAGTAAGCAACGGGCACCTATTTTTATTTTATATTACTACCTACCTAATTTCTACTTACTGAGCGGGTTCCAGCAACGAAAGCAGTTTTTAAGTTTGTTTCATACTGAAACAGCATCTACTGATTGCTGCAAACGAAGCATGAATCCGCGGTGCCTTGCATAAAAATATTCATTTGGTTTATCTTATGCAAGGAATTTATTTTAACAAAAGCGAATTATTTTACCCTGATAATCGTAATTATTATCTAACAAATAAACCAAGAAAACTGAAAACTTATGTTTTATTATAATTAATGCATAAAAAAATCGCATTCTAATTTGTTTTTATATTTTTGTTATACACATTAAAAATATTAATTATACTTGTAATAAAAGAATTTAATGAAAAAAGTAATTAAAAATTTTTAGCTTTTTTAGGCTTGAATACACTATAGCCATTTTGGGCTGGACGTTTAAAACCTTTTTTCTGAAAAGATTTAGATTTTAACCCTGTCTTGCGGAACGAATGTGGTGCTATAAATATATGTTGTCCTTTAATAAAAGTCTCGTTATACAAAAATGATTTACAGTATCCTTCGGAATCTATGAAACGAATGATGGCATAGCCCGATTTGAGTGTAATACTTGCAATTTCGCCTGCCTTTGAGAAAATGTTTGTTAAATCTTCTTCAGTACAATCTGTAAGAATAAAATAAAAACAATTAATTATTCATAATTTTTTTAAAGTCTGAATTTGTAAAAACTTACTTCTGGGTAAATTGGAAACATGAATTGATGTCCACCTTTTAATTGGATTGTATAATTCTAAATCCAATTCAATTTCTTCTTCAGTTTTTCCAGCTAGCTTAAGAGCCTTTTCTACACCCACCTCGGTTTTGAACGTTATAAAAGCTAAAACATTCCTGCTGCACACAATATCCATAACATCAATTTCGCCACATTTGGAGAATATAGCTTCTAGTTTCGCAGGATCAATGTTCTCAAAATTCTGTTTATTCTTTACCAATACCGTAAGATGTTCATTAACATTGCGTCCTGTTTTATTTTGTTTTCCAGTATTTTCAGTTACTTTTACGTTGACTCCATGGAGGACCGAATTATGTAGTTTCAACGCTGCGGGAACAGCTGACTTATCCGTAAAGGTAACAAAAGCATATCCTCCTCCAATAGGTCTAGGAACCAACTTTACTTTTTCAATCTCACCACAAGATTCAAAGTGTTGTATTATCTCTTCGTCACTAGTTCCATTTCTAATATGTTTGACATGAACACAACGGTCACGGTCATTATAGTGTTTTTGTTTTTTCATTTTTATCCATACAAGTGAGTCAACTACTCTGACTTTTTTGTCGTCTGCGGCCGCAGCAAGGGCTGCTTTTTCGGTTTTATAAGCAATATTAGCTGTTGTGCCATTGGATGTTGTTAGAATATGTATTTGTTCAATAGCCCCATATTTCGCAAACGTTTCAACAATGTTAATTTTATTACATTCTGAAAACAATTTGACATTTGCATATTTTTAATTAAAATTATGTAGATGGGACTATAATAATAATATATTAGCTCAGAATTATAGGTACTTAATTTAAAAGACACATAATTTGTTATAATTATTTCATAAGAGAGAATTTGTTGTTTGGAAAAATTGTCATAAATATCGTAATAGTGTAAAATTAACGTGTATTCCAGGCAAATCGACCTAGCCGTCAATTCGCTCTACATGTCTAACTTTCAGAAAAAATATATAAAATAAAAACATTTAATGCTTACTTTTAGGTAATTTGGTAACGTAAATAACTCTCTCGACCGGTACAGTTTCGGGTATAGGGCCACTTTTTACTTTAGATGGTATTGTAGGCTCTTCCTTGTCAATGGCTTCCTCTGAAGGTGCTTCATCGTTGTCGTCTTCAGCCTCCTCTTCTTCCTGTTCATTTTCTTCTTCGCCATCTAAAAGACATTAGATACATATAGAAATTTAAGAATAAATAAATTTCTAGAAACTCCAAATAATTCTATTTTATTAGCCATAGTAGCTACAAAGATATTAGTTCAAATTATCGGAGAATATATGCATGTATACATATCGCTAGGTATTATTTAAACAATGTGACTAACATAAACATTTAAATCTGTGTTTCTATCAACATAAACGTCAATATAAGCAAACTTATTTCCTTGCAGTAAATCAATATAAAATTTGGGCTTTACAAGCCTTTAAATTTAAGCTAAAATTAATATTTTATTATGCACCAATTATTTGCTAGATGTTAACTTTCAGAATCAAAAATAAATAATACCTTCTTCACTAGCTTCAGCATCCTCTTCTACTTCGCCATCTTGTTCCTGATCTTCGTCATCTTCTTCTTGATCTTCATCTTCTTGATCATCATTTTCATCCTCTTCATCTTCTTCTGGCTTCTCATCATCTGAATTTTCTACGATTTGTTTTTGAACTTTACTACCCTTTATAATCAATGGCTTTTTTGACACATTTTTTACTTGAACAACTTCCTCTTCATCGTCCTCCTGCTCATCTTCATCTAATTCTTCATTTTCATCGTCGGAAGGTTCTACGACAAACTTTTGTTGAATTTTAGCAGCTTTTTTAGCAGGAGTTTTTTTTACCACAACCTTCTCTTGGACAATATCTTCATCATCATCACTTTCTACAGGTTGCACTCGCGAATTTTTAGCGGGTGTTGCCTTCTTTATGGCTCTTGTTTTTCTCGCAACCTTCGGCGAAGCTTTAACTTGCTTTTGTTTCATTTTATTAAGAAATAAATTTGATTTATATAAAATGTTAGAAAATTACACAAAGCGGCAACTAAAATCAGTATGTATAACTAAATACAACACGTGCAAATTGAGAGTTTATCAGACACAGAGTTGTAACGACTTTAAAATTGAAAGCATGGTTTTTAGCATAAATGAGAAAAATGTGGTCAATTTGTAAAAAATATAATAAATACGTTTTTACACTGAACAAAAAACTAAATGGTGGTAATAAGTGAGATACAATTTTGTTTTATTTTTATAAAATTAAAAATTATAATATCAGCTTTTCGTTATATAATACATTAAATAGGTTGTTTAGGAAAATTAAACTAAAAATAAAATCGATAATGAATATAATGTATAAAATTTCTTGTGACGGTAATGATAAAGAGAATTGTAATAATATATATGTAAGTACAAAAAATATAAATTTAAAACCAGAATATCAGGTCAAAAGTGCGATCAAAATTACGAAGATAATACTAGTTAGGGTAATATTATTCTAAAGTTAATCACTATCCTAACTTTAAAAATGTTTCAATTTTTATTTTAAAAAATAATTATAAACGTCGGTAGATGTTACAAATAATAAAGTACCTTCAACAACAAGAAAAAAATTTAAGGCAGATGCGGAGAATAATGCACAATTTTATAGACATTTAGTACATAAAACTATAAAACAAAACCCTGTATCTATCTAACATTTAAATGCTTTTGTAACGTTTTATAATAAATACTTATGTTTGAGTGTATTTCTAGAGTAATAAAAAAAATGCTTATACATTTTACTTTCCTGAAGATACCACATACTGGTGTGGCGAAATATTGAAAATAAAAAGAAAATTTATGTAATTTTTACATGAAGACTTTGTGCTAAAAATTATTTAAAAATTAAAGCTCAGACTTAAAATTGTTAAAGTTATACTGTATGGATTTACCAGTATAGAGAACCAGTATAGAGAATATATATTTTTCTTAATCTCAATGAAATTGGTGTTTCCTCATCCATACAATTATATTTGATGTTTTCCAAATTTTTACGCCATGCGATTTTTATATTAAATTATAGCCGCATTATCAAAGCTTTATCATTAAAATCAGCGAAATATATATATTTAAAGCTACGTTTTTACCTAAGTTGCTAAAAAAATTGAAATTTTTTCAACAAAGGAAGAGTAGCTTATTAATATTTTTTCAGTTTTTATTAATAAAAACTTTTATATAATGAGTAACGATTTGAAAATGTTTGATAGGTTGAGCAGAAATAAAAAAATTATTGCTAAGCATGCGAGAGCGTTTTATTTTTGTTATAACATAAGACATTTGATATAAAATAGGAAAATCGCTCAATTTATAGAACCATATCGATCGTTGTATGAGTGCTAACATAATTCATAATATTTATATTTAAACAGTTTGCTTTTATTTGGGTCTTAGAAGTAGTAGAATGAAGAAGTAATAAAAAAGAGTTTGTTTCATTTCTCATTTCGTTTTTTATACAAGTAATTATTTCTTTTACAAAACCATATTTATGTATGTAGTTTCTAAAAAGGTAAAATAATACCGCTATTAATAAGATACCAGATTGTGAATAACATTCGTATTGCCATAGTATCATAAAGAGTGACGATTTCCCAGTATACATAAAAAATAGTAATCGTCTAAAAAAGTGACGTTTAGTTTGTCATTTTAATAACACAAGACGAGTACGCAGTTTTCTAACTGGACAGGATTTAATTACTTGTTCAATTTTTTTTATACGAAAGCTCCTGCAATTATTTAAGTAAAAACAATTTAAGAACATGAAAACATCAAAATAAAAATCTAACAAATATAAATTGAATTGTTAAAAAGGAATGAATTGCTAAATGTTCAAAGAATAGCGACGAAAGTTATTTTTTTTAAATAAGTTATTAAATGGAAAGATATTGAAGAATAAAACCGAAAGTTAAAATCAAAGAATTTACCGGCCTGAGAAATAGGGATTATCGTTAATATAGAAGAATTTTAATATTTATCAAGTTTGTGTAACTAACAACTAAAATATCGGCAACATAATGAACAATTTAAATACTAATAATGGAGGTGGAGGTGGTGGTAGCAACAGCGTTAACAGTGCTAATAGTGGTACTGGCATACGCCCTTCTTCAGGCAATGATGAGGCTGGAGGTGGTGGTGCAGCAGGCGGCGATACAGATGCTAGCTCAAGGCGTCAGGCTACAAGGGTATTCAAGAAGAGCTCCTCAAATGGCAAAATTACAGTGTATCTGGGAAAACGGGATTTTGTGGACCATAGCACTCATGTTGATCCCATCGATGGTGTAGTCTTCATAGACCCTGAATATGTAAAGGATCGCAAAGTATTTGGCCAGGTATTGGCAGCATTCAGATATGGTCGTGAAGATTTAGATGTATTAGGTTTAACGTTTCGAAAAGATTTATACCTGGCACATGAACAAATTTATCCACCAGCACCAACTCAAAGACCTTTGACAAGGCTACAGGAAAGGCTGATAAAAAAATTAGGGCCCAATGCATATCCATTTTACTTTGAAGTTCCTCCTTACTGTCCAGCATCAGTATCACTACAACCTGCCCCAGGCGATACTGGAAAATCTTGTGGCGTAGATTATGAATTAAAAGCTTTTGTCGGTGAGTAATAGCTAGTGTGTACAATAGGATTACATTAAAATATTTCTTCAATGATCAAAAATATTGTTTGATTAAAATGTCATAAGGTCAACATTAGGGGCTTAGAAATTGTATATAAAAAAGCACGTTAATTAATCAATCAACACATTTTTTAAAATTTTTTTCAATTATTGCCTCCATCTAAATGTTCATAAATGTGTCATCAACGTGTTACCCAAGAGCAGGGGCTGCATTAGTTTTTCTATTATTGCCTTATTCGAAATGTTTTTATCTCATGTTTTTTATGAGAACAAATTTTAGGAAATTAAACATTGCGGGCCCATAACATACTTTTTGTTATTTGTAGTTTTTGTTTTTTATTTCAAATATGCGCTTACTCATTACGATCAATATGTAGTGGCTTTGTTACGGAATATCACTATGTATGAATGTAAGTATGTTGTGTTGATAAAATTTATGTATGAGTAAGTTTAAACTGCAATATCTTTTTATATTAGGTAGGTGTAACAGACATATCGCCCAACTTTCACTGAAATTCACAAATGTACATAAATAAGAGCGCCAACATTGTGTCTTGTACAGTAATGTTAACTCATCTTGTTTTATTAAACCCACTGTATGGAATAAACAGACAATATCAGTACACGTATTGCACTGTAAAAATCTTATTTTTCAATTGCTAGGACTACTGTCGCGGCGTTAACTTTGCTTTATACATTTTGCACGTACAAGAGAGTTATTGAAAGACAAAAGCCATTTACACGATTTGTGTTTATAGAAAATTTTACTTAGTAAAATAACACATTTTTTTTGTTTTCGGTGTATTTGCACTCGAAATTAAATTTAATTTCTATTACGTATTTTCGAAACTTAACAATATTGAAACATTAACATATATAACTTTTTTATTATATAATATTTATACACACATATGTATTTCCCTCTTCATGAATATCTCGAAATGAACGCCAGACATATTTATTTAGGTTTATGAAACGAGAAAAAAGAATTTTTATCCTTTGCACGTAGTGTTTTATTGAACATTCACAAACCAATTCGCTTTTTCTTTTCATTTAAATGGCCAACAACGGCCATAATATAATTATTACGGTATAATAATAAAGTAACCCTCGTATAGGAAGTGTAACCGTACCCAAATAAATGTAAATTATTAAGTTAATATAGAATACTTTAAGAATAGTATCGTTTTGCAGCAAAAAAGACGGGAAAAATATGTTCCTCTTAGAGAGGATTCACTATCTAAATTTGATACGGGGAAGCATGAGAATATTTTATTTCTTGAGTTCTATCGGTAGCGGTACATCACACAAGTAATTAGAAATTCTTGCAGATATCGAAAACTGCCAAAGCGACACTATAAATTTGATATACATATGTTGCCTTGGCAATAACTTAGATCTTGCATTTGTGACTGAATCTTCATTGCAGCTTTAGTTTGAGTCATTTTTTATTATTTTACTATTTATTTTATTAATATACATATAGTCTATGGAAGTAGTCTTCCTTTCAGACTTTAAGCTTAATTACAAAAACAATAAAGACAAAAAATGCATTACATTATAAGATTGAGTCTAAAAATAGCAATCATAACGAAGCAGAAGCAATCAATTTCAAAGGTTATGTGTTCAAGAACACAATTATATCACGTTTAATTCTAGGAACACTGTTAGAGAAATCGATGAAGTTATAAAGATCATTAAAATCAGAACACATTCTGCGAAAAGGATCATCATTAATAAAATTTTGACGTTAATATTTAAGATGCAAAAGATTAAAATTTCTTGTTGGCCGTCGAGGAATGTTAAATTGTATATTCTCCAGGAGAAAGCCAGAGCCATCATATTCAATTTTATGGCAATTTCTTTCTTATTAGCCAAACATACTTCGTTTTCTTTTAAGTTATCGTTGAAATCATCGAATTTTGTTTATAATACTTCCACTTCTTCCAGGTTCTCGCCAACAACATCATCGATTTGGGCATTATTTTCTTTATCTTTAATCCAGTTGCTGAAATCGGCAGCTTCACGTACCACAAAGTATGGCTTTACAGATTCGTTCAACCTATTTTGAGGAAGTTATCAATTTGGGAGTTGATTTGAGCGTGTCGCTTAGCAATTAAAGGCTTGTTCACTAAATTTTGCCGTCTTCGATTTGCTTAATGTCCGCAGCTGGTGATCGTTTACTTCAACTTTCCACCAAATTTGAAAGTGTTTATAAGTAAACTCACGATGACTCTTTTCAGCATAGTCGTATAATGCAACGACACACTCTTTGCAAGCAATATGCCACAACGGAAGTGTCTCTTGCTGGCAACAATTTTTAGCTTGTTCTGTATGGTATTTCCAAAAGCTACCAAATCGCAAACTAAAATCTTGTGTTTTTTCAAAAATTCTTCAGAGAAGTCTTTAATTTTTCCGTAATCATTGCCAGTTGAAATACGTTCCTTTTCGCGCACCCAAGTCTCGGTTTCATTGACAGAACTTGAAGCGAATTTTCTAAATTTTGTTTTTGTTGGTTGGATTCATCTCTTACATTGCTCCATTGATCTTGCAAAACATCAATCGCATAAAGAATAATTATTAATAATAAAAAGCTTACTGTGAAATTAAATTGCTTATTTTCTCAAGAAAAACCCTTCTCTGCAAGTAAAGTGCTCTTTTTAAACTAAAGTCGATACCTTTGAGAATATTTTTTTAATTCTAAAATCTGTTATTCACTTTTTTGATAATAGGGACAAAAATAAAACACATTTAAATTTGAACCCGGTACACCTCATTGAGTTATACTTCAAACATAGAAATTGTTTCCACACAGCTTGCAATAAAATAAAGTTTAAGAGGCTATTTATCTCTAATCAGCTGTTTACATTTATTTTTTTGTAGAAAAAAAAAAAAAACGAAAGTTAAAAAGTAAATTTATTAATGATAAACTTGAAACGTTAATGAAAAACTCGAAAAGCAAGTTATAGATATCATACGTTATTATGACGGTGTTACGCACTCTAGCTAGTTTTAAAATTAAAAACAACAACTTTTTTATTTAAAATCTATTTTAACTTGTCTGCAGTAAGGAGTTCACTTCAAAGAAATTTATGCTTTAGAACTGGTAAAGTATGTTTTAATGATTAGTATGATTATAAACTATGGTTCATAAGTCAGTGAAATAAAAAAAATATTTATTTTAATTTAAAATTCGGATGAGTAGTTCAACATTTTTAATTTAATTAATTTTTAGTTATAAATACCTAAACAAAATGTTAAATAAAAGAATATTATTCCATTGTCAATAAAGTAGAGATTATTGGCGTTTCTTTGTTTAGTTTTTCATTAAAAAAAATATTTCTATTATTGTTTTAAGGCTTAATTGTTTTTTCAATGAATTGTTATTGTTTCATTTGTTTAAAAAATCCATGATTTGGAATATTCCAATTAAAAATGAAAAACAAAACAAATTCTATTTTTCTTACTTCTGAATCATTTCTCAACTTGCATTAAATGCGTTTTAATTAAACATTGAACATATTTTTTTGTAGAAAACAGTTTTCAAATATTTATTGTTATATTTTTTCCATAATATATTGTATGCACATACATATATAAAATATGTACGTTGCTGGCAAATTTGTTGTTTTATTTGCCTTCTGTTAAGTTTTCGATGACAAACATTCCATTTATATAATAAAATTTATTCGCTTTAATTAGTTTTTATATTAAAAATCAAGCACGAGGTTTTGAAAAACAAAACATCACTCAAAGGTTAATAATGTCTTTTATTTAATTATTTTTTGTTACATATCATATAACGTGCGTATCTAAGAAAAATTTCAAAATACACTTGAAAGAATGTATTTATATACAATAGATTCATAATTTGATAATTTTTATTTTATGTATTGAGGGGCAGATTTTATTTTCTACTGCTTAATTAAATTCAAGACCGCAAGTTTTAATTTAAATGAGTAACAAGTATAATGAAGCAGAAATATTAAATTACACACTAAAAATCTTATTTTATTTTCTGATAATATTCTATAATAGAACGATTTATATTAATCCATTAATATTGATACTTTAATATAGTTTGTTATATTTACTTAAAATTATTAAATTTTTTTAGGTTTTATGTGTTGCTTTTTTACATGATTTTTTTTTTATAAATAGAATCAAATATTTTTGATTTTATTTACAATTTAAAATAATAAATAACATTACCAAACTAGTTTATTGCTGTTGTTTTACTCTTTAATTTATATTCTGCTCCCTTCAAAGATATTCCAGCATTTTTTCTAATGCTCGAAGCAGTTCTAATATACCCGTTTTGGTAAGGCCCGCAATTCCCTCAGCGGTTTTTATGTACTTAAACGCCGTGCTTTCATTGGTCCTTTCAATTTTGCGAACACGAAGAAGTCACAGGTGGTCCAATCTAGTAAATTGGGTAACCTGAAGTGCGATCACGGTATTATATTTGGCCAAAAAATTTCGAAGCAATAACGCGTGAGTAGGTGCATTATCATAATGCTTCTCGCAATCGATGCACAACCGTAAGTCAGTCAATGTGATAAGAACTCATATTCACTACGCCAACTTCAAACTTGACGTGCTTGTTTTGGTCTTGGCTCGTCACTTGTAAACATTTTTCTGACTCAGAGTACAATCACCATATGCCTCTCACCCTCAACATTTCAAGTGCTCTGGAGCTTTTAATTCGATTTTTTGCATAATATTTTATGCAAGTTCTTTTATGCATGTTCTGTCATGCCTCTAAAAAATAATTTAAAATACATACAAATACACCTTAAGACATTTGCTTTAAACAAGTGTGCCAGCATATGAAATCGCAAATTAAATGTGCGTAGCCCGAGAAAATTCAAAATTTGCATATTCTTTGAACAAACCTCATAAATAATGTTCATCTCACATTCGCAGGAGCAAAGTCGCGGGACATTCCCAACAAAATGTAGATTCAATTGGACTGACAGTAGAATCGGTGGTAAATATATCGTGGGCTATGCAATACGTAGAAAAAAGATCGGTAAGGCCGTTGTTGATTATCGAACTCGACACGAACGAGTTTAGGTGATTAAATCAACCGTACCTGAAACTACATTATATACATAACCGTTTTGCAACAAGAAGTTTGTTTTCCAATTGTGACAACACCAACAACGTGATAGTTTTGACATTAAGTTTGTTGACGTATTCGTATTATTAGATGTGTTGGCGCACCATGCAGTGACACGTTGAGCATGCAAAGGCTTTTCGATAATCGCTCTAGAATTTTCAAAAGACCAAATACGGCAATTTTACTTGTTTTCATACCACCCCCCGGGGGCACATATATATGATCTTTATACAACTTCGACTATCTAGACACAGAGCAACTGGGGGAAAAATGGAGCCGAGTCCCCTGAAGTAAGCAGGGGTACAACTGGAAACTCTACTTTATTTCCACGGGAATCAGTGACCCGCAGAGTTCCATTATTTGTCTCTTTAGAAACTTAACTGTTCTCTGGCTGATTATTGAGGTTCGCCCTTTATGGGAGTATCGTGGTGGTTGTGCTTTTGCGCCCCCATATCAGTCTATATTTCTATGGTGGCCAGGATCATTTCGCCGTTAATGACATGCTAGGTGCATGATCCAGTCCAGTGAGCATGCTAGACATGTGTTCTGGACAGGAGTTGGAAAGTCTCCAACTCTTCAGCAAGGAGTGATGATTTGCAGCCCTGCTGTGGAATCATCGAATTTGCAACTACAAAGTTCTGTTGCATAGAATTATAGCTTCGGCTTCCTAGGACGAGCATGACGTTCCAAATTATGCAGTGGTTTGATCCACCATCTGATTAAGGCTTCATGGCCAGGCGCGGATGTAAATCTAATCACACGTTGTTGACATACCCTGACAAGTGAAAATGAACTTCGCCTGAAAAAATGTTTTTTCAGGAAAACCAGCCGGTTGTTGCCGAATGAATTATGCGAATCTACGGCGATGTGAATGGCCGGTCGGCCTCAATTTCTGCACCAGTTGAACCTTGTATGGCTTCAAAGTCAAATGCTTACGCAAAATTCGCTATGTGGTGGTTTTCGATAACCCCAATTATGGAGAACGTCGAGAAATTGACAAATTTGAAACTGCTTCTGTTGCTCATGGCTGCGATCTTTTCAATTAAACGAGCCGGTCGAACACCACGCATTGGTCTTCGCACATTTTGTATCGAGCCAGTGGACTCAAATTTAACGATCAAATTCTTAATATCAGTCTCAGAAGGACGATTATGTTGTCCGAAAATATAGCGACTTTTACGAAATGTAACTTTAACAGAGGCACCATTTTCATAGTGAATTTTAATTATTTTAATGCGATTTGCGTGCGAAATTCAATTCATTCTAACAATTGTCATTGCATCTACTACGAATACGTAAAATAACTAAATGTCAAAATGTGCAATTTTTGATGACCATTTATTGGCAATTAAGTGGCGAATGCTGGCCTCCAAGTGGCTTATCAGTGACTTTAAATATCGTCACAGAAAATCGCACGATCTTGGAGACCAATTTACGGGTCCGAAATGAGAAACTATGCGGTTACAAGACATTTCCTACAATAAATTAATTGTGGCAAGAACTGTGTGACATATTGCGCTGTCTTGTTGAAACTACAGCTCTTGCACATCATGGTTGTTCCATTTGATGAACGAAAAAGGCAGCAACAATGGCTCTATTGCGGTTATCATTGACTGTAACGTTCTGACTAGCATCATTTTTAAAAAAGTATGAATTGTGATTCCATGTTGGAATAATATTCTTTAAAATAAACAATACGCAGTTGGAGGTTCTGTCTTCAATAGAGAATAACAAACTTATAATTGACTACGAATAAATTAACATAACTGCATTTGCTATGAGAAAGATCACGGCAAATGAAGATTGTGTTGCCACACTTTCAATATTGTACCAGCCCTTAAAGAACACCAAACAGTTAGGTTTTCTGAATGAAACATGGTTTCAACATACACTTGAGGATTATCATTACTCCAAATATGCCAGTTTTGTTTATTGTCGTATCCGTTCATACAAAAGTAAGCTTAATAGCTAAACAAAATTCACGGCTATCGTATTTTGGATTTAATTCGCATAATTTGACATGACAGCTGACAAAGTGGCCGCCAGTTAAAAAAGTGTTGCCAATTTAAAGTTTTATACCTCTATAAAAACACGCTATTTGAAAACACAAAAAAATTGTTTACGTAATTTGGTGGTTGCGTTTTGTTGGGTAAATATTAGAAGTATTTGATCGTAAGACCTAAGATTTTGTTTGCTTTTAGATTTGAGATATGTAGTAGAATAATAAAATTGAAAATAAAATTTTGATGTAAAAACTGCAATATTTAAAAAAAAAAACTTCTCTGTCCGTTGTGGCAACTGATAATAAATTCTTAATAATTCAACAGACCAGCAACAACGTCATTATTGTTTTTATCTTAAAAAAAAATCAAATAATTCATCCAAAAACCTTTTTTGCTTTTGTTTTACACCTAAACAAGTTAATTATTTATTTGCTAAGACTTTAATTATTTTTTTTGTTTGCTTTATTCAAACTTTTCCTCTAAATTCAAACCTAACATTTTTAAGCTGAAGGCGAAAAGATTACGTTATAGAACTTAATCTTTGTGTTTGTTGTGTTGACACTTGATCCCATTGAAGTACTTTTTTCTCAAGTCTCCACGTGAGATAATTTTCTTTACATTTTTGTTTTAACTTTTTGTCGTTACAAAAATTCATGGCGTTAAATATCTGTACGTAAATATGTATGTATGTATGACTAACGTGTTAGCTGCATAAACAATTTAGCAATTTTTCGTCATTAGAAAACGTGTTTTTCACATCATCACAGTTTATTGCACCAATAAAATTATTAATTTTACTTTGTTAAATCTGTATGTTTAATTATTGACGTAAACATGTTATTAAATTAATGAATTAATACTATAAAAGCTTGTCCGAGGGGGAGGGAAATAAGCGGTATAGATTTACTTGCTGTAGAAATTCCATTCGTAACTTTAAACAAAAAACAAATTCCAAGAAAACAAAACAGGAATTTCCGAAAGTAAGTTTTTTGTGCCAATATCAAGGCAAGGTTAGAAAAATACCTGAACATTTTTTTTAAAGAAATCTTGCCTAACGTAATCAGGTAAAAATAAAAAAAATATAAATTTTTTAATAAATCTATAAGGGATCTTTTTATAAAGAAAGAGAAAGACAAAGAGGATGTTCACCGGGAAGGTATACTACTTTGTTTTGCCGGAATTTTGGTAAACATTAATCTTGACAGCTCGTATTTGGCAGTCGTGAAGTAGACACGGGGCAAATTTATTATGGAAAAAATATTCGATGAACCAACGTGTTTTAATCATTAAAACATTTTATCAAAATCAATCAGCGATTACTGTGACGATGAGGAAGTTACGTGAAATTTTTAGGAGAAACAATGTGCTAAGAGGGGGTCTGTAGGTGATGGGCCCAAGCATGGATCACAAGATCGACTGAAAACATTACAGCTGCTCAAGAAAGTGTTCAAAACAATCCATAAACCTCAATTCAACGCCGTGCTCAGAAGCTTGGTCTTCAATGGACAACCTTGGTCACAATTTCGCACAAGGATTTGCATTTGTTTCCATATACGATTCAGTTGACACAAGAGCTTCTTCCACAAGACCATTTACGCCGCGTACATATGCCAATAGGATGTTACAGCTCGCCTATGACAATTCCGATTTTCATGAAAAAATCATAATGAGTGACGAGGCACATTTTCATTTGAATGGGTATGTGAATAAACAGAATAGTCGGTTCTGGGGAATGGGAAACCCTCAAATTATTTAACAGTTACCTTTGCATCCATTAAAAGTGACAGCCAGGTGTGCAATTTGCTTAGGAGGAATCATTGGACCTTACTTTTTTGAAAGTGAAAACGGCGTAACGGTGACTGTGAATGGGGAGCGATATCGTGATATGATTAAAAACTTTTTAACGCCACAACTACATGCTTTGGGCTTGATTAACATGTGGTATCACATCGCATACAATCAGGATTGCAAAGGAATTACTTGGAGATCTCTTTCCACAACAAGAAATACTGATGTTGATTGGCTTCCACGGTCGCCCGATTTGACAGCTCCGGACTTCTTTTTGTGGGGATATCTGAAAAGCAAGGGTTATGCAAACAAACCAGAAACGCTTGAGCAATTCAAACAAAATATTCGTGATGCAATAAATGAAATACTTCGTGAAATGTGTGAGAATGTAATGAAAAATGTGCTCAAAAGGGCTCGAATTTGCGAGGCTAATAGAGGCGGACATTTATCTGATCTTGTATTCCATACATAATTGCCGACATTAAATAAAACATTTATCAATATAAGATCTATTCTCTTTTATTTAATTAGAAATTTTAATTCCCGGCGTATAAACAATCTCTAGGAACAAAGATTCACAAAACTTAAAACGTAAAGTCCAGTACTCTATTCGAATTAGTGAAATATGTTTTCTATTTCAATAAAAATATAACAAATTACAAAAACAAAGAAATTGATATAGATAATTTAATATAGTTATAGTTATAATTCTAACACAGAGTGTTAGAATTTTCTAGGCCTGATTCTAACCTACATTTCAATATCTTTTGATCCGTAAAATACATAATATTTTAAATTAAAAGACGGTACGTAAATACAGTGAACTCGCAGAAACGTGAACACCCAGTAACATGAACATCCAAAAACATGAACAAATTTTTCCTTACATTTACTACTCTAAAACGTGAACAAAGGCTGAAGGCTCTAAAGGGTGAGCTTTTTATCGAACGTTAAAATTCAATTTTGTAAGCTTATTTAAACATTTTGGGATTCCCCGCAGAAGAATCTCGTAGTTTGTTTGTTCTAAACAACTTCTGTTGCAGGATAAGTAGTTTTGGTATTACCGCGGCAGTTCTACTGGAAGCATCTCTCTGTGCTGACTATGCATATAAACAAGTGATCTCTAAAAATATTTTTATGGAAAGGTTCACCTGTAACTGGTTTGTCGAAAAAGTATAATGTCGTCAAATCGACGATTTGTTCAATAAAAAGCAAAAAAGATGCAATTTCGAAATGTGTTAATAATACATTTTTGGGTCCTAGAAAACGGAAAACACTGCATTCTTCGGAGCTTCCAAAAATGGAAAGATCTCTGTACTAATTTAGAAATTAGTATCTTAGAAACCCTTTTGCAACCCAAAGTAGCATAGTACATATATTAAAATATGGCAGGAACTTACAAAAAGTAGAATCAAAACATGTCTCATAGGTGAAAAATAAAGTACTTTATTTTAAATTAAATAAAAGATAAAAAGAGACTAAAATGTGTTATAGAAAAAATGCAATCTAAAATGTGAACAAAATCGAAAACGTGAACACCCTCGGTAAAAATTAGTTCACGTTTCTGCGAGATCACTGTAGTACAAAATTTTTTATCTATAAATCTAAGTCCCACTTAGATTTGTGTTTTTAGATATTTTCTTAAGAAAATATAGAAATATCAGTTGAGTATTTGTGTAACAAGTCCGTAGACAAGATTGGTACCGAATTCCTTGGCTATTCAGTAACACTTATTAAAGATTTTAACGTGGGATCCTGATGGGTTTCTTCAACGCAATGCAAAACATTCTATGAGAAACAAGAAATGAAATAAATGTCGACGCAATGATTTCTGTCTCCTTAAAATCGGTTGATATCGCTATAGTCATGCTGCTATGTCTACGGGCTAGCTTCATCTATTGACCATTTGAAAAAAATATAATAAATACATTGAACATTTTATTTATTAATTTGTAACTCATAAAAAGTAATTTTTTACTTTTTCTACAAATTTTTCTCAAAGCGGTTCATTTCCAGTGTCTAAAATAAATTAATGTCCGCAAAAGCTCCATTTTTTTATTAGACAACTGCGATCGTTCTGAAATAAAAAATACTTTAATGAAAGCCGAATTTGCTAATTAGTTTCTTAGCGGCGGATTCACCTAGTAAAGACTATTTATTGTCTTTTGTTTCATTTTTAGTGGCAACTAGTGAATCCATGTTGCTAAATTTTCGTTGAGCTTGTATTATAAGGATTACGATAATAGAACTCTAAACAATCAGACATTTATGCTGATCTATCTTGACGACAGTTTATTATAATCATCTCTACGGCACACTTGATCGAACACAAAAGTATTTTTGTCAATTTCTCGAAAATAATCTCGATAAATCAGTCGTTTAAAAAAGAATAATAGGTTTTTTTTACAAAATTTGGCCTCCATTTGCCTTTTAATACTCAAAGTTGCATTGATATAAATTCTTAGTTGCCGTTCTATGGTTTTGGAATTATTTACAGTCTAAGAATCATTCACAAAGTATCCACGAAAGACTGGCAAGAGAAAATTCTTGCGACCACGTTTCTGCGTTTTAGAAAATATAATTTCAGGGGACTTAGTATTTATTAGTAGCGAAATAAGGTGAAGGCAAAAGTTTATATTGTTAAAAAAATAATATTTGAAAACCTTTTAATTGCTTTTTATTACTCACAAGAATAACAAGGATAATTAGCACGTGTAGCTCGAGCACTGATTAATTTGTTTTTGCTGTTATAACAGCTCTGCTCAAGTCAAGTGTTTTACTCTGAGAATAAAACTTTCGGTAGGTAAAGCTGTTGCTAAGTTGATTCAATTATCGTGGGATAGGTATTGGTAAAGGTATCTTTTTGTTTCTAAAACAAAAAAGTTATGAGTTCAAATCCTAGCACAACCTTGAGTATGAAAAATAGTTGTTGTTGTTAAGTAACCACGTTGCTCTTTAAAAATGCTTGTTGTGTCGATTAGAAGTGGAAAACAATTGCTGTATAGTCGCGATAGATTTATTTGTATAAGAACAGCACAGCCTGTGTGGTAAAACAAAACAATTTGAAATAAAAGTTTAGATGGAGGCACAGAGTAAGAAAAATACAAAACTGACGTACTTTTAGTTACAAGAAAAAGTTATGAAATAATATAATAGGTCTGTAAGTACAATAATCACGGCGCTGCACAGTGGGTTAGAATAGCATGTTTTCTTGGATCAAATCAGGGAAGCTATGTTCGGATAATTTTTCTTTATTTTTCAGTTAATACCATTAAAATAAGTAAAAAAAATGTTTTCAAAGTGCATTTATTAAATAATGCCAAATATCAGTGCCGGTATATAGTGCAAGGAGTACAGTATGAGAACTTAAACATTACATTTTTTACATCTTAAAGTTAATCATCAACATCAACGTCATCATCATTATCAATATCATCATCATCATCAACATTATCAGCAGCATCAGCAACTTCAACATCACTGAAATAGTTCTTGTTGGAAGCTGCAGGTACAATTAAATCAATTGCCTTCTCTGGCAAGCTTTGAACCTTCTTTGTAGGCAATTTTCGCATGCTTGAAATAATTGGGTCAGAGGTTATCAAGAACATATTAAAAATGTCTTGGTTTGATTTTTCGCGCCTGCACTTTCGTGAATGAAACTCCCTATATTTTTTAAAATCTTTATTTCGAGCTTCATGCGCTTCTTCTGATAACTGCCCAACAGGTAAAATGGCATTTGACATAATTTCGGTTCCGTGAATAAAATACTTGTGCAAAGTGGGTGGCATATTGTACCAAGGGTACGTTTCAACAAAAAGTCGTCCTGTATTGTGTGCATATATTTAAAATTTTTCATTATTAATTTCATGGCCATTGGATACAGCAATATCCATTTTTTTTTGCATTTTTTTTTTATTAAATTAACATCTATTTTTGTATTGCGGCAGATTTTTCAGCGTTTTGAAACAAACGTCTTGCCGTATTCCCATCATTCGTGTTTCCAAAACCAGGTTTGGGTTGGTCAACTATTAATCCCATATTCTCTTTAAATTTTTTCTGAATTTCTTTTTTTTGTTCTTTTGTTCTTTTTTCAGAATCTGTTCTAGCCTGTCACTTTTTTTAAGGTATTTTTATGCCACGTGCAAAAGAAGAATGGCAAGGGCAAATCTTAAATTGTGTGCATGTACAGGTCTTTGGATCATGGCTTCTATATTATTAAAATCCTTACTTGTAGCGCCACATAAGTAACACTTTTGTGTTGATGTGGTTTTTTTAAGGCATTGCAAGCTTTTCCATCTATCATTGCCAAAATTAATTTGTGGAAAACATGTATAACTTTCTCACCAATCGTGACAGTTGAACAGGTTAAATTCTATATTTCCTCCTCAACTCTTTGTTTTTCACTAATTGATACATATGCGGTTTCTTTGGTAAATTCAATTTTCAAGCGTCTGCAAAATCTAGATGAAGACGACCGTGGATTTTGCCAAATTACCTTTTCCTCAAACATAAGCCTAAGTGGTACGATTGTGGTTAAAAAAACTGATGAGTCACTAGCATCAGATCCATGAAAGGGTTGTTTGTATGAGCTATGGCCAGAGCTTCTATTAAAGCCCCATTTTGAATATAATACTACATTCGAGTTCATAATACCTAATGAGTCAATAACAGTTTCTCGAAGTTCTATTAGTCGCTCCGCTGTGTTATTAAGAAGACCTTGTAAAGTTACTTCAACGGAGGTCTCGCTTATTTTAAAGCTGGTCGATTCTGGGTAAGTTTTTTGTTCTTCAGTTTGAATATTGTTGTAGGAGGGAAATATTTGAGGAGCAGCTTGTTAAACAACATTGTATTGATTTCGTGTTAGTTTAGCTTCTACAAAATTTGACTGCTGCAACTCTTGTATTAAACAATGCATAGCTTCTAAAAGGCACAAAAAGGCAGCGTAAAATTTTGCACTCTAATAGAGATTTATGTTCTCTTTAATACAAATTAAAAATTATGACATGAATGTGGACAAATAATAACTAAATATCCATTTAAAATATAAAAATGCTAATTTGTTGGACATTTCCATTATAAATAACTAAATCTAAAACACTTGCACACACAATTTGATACACAAATGTTAACGAAGTATTTGCAAGATAACCTGAACTTGATGGTTCCTTTGAAAAATTGTTAATTTTTGCAATACTTTTTAAAATAAATAAAATTTTCAACGGGAAAGTTTTCACTTGTTTCAGCCTTTTTTGTACAAAAATTTCTATAAAGTTTGACTTTGAAGTTTCACTACAAAAACACCAGAGCACCTTTGACGTTTATTTTAACGATAAGTGATGCAGAATTTTGTATACTCTAACCGAATACAAAAAATTTTGACGATACTTAAAATTTTTTTTTAATTAATCCAAGAAAACAGGCTATTCTAACCCTTTGTGCGCTGTATTAATTTAATTCTCCAAAAAGTATCACTGAAGCAGGTATAGACTAAAATTTTAATTAATACTCAGCACAAAAGTGCTGATAACATCTAAAAAGCCTTCAGACTCAGATCGGTATTGTAAAGTCGCGTTTGCTTTTCTAATGCAACGAAATCATAAATGTACGAGCAGCCTCATTACATTGTTTCATTGCTTTTCTGAAAAGAGTTTAAGACCTTGAGTATAAGAAGATTTATTGCTTTTTATTATTTACTTTACCTCGTTGACTGATCCATACTGTTTATGCTACGATCGCCTATATCATTGCATGATATAAGTAAAAGAAAATCTTATAGAATGCCGTCCTATTTAGAAAAATTTAACGTAAAAATGTGTTGTGTTACCACACTGTTACAAGAGAAAACTGCAACTCTGCCAATATTTTATTAAATTTGTTAGAAACAGTCAATCGGAGTCAAATAAATCTTTAACACATCCTACATATTAAACAAAAATTACGACTAAATCTCATAGTGTAGTCCGTTCTAAAACGTGTAGTCCATTCTAAACGATATTTTTGGGCACTTAATGTTGGATTTTCAATAATTTCGTGCACATTTCTTTCATAAGTTTCTTGCCATCACTTTTAATAGAATTTATTTATTCTAAAATTAAACAAACTGCCTGATTTTTTCCAGATATTTGATATTTGCAATTCAAATTGAATAAATATAAATTGTTTGAAAACGTTGCATTAGCCCGTGCCCCTTTCAAAATATTCTTCCAAAAACTTTTATTTACTTTATTTACATAAAAAATAATAATTTTCTGATTTTAATAAATTGAATGACTTTTTGTAATGTGTTATGTTATGTGTTATGCATGTACGTTTGAATGTTAAAAAAAAAATGATGATCTTGCATTATAAATAAAAAAGGAGAATTTTATAAAATAAACATTTTTGAAATTATTTACAATGGACTAGATATGTATTTCTTTATATTGCTGATTCAATGCAATAATAAACTTTTTATTACCGTTTTTCTCACAAACTTTATTGAACATTTTATACATATAAATATCTATAACACGTGTGTTTATGTAATGAGGAGTTTTCGATTAAGGGCGAATTGATGAGGTGGGAATAAAAAAAGTTGGAATGGAATTCTTTTTTTTTTGCTTACAAGGTCTATTTACCGAATATTATATCGTTTAGGTGTACGTTGTATATCCAACGGTTAATGACTCCATTGCATTTATTCACTATTAGTCTGATAATGCCACAGAAAATGTCAAATTGTATGTTATAAATATTTCCTGATACATATCGCTTCACATAGTCTTCATATAAGCCAAAAAAAATGGGTAATAATCTGTCTGCGATGCTCTTTTAAAAACATGATCTCTTTTTCAACAACTATGCCGACGGCTATAAAAAACAAACGTTTTTAGATGTAAGGGACCAAGGTAGCCTTGATCAATCTCGTATGAATCACACGATCCATATACGATAATTGTTACTGCTAACAGAAGAAAAAGTACCGAATAGAAACAAAACTACATTACACTAAATGACGGGAATTACTAAATATTACGGGGAAATACTTTTATTTATTATTTTTTTTAGGTTAAAATTTGTTTGGCAACCGTTTCTGGAATATGTTAAGTTGTTTCAATTCATTTCACTGATTCTATTAACACTAAATTTGCCCTACATGATCTATTTTTAAGACATCCTCTTGTTTTTTTTTAATATATAGTTTATATAGATAGTGATTTTTAAAATGTTAAAGTCCGCCGTATACCTCACTTCTACTTCAATCTTTATCGATACTTGAATATAACCGAATCTTCTTGAATGTGCTTGCTTTATTGAAAGATCACTTTTGTTAGAAAATAGGACGGCTGCTGTTATCCAAAAAATCATTCAAAATAGATCACGAGCACTTCCAAAAACCGTGATCACCATCTAATCAGCTAAATGTACTGATTACTTTTTCAGTGAATCATTCATTATCATTACACTGAACAACAAAGTTTTTGTTTCGGGGTTTAAATTAGCTGATTTTAATGTATTTCCACGTGTTAAAACCGAAAGTGACCATAAAAATTATATATTAACTTTTGTTTTCAAAATATACTATCATTATATTATATATATATGTGTATATTGAGTTTTCAACACATGAAATATTTCATCACCAACAGTTGGTACACACGTTTGTTTACATAATTTCCTTCTCTTCAGCTGTTCATAAGTAGTAAACATAACCTATGCGAGTTTGTCAGTTGTACCTGCCTGGTTGCTATTGAAATTATTGTGTGAAGTTGATTTTCAAATTAATTTAACTGCTGATCTGAAATGCCTCGAAAGTGTGTGAATTCCGTCGATAGCTTTTGCTATATACATATGTGGTGAAATAACATTTTTGGCTCAGAAACGTAAGACTGCCTATGAATATTATTTTCTTGGAATAAATCATGGGCTCCTCATATATGTTGCAATTCTTCTTCCGTCATATTGCGAGAGTGGCTGAAAAATAAAAACCGGGCAATGGCTTTTCAGTACCTATGAATTGGCGTGAGCCTACCAATCATACAGACGACTGTTATATCTGCTTAACTCCTCCCATTAAGCATCGTTTATCTGTGAAGAAAAGAGGAACGGTTAAATACCCTAATTTCCCATCTGCTTTTCGGCCTGCACCACACTCAGACACTTTACCGGTCCCTTCTCCATCCCAAAACTATGAAATTTTAGAGGAAGGTGATAAAGACTGTGTAGAAGGAGCAACCCATCCTTCTACATCTTATGACCCTGATTTTGAGGTAAGCAATAGGTCTAGTGATCCGCACAGAATTAGTCAAGCAGAATGAATGACCTTATAAGAGATCTTGGCTTGCCTAAGGAAAAGGCTGAGCTTTTAGGGTCAAGACTACAACAGTGGAATCTTCTAAAACATGATGTGAAAATATCTTAGTACAGACAGCGTCAAAAAGATTTACTTCCTTTTTTTGAAAAGAAAGAAAACCTGGTAGTTTGTTCTGATGTTAATGGTTTAATGAAGTGCTTGAATTTGGATCACACTACATCTGAATGGAGACTGTTTATAGACTCTTCAAAACTAAGCTTAAAAGCTGTACTTTTGCAAAATGGAAATCAGCTACCTTCTATTCCTATAGGTCATGCAGTTCACATGAGGGAAACTTATGTAAATATGAAAATACTTCTCCAATCAATCAAATATGAACAACAAAAGTGGCAAATCTGTGGTGATCTGAAAGTCATTGCTATACTCCTAGGAATGCAATTAGGGTTCACCAAGTACTGTTGTTTTTTGTGTCTGTGGGACAGTCGGGATAGAAAATCTCACTATAAAAAAATGAACTGGCCTAGACGAGACCTAAATCCTAATGAGAAAAATGTAGTTGACGCGCCTCTTGTACATCCTAAGGATGTTCTCCTTCCCCCATTACATATTAAGTTGGGACTAATGAACTTGAGAGCAAAGTTTCCCAGGTTAAGTGATGCAAAAGTCAAGGAAGGCATCTTTAGTGGGCCTCAAATCCGTGAAATCGTAAATGATCCTGCTTTTGACATGATTTTAACAGGAAATGAAAAAAAACACTGGGAAGCCTTTAAGGGAGTTGTACATGGGTTTTTAGGTTAGAAAAGATATGATAACTTTACAGGATTGGTTAAACAGCTTCTTCAAGCTTACCACCAACTTGGATGCAACATGTCCTTAAAAATCATTTTCTTTACTCTCATCTTAATTTCTTCCCACAAAACTGTAGAGCTGTGAGTGACGAACATGGTAAAAGATTCCATCAAGACATTGCCTTAATGGAGATATCGGGGCCGTTGGAATGAAGCAATGCTTGCAGACTACTGCTGGTCTGTATGTAGGGATGCTCCAGAAGTGTTTTATTAAAAACAAGCTAAACGACAGCGATCTTGCAATGCATCGGATTGATTTAATTGAAATTTGGTGGTACAAACTTCTTTTATTTGTCAAAACTCTAAGAATAATGTTTTTTTTTATCAATTTTGTACTTAAAATATTCTAACAGAAACATAACAATATTGTTCTATGTACTTTCACTTTTCACTTTAAGATTAAGTGCTGTGTATCCCAAAAACCAGAGCTAATAAAAATTTTTATTGTCATTTTCGTTTTTATCATCCCAAAATTAGTAGAAATTGACTAACTTAGTGTAGGAAACATTCAAAAAATATTTTTTTGTTGTGCAGTGTTATCTATCGTTCGCATTAGCTTTTGTTTCATTACAACTGAATACTGAGTGATAAATTGATGCTTTTTTTCAACTGTTTAGTATTGGCGAAAAAATTTGCCCAAGTTCGCGACGGAAAAGCTCACTCTAAACAAACTACTGAATCAGTTACACGATTTTGTTTATTTATAATTACCAGAGCTGTAAATTACTATTTCATTTTTGAAATAATTCGCGAATTTGCAAATTTTGAATTAATTCTTTTCACACAAAAAAATGAATTGAATGATATTTGAGTCAATTCAAATGAATTTGTTAAAGTGAATTGCAATTCACTTCCAGTTCAGTTGAGTTAATTCAAATGAATTAGAAAAAATAATTAGCAATTCGATAACAACTCATTAAATTGAAATTTAAATCAAGTTTGTAAGTAAATATTCAGAAAGCATCACATCACAATCGTTTTGTTAGACAATTATTTTTTTTGTAAAAGACAGCAAGCCCTACTCATTTTTTGTAGAGGCCAAAGACAACAAGATTAGATTTACAATTCAAATCCAGCATTTGGAAGGTAGCGGCAGAATAAGAATTAATTATTAGGCATCGGCAGAATAGAAATTGTATTTTAGAGGTATCGGTGTAAATCCTTAGATATCGAAAAAATTTGGCTTAGAAACTTAAACTTTTATTTTTTTTATTAAATAGTATGAAAATATGATTAAAGAAGTATTTAACAATAATTTTTTGGTTTAAATACTCTCATATTTGTATACTGTGGGAAATATCTTTTTTCAAATTTTTCAATCGAGTTTCAAAGATTTTAGCATTTTTGAATCCCAACATAACATTATCTCTGCGTCTGCTCTTAAATTTGATTGATTGCAACTCATTTTATTTCATTCATTTCAATTGCGATTCATTGTTCTAATTCATTTGAGTGAATTCAAAAGCAATTCAAACGAATTGGAAATGAATTGCAATTCGCTTTAACAAATTCATTTGAATTGGAAACGAATCAAAATTTATTTCTGCCTTTTCGTTTGATTTGATTAAAATTTTATTAAATTTTGTTTTTTTGTTGTGAAAAGATTTAGTTCAAAATTTAGTTAATATGTAACGAATTAAAGTCAAAAAAGAATAATTCATTTACAACTCTGATAATTACTAGTACATACGGCATAAACGAAGTAGGTAGTCGTCGTTTATCTTTTGGCGGCAATGGGATTACCTACCAATATTGTTTTTAAAAAACTAGAGTCACTCAAAATGCACATGGATTTTTTCTCCCTGCATTTATATCGGGTAAAGCTCATGTAAATTTACGTTGTCTTATAAAATTAATTAATATAAAAGCAATCAAATAATAGCAAGCTCAAAGTGGCGGGGTATGATATTTTATTTATCGAAGAGCTTGGAACTTACTAATCAGAAGAAACAAATAAGTTCGCAAAATATTAATGAGTGCTCCTTATTTTCTTAATACGCTTCTTAGATTTTTGCATAAGAAGGTACTTTTATAATCGCTTATCAAAACTTATTGATATTGACACAGCTATTTAAAAGATTTATGGATGTTATCAAATTTATTTTTAACTTGTAATTTAATGTACAATTTTGTGAAAGATTTTAATTATTAATATAAATTTTGAGTTTGCAATTGTTACATAAGTATTTTATTCGTAGTATTCAAATTATTAAAACAAACAATTTTGTTTTATTTTAAAATATTGATTTTCGAGTTCAAGATTGTTGACTTATTTAAAAATTGCCATAATTGCGATTTGTTTAGCAGGTCATTTACATTTTTTTTATAGTTAAAATAATTAATAAATTGAAATAATTTTCGCACTAAAATAATGAAAATCCGCTATGAAAATGGTGGTTCTGCTAAAGTTACATTTCGTAAAATTCATGGTATTTTCGGACAACTATAAAGAATTTGGTCGTTAAATTTGAGTCGACAGGAGGCTCAATACAAAATGTGCAAACACCAAAGCGTGTTCAACTGAGTCATTCAACTGAAAAAATCGCAGTCGTAATCCACAGTGTTGAAGCAGATCCAAATTTGCCAATTCCTCAACGTTCTTAACAATTGGGGTTATCCAAAACCACTTTGAAGCCTTAAAAGATTCAATTGGTGCAGGAGTTGAAGCCGACCGACCATTCTCATCGCCGTAGATTTGCTCAATTTAACCGGCTGGTTTTTCTGGAATCCCATTTTCAACAAGCAAAATTGCCGCATTTGGGCTTGTGAAAATCCTAGAGCGATTATTGAGAAGCCTTTGCATACTTAACGTGTCACTGTGCGGTGCGCTATGTGGTTTGGAGGTGTTATTGGGCAGTTTTTTTTAACATGAGGCTGGGTCAACGGATCACATTATCGCGAGATCCTAACAACTAAATTTTGGACTATTATTGACGATGTGGATATCACTGTTATGTGGTTTCAACAGGAGGATGCCACATTGTCACACAGCCAATGAAATGATCAATGTATTGCAACCCAACTTTTCCGATCGCATAATTTCACGACAATCAGCAGTTAAGTGGCCAGCCAGATCGTGTGATTTAACATCACTGGATTATTTTTTGTTTGGCTATGCTAAGGACAAAGTCTATACGGAGCCAATCGAATCGATTTCAAACTTAAAACTCGAAATCCGTGATGTAATTAACGTAATAGGATCGCAATTTTGTCAAAAAGTGACCAAAAACTTTGAAAGAATCGACAACTGTCAGCGTGGTCGTGGTGGATATTTACCAGATATCATTTTCCATTTTTAGTGATTATTAATTAGGCGTTAATAGAAACAAACAAAATTGTCGCATATGGGGCAGGAAATCCACAATTAGTCCTCGACAAACCATTAAATCCAAAGAAAGTGACCATATGGTCACTTAACGAGAAAGGACGTCGTCGTGAATTCTTTGCGCTACCAAACCATTTGTGACCACAGTTGGCTAATGTTGACACCTTTGGCCACAATTGGTTAATGTTGACATTAGTGGCATTTGGTTTTAGCGAGTAGGCGCCGTATAAGTCATAGCGGCACCTAAACGTTGCCTTTAGTGAAGAATTTCAATTTTTTTTTTGTTTTTCAATTGAGCGGTTATGTAAACAAACAAAATTGTCGCACATGTGGCCCACAAAATCCACAAACAGTCGTCGAAAAAAACATTAAATCTAAAGAAAGTGACCATATGGTGGGATTTCAGGTCAGGTGGTATCGTCGGTTCATATTTTTTCGAAAATGAGCAAGAAAACACCAACGCCGGGAATTTTTTGCACTACCAAACCATTTGTGGCCACAATTGGCTAATGTGGTCATCAGTGACCTTTGGTTTCAACAAGACGGCGCCATAAGCCACACTGCCATCCGAACAATTCAGCTATTGCATCAGAAATTTTCTGGATTTGGTGATGTTAATTGACCTCCTCGCTTTTGTGATTAACGCCGCTGGATTATTTTCAGTGGGGCTTCTTAAAAGACCGCTTTTATGTGAACAAGCAGCAAACAACTGCCGCTCTGAAAGATAAAATTCTGAGCTGCATTGAGGGGACAAGGGAAGCAAAATGTGCTTCAAAATTTTATGAAAAGAGTAGACGTCTACCAACGTGCTAGAGATTGACGTTTGTCGGACATTATATTCCATTATTAATTCCCATATTTCTAATTGGTACATTAGTATCTATAAAAGTGAAGCTGTTAAAAAAAGTATGTGACAATTTACTTCCTAACCTCAAACTTGCCCACTCTTTATTTAAAAAAAAAAAAAAAAAAAAAAAAAACAAATTATGTGGAATATAGTTTAATTATCCTCGTATTCTAAATAATTTGAATGAAAGCGGGGATGACATAGAACTTTATTAAACATTTGTTGAATTAACGGCCATTATTTACTATACATACAATGCTATATTTCAAAGTGTCTTAGATTCATCTTTCTTCTAAATTAAGTGCCACCCTAATTTTTATATATTTTTATGATGTTACTGGCATTCGGTTAATTTTTGTTTTTTTTTTATTATTTTTCCATTTAAAATAAAAATTTTTCTTTTTCTTTTTAGTGCATAAAGTAAATATACACATATTTATGTGTGTGTATAGTCCACACACAAAAGCACATATATTTTGGCATGTATGAGTATATAACTGAAATTATCTGTTTGTTTTAATTTTTATGGATACTTGAGTTCATTTTTTCTCTAATTTATTAGTTCACTAAATATATTTTGCTACCGTTTCTTTGTTATTATCTCATCTAAAATGTTTTTCTTTTTTATTTTCAAAGAAACTTTTGTCTTTAACTAAAGATGGCTGATGATAGATTTTTCTGCAAATTACGGTTGCAAAAAAAAATTTTTAAGATTTCAATTTGAATAAAAAAGTTGTTTTTAGTGATAAAATCTTAATAAAAATGGTTTTTGCTGCAATAGTAAAATGTACCACCACTAACTTTTTTTAAATTTTAATTGTTTTTCTGTTCGAAGTAAATATTTTTGGATTCTAAATTAATTGAAATATTAATAAAGTTGTTTAATCAAAATTACTAATTTTGATTTCGCTTAAATTCACGTATATTTTAATTTAAAAATTACTTACAAATTCATTATTACAGAAAACTAGTATAAAGTAATGCAGCATTTTCTGGACCTAAACATCTGCCATCCGCATTATTTCTTTCATAAAAGTTTTTAACCACTTTTCGCCAAAATGGCGGTCCTATTTCGTTAATAACATAATGAATTTTGAGTTCTAGGGCTGAAATCGATTTGATTAGCTGCGTATAGACTCTGTCCTGGACATAGCCCCACAAAAAATAATCCAGTGGTGTTAAATTATACGATCTGGTTAGCCATATAACTTCTAATTGTCGTGAAATTATGCGATCGGGAAATTTGTTTTGCAATAAATTGTTCATTTCATTGGCTGTGTGACATTTGGCATCATCCTGTTAAAACCACATGTCAGTGAGTGAGTTTTTAGCATCTCGCGATACCGTGATCTATTGACCGTTACCGCATTTCCAACCTCATCGAAAAAAAAAATCGGCCTCCTGACTACATAGCGCGCCATATAGTGACACGTTGAGCATGTAAAGGCTTCTTAATAATTGTTCTAGAATTTTCAGAATCACATATGCGGCAATTTTGATTGTTAACATATCCTGACAAGTAAAAATGAGCTTCGTATGAAAAAATGATTTTTTCAGAAAAACCAGCCGGTTTTTCCTGAACAAATTGAGCAAATATACGGCGATGTGAATGGTCAGTCGGCTTCAATTCCTGCACCAGTTGAACCTTATAATCCTGCGGTTGACGGCTGTGTTTTCAGTTGAACGATCCAGCCGAACACGCGTTGCTGTTCGCTTATTTTATATAGAGCCTGTCGACTCAAATTTAACGTCCCATTTCTTAATAGCGGTCTCGGAAGAACGATATGCTGTCCGAAAATATCACGAATTTTACGAAATATAACTTTAAAAGAAATACCACTTTCATAGTCCATTTTAATTATTTTAATGCGGGCTTCGCATCTACTACGAACACATCAAACCACTAAATTTCAAAACCATTATGTTGTTGGTGTTGCCACAATTGAAAAACAAACTTCTTGTTGAAAAATGCGTAATAATTTTATCTAACAAGAAAATAAATGATTTAAAAAAGAAAAAGTAAAAAACAAAAGATATGTTATTCTGGTTTTAATACCCTTGCTTGACTTCAACATCATGATCAAAAAAATCATCATGTAAATGTTGTTTTGTTTGACAATAAGCAATATACAGTTGAAGAACGTGAAATTTTTGTTACTGATTATTTCAACGATATTGGTGCTGTCAGTTTAACGTAACGTAAATTTCGTCGTTAAGCAAAAAATGTTTATCAATTAGATAATCATTTGCTAATATGATTTTTTTAACTTAATGCGAAAAATCATTTACTCCTAAGGAATCGTAACCATTTCTTCTTAAAGTAAAAGTGACATGAACTAAAACATCGTCAATTAGATGTAATTCTAGAAGTTTCTGTTCATAACTTGTGAGTAGCAATTATAGCAGTGTCATATGCAAATATTGCAATGGTTAGATTATCTATATATAGTAAACATATCTAACATGTAAATCACGTAGAGAATTTTGGCTAAAACAATGTCTTGAAGAATCATGGATATGACTTAAAGAGCAAATAATAAGGTGCTGGGACTAGCATTTTTTAATTTATACAGCAATTCCTTGTGCAACAACTAGAAGTGCTTCTCTACACTGCCGAACGAGCATACTAACCAGCGAAAACAATTCAATATACTCATATCCACAAAATGGATAAAGCTTGTTTTTTGACATAATTTTTAAACCGATACCCCTTTTCTAATTGTAATGAGTATTTAAACAATTACATTATAATTTCAGTACCATTAGTCCCCCCGGGGGCACATAAATATGGTCTTTATAGAACTTCGACTATCTAGACACAGTGCAACTGGTGAAAAAGGGAGCCCAGTCCCCTGAAGTCAGCAGGGGTACAACTGGAAACTCGACTTTATTTCCACGGGAATTAGTGACCCGCAGAGTTTCGTTATTTGTCTCTTTAGACACTTAACTGTTCTCTGGCTGGTTATTGAGGTTGGCCCTATATGGGAGTATCGTGGTGGTTGTGGTTTCGCGGCCCCATAACAGTATAATGGTTATTATGGTGGCCAGGATCATCTCACTGTTAATGACACTCTAAGTGAATGATCCAGTCCAGTGAGCATGCTAGACATGTGTTCTGGAGAGGAGTTGGAAAGTCTCCAACTCTTAAGCAAGGAGTGATAATTTGCAGCCCTGCTCTGGAATCATCGAAGTTGCAACTAGAAAGTTCTGTTGCATAGAATTATAGCTTTGGCTTCCTAGGACGAGCATGACGTTCCAAATTATGCAGTGGTTAGATCCACCATTTGATTAAGGCTTCATGGCCAGGCGCGGATGTAAATCGAATCACACAGTACCATTAGTAAAAACAATTTTAATTGAGAAAAGTTAGTAGCATTGAATGATAGTTAATGGTAGTAAAAAATTTCAAATAGTGATATGGTTAGTTTTTAATAGACCTACAAGACATAGTTATTCTCCTCCCTTATTTTTACATGAGTTACATTTTGCCTTTGAATTTGTGGAACTATTATTTAGTTAACGAGACTTAAAAAATGCTTAAATGTTCGAACAAAGGATTGCTTAGTTCGCAGATGTATGTAGTCATGCCGAGACTCTATCTTAACAAGATTAAATATGCCAAACGGCTAAAGCAAAATTTATTTTTTTTAAAGTTAAGTTGCGAAACAATAAACTTGATGTAACCATACGGTAAGATTACTTTTCAAATACTTTACCAATGAAAAAATTAGTTTCTAAAAAAAATATGGAAACAGAGTTGTTAAACAGTCTATTTATAAAATTTTACAAAAATTTTCAGTTTTTATTCGACCATTTTTATTTTTATTAAAAAATAATAATAATTTTTTGTTTTTGTAAAATATAAAAAATAATTTCCTGAAGAAGCTTTCCACAGGAAAGCGAAATATCGAAAAAATAAATCGTTAAATTTTAATTTAAAAAGGCCATTTAAAAGATTAATACATATTTAATTTTACAAAAATTTTAATAAATAAAACTTATTGCAGTAAAATTCTTTTTATATTCTTCTAGGCGAATTAATCGAAGATAAACCCCACAAACGCAATTCCGTTCGTTTAACAATACGCAAAGTAATGTACGCTCCCTCTAAAGTGGGCGAACAACCATCTATTGAAGTGAGTAAAGAGTTTATGATGAAACCAAATAAAATTCATTTGGAGGCCAGTCTTGATAAGGAACTATATCATCATGGCGAAAAGATATCGGTGAATGTGCATGTGGCTAACAATTCTAATCGAACGGTTAAGAAAATTAAAGTTTATGTCAGGCAATTTGCCGATATTTGTTTATTTTCAACGGCCCAATATAAGTCGGTTGTGGCCGAAACAGAATCCGAAGATGGCTGCCAAGTATTGCCAGGCTTTACACTTTCGAAAGTGTTTGAGCTGTGTCCTCTGCTGGCAAATAACAAAGATAAATGGGGTTTAGCTTTGGATGGTCAATTAAAGCATGAGGACACCAATCTAGCATCGAGTACTCTGATAACAAATCCAGCACAACGTGAAAGTCTTGGCATAATTGTTCATTATAAAGTCAAGGTGAAATTATTAATAAGTGGGCCTTTATTGGGCCGTGACTTGGTTGCCGAATTGCCATTTACTCTTATGCATCCCAAGCCGGAAGAAGAGGAGAATCCATTGCTAAGCGATAAATCACCAAGACAAAGCTTACGCGATAATCAATTGCTAGTGGTGGCTAATGATGATGCCAACTCCAATTCCACAAATGCTGGCGTCCATGAGGTACCCACCACAAATCTTATACAACTTGATGATGATGACGCCCAAGATGATGATATTATATTTGAAGATTTTGCCCGTCTACGACTAAAAGGTGCTGAAACAGAAGCCTAAGTGAAGTAAAAAACTATATTTATGATTTTAAAATAATGCCATTTCTTTAGATGAAACTCAATTGATAAGAAACAATTGATTTATATTTATAATATCATCGACCGTTATATGCAAAATATTTTAACTGAAATTTTAAATTAAATCTTTTTTAACTATTTTAAGGAGACGGTCTCAAGTTGCTATAAAAAAAAGAAGAATTGAAGAATTCAAATTCGAAAGAAACAAAAATGGGCAAGAAATTTCAAATAATTTTTATTTAGTAAATAACTCAGTTATGTTTTTAATAATTATATAAAAGTAAACAAAATCACAAAGTTAAAACAATAATTATATTAATTCTATGTCTTAATGTTAACGAAATTGACAACTACGATGATGTTGATAATGAAGATGATTATAACAATTAAAGATTATTATGATAATGACCATAGTTCTATGTATGCCTTTATCTGTGTATTTATGTTTATACTCTATATATATATATACATACTATATTAGAAAAAAAAACAAAAACAACAGCAACAAACTGCATTGTATGTGTCTAGAATTTAAGTTATAATTTATTTTACTTCTAGCTCTCCAACTCTGCTCCTTCTAATTGTTTTTTATTGTGGCTTTATAAACATAAATTAATAATGTTGTATTTAAATATCGCAAGGCTTATAAAAAATATGATTTACGAATATACCAATTTTTTTTATATATTTTTAATTATTTAAACGAATTTCTTTAAAGCTGTAATTTTATGTATTTCTGTTTATGGCATTTCACCCTTAAAGCTGCTTTCTTAGAACACTTAAAATTAAATACTTTAATGATATTTTTGTTATGCACATTTATAGTCGAATACACAATAAAAAAAAATTATACAAACACATATATACAACACAAAATTACACAAATTCCCTTTATAAAATTTAAAAACTACACTAAATATACACAAAGAAAAAAATCTTAAAATTATAAACGATTTTTTATTTCGACACGAATATTAATATTTTTGCTTATTTTTTGTAAGAATATAGAAAAATAAGATTTCAAATTAGTTACAAATCCATACAATTTTTTTTTTTTTGTATTATTGATTATATTAATTTTCATCTTCAAAGCGAATTCACAGTTGTTTTTGTTCAGAAAATCGAAACCCTATAATATTGCTTGTTGACAGTCGAGGAGTATCCAAAACTTGTCGAAGTACCAATTTTTCCAACGAAAAGAAAAACACTTAAGACACAAAATTTCAAGTCTTTATATCCTTCTAAAAATTTTAAATAAATTTAATCAGTTTAAAAATACATTTTAAATTTTGCATATATACTTTTGTACTGTACTGTACTTTGTTTAAATAAAGTACGTTTTCTTTAATTACCTCATGCTATTGAGGTTTAAAATTATTTTTCGAACATGCTTTTCGTTTTTGGAAATCATTAGACTTTTAAGTCGAAAGGGTTTACAGAAAACACCATAAAAAAACTATAGCACAATTACTAATTCTTACTTCTATAAAGAACGTAACTAAAATTTGTCGGGAATCAGATCTTTCAATTCCTCTGATTATTAAATTCCTTTCAATTGCCTTTAAAGAGAGCCATGTGCTATAAATTGAGCGATTTGTGAATATGAAATCTAAAAATCATGATTTGTATTCTCCAAGTAGCAAACTTTGGCGATTTTAAAAGTTATTCTATAATAAATTTTGTTTCAGTTGAACATTAGAGAGACAATAAAATGATATAGAAATAAAAAATTTAAATTTCGACAAATTTTTTTTTTGAATAAAAAATCGAAAAATTAACTGTCAATTAGTTGGTTGGGGAAACATGTTCGAAATATTTCATGAGCGATGCATATAAATTAAAAAATATTTTTTAGTCCCTACTTCCCTAGCCCCTAGGACGTGCTTTTTTTCAGTATTTTGACCCATGTGTAATTTGGCACGCCAAAACTGTCAATTTACAATGTAGAACGCATAAAAATTAATTTAGTTAAGTATAGACCTGGTGATAAGTATAATTTTGATGTATTAATTATAGAGACAACATTTCTCTCTCTCTCTCTCTCTCTCTCTCTCTTACTTTCTTTCAGTCTGACATTTTCATTTTTAAAAAATAATTTCTTAATACAAAATTAAACTTATACATTTGCTATTGCATTGATTCGAATCGAAATTTATTTTTAACACTTGCCAGAATATTTTCTCAGAAATGTCATACTTGCTGCAGTATCATGCAAAGCTTTTTTAAAGACTCAGGATTGCTTTAGGTAGTAATAATATAAAAGTGGTTTCGAAAATTGAAAGGAACTTGTTGCAGTTTTGAAAAGATTCTGATTTTTTTTTTGCTGAAATTCAAATAGAACGGATGGAATATCACTGCGAAATCAGTACACTTCTTACACTGAAAAAAATTTTCGAAATTTAATTTAAATTTCTATTTGACAATTTTTGTTTTCTATCTATATGTACCAACATGGGCAACAGTTGAAACTAGAATCCATATTTAAAGTTTTTAATTGCATTTATTTTATTATGTTCATTTAAATACAAAGTATTTTTAATATTAATTTAATTAATTTTACTATTAATAAAAAAAGCCTACTTACAGTCAGTTTCAAAGAAAAGCTTTAATATAATTATTGCATTTTAAATAAAAGTAATTCAAGCAATTAAAATAATTTATTACAAATAAAAATATTTTTATACAATACACAAACAAACAAACAAACATGCCTACACGGAATATATTTCAAAATTAATTTAGCTATAAAATAGTTATTATTAATAAGATTACTATTAGAAAAACGATAATCTATTAATTTGGCAAAATTATTTGAAAGAATTTAAAGGTTAAAAGCTTATCATTGTTAAAAATTTGATATTTTAAAAATGATGTATTAATAAATTTTCACCAATAACAACACAATCGGGCATGTTCTCAAAAACGCAAAACGCTTCAAATTTGGTGTTCTGAAAAACGCAAGTAAAATCTTGCGTTTTGAAGACACAAAATAGGTGTTCTGACAAACGCTAAACGCTTAATATTTGCGATTTCAACTCGCAAGCATTTACTGAAGTGAACTGATTGAGTGTGCTTATACAAAACATTAAAGACAAAATAAAATGGTTCACAATTAAATTTTAATATGTTTTCTTTTTATTTCAACAAAAATTTAAAGCAATTTTACACTATTTAAATTAAAAATACCAATTTTAAAATTGTCTTGTTTTTTTCTTAAGTTCCTGTGTCAATTGTTTACTTTAAAATGGCGATTTGAACAAACAGCTGATCAAAAGATCAAAAAGAAAAACAAATCGCCAGCAAAATTTACGATTTATAGAACATCTAAAATTGAAATTGACGTTTTTAAGTCGCCTGGCGATTTGAAAACCTTGCGATTGCGAGAACATGCCCGAATGTATAACATTATAAAATATAATTTTACAAAAGCAAAAATTTATATCGATCCAAATTTTAAAAGCAATTAATTGATATTAACACAATTTGTTCTTTTTAAGCTTAAGCCTTAAGTGATTGCTTGTCGAGAAACGTTTGGCCTAACGTTTGGCAAGCCCAAAATACATTTTATTAAAATTTTTTGTCTCAACTGGAGTTCAGTTAAATTAATACACTTGTGCTCTCAAACTTAAAAAATGTTCTTTCCTATAGAATAAACTCACTGTCACTGTTTCTTTCAAATTTTGTAATTACTGTTTCTTCATTTGGTTAGACAGTAAACTGTCGGTCAAATGATGAAAACACAAAAATTAAGCTTTGACATTTTTTGAGATTTATTTACTAAAAAGTTGGTAAATTTTAAGCATGCAACGCTACACTCTTGACCAAAAAACTTGAATTTTGAAAATGTAAATACTAAAGAGTATTCCCTATAGAATAAACTAACTATCACTGTTCCTTTCAACTTTTGTAATTAATGTTTCTTCATTTGAGGTGTAAATTGAAAGACCTGTGTCACATCAATTGATATTTGTTGATACAAAACCTGGCAATATTAATTGTTCCTTCATTTGCGGTGCAGACTGATATTAACAGGTCTCCAAATTTTGGGTTAGAAAGTAAATTGTCGGTCAAATGATTAAAGCTAAGAAATTAAGCTGTCATCCTTTGACATTTATTTAGTAAAAAGTTGGAAAATTTTAACCATGGACCGCTACACTCTTGAGCAAAGAATTTTTGTTGTGAAAATTGTCTGTTAAAATGGTGAACGTTTCACTGCATCACTTCGTAAAATTTGAGTAATCATTTCGCGTTATTGGAACGCTAAATTCGAAGCTCACGGTATTTTAGCTGACAATAGGCCAAAACAAAACGCTCGTAGTGGCCATATAGTGAAGTGTTGACAATGAGCCTGAAACATCAACTCGTCGACATTCGTAATAACCTAGACTTTTTTCTTCACGCTTATAAAGTGTAACTCGCTCAAGAATTAAAACCGACCGACCATTGTTTGCATCGAATGTTTGTGAATTGTCTGTTGGAAAAACTGAATGAAAACAAAACGCATTTTCAGCAAAATTATCTTTAGTGATGGGGCTTATTTGCAATTTGGCGGTTGTGTAAACAAACAAAATTGTGGCATATGGGGCTTACAAAATCTACAAACAGTTTTCGAAAAATTATTACAGCCAAAGAAAGTAACCAGATGTTACGGTTTGTGGTCGGGTGTCATCATCTGCCCATATTTTTTTCGTGAATGAGCAAGGAAACGCCTTCACCGTGAATTCTTTACGCTAAGAAACCATAATTATCAATTTTTTGTGGCCACAATTGACTAATGTTGACATAAGTGGCCTTCGGTTTCACTAAGACGGCGCCACAAGCCACACTGCCACCCAAACAATTCAGTTATTGCATAATATATCGATTTGGCGATGCCAAGGGAAGCTTTGTTTCTTCAATGTGCTTCAAAATTTTTTGAAAAGAGCAGACGTGTTAGAGATGGACATTTGTCCGACATATTTTACATTGTCCCCCCGGGGGCACATTTATTGGTCTTTATAGAATACTTGACTATCTATACCTGTGCTGCTGGGGGTATGTGGAAGCCCAGTCCCCTGAAGGCAGCAGGGTTCAACTGGAAACTTCATGTTATTTTCACGGGAATCAGTAGCCCGCAGAGTTTCCGCTCTTTGTCTCTTTAGACATTTAGCTGCTTCTCTGACTGATTATTGAGGTCGGCCCTTCGGGAGTATCCTGGTGGCTGTGGTTTTGCGGCCCCATACAGGTCTGTTTTTATGGTGGCCAGGATCATCTCGCCTTTAATAACACCCACTAGTGAATGATCCAGATCCAGTGAGCATGCTAGTCATGTGTTCTGGACAGGAGTTGGATAGTCTCCAGCTCCTCAGCAGGGAGAAGTGGTTTGCAGCCCTGCTCTGGAACCGCTGAAATTGCAACTAGGAAAGACCTGTTGCTAGAATTAGTCTTCGGCTTCCTAGGACGTGAATGACGTTGCTTTTCATTCACAGTGGCTTGACCACCATCTGATTAAGGCCCACGGCCAGGTGCAGATGTAAATCTTATAACGAAATATTTTACGTTGTTATCAATAGGACTGAAGTTGTAAAAACTGTTTGTGTTTTAAGCAAACATACTTTCAAAACTCAAATTTTGCCCAGCCGTAAGTTGATGCAAAACCTGGAAATAATTACCGGCAAATCTATTTGTTAATTGGCAATAATTTCCCTTGGACCTTTTTTTAATTCCACTATTCGACTATGCTTTTTTAATGATTAAAATGTAATTTAAAAACTTTGACCAAAATATTCTGTAATTTTTTGTAAATTGGTGTTAAACAAGCGTTTTGTCGCTTGTTTAACAGTTTACTTGTTTAATAGTTTATAAATCGCTAAATAATTTTCACCAAGTTCTAAGGTTAAGGGATGTGTGGGGCTTTTCATTAAATAAAGAAAAATAGTTGTCGAAAATTTTTGAAATTTAAATTTTTAGCTAAAATTGTGTAAAGATTATTGGGTAAATTTTTAATAGAGATCAATTAATTTAAAAAGGGTTAAACACGATAGCTTTCAAAACCATTGATTTCCATCATAAAACCTGTGTATTAGTCTTGATTTTTTATGGTTAATGAATGGAACGTACGATTGTGATTTATAGAACGCTAATTAAATCGCAGTCTATGACAAAATATAATTCATAAAATATTTTATTTTCGATGATGTATTTGTGTTAAATATCACCTTTAAAGAAAATTGCAAAATTTTGAAATTCCCATTTAAATATAATTGTAATTGTAATTTCGATCGATAGGGAATTAAATTATTTCATAGATAATGTTCTATTTAATGATTAGTTTTTGTTTAGTATATATTAACTTAATAACTTTCAATTGACTTTAAAGTTCATAAGCCAATTGCTTAGATAATCGTTCAACTTTTGTATTTTAAAATACTTTAAAGACACTTAAATAAATTCCACACAAAACATTAAATAAATAATTCACATTTTTTTTAAAAAACATTTAACACAAAACGTTGTTTCATTTTCTTTTTCTTATAATTAAAACTGACTTTTTACTCTTATGCACAGGGCAGGTCAAAATTGAAAAGTAATTTTAATCTAAAATCAATAAGTATTAGATAAGAAATAAGAATATTTTCAAACTACTGGCACACTAAACTTGTTCGTTCACACTCACCTCACCAGCTGCATTTGGCGTGAAAATTAATTGTTACCACTTCAATGGATTAAACTTCAATCGATTAAAATTGTTTTCAATATTTGAAGTTATAAAAGAAATCAATTTATACGCTTTAAAACAATACCTAAACTATTGTTATACAGAATTTGGAAATATAAAATAAATTTATGTAATTAGAACTGAAAGGAAATTAGCTAAATAAGTAGAACTTTTTTTTTTATTTTTAAAGATACTAAATAAAAATTAAATTTATTACATGTTAGTCTTATGAATATGTGCAACATACGATAATGATCATTGGAAACTAGTTTAAAATTAATATTTAGCTTAACCGTTTAACGGTCTTATTAAATAATTTAACGATTTTATTTTTTTCAATATTTCGCTTTCCTTTGGAAAGCTTCTTCAGGAAAAAATTTTTTATATTTTATATTTTTATTTTTTATATTTTTTCCTGAAGAAGCTTTCCAAAGGAAAGCGAAATATTGAAAAAAATAAAATCGTTAAATTATTTAATAAGACCGTTAAAAGATTATATCATATTTAATAAAATTTAAAAAAAAGGTCGAATAAAAATAAAAGTATTTAGCTTAACTTTAATTTAAGCTTTTCTTTGTCTCAATTTCAATATGCCTCAATATAATTTAAGCTTTTTTAATAAGATTTTATTTGAAATTGTTGAAAAACAAAAAAAAAAAAAAAATTTGGGAAAATTAAAATTAAAAATTAAAAGGAAAGAAAACAAAAATTAAAATCTTGCAAAGAAAATATTTTTTATTTATTAACACCAATAATAATTACAGTTATTTTAATATTTTATTAATAATTTTTAATATTTTATTAGTAATTTATTATTTAAGCAATAGGTCTTTTTTATAAAAAAATTTAGTTAATCTTTATTTTTCATATTCATTATCTTGTGGGTATATCATCGTTTACTCCGGAGGAAGTAGTAGTTGAATCTAATATTGCACTAAGGACTCCATCTTTCGCAATTAGTAGCGATCTAATATGCTCGTGGTCGACGAATCTCACTACGCTTCCTTTTGGATAAATTTGTTTTTAAAATTGCTTCCTCCAATGGCAACTGTTTGTAACACCCTCCCCCTGTTGTTGTGGGTTTCAGCTTTTTACCTTGAATTTCAAGTCCTTCCATACCCTTAATTTTAAATAAATACATATTTCTTAATTTGGTTTCACTTGCTTTACTTGCATTTAATTAATTTTTTTTGGCAGCTTCGCTCCAAAAGGCATTGAAATTTAAAGGTTTTTTGCCCTTTCGAAAACCCTTAGCATAGGCGGACTTTTTTTTTCATTTCGGAAACTAAAATTTCAAACTGCCTTGGTGTACTTGTTTTCATTTTAATTTTTTTGTGAATATTTTTTGCAGTCCTTTGAATTTCGTTGTTTACAATGCTGACGATAGAAAACAAATGTTTTATTGCCGTTACTATCTTCGTTTCAAAATAGAGAATACCGATTTATTTACGACGATTGTTGATAACGCCAACGGTGATGTCAAATTGTCGTTTTTATTTCGTTTCAAAACTACAAAGCCAACGGGAATTTTTTTTATTTGTTAAGTTGATAGACCAGGGTTGTTTTTCTTATTTCTTCAATATTTACTTCTTCAATATTTTTTATTGTTTTTTGAAAAAATTTTTAATTTTTTATTTTGAATTTATTTGTAAACAATTTGTTTATTTTTTAATTAATTTGATAAATTGTTTACATACTTTTTTCTTTAACAGCAGATGACAACCAATGGTTTGGCGAAATATCGAGAACTAAAATAAAAAAATAAAGATTAACTTATACTTATGCAGACCTAATGCTTAATTAATAAATTAAAATTATAAAATATTAAAAAGGTCAAACAACTATAGTTATTATATGAACAGAAAATATTTTTTATTTAACCAATTTGAAAATATTAAAATTTTAAAATTAAAAAAAGAAAACAAAACATGAAAATCAGCTAAAGAAAATATTCTTTTCTGTCTTTGCTGGTAGTTTGTTCGGCATGAACAGTATTTCATTTCATTTACTAACGGAAAAAATCCAAACAATTTAATATCAAAATACATATTTGTTACTTATTCACACTAACAAATGTCATGTCACAATAAGGCGTATTAATTTGTAATTTATCAATTGAAATAATTATCTTTCTGGTGGCGAAAATAAATATATTCGCCTCTCACTATTTGACATATCAATACGCTTTGGTTTTACTATTAAGTCAGATTTATTTTTCTTTAAATTTAAGTAAAAAATATCTAAAAAAAAGTCTAACTAGAAATAATGACTTCAAGGTAGCTAAAGCGAAAACGAATAATTGTCATATTAAAAACTATTTTAATTTCGCCTCTATTTTTGTCAAGTTCTCAATTTTTAAATATCTCTCTTTTATCTATTTTATGACAATTTTTAATTTTATTGCCTTCTGTGTTTATCAATTTTTGTAATAAAGGGAGAGAGTGTTACGGAGACTGGCATAGGGCGAAGACTTGCGAACATTTACACATAATTTAGTTGTGGCATTCAAAATTAAACAAAAGTAAATTCAAATTTCAAACTTAAATTAAAAAGAATTGTAAAAATAAAAATTGCACTTGAATGGTACTGAACGTATGCATGCATGCTAGTATATAAAGAGTTTTTCAACAAGAAGTTTGTTTTCGAAAACAAAATAAAACAAATAATTTAGATTAAGATGATTCAAATTGTTATTCTATTACGAAGAGAAAAATTCGGCAATTATTAATGGACAGAGTGTGATTTGTTTTACATCCGCGCCTGACTGTAAGTCTTAATCAGATGGTGGACAAACCACTTTGTATAATTTGGAACGTCATACATGCGTCCTAGATAGCCGAAGCCATAATTCTATGCAACAGAACCACCTAGTTGCAACTTTAATGATTCCAGTACAGGTCTGCAAATCATCACACCTTGCTAAAGAGTTGGAGACTTTCTAACTCCTTGTCCAGAACACATGTCAAGCATGCTCACTGGACTGGATCATTCACTTAGGGTGTCATTAACAGCGAGATGATCCTGGCCACCATAAAAACCATAGACTGATATGGGGCCGCAAAACCACAACCACCACGATGCTCCCATATAGGGGCCAACCTCAATGATCAGCCAGAGAACTATTATAAGTCTAAAGAGACAAATAATGAACTCTGCAGGCCACTGATCCCCGTGGAAATAAAGTGGAGTTTCCAGTTGACCACCTGCCAATCTTCAGGGGACTGGGCTCCCTTTATACCCCAGTTGCACTGAGTCTAGATAGTGGAATAATCTATAAAGACCATATTTATATGCCCCTGGGGGGTATATTAATGGACAATTAGGCAATTAGGAAATGACAGATGTTGATTCTTTCATTAAAGTTTTTAATCACTTTTTGCAAAATACCGGTCCTATTTCGTTAGCCACATTACGGAATTTAAGTTTTAAGGCTGAAATCGAATCGATTAGCTACATATATAATCTATTTTTATTTGGGTACGGTTTTCCGTCGACCCTCGTCAAATTTGGTTTGTGAACAAACCGGTTTCGGCTGTTTGCCATCTTCAGTATTCTCTTTGCACTAGTTGCCTTCTATTATCAACTGTGTTTATATAGTTCGTCTTGTTCGTGTTTCCCTTCGTGTTATTGCATTCGTCACTTTCTCTCTTTTTTGTCTGTATCTGTCTTTCCTTTTTCGTTTGTCTGTTTTTTTTACCTTTTCATTCGTCTCTCTTCCTAACTAAATACCTTTACGATCATGCTTGTTGTCCGTTTGTGTTTATGTGTGAAGCTATTGGGTTTCTGTCCTATTCTAATCTGTCCTTAAAATAGTCGGAGAAAAAAATAGTTCAGTAGCATTAAATCGCACCATCTGGCTGACTACTTAACTGCTGATCGTGGTGTAATTTGGTTTGCAATAAATAGATTGTTTCGTTGGCACAATCTCGCCATATCTCTTCATCTTCGAAAAATACGACCCAATCACGCTTTCAGGCCACATAGCGCACCATACAGTGACACGTTGAGCATGCAGATGCTTCTAAATAATCGCTTTAGGATTTTCAGAAAGCCAAATGCGGCAATTTTGTTTGGCAGGTTAAAATGGACTTCGCCTGATAAAATTATTTTGTTCAACCAGCTGGTTGCTTGAATTGAAGGAATCTTCGGCTTTAATTCCTGCACCAGTTGAACCTTGTAAGGCCTCAAAGAGAAAGATTTTTGGATAATCCCATTTGTTGAGAATGTTGAGGAATTGACAAATTTTGATCTATTTCAACACTGCTCATAAGTGGCTCACGGCTGCGTGACTCGGTCGAGAACGCGTTGGTGTTCGCACATTTTGTATCGAGGTCGTCGAAACAAATTTAACAATCAAATTCTTAATACCGATCTCAAAAGGATGATTATGTTGTCCGAAAATGTCACGAATTTAGCGAAATGTAACTTTAAGAGAACCACCATTTTAATAGTGGATTTTCATTATTTTAATGCGATTTTCGTGTGCATTGAATTCATTGTAACAACAATTGCCAATGCATCTACTGCGAACACATCAACAAGTTAAATGTCAAAACTATTACGTTGTGGGTGTTGCAACAATTGAAAACAAACTTCTTGTTGAAAAACCTGAAATATATATTTATATACGAGGGCTGCTTTTTATATTTGTGGCCTAAGGATGAAAACACAAGCATTTAAAGACAAAATCTATTTTGTTGTTTTTCAAAATACTCTCCACGAGAATATATACACTTTTGCATGCGTTGGAACCAATTTTCAAAGTACTTTTTCCACTCCGATTTAGGTACTTCTAAAACATGGGTTTTGAAAGCAGAAATTGCTTCTTGAGGTGTAGGAAACCGTTGTCCACGTAGTTTTTTCTTGATGTTCGGAAACAAAAAGAAGTCATTAGTTGCCAAGTCAGGGCTGTACGGCGGATGACCCATCAATTCAATGTTTTGCCCTGTCAAAAACTCCATTGTTTCAGGCGATCGGTGACAGCTCGCATTGTCGTGACGCAGAATGATGCGTCTTTTCTTTGACTTGACCCGAAGTTTCTCAAAGACAATGTGAACAATGAAGGTTGTACTGGAAACATCAGCTGGTGCCTAGCAACAGTCGGTGTTACCAGGCCAGAAATATAAATAGCAGCCCTCGTATATACAGAGAGACCCTGATAACCATAGGAGTAAGAGACTTAAACATTTTAAAACAACCTTGTTTCAGTAGCTCTTAGGGCCTACGGTATCACCGCAAAAGTATTTTCTTGTGTAGGGGGAGTAGACTTTAAAATCACAACTAACTGTGGTTCCTCCCACGAAAGTCGTCCTGGCAACGAAGTTTTACAAGAAGAATTTTAATGTATATAAAAACATACTGCCAGTTATCTATACATATACTTTTTTTACTAAGCCTTGCAGGCTTGCGTGCTCTAATCGAAAATGTGGGAAAACAAACGACACATGTTCGACTTCTTGCTGACCACAGCACATAATTATTTTTTGTGAAACATGTATGTTTGGCAAACTTAATATATATTTTAAACAATTGATACTCATTTTAAATATAAGTAGCCAGCTCATTTACATACGTAATGGAAATCGATTAATTTGAAAAATTATCGTTTTCAAAAGGTGAAATTAATATCGATTGTTTTTAAAACACAACTGAAAAACAAATTTATTCAAAATAACAATAAACTTAAAAGTGATTGTTTTCATATCGATTAATTTTGATTGCATAACACACGGGCAGCAAATATCGAGTCTCGCTCTCTCACTCGCGGTTCACAATCGTATATTGATTGAAACAACACGGTTCGCCATATAACTAAATTACATTTTTTATTCATTTTAAAACATTAAAACTCGCGCGAAATATTTATGTGTGTGTGTGCATGTAATAGTTACAATAGTTAAACGTTTGTATATATATATATATACAGTGCACTCGCGGTAACGTGAATTGATTAAAACCAAGGGAGTTCATGTTAGCGAAATTGGTTACGTTAGCGATTGTAAAATTTCTTGAAAATATTTATGTGTTTTTCGAGCTTGAACGTGAAATTCTTTTATTTTATTTGTATTAAAAACTATAAAAAATAAAATTATTAATTAAAATTCATTACGAAACGAGATCACGAAAAAATATCCATTAAAATAAAATTACATAGTAAATAAATTACTCATTACATTTATGCATTAAAGAAATCGGTTATCCTTTTCTGCTGCTTTTTCTTCTCTAATAGCTGAAATACTGCTTTCTCCCTTAAGCGTCTGAGTATACTCATGTCACTTTGTTCTACCATTGCATCTCCTGCCCATTGCAATGCCGTGTTAAAAATTTCAATTGCCTCACTAGCGATGCAATAATCATCACTTTCCTCGTTTTGGCTAATTTCATAGATTTCAGTCGTATCATCAACATAAGGATCATTATTCCACTCTTTAATCATAGGTAAGGTAAACTCAAACTAAAAGTTAGTAAAACAATGCTTTAATTGTGATTTTAAATTTTATCGAAAAATTCTTACTTGGGGACTCAAGTCTTCAGGAGATCGGCTGACATTTGCATTACAGAATATATTTTTACATCCCATTTCTCTTTCAGAATTCTTAATGGAATGTTATCTTCAGGGTCATCCTGGTTTCTAACTAAGCTTAAAATATTTTTCCCGCAATTGGCAAGAGTTTCTGTGCTAACCCGATTCCATGCGGAAAATAAGAGGATGACAGCATCTTTCAAAGTTAGATTTCTCATCGACTCAAACAAATCAGAGTTTTTAGCTGCTATCGAAGCTAGCAAACTGTTCCTGTAGTATAATTTATAATATAATAGCATTTTGATCCATTGGTTGGATGAGGGGAGTGACATTTGGTGGCATGAACATGGCAATTATGTTTCCATCTTTAGTTTTTAATTCCGTTTCTCTTGGATGAGAGGGAGCGTTATCGATAAGTAAAAGCGCCTTCATTGACAAGTTCTTCTTCTTTAGAAACAACTTCACCTAACAAAAGCAACAACTTCTAGTTATCTTTTTTAGTCAAGGAAGAATTTGTTTACCTGTGGTACAAAGGATTGATGGAACCAATGCTTAAAAATGGCTGACGTCATCCAGGCCGATTTGGTATTCTTATAATCAGTTGGACAAATAAAATTTTTAAAACTGCGTGGATTTTTGGCCTTACTAATTACCAAAAGTTTGAGTCTATGTGCACCCAATGCATTTACGCAACACAGGAACGTAATACGCTGCTTCTCCGTTTTTGTACTGGGAGCATATTTCTCTTGCATTGCAACGTACGTTTTATCTGGTAAAAGTTTCCAGAATAAGCCAGACTCATCAGCATTATAGAGTTGATCATTACATAACTCCGGCTGCGATGAAAATTTTTCTCCGGTTACTTTAAGAAGTCTAACTCCGTGCCTTTTCTTAAACCGCTGAAGCCATCCGTAACTTCAGGCTGCGATGAAAATTTTTCTCCGGTTACCTTAAGAAGTCTAACTCCGTATCTTTTCTTAAATCGCTGAAGCCATCCGTCACTAGCATTGAAACCCCATCGGTTTCTTTAAGTTGGGAATGCAATTCCTTAGCTTTTTCTATTAGCATTAGCCCACTTATAGGCAAATTCCTTTCACGCATTCGGATGAACCAACGGTAAAGAGTTTTTTCCATAATCGGAAGTTCTGATGACTTTAAAGTTTTTCTTTTTCCCGGCCCTTGGTATGTGTGGTTAACACATTCTAAAACTGCTTCTTTTTTCTTTCTTATACTGCATATTGTTGACTTAGCCACATTATAATTTTCTACTAAACTCGTCACACTTGTTCCTTTTTGCAAACTATCTAGAATGTCTGTCTTTTCTTTTAACACCAAACATTTGGATTTTTTAATACTTATGCCGACTGATTGACCACTTTGCATAAGAGAAAGGCTTGAAATAAGGTTACGTTGCCAGACAAAAATAAATAATCTAGAGAATACACACATTTTTTATGTGAGGGGATTCACTAAACTTCAGAAATCAAATTTAACGTATTACAAGCTTAGAAAAAATTATCAGTGAAAAAAAAATTTTGACGTTATGGAGTAGTCAAGGTAAACAAAAGCTTGGTGACGTTAGGCGGTGTTCACGTTATACGGTGTTCACGTAACCGCGAGTATATATATTTATATCCTCTTACTGGAATATTAATCCTCTCAGTTTATGAGCAAGGAGGATATGACGCGAGAGAGAATGATTCATGTTTTGTAGCAAAAAAAAAAAGAGTATGAGGAAATGTTTACAAAATTGAAAAATAATTGAATAATATTAAATTAATAATAAATAATAATAATTTTCACAATTTAAGAATGATAAAGAATTTTTGAATTATCTATTAATGTTAACTTTTAAAACACTAAATAACTTTAACAAACTAATAATTTAAATTTCCCCCTACCTATTTAAAAAGGAATAAAATCTTAACAATAAATAATAAATTTATAGAAAACAAAAACTTAAATAAAAGTACCTATTGCTTTAATATTTATAAAAAAAAACAAAAAATAAATAAAAAATAAATAAAATTTATTGCAGATCTAAGAAACACAAAAAAAAGTATTAATAATTCTATTTCAAATATTCCAAATTTATGTTATTTCCTCAAACCGTACAAAAATATCCACCATATTTATACAAAAAAAAAAAAAAAAACAATAAAATATAAAACAAATGTTTAATAAATAAATATTTTTATTTTTTATTTTTTATGATGTTAAAAAAAATATATAGACAAAAAATCAATTTAAAACAATATTCCAAATATTGTAAGCATTTACAAAAAAAAAAAAAAAACAAAATAAAAAACAACAATAACAATAACAAGTAAAAGAAATTTAATATTTTATATGTAAAGCTATATAATTGTATATGTATGTATTTATAACTTTTAACAAAAAATATAGTTTAAAACAATAAAACAAATACATAAAACTAATTACACAAAACCCAAACTGATTAAAAACAACTTAAGAAAATCACAAAAACAACAACAACAAGCATAGCATAGATAAGCTAATTTTTGCAATTAATAAAACAGCTTTATTCACAAAAAAGTTTTAAACGATTTACATATAGAAAAGAAAAAAAAAATAAATAAATTATAAAATAAATATTAAAAATATAAAAATAATTGTTTATACATATTTCAATCTCTATCATATTCATTAAAATGGATTCTAATTAAAACTTTAAAAGCAGCAACAAAAAAAAAAAAACAAAAAATAAAATTTAAAAAATGATTTTAAAAAGTTGTTGTTTTAATTTCTACAGTTTCTATTTTTTATTTATTTTTTGTTTATTTCTGTTGTATGAACAAAAAGTAAAAAATAAACATAAATTCAAAAATACCTAATTTATATCGTTTTATTCAATTTATTACCTGGAAAGCGTTTTCTTTTTTTTTCATTTTACTTAAAGATTTTTCCAGCTTCCTTTCTTGTCATTTATTGGGAAAAAATACAACTCTGCAGTATAACAACTATATAATGTTATATGTATGAATAACGGCTAAAGGTCGGGCCACATAGAATCCGTCATACGTCATACGTTGTATTTTTCAACTGACAAGTAAGTTGAAATACACATTTTCTTATCAGCGTTGTCACAATCAGTACGTCTCCGTCAACGCAAAGTACGAAAGTTGGCCAACTTTTAACTTTTGACGTACGTTGACGTACTTTGGCATTTTTCATTCGCTTCTTCTTGTTTTTTTTTATTTTCGCTGTATTGTAGTAAAATATTTTTAAAATAAATTATAAATAATAATAATAATTTTTTGGTTATTTTTTATAGTTTTTAAACGATCTTTTTTATCTTTAATAAATATGTTTTTTCTTTTTTAAGATCTTTTTTTTTTTTTTTTTTTTTTTTTTTTTTTTTTTCCTGAAGAAGCTTTCCAAAGGAAAGCGAAATATTGAAAAGAGAAAAAAAAAAAATATATTATAAAAAAAGATCTTAAAAAAGAAAAAACATATTTATTAATAATAATAATAAATAATGGAATAAATAGTGGAACACAAATTACAATTAATAGAAAGTCTAAGATGTCGTCTAACTCCATTTCAAATGTGCACTTTAATAAAACTTTGCTGCAAAAAAATATAAAATAAGACAAACAAAAAACAGCTGATTTCTTATCCGTCAACAAAGTAGTGCCAACCCTTATTCGTCGTTTCTTTGACGGATTCTATGTGCTCCGGTCTTAAAGGACGAAACACCTAGATTCTGCCATACGTTATACGTCATCTTTTTCAACTGACAAGTAAGTTGGAATACAGCTTTTCTTATGAGCGTTGTCACAATCAGTACGTCCCCGTCAACGCAAAGTACGAAAGTTGGGCACCTTTTAATTTTTGACGTACGTTGAATACTTTGACAGCTATCATTTGTTTCTTCTTCTCTGTTTTGGTGTGCATAAATAAAATAATTTTGGTGGTAAAAAATAAAATAAATTAATTAAATAATAAATAAATGGAGAATAAGTTTATAGAAGCCGTACAAATATATCCTTGTCAAAAGCAAGCAGGAATACAGGAGTAAACTTAAAAAGAAAAAATCCTGAACTAGAACAGGCCACACAATTTTTCTTACTATCGTACGTCCCATCTTAAACGATGAGGAAAACAACTGGCTACGGCCTCCATAAGCCAAATACCTTTAAAAATTAAAAAATATAATAAAGTATTCCTTACACCAGCATAAGAAAAATTCTGTATTATATAGATATTGAAGGTCTATTAGAGTTCTTAGTAAGATCTTCCTTCACTAAATTAACAAGCGTATCGAATACATCTTTCTCCCTTCTTAAAGTTTTCTTAAATTGTTCAAAATCACTGATAAAAATTTTTTTCAAAATTCACTGCAAAAAAAAAAAGAAATCCATTTTTGTCGTGATCTTGATAAACCGGTCTGATCCAAATTCTTCAATCTCCATCCATTACATCTAGACTCTCTCGAGTTTCATACAGTAACATTACAATAAAAAGAAACTTTAGAATATTGTCCAATTCCATTGAAAAGGTGTGCTTTAATAAAATTTTATTACAAAAACATGCGGTAAAAACAGCTGATTTACAAAAATGAAGTGGAATTTAGTTGAATTTCTCTAAGTAAAAAATGAAAGTGAATCCAAAGTAAATATTGAATCGAAGCGTTTTACGTGTCCGCAAATTAACCGTTTCATTGAAGTGCTCTTTGGTAAACCACATTTTTTGTTTTTTGGTCTGACGTTAAAACAAATAAAGCGGATGGTTTCCCAACTTCGTATATGTCCATGTAAAAAACAATGATTTTCTAAATTTATCCCGCAAGCACTAAGCGATTGGCCTTGCGACTTGTTAATTGTCATTGCGAACTCAAGGCGAACCGGAAATTGCAATCGTTCACCTCCGTACTTTCCGTAATAATGGTTGCCTAAATTAAATTCGGCATAAGCTCTTTCACCGCAAGTCGGGTACCGTTGCAAATTCGCGGTGGATTCACATTACGCAATATCATAATAACTGAACCAACTTCGAGTTACAAGTTATGTGGTGGAAATCCTGGTAACTCCAGAGAGTTTAAAAACTCCGTTGGATAATTTACTGCATCATCGGGATTTGTTATGGAATCAACGGATTTGTATGTCACCAAATCGCCTTCGATTTTTGATTGAATGGTGAAATTCAGTGCATGTACAACATCATTATTCTTTGCGGTGAGAATTGCTCGTTTACTCAACCAAGTATAATTCTGATAATACTCACTAATGTTTGGGAAAACATTTTCCATAAGAGCTAATTGAGAGTCTACAAATCGGCAAAAGTCGTTGGTAAGAGTAATTAATCCAGCTGTCGCATCAACTGGGACTTTTCTATTTCTAACAGCTAACAATTGCTTGAAAAATTGTGCAGCACTTTGATCATTTTGAAGTTAAACTCTCATATTAGTGATTAGCGATAATGTTTTTACGTTATTCCACAAAGGTGATGCTTTCAGGCAAGCATTCAATTCATCTGCAGGAGTTGCACGGGGAATTACTGGCAACGTCTGCCTGAAATCGCCTGCCAACAATATCATCAAGCCGCCGAAGATGTTGTTATTTCACCGAAGATCCTTCAGTGTGAAGTTAAATGCTTCAAGTGATTTCTTATGTGCCACTGTGCACTCATCCCAAATAATGAGCTTGTATTGCATCAACAATTTTCCCATTGCATAGGATCGAGAAATTACGTGATAAAGTTTACATCTGAACCGGCAGTGAGCCATAATCAGATGGTGGCCATTACCCACTGTGAATGAAAAGCAACGCCATTCACGCCCTAGAAGGCCATCGAATAAGTAAATCCTCCGGTCACTCCTAGTAGCAATTTCAAAAGCCCGCAGTAGGTCGCAGCCTTTACTCCTTGCTAAAGAGTTGGAGACTATCCAACTCCTGGTCCAGAACGCATGAGGCTTAATATAATTAAGAACACGACGGCATTCATACTCCCTGGACCTGAACCATTCATTGTGTTCATTGTGAATGATCCGACCCACAAATTCTTACGAGGGCCTCGAAACACACAGCCACCACGATACTCCCATATAGAGGCCAACTTCAATAATCAGCCAGAGAACAGCTAAATGTCTAAAGAGATAAATCGCGAACTCTGCGAGCGCACTGATTCCCGTGGAAATATAGTGGATTGTCCAGGTAACTCCTACTAGTCTTTAAGGGGCCAGGGCTCCCTTTTACCCTGCTAGACACCAGTCTAGATGGAATAGAAAGCTCCGAAAAGACTATCATGTGCCCCCGGGGGGTGGATCGAGAAATATTGCATGTTGGAGTATCAATTGTGTTTAAATTGAGTGGCAGCTTAAGCGCAGGATGTGCAGTACGACCGCCATCTAGAGGAGTCGCCGCAATTCCAGATGATGCTAACGCCAAAGCTATGTCACATCTTGATCGAATGGTGGCCAAAATCAATGAAATGACAACGGTTTTCCCTGTTTCTCCAGGTGCGTCCAGGAAGAATAGACCTCCAGTATTATTGTCCACCGCTAGCATAAATATTTCGTATATTAGTTTTTGCTGTTCATTCAGCAACGACACATTATTTCAAACGAATTCCTGCAATGTATAAACATTGTATTGCAGCTCTCGATTTAATTCTTGGTTGAGTGCATGGTGCATCGATCGATTTGGCGCAATCATTCCTACTTCAGTCAGTAGCTTGTTTGCAATAGTCAAGCATTGATCCTCAATTAGAATCAATCCTTCATCATATATATCATCGGTTATTTGCATGTCGGGATTATTTGTTCGAATGCGCAAGCGATGCAAGATATCTTCACATATGTCGTCTTTGCATTTGCTCCATAACTGAACTGGTTGTGAAGGGAAACATGTGGTGATGATAGTAGCGAACAGCGTTCGTATTTGGTACGCATTTGATGAAACAACTGAACTCGCAAGTGTTAAATCCCAATGAGAATCGTTCTCCAGAAAATCTAATTGTTGACATGCTTCTCTCACAGTATTCAAATGAGCAAATGAGGTCCACGTACATTTACCAACAGCAGTCGCAAATAAAAACATTCATCATTTCTAGGATGAACAGTATACATGCGACCTAGTGCACGGCGTCATCTACTTAAAATGAAACGTACTTATTTTCGAGAGGGATACTCACACACCACGTACTGGTGACGTTGTAGTACATGCTATGTATCAGAGATGGCGCTATGTGTAAAAAATGAATTTTTCTGTTTTCCTGTTTTTCTCTTGAAATTTTTCCTGAATTTTCTTTGCAATAAACCTTACGGACCCCGAGACCTTTCCAACGAATGCAAAACCGTGGAAATCGGTTTGTGCGTTCTGTAGTTATAGCGTCAGGAAGGAAAACCCGACTTATTTTTATATATACGAGGGTTGCTCTTTATATTTCTGGCCTGGTAACACTGAGTGTTGCTTCACATTGTTAAACATAACCTCAACCAAAACATTTTGTCATTTTATTGCTGTTAGTGTTAGTGATAGCAGGTTGAAAAAGTGATCTTAGGAGAAAATGGAATTAACTCGTGAAAATTTTGGTGCAATAATTTTTCATAACTTTCGACGTGGCCTGATACGACAACAGTGCACAGATGAACTTAATTCCCTATATGGTAATGAAGCACCTTCTTACAGCACCATTAAAAACTGGTATAACGAATTCAATCGTGGCCGACAATCACTCCAGGACGAATCCCGTGAAGGTCGTCCAACAACAGTTGTTGTGCCAGAAAACATTGCAGCTGTGCATGAGCTGATAAAGCATGATCGTCATGTAACATATCGCGAGATTGAGGCATCTGTACGGATTAGTATGATAAGCATCACATGAACATTTTCATGTGAAAAAGGTTTGTTCACGTTGGATACCGAATAACCTGACAAAGGCACAAAAGGATGCTCGTGTTGATTGTTGCAAGAAAATGTTGCAGAAATTCGCTCAAGGTGCATCAAAACCAGTTTATAATATCTGCACAAGTGACGAATCATGGATATACTCATATGATCATGAAACAAACCAGCAATCCACCGTATGGGTCTTATAAGACGAACGAAATTCCACAAAAGTTGTTCGTGGAAGAGGCACATTAAAGCAAATGGTTGCCTGTTTCTTCGACATTACCGGTTCTGTGCCGACTGTGCGATTAGGGCAACGTAAGACGGTTAATTCGGTATGATACACCACTATTTGTTTTCCAGAAGTCTTTGAGAAACTTCGGGAAAAGCCAAAGAAAAGACGCATCATTCTGCATCACGACAATGCTAGCTGTCACCGATCGGCTGAAATAATGGAGTTTTTGACAGGGCAAAACATTGAATTGATGGGTCATCCGCCGTACAGCCCTGACTTGGCACCGAACATCAAGAAAAAACTACGTGGACAACGGTTACCTACACCTGAAGAAGCGGTTTCTGCATTCAAAACCCATGTTTTACAAGTACCGAAATCGGAGTGGAAAAAGTGCTTTGAAAGTTGGTTCCAACGCATGCAAAAGTGTATAAATCTTGAAACAATCAAAAAGATTTTGTCTTTAAATACTTGTGTTTTCATCTTAAGGCCACAAATACAAATAGCAGCCCTCGAATATAGATGACAACTTTGAAAATGTTAATAATAATAATACAACTAACTTAGTATTAGACGAGTTTAAGAATGTTTAAGAATGAATTTACAAAAACAACTACAGTTACAAGCAGCGAGAATTGATTCTATTTTCTCGATGCTACAAAACTGCTAGTTTAATTATAATTAAACTATAAATAATAAATAAGCGTTATTAAACAAAAAAAATAGTTATGCCATATGTTGTCCAAATCGACATTATTAACTTATGAACCCCATATATCATACGCTTTTCCTATTAAATTAACTTAAAAATATTTTTTTTTTAAATAATCAAAAACCGGATCGAATCATTACGAAAAATTGTTTTCAATTTAATTAAAATCTTGTCTAAATCATCGTTGTACCACTCACTAATAATAATGTGTTTGTTAAAGTAAGATGTCATTCTGCTACATTTACACGTACGAAAACCACATACTTTTACTTAAGTACATGGATAGTAATAACACAAAGTCCTTATTTCCGTTGCAGCTTAAAAGCGTCCTTTCCTTTTGAAATATTTAAAATAAAAAAAACAAAAACAAACAAAAAAAGGAATACAAAAAGCAAACGAAACAAAAAGGATGCAAATGAAAGAAAAGCATACGGGAAAAACAACCGGAAGAACTTGACGTACTTTTGTCGTTGGTTTTTGTTCTTGACGTGGCAGCCAGTAACACAGTCGTAATAGAGTACACAGATTTGTGGTCGGTCAAAGTGTGATGGAACTAATAAATTGAAAACATTTTTCTGTCTCTGATATTTGATATGATTGTTAACTAAATTAGTTATGTTTATACGTATGTAATTTATTGTTATAATTCAGCCTTGTGTGTTAGTGTTTTTTTTTATAAAATTTTATATTTTAATTTTATTTAATTCTCATTTGGTCCATAAATTTAAATAAAAATTAATCAATGACAGCGCCTATATTTTCTATAAAATTTTTTTAAATTTCTTTATATCTTTGCTGAAATAACAGGTAAAGATAAAGAAAAAAGACTTTTAAATAATTTATCATAAGATATACTGTTGTATTCTTCACTTTAGAATCACTTACCCTTCTCATATAAACAATAATTTGCGACTTTAGTTTATTTGGTTTTCTACTAGCAAGAGACCATGAGGCTGCTAATTTAAAGACACTTTATTTAGTCTACTGCAGAAAAGCAAAAAAAAAAAACCGGAAGCCTTTTGTTTCCGGCAGTTCTATCCTTTGTTCTTGGCATGATACAAGCATAATACCTTATCAAAATAAATTTCCACAGAACACACAGAAACTTAGGAGAGATTTGGTTGCTTTTATTTTTTATTTAATAAGTAAAAGCAAACAAAAGTCACATATATACATATATGTATATATGTGTGCCGTTATTTTGTAGCCCAATGTGTAATTAGGCAAATTCCAGGCTTAAAAAAACCAAGAAATAACTTAACATTGATATAACATTTTTCTTGCATTACAAAAGTTCATCTTGGATTGCACATGTAAAATTGTTGGATTAGTTATTGTAATGATATGATAAATGAAAATAATGATTTAAAGACAACAAAACCGAAAAGCACTTCTAAACAAAAATACAGCAAACATTTCGAAAACAAAATTAATTTTTAATTTAAATCCTTCTTTTTGCTGTGTTGTACAATGCAATGCAAAATTCTCATTTAATCAATTTGGCTTGAGATATTTGTTGACTTTTCTATACAAAATTTGGGGCAAAATCCACTGATGAGCTATATGTTAACCAAATTGCACACCAGACTGTCACTTTTAATGGCTGTAAAGATGGCTGTTGAATAATTCGAGGAAAATGTGCCTCTTCGCTCATTATGATTTTCTCATAAAAATCGGGGTTATCATGGGCGAGCTGTAACATCCTATTGGCATATGTACGGCGGTGTAAATGGTTTTGTTGCGTTTTATTGGCATGTTGTTTCTCCCAAAAATTTCACGTAACCTTCTCATCGTCACAGTAATCGATGATTGATTTTGATAAAATATTTTAACGATTAAAACACGCTGGTTTATCTAATATTTTTCCATAATAAATATGCCACGTGTCTACTTTATGACTGCCAAATATTAACTGTCAAGACTAATTTTTACCAAAATGGCAGCAAAAAAAAGTAGTATACCTTCCCGGCGGACACCCTGTATATTTGTATTATTTTTAATATAGCTATAAAATAAGATATTTATATGTATATATATGGATTACTTAACCATCTAGACTTGTGCTGTGGGGGTATTTTCGTGATGGGATTTACATCTGCACCTGGCCGTGGGCCTTAATCAGTGGTGGTCAAACCACTGTGAATGAAAAGCAACGTCATTCACGTCCTAGGAAGCCGAAGACTAATTCTAGCAACAGGTTTTTCCTTGCTGAAGAGCTGGAGACTATCCAACTCCTGTCCAGAACATATGACTAGCATGCTCACTGGATCTGGGATCATTCTCCAGGTAGGTGTTATTAAAGGTGAAATGATCCTGGCCACCATATAAAACTTACCTGTCTGTTATGGAGCCGCGAAACCACAACCGCCACGATACTCCCAAAAGGGCCAACCTCAACAATCAGCCAGAGAAACAGCTAAATGCCTAAAGCGACAAATAGTGAACTCTGCGACCCTACTGATTCCCGTGGAAATAACGCGGAGCTTCCAGTTGTAGCCCTGCTGACTTCAGTGGACTGGGCTCCCTTATACCCCCAGCAGCACAGGCAAGTATTCTATAAAGACCGATAAATGTGCCCCCGGGGAGTTGTTCGGGGGTATGATGTGATAAGGTTTACATCTGCACCGGCAGTGAGCCATAATCAGATGGTGGCCATTACCACTGTGAATGAAAAGCAACGCCATTCACGCCCTAGAAGGCCATCGAATAAGTATATCCTCCGGTCACTCCTAGTAGCAATTTCAAAAGCCCGAAGAAGATCACAGCCTTTACTCCTTGCCAAATAGTTGGAGAATATCCAAATCCTGGTCCAGAACGCATGAAGCTTAATATAATTAAGAACACGACGGCATTCATACTCACTGCACCTGAACCATTCATTGTGTTCATTTTGAATGATCCGCCCCACAAACTCTCACGAGGGCCTCGAAACCACAACCACCACGATTCTCCCATATAGAGGCCAACCTCAATTATCAGCCAGAGTACAGCTAAATGTCTAAAGAGACAAATAGTGAACTGTGCGAGCCTACTGATTCCCGTGGAAATAAGTGGATTGTCCAGATGGCTCCTACTAGCCTTTAAGGCCTGGGCTCCCTTTTACCCCACAAGACACTAGTCTAGATGGAATAGTAGGTTCCAAAAAGACTATCATGTGCCCCCGGGGGGATGTTGGGGGTATAAGGGAGCCCAGTCCCCTGAAGGCAGTAGGGGTCAACTGGAAGCTCCACGTTATTTACACGGGAATCAGTAAGCCCCAGAGCTTCTCTGACTGATTATTGAGGTTGGCCATTCGGGAGTGTCGTGGTGGTTTGAATTTGATTTCGGGGACCAGGATCATCTCAACTTTAATAAGACCAACGGGTAAATGAACTGTATCCAGTGAGCATGCAACCACCATCTGATTATGGCAGGTGCAGATGTAAATCTTATCACGCTCTGTATATATAGATAATAGTACTAAATTATATTTTATTAAAAATTTTAGGCTGTTAGGATTTTCTAGATGGGTGACAGCACAAAAAAAGTTTGTTCACCAAACCAAAGGCACTCTACAAAAAAAAAGAAAAACCCAATAAACCATGCCTTAATATAAAATTTCTTTGAAGGTTACAATACATAAATTACTATTGCAGGTGGTGTTAAAAGTGTCATATCACCTAGAATAGTTTTATCAGTCATAATTTTTCTATAAAAAAAAACTACAGCATTCATTAATTTTGAATCAAAAAACTTTCATCAATCATATATTATCTATAAATAAATATGATCAGTCATAATTCTTTTGTAAAAAAAAAATCAATATCATCATTCTTGTAAATATAAAAAAATTTCGGTAACCATCATTTTTCTAGAGAAGAATTTGATTAGTTAGAATTTTTTAATAAAAATTTTCTATAATTTTCCTATGAAAAATTTTAACATATTTCTTAATAAAAAACTTATATTATAATTTGTATAAAAGAAAACTTCATTAATCATCATTTTTCTATATAAAAATTTCACCATTGATCGTTAGTTTAATTTTTTTACATAAAAAGCTCGCATTATAATTTTCTGTAGAAAACTTTTATTAGTCATCATTTTTCTATAAGAAAAGTTCATCACTAAAATGTTTTCTATAACAAATTTTTATCAGTCATTATTTTTATACAAAGAATTCATCACTCGTAATTAGAAAAGAATGGTATAATGTTTCTAAAGAATATTTTAATTAGCCAGAATAAATTTCCATCAGTCATTATTCATAAAGGAATTAGCCTTTGTAAAATTGTATCATATTTTTTAAAAAATGTATTAGTCATGATTTTTGTAAAAAATTCTCATTCATCATAATTTTTCTATATACAAATTTTATCAGTCCTAAATATGGTATAAAATAATTTCATCAGATATAATTTAACTTTAAAAAATAAATTTTTTTACACTAATTTTTTATAAACAGATGTCATCAGTCATAATTTTCTGTAGATTACTTTAATTAGTCATAACTTTTCTATAAGAAAATTTCACCATACATATTTTCTATAAAAATGTTTTTTAGTCATTATTTTTATATAAAAAAAAACATCAGTCATAATTAAAAAAATATCAGTCAAATGGTTTTATAGAAAATTTTCATCACTTATAATTTTCTGTAGAACGTTTTCATCAGTCATAATTTTTCTATAGAAAATTTTCATTATTCATAATTTTTTTATACAAAAATTTGTTAACTTATAATTTTTTTATAAAAAATTGAATGTCCTATTTTTTTATAAAAATATTGCCCCTGGACCTGCTCCTATATTTTGAAAAGCTTATACCCATAATTAAAAAAATATCTGTCAAATGGTTTTATAGAAAATTTTCATCACTTATAATTTTCTGTAGAACGTTTTCATCAGTCATAATTTTTCTATAGAAAATTTTCATCATTCATAATTTTTTTATAGAAAAATTTGTTAACTTATAATTTTTGTATAAAAAATTGAATGTCCTATTTTTTTATAAAAATATTGCCCCTGGACCTGCTCCTATATTTTGAAAAGCTTATACCCATAATTAAAAAAATATCAGTCAAATGGTTTTATAGAAAATTTTTATCACTTATAATTTTCTGTAGAACGTTTTCATCAGTCATAATTTTTCTATAGAAAATTTTCATCATTCATAATTGAATGTCCTATTTTTTTATAAAAATATTGCCCCTGGACCTGCTCCTATATCTTGAAAAGCTTATACCCAAAATTTAAGCCGCTTTTAAAATGAATGCATTATAAATCTTTAATTACTTGCAAAAGTATTTCATTGGAAAAATCGTTTCATTCATTTAAATAATAAGAATTTGGATACACAATGACTCTTAAATCTGCAAAAGGTTTTTTTCGCTACAGATCCACAAGCTACGGAGCTTTTTTAAATTAAAAAAAAAAAAACAAATACCAATTGCTAATTAAACTATAAAATATGTTATTTACAGTGAATTAAAAAAAGACATAAAAAAATCTAAAGAAAAATTGATTGAATGAGAATTATGGGCAATCAACTGAGTAACAAAATTTAAAATTTTTAAACAAAAAGGCAGTTATCAAACTTAATTTTAACTGTTTCATTCTTATATATTACCGCTGCCATTGTAAACTACTATAATATATTATAAAGAACTAACAAGTAAGTAAAAATAAACTTAAGAACAATGGAGAATGAAAGAAACATAAAAACAAAATAAAGGTGAAATTCTTCAAATTAGTTGGGTGGCAGGAAATTAATATATTTTGCACAATAAGAAATGGACTTAATTAATTATTGTACTGTTTTATTTACTCGTTTGGTAATTTTCATTGCAAAATAAAACATACAAAGAATTAGTGTTGTTTAAGAGTTGCTTTAGTTACTCGATCTTGTGTAATTTTATTTGTAACACTGTGTGTTGCAAATATATGGAATTTCGATAAATTGATTAATAATGTAATACTGCACATTACTTAAATTTTTCTTTATAGCCGAGTTAAATCGTCTAAATTCCTTAAACATTGAAAGATCTGGCATTATATTGTTATTGTTTTTTGCTGGTGAAACATTTTTTGGTGTCTATCGCTAGTAGGAATTATTTTAGCTTTTGTTGTGTAAGGGTGACAAGACATTACACTAGGTTTCTAGATAATTATATAAGAATTAATAGGATGATAAAGCTGAAAGTCCATACCACGCGTTCTACGCGCACACGCTTTGTATGCGTTTGATGCTTTTTACGCGTTCTACGCTTTTCAAACTTTAAGTTACATGCAACGCTTTTTATGCGCCAAGTTTTTTGTTATGATCAGCTGTGGTGTAAATAATTTTATCTAATAAAAAAAATTTTTGCAAAAATGAAAACTGAAATTGAAAATTTTCAAGAATTTACAGAATTTATTAAATTTGTGCATATGATATTTTGTGTAATGAGGAGCTATGGAAAACTTCAATAGAAAAGAAGACGCTTTTGGGTGCGTCCCTTGTTTTTGGAAAGGGAAGTGAGTGGTATTTATGCACCAACGTTTGAAAAATCAAAATAACAGAAATAATACAACGTCAAAAACAGCTGAAATTTTTTCATGGCGCTTGTGACGCGTAGAAAAGTTGAAAGTAAACCTACTTCATGCGTTTTATGCGTCATAAGCATTCTATGCGATGTGCTGTGTAACTTGTCACATACAATTACACTGATTCTACTTTTTTGACAGACGCGTATAAAGCGTGTACGCGTAGAACGCGTGGTATGGACTTTCAGCTTAACTGTTTTTTTCTTTTTAATTGTTAAATATTTTAAGAATTAAAGTATTAAACTTAGTAGCCTTAAAAATATAAAGTAACTAACTATAAGTTTTAGTTCAGACATTTTTAATTGCTTTAACTTTGTCTTTAAAAAACGTTTTTTTGCAAAAAATAAAAGAAACAACAAATACCCTAATAACTGAACTGAAACTCTTAACAGACATAGATGCCACCGATATTGACTGCATGTGTGTGAGTGGGTGTTTGTGCATATGTGTGGAATGGAGGAATAAATACTTTTTGCTTCTTTCTTTGTAATTGACTTCAATTAAATAAAGCTCTAAATGTCTTGACATGACCATAATGAAATCCACAATGTATTAAGTGCTTTGCAATGAATGAACGAACGTCTTGGATTATTCCGGTTTCATTTCTTTAACGCTTTTTATACTTTCATGATATTGTTGCTGTAGTTGTTAATAAAGCCAATGTGCAACTGCTAGCTACTCTTGCTTATAGGTGTTAATAATGTAATTTCTACCTTTAGCCTGGAATAAGTTAATGTTAGTTGAATAAATGAATGAATGAATGAATGGATGGTAAGCTGGTGTTAATACTAACGTTGAAAAAGAATAACAACAAAATGCAGGGAAAAATGTGAATGAATGAAAGCAATAAAAAAGGTACTCGAACAAAATACGAGTAACGAAAACAAAAAAAAAAAAAACATAAAATAAAATAGTTGAATAGAGAAAAACACTAAGAAAAAGGTGGCAAATAAAAACCTATATTTAGAAGCGTTAACAATACGGTTACGGAAGTCCAATTAGGAAGAAGCAGTAGTTTCCGTTTTAAGCTGTAAAGAATCAACAATCAACAATAATGCCATTTACACTAAAGTGTCTACATTTAAGTGCCAGTTGTAAATATATAAGTCAAGAAGGTATTTACACTTTAATTGTAACACCCTTGAATCTTGAGTCTTAAATCTTTAACAAGCCAGTAAGCAAGCAAGCAAGAATCATGGATCACCAAATGTTTACAATTGTTGATGTTGAGGGAGCAGCAATAGTTTTATTTAAATTGTTAAGGTTTCAATTGTCACACAATTCCATGTTGGGCTATGACTTCCTGCTGTTATGCCCAAAGGCGGTCTTTATTTTAGCCATCCTGCTGACAGTTTGTTGTTGCTGTCAATTACATTCAGATTGATGCGATTTTATGTATAAACACTGATGGCGTTAACGATAACGTTGTTTCCGAAGGTTAAGTTTCTATACGAAAAACAAGAAAACAAAAAATGTTCAATTGATATCCAATTTTCTAGTGGAGCGATAACGATATGTATAATTTTCATATCAAATTAATGCTAAAAAGTATAAAAATGATGTTAAGGATTTGCATCAAATTTTTTCTTCTTCAATTTTTTCTTTACAATTTTATTTATTTATTTTGCTTTCCTTAAAAACATAAATAAATGTAGCATTTATTGTATTTATGGGTCTTTAGGGATAATTGGATTTTATGTATGATATTTATGTTTCAAGAAAAATAATATAAACTTTTTGTTTTGTATATTTACTTTTTATTTAAATTGAATTTAAAAGGGATTCAATTCCGTTATAAATGTAAAGAGTTGTGTTATTGGATTTATATTTTGTATCCTTACAGTTCAACATTAGTTTGAAAATCTCATAATATTTGTGTAAATAAAATAAAATCATATTTAAAATTAAATTTTTAATGCACTTATCAGATAATTTAAATTATTTAAGACATATAACGAAAATGAAATTGGATAAACGAATAGGTAAACTACTCATATACTCGAACAAACGGCAAATACCCTACGAAGAACACACGTACTTAGATAATAATAAAAGACGGATATTTAGCCGCGCATAAAATGCCAGGTGGCGGGTATTCTCCTATATGAATTGATAGAACCCTAGTAAAAGAATTACCAAAAACTCGAACATTAACTCACCAGTAAGGTTTAGAACACGGCTTGAGAATGATGGCTTCACATCGAAAGCACTCCCTGTTTATACCGAACAAATAGCCAGCAAATACAGAATGAAATGACAACAACTTAATATTTTTTATTATTCGCATTTTAATGTATTTTTACGTTTATAAACATTTTTTTGTTACTGAGTTCTTTATTGCAAAACAAATAACGCCAGATTATAAAGTTTTCAAATTAATTACAAGTTTATTTATATTAACGACACACAAAGTTGACACTACAGAACAATTTACTACACAAGCAAGTCTTTACTTCACGAGGTTTATGTTTTAACTAGCTAACTAACCACTCAGATGTTGCCTTTTATATTTGTCCCCTAAAGGTCTACAGTTTTATACTTCCTTTGTATCACATCTTGTTGCTGCTATTTTATTCATTCAATGTATAGGCGCGTGTTGGTCTGTGTGTATTTTTGTTTTTATGCTGTTAAAGTTTCTTCCTGGAATTTATTTTAAAATAGTTGTTGTTGTCTTGTATACATAAGTTTTCTTAGAAAACTACGCAGTCACTTGTTGTCTAGCGTGTATAAGTTTTATACGCAGTTTGTAACTAGAAAATTGTTGTTGTCTTGCGTGTATAAGCTTTCTTAGAAAACTACGAAGTTACTAAACAGCATACCAAGTTATTTCGTTAACTTATTACTTAATTATTTTCTTTTAAAACTTAAGCAAAACGCATTCGTAAGAATATTAATGATTTTATACCTTTCGTTGAGAAAACGCTTAAATCAACTTAAGAATGCTGAGGCAGCAACTGAGTCTTATTTAGGCAAAAACTTTAACGATTTAATATTTGTTTTCCGTCTGAGAGACAGGCGAATATGTCTCTCAGGCCTCTATCTGAGAAACCTTAATGGCTAAAAAGACTAAAATTTTTGAACTTATTAAATTTATATGTGATTTCATACAGAAATTCAGTTAAATTTTTAATTGTTTTTCTTCTTTTTTAATTAAACATTAATCATTTAATAACAGACTTAAGTATTTATTTTCATTTAAAAAAAAATTTTTTTCACAAAATTTTGTGTACTAAAACAAAATAAAATAAAAAAATCAGATTAAGATGATTTATATTTTTATTGTATTACGAAGAGAAAAGTTCGCCAATTGTGAATGAAAAATTATATCTGACAAATGTGCACCATGACCACACTGACAGATGTTGATTCTTCTATCAAAGTTTTTTATCACTTTATGGCAAAATGGTGGTCCAATTTCGTTAATCACATCACGGATTTTGGGTCTTAAGACTGAAATCGATTCGATTAACTCCGTATAGACTCTGTCCTTAACATAGCTCCACAAAAAATACCTCAGTGGCGTTAAAACACACCATTTAGCTAGTCACTTAACTGGTGAGTGCCGTGAAATTATGCGATCGGGAAATTTGGTTTGCAATAAATTGATCGTTTAATCCGCTGTGGGACATTCCGCATCGTCCTGTCAGTGATATCCACGTCGTCAATAATACGCCAAAATTAAGTTGTTAGCATCTCGCGATAGCGTGATCTCAATAATCACTTTAGGATTTTTGAAAGTGTAAATGCGTTAATTTTGCGTGTTGACATGCTCTGTAAAGTTAAAATTGGCTTCGTCTGAATGAAATGAGTGAATCTAAGGCGCCGTAAATGGTCGGTTGGCTTAAATTCCTGCACTAGTTAAACCTTGTAAGGCTTCAAAGTCAAATTCTTATGCAAAATTCGCCATGTCTCGTTTTTGGATAATCCCAATTTTTGAGAACGTCGAGGAATTGACAAATTTGGATCTGCTTTAACTCTGTGGCTCACGGCTGCGATGTTCGCACATTTTGTATCGAGCTTGTCGACTGAAATTTAACGACTAAATTCTTAATAGCGGTCTTAGAAGGACGATTATATTGTCCGAACATATTACGAATTATACGAAATGTAACTTTAACAGAACCACCACTGTCACAGTGGATTTTAATTATTTCTCCTATGAATATGTCAAAAACTAAATGTCGAAACTATCATGTTGTTGGTGTTGTAACAATTGAAAAAAATTGTCGCATATTTAGGAAAACCCGCAAAAAGATTACAGATTAGAAAAATGCATCGTTTGGTGGTATTATTGTATCCAATTTTTCAAAACTAAAGCGATGTGGATCTTATAGGACAAATGATATTTCGTTTAAAAATATCAATGACGTCATTGTGGCGGAGATGTGGTTTCCATAAGATAGCAAGTCGTGCAATACTACGACTTGTCAAAATTTGCTATAAGTTCATTTCGCGAAGTGGATTGACTTCCATGATGGTGCGACTTAACGCTTTTAACGCACAATTTGAGTGAAGAATACCAGGAACATAATACCCTTTTATATACTCGTATATATTTGAAATAAAATTAAAATTTCGTTTTACAAATTATTAAAAATTAACTGGAGTCCATGTGCGGCAAAACCCTAATCTTGCGCGAGCGTATTTTCGAAGATATTTAATAAAATATGCAACTTTTTTGTCGTTTCAAGTCGCCAGTTTTAAGCGATATTCGTTTAGATTTTAATATATATTCCTTTCCAACGTCATATAAACTTTATAAATTAGAAGTGCGGTGAAATAGAAGATGATCTTAAGATTTTCATTATATTCCTCTTAAATGAATTACAAGGTACTTTTTCTTTTAATATAAAAATATTTCTAAGGAATCATAAAAAAATACTTATATATAGAATAACGTAATATCGATATATTGATTTCGTCAAAATTTTTTACGAACTTTCAAGGTCTATAAATTAAGTAATGGAACTTATTATTTAAATTCGTTTTTCTCAAATACAATTACAATATTATATTGTCACTCTTAAATAACTTCTTTCTGAAGCCTAACAGTGCTGGAGACGGGTCTTTCACTCCTTATAGCAAAGCTGGATTTCCGATGCTGGAGTAGCTTTCAGTTGGTCGGTTTCAGCCATTTGAATGTTTTCGATTGTCCCAAAATGAATTCTTTTGAGATGGGTTTTCAACTTCGGGACGAGGAAAAAATCACATGAACTTAAGTCAGGCGAATATAGAGGGCGAGGAGGCACAGAAATAATTTTACTGGCCAAAAAATTATTTATTGAAATTGGTGTGTGACAAGAAGGAGCATTATTGTGATGCAACACCCAGTTGTTATTAATGTTTGGTCTCACACGAATGATCCTATTTCGAGGTCTTTCAAGAACCTCCCGGTAAAAGTTTTGATTGATTGTTTGTCCTGGAGGTACATACTGTTTCTGAACGATTCCGTGACTACCGAAAGAAACAAATCGGCATGAATTTGACCTTTGCTTCTGCCATTCTTGCTTTTTTATGCTTTGGAGATATTGAAATGTGCCACTCCATGCTCTGGCGCTAGGTTTCTGGATCCTAATTAAACACCCAACACTCGTCACCAATAATGCCACGTTCCAGAAAATGGGGGTCATTTTCAATCGAACGCAAAAATCAAGATAGCATTTCTTCCTGACATTCTTTTGGTCTTGCGAAAGGTTTTTTGGAATAATTTTTGCGAAGATTTTTCTCATTCTCAATTCATGGGTCAAAATCTGAAGAACGGCGGTGTGAGTAAAATTTAACTCTACCCCGATTATTCTGACTGTGAACCGACGAATGAGTGCATAAGATCCCGTATTCTGTCTACATTTTATTGAGTTCTTGAAAATGAAGGCCTTCAGCTTTGTGGCTCATCTTCAATCAATTCTCTTCCTTTTGAAAATGCCTTAAACCACCGAGAATCCTGGGCTTTTGACAGAAAACTATCTCTGTGCACCTGCTGAAGTTTAGCATGAGTTTCGGTTGCACTGAAGCAAAACCTCAACTTTATAACACAATAGAAAAAACTGTTTTGCCACTGACGACCAAATGACTTGTCTCATTACTTAATTTATAGACGTCGTACAAATGCTCCTAGCGGCATTAAGCTTTCTGCTGTCATGGGCAGTATGACATATGACAATGACTTGTTGTTCTTCATTAGAACATTTTAATACAGTTTAATATAATTCTCATTATGTTTTTATTTTGAAATTTCGAGTAATGGCAAAATTTTCTTCCTGAAAAACAAAAATTCGAGAAAGGTCCTACATCCAATAGTTGTGATAGTTTGCAAAAAATCATATGCTGGTTACCTAAACCCCAAAAGCTAAGTAAATATATTGCTTAATAAATAATCTTCTCTTTACTTAACTGCACAAATGGCGGGAAATTTAATTCTTAAGTACGTTTTTTCCTTTGTCTATGCCTTGTTCTCAGGCTGTTAAGGTATTTACCAGCATAAATAAAGCTTCAAATCTCAATTTTTAAATCTGTTTTATTTTATTTATGAAATTTCCTTTAAATTATAAATTTCTAAATACAGCTTACAATTTAAAACAGCATAAATAAAGCAGCTTAAGATTTTAGGTAGTTTCTTTACGCTTAAATTTTCCTTTAACGCACTGCACTTGCGTAACTATTGATCTGCTATTTATCAAATAAAGAACAAATGTTCAAGTGCGATTATAAGAAGAAATATTTTTTTCTGTTACTACTCCTGTTTTGGCTGGCTGCTCAATCGCAGTCAGTAAAAAAATCAGCTGCTTTATTTATGCTGAACACAATAAAAGAACTGGTTTTTAGTGTCCAATAAATTAGGCAAATATAATTTCGAAATTCCGAGTACCAACAGAAATTTCCTCTTGACCAGCTTGAAAGAAAGAAAAAAGATTCACGAAAGACTCTATCCCCAATAGTAGTGATACCTTGTATACAATCATATTCTGGTTCCCTAAACCCCAAATGGGGAGAACGTGATATGATTTATATCAGTACGCAGCTATATGGCCATAACCTGATGGTGGATCGAACTACTTTGGGTGATATGTAGTGGCATTTTCGGGAGCACGGAACAGAGCTGCCACCCGCACTCTTTGCTGAAAAGTTGGAGACTACCATCTCCTGGTCCAGAATACTTGACATAGCATGCTCAATAGATCCGGATCATTCACCATATGTTGTTAGTAAAAAGTGAGATGATCCTGGCCCCTTAATCGTTTCTTGAGGGCCTGCGAAACCACAACCACCCCGACACTCCCCGAAGGTCTTACTGATTTCCGTGGAAATAAAGTGGAAGTTTCTCAGTTGGCTCCTGCTAGCTAGATGACAAATATCTTAATGGTAAGATTCCATCAAGAGATATCAATATGCCCCCGGGGCGGGACCAAATGAGCAGAGCTCGATAAATCGGTATCTCCTCTTTACTTTACTACACAAATGGCGGGAAATTTAGTTTTTAAGCACTTTTTTCCTTCATCTACGTCATTTTCTAAGGTGTTGGCACTCAAAATAGTGTATTTTAGTGTCCTCTAATTTGGGCAAATATAATTTTCATCATTTTATCATTTCGAAATTCCTAACCAACTTCAAAGAAAGAAAAAAGATTCAAGAAAGGCTGCCACCAATAGTAGTGGGAAATTGTATACAATCATATGCTGGTCCCCAAACCCCATTTGCGGTTTAAGTGATTTATTTTGCTAGATAAATCGGTATTTTCTTTTTACTTTACTTAACAAATTCTTTTAAGTTTTAACTACTTTTTTCTATTGTCTATACCTTTATCGCAGGTGCCGTACTACAAAAAAACATGTGCTTACATTTGTATTCATTTACTTTTGTACTCCATATTTTTTCTTCTTATCACAGATACTGTTCAAATTTACCCCTAACTGACTGACTGACTGACCGCAAGTTCCGTTTGGCTAAATTAAGTTCTTTGTTGGGGAAATAGGCAACTTGTTGTGTAGATTGTGTACGAGCAGTTATGATTATTTGTCTATCGCTGTGTTATTTTGTTAACTAAATTAAATATTCAAGCTATTAAAACCACAACAAAGTTGCTGTTAAAATACATTTTAGTTGTTAAGTTGTTGTTTTTATTATATTAATTTTTAAAACAAAACTTCTTCTTGTTCTTCGCCTTCTTTTTCTGCCATTTAGCTCAAATTAGATAGACTGAGCTACGAATGTTTGTACGAATGTTGTTGGTTGTGTTTTTAGTAACAGATACGAATAAAAAAGCCGCAAAAGTAAAAGTTTTATGTTGCTGCTCCTAAGTATACGAGTACATACATATCTATTATATTACATATAATGGCTTATTTAGTATAGATAGAGCAAACACATTTACACAGACTTTGGGATAAGAAAAGGAATTTAATTCAATGATTTTACCTTTTAATGCGCTGGTGCTTGTAGCCCTTATATTGTTTTAAATTAACAATATTGAAACAATACTCCTGCATAAACAACAAGGTAAGAAGGGGCCAAACAACCAAATTAATCTAACAAATATTTAAAACACTCCTGTCTCCCACATACAAGCATACAATGGAATATATCTAAATCTTGAATATACATATATAATAACAGCATCATTAGACGGGGTTGATTTGAAAACTTCTATTTTAAAGTAAAACACTAATTGTTGTTCGTTTGGAAGCATTTAACAGAAAATTTATTATTTTATAAATATTAATAGTTGCTGTAATATCGAGTTTTTTTTACCAAGAAGTTTGTTTTTCAATTGTGGCAACATTTTGTTGGCGTTTTCATATTTAGTTTCTGGACGTATTTATAGTAGATACATTCGCAATCGTTACAATAAGTTCAATTCCGCACGAAAATCCCATTAAAATAATTAAAATTCACTAATAAAATGGTGGTTCTGTTAAAGTTTCATTTCGTTAAATTCGTGATACAACATAATCGTCCTTCTGAGACCGCTATTTAGAATTAGAATTGTCGTTAAATTTGAGTGGACAGACTTGCTACGAAATGCGCGAATACCAACGCGCGTTCAATCGAGTCGTTCAATTGAAAATATCGCAGCCGTGAGCCAAAGTGTTGAAGCACATCCAATTCCTCGACGTTCTCAACAATTGGGATTATCCTAAAACCATTATATGGCACATTTTGTGTAAGGATTTCACTTTGAAGCGTTACAATGTTCAACTGGTGCAGGAATTGAAGCCGACCGTGTATTCACATCTCCGTAGATTCGCTTAATTCATTCAGAAACAACCGGCTGGTTTTTCTGAAAAAATCATTGTTTCAGACGAAGCCCATTTTTATACGTCAGGGTATGCCAACAAGCAAAATCGCCGCACTTGGGCTTCTGAGCCGATTATTGAGAAGCCTTTGTATGCTCAACGTGTCACTGTGTGGGTGGGCTGTATGGATGGACGGTATGGATAGGGCTGTTTTTTTTTCGAAGAAGATGCTGGAAATACGGCAACAGCCCACGCTATCGCGAGATACTAACAACTGAATTTTGACCTATTATTGAAGATGTGGTTATCACTGACATGTAGGTTTAACAGAACGGTGCCACATGTTATACAGCCAATGAAACTATCAATTTATTGCAAACCAAATTTTCCGATCGCATAATTTCACGACAATCCGTAGTTAAGTTGCCAGCCATATCGTGTGATTTAACACCACTGGATTATTTTTTGTGGGTTCCTGCTAAGGACAGAGTCTACACGGAGCTAATCGAATCGATTTCAGCCTTAAAATTCAAAATTCGTGATTAACGAAATAGGACGGACGCCATTTTCCCAAAAAGTGATTAAAAACTTTGATGAAAGAATCGACATCTATCTGCGTGGTCGTGGTCGAGATTTTCCGGATACCATTTTTCATTCTTAATTGCCGAACTTTTAAGTAAGTTAAGTAAGTGGCCAGCCAGATCGTGAGATTTAACATCACTGGATTATTTTTTGTGGGACTATGTTAAGGACAGAGTCTATACAGAGCCAATGAAATCGATTTCAGCCTTAACACTCAAAACTCGTGATGTGATTAACGAAATAGAACCGCCATTTTGTCAAAAAGTGATCAAAAACTTTTATGAAACAATCGACATCTGTCAGCGTGGTCGTGTTAGACATTTGCCAGGTATCATTTTTCATTCCCAATAGTCGAACTTTTCTTTTCGTAATACAATAAAAATTTGAATCACCTTAATTTAAATTGTTTGTTTTATTTTGTTTTGGAAAACAAGCTTCTTATTGAAAAACCGTTTAGTTGAGGTTCTTGCAAGTTTGTAAAATATTTAACCACCATCTTAACCACTCCCTATAGTAAAAATACTTATTATCAGCTTAGTGATAGTGAATCATTTTTCTCTACCACTATAATACTTAACTATTGGGTTATTTTTAACACTATAACTAAATTAAATGATAGTAAAGAGATCTGCACTGTACTTAAAGAATGAAAATTTGATATTATCACTAAATTTTATAAATTGTTATTTAACATTTGTGAGTAACACTAAAATTAGTGGTGTATTTTTTTGACCCAACGCTTCTAAGTTTTTTTCCCACTCATGTATGCAAATTTTTGTGAAAACATTTTTAACATCACTATCGCTATTGTTGAGTGAGGCTTATATTTTGTAATTCACTACTAAGCATTCATAAGAGTAGTAAAAAATTTTATGGTGACAACAACAGTGATTGGAAACTGCAGGTTTAAATCACTACTCACAGCTATGGTGTTGACTCTAAAAATGATGGGATAGCTAATATCTAAATTAATTCTAATCTGCTCTATAACTAAGAAAACTTCAACCTGATAAATAAAAGAATAATACGAAACAATTAAGACAGAAAGTTAGGCTTAGTACCTAATTCCTGAGGTAATTTTAACAGATAAAAGATCATAATTAAGCAAAAAGAAGTATAAATAAAGTTTTAAAAGCGAAGATTTTTTAAAGCTTCCAGTGAAATCACAAGAATATTACGTTTCATAGGTCTAAATCAAGAGGTTCTGTGAACTTAGTATAAATGCAGGCCATGGGACGGAAAAGGAAATAACAGGTCTATTCTACAATTCAACCTTTAAAGCAGAAAAGCGAAGAAGGTATTTACAAAATTATAAGTAGCCAAACCCTATTTTTGTACAGCTGCCTCATACTGATTTACAGTTTTTAAATCTCATATTATTAACATTGTTGTGGTGTGACAGTAAAGGGCTGCACACATTGTGTAAGTGTGTGCCCTCTTCTAGGAAAAATGAAGAAAACATGTCGACACAAGCTACATACGGATGATATTATCATTTAGTGAGCAAAAATCTAAAAGTCAATGAAACACGTTGATGATTTTGGCAGATAAGAGTATTTAGCTGTGCAAATATTTACTGTAGCGAATTTAAAAGAGTGTAATCGGAAGTGTATAATTTTAAAACCATTTTCGGTATTGGCATACATTTTTGTCAATATAATATTGTTACGAAGATGATTTATTAAGTTTTAAAAGAAAATAATTATCAGTAAAAAAGTAAGCGAACCAACCTCTGTGCATTTTACAAACTGCGTGGTTTCTTAAGAAATCTTATACGCACAGGAAAACAACAACCTGCTTATAAAAAGAAATTCTACCAAATAAGATAAACAACAGAAAACAAAAACAACTAACACAAAGCAAAACAAAACACAAAGCCAAGCTGGCGCTTAAACTGAATTATAATAACAACAACAATATGGGGTAATGTTACAGTAGAATATACCTGTATATGCGAGAATCACTTGAAACAACTATACAGGCACTACTTGCTGGGCAAATGAATTGAATTCAAGTTGAGTCATTAGTGAGTAAAGATAACAAAGTTGCCATCATGTTAATTTTGTGTGTATTGAAAGTAAATAAATCGTTTAACTTAATTTAAATCTCTAACGTACCGTATTATTATTTTGTTACAAAAGAACTGAAAATAACAAAATGTTTGCTAAAAGAAATAAACGTAACAATATTTATTTAACATACCCATATATGTATATAATTTTAAGGAACTTAATTTTATTCTTAATAAGAAAATAACAGTGTTAAAAATTTGAAAAGATCTAGTAAAATAAAATATCTTTCTTTAGGAAATATTTTAAGATTTCGGCATAAATAAAGGGTAGGAAGGCAATTCTAAAAAGCTACTGAAAACATTTGGAAGTGGGTATATACTAGCAAAGTCGGGAAACAAGTTATATCCTTCAATTACTGAGCCATTTGATAATCACACCCATTTAGATCATTTGAAGCTGCCCGCATAATACTGAGAAGCGATGGCGTCACCTTGAGTTATTTTGTTACAAAATATCACCGACGTATGAAAACTGTAAAAGCTGTAACAATAACGTAGAAATTGTAATTTTTTTTTATGAGCTCAGTGGTGCTCACATTTAAATACCCACCACTATAGTACCTAAAATTTGTCTGTTAGTTTAAGCGAATTAAGATTTTAACAATTAAAAGCAACAAAAACGGTAAATATTTTATTTTAAGAGTGAGTCGAGATTTCAATTTTCTTACTGTAGTTTATTCTTGTAAGGATCTGCAACTTTTTTTTTTTAAATTAACCCAAATTAACTTAAAAAGCTTTACTCTCGAAGAAGTTTTGATAGTTTTCTGTGAAAGCAAATATGTTAACATAATAAAGAAAAGTCTTTTAAAGTTGAATGTTGTGTTATAAATTAAAATTTCAGCGAGACTTTTACAGCCAGTCCAGTCAAACAATATCTCAAAGATATATTGTTTCGGCGGACATTCTGTATCCAGAAAGCTTGGTAAACATTAGTCTTAACAGTTCATATTTATCGGTAGGAGAGTAGACACGTGGCAAATTTATTATGGAGAAATATTCGAGAAGCCAACGTATTTTAATTGTTAAAACATTTTATTAAAATCAATCATCGATTGCTGTGACGATGAGAAAGTTACGTCAATTTTTTGAAGAAACAACATGCTAAAAAACGCACTATTTATCGTGTAGTGAATGATTTCGAAGAAAGCAGTCTGAAGGTGATGGACCACAACGTACTGCAAGAACGGCTGAAAATATTACTGCTGCTCAAGAAAGTGTTCAAAATAATCTATCAACCTCAATGCGACACTGTGCTCAGGAGCTTGGTCTTCAAAGAACAACTTTGGCCACAATTTTGCACAAGGATTCGCATTTGCTTCCATATAAGATTCAGTTAACACAAGAGCTTCTTCCACAAGACCATTTACGTCGTCGTACATAGGAATATTACTGCTCGCCCATGACAACCCCGATTTTCATGAAAAAATCATAATGAGTGATGAGAAACATTTTAATTTGAATGAATATGTGAATAACAGCATAGTCGGTTTTGAGGAATGGGAAACCCTTAAAATATTCAACAGTAACCTTTGCATCTATTTAAAGTAAGATTTTAGTGTTCAATTTGGTCAGGAGGAATCATTGGACATTACTTCTATGAAAATGAAAACGGCGTAATGGTAACTTTGAATGGGGAGCGATATTGTGATATGATTGGAAACCACAAATGTATACCCCCCGGGGGCACATATATATGGTCTTTGGAGATAGCAACAACTTAGACCTGTGCAACTGGGGAAAAAAGGGAGCCCAGTGCCTGAAGTCAGCAGCACTACAACTGGAAACTCCACTTTATTTCCACGGGAATCAGTAATTCTCGCAGAGTTCCGTTATTTGTCTCTTTAGACATTTAACTGTTCTCTGACTGATTATTGAGGTTGGCCCCTATATGGGAGTATCCTGGTGGTTGTTGCTTTCGCGGCCCCATACCAGTATGGTTCTATGGTGGCCGGGTTCATTTCACCTTTAATAACACCTACCTGGTGAAATGTTCCCAGATCCAGGAGCATGCTAGACATGTGTTCTGGACAGGAGTTGGAAAGCCTCCAACTCTTAAGCAAGGAGTGATGATTTGCAGCCCTGCTCTGGAATCATCGAAGTTGCAACCAGAAAGTTCTGTTACATAGAATTATAGCTTCGGCTTCCTAGGAGGAGCATGACATTCCAAATTATGCAGTGGTTTGATCCACGATCTGATTAGGGCTTCATGGCCAGGCGCGGATGTAAATCTAATCACACACACCACAAATGCATTCTTTGGGCTTTATTAACATGTGATATTAACAAAACGGTGCCATATCGCATACAGCTAGGATTACAATGGAATTACTGCGGTATCTCTTTTCACAACAAGTTATTTCAAATCAGGCCTACATGGCCGCCTGGTTTAACTGCTCTGGACTTCGTTTTGTGGGGATATCTGAAAAGCAAGGTTTATGCAAACAAACCAGAAACGCTTGAGCAATTCAAACAAAATATTCGTGATGAAATTAATGAAATTGCGCATGAAATGTGTGAGATTGTAATAAAAAAAATGTGGTCAAAATTTAGGTGCCCCTGTAGACTAGTAGGTAGTGTACTAGCTTGTCAGTAGGTTCGATTCCCAACGAAGACCTTGGTTTTTTTCACTACAAAAATAAAAATTAACTGTCGGTGGGGCTGCTCAGCGATGAAGGCATAGTCACTGGTCGCTGTGCGCTGTACGGCAGTTAATTTCCAACTATCCTTCTATTTTCACCACCTGTTTCATCTCTTCTCTATCCCTTTTCTAAAGAATGTAGCACGGTACTTGACTAAATAGGCATTGTTGCCTGAAGAGCTACTTCTCTTAAAAAAAAAAGCTGAAAAATGTGGTCACAAGGACTCGTATTTGCGAGGCCAACAAAGGCGGACATTAAATAAAACATTTATCAATATAAGATCCATTTTCTTTCATTTAATAAAAAATTATAAACAAACAAAGTAGTATACCTTCCCGGTGGACATCTGTTTTTTAGATTCCAATAGTAAATTGATACATGAATAATATACCACGTAATTGTTGAAGCCTTTTCTCATAATGCGTTCTCTATTTAACAAAAAAATTAAAACATTGGAATACTCCCTACTTTGTGGTAGTAAAGGGTCTGGATGGAATTGTCCTTTAAGATTTCCTACTTAAGGTTACATTTGTTTTACTCTGGTCTGTATTTTAAAATCCATTTCTGTAACTAAAAATAATTTTATATTTCAAATTGACACAAGTCGGCCAAGTGGACTTGTATTTTCTCGTAAACAATTCTAATTTTAATTTTAAATTTGCTTTTCTTTGATTGTTTTGAGTTTTCTTTTTCATTACCATCCATTTTCCTTGAGTGTATATTTTATCTAAATTTTTTTTCTAAAGTCTTGAACTTAAGTTTTTTGTTTTGCTTTTGTCTGATGGAGAGAAAGGAGATTATTAGGAATTATTACTTAAGAACTAAAGAAACCTTAACAACAATGCATCCAATCACACTTTAAGCCACTTACACCAAGAGCAACAAAATAATAATAATAATAAAAAAAATTATAAGAAAAGGAAAAAACCTGTTTCAAGTTATGCGGGTGTTAAAAATGGATAAAAATATTTTACATCAAAGTAGTTAGTTGACAAACAAAAAAGAAAAGTTTCCTTACTAAAGACCACAAGGAAAAGTTTTCTCTTAGAAAAGTTGTGGTTAATTAATGGATCATATTTAGTATCTTGTGTTGTTTGTGTTTAGAATTAAGATTTTAAGCAAAAAGTTAAATTAGATTAGATTACAAAAAAAAATTAGAGCCAGTATCCATCATACCTGTGTGGTATATAACACATTGCTGTTTTTCGCCAACACCACTCTAGAGCAGTTCTTTTAACAGTACCATGGCTTGAAAAATATACTCGTAACGCTTTTACTTAACACCAAAGTCAATACAAAACTTTTCTTCAAATAAACACATCGTGAGTTACAGGCCTGTAATGAATTTTATTCTTCTTCATACTCTATAACCACTAGTTTTTCCTTTTTTAAAGAAATTAATCAAATTAATTAGTTGGTATTATTGACTGAGTGCTATTTTTCTTGCGAAAAATCATGGTGTAACCAAAAGAACTTAAAGATAAACAGTGACTGAAAGGAGTAAATAAAAATAAAGAGGAACTCACGCTTTGTATGAAACTACTGTTAAAAATTTTACAGATAATGTAAACTTAACAGATCTGCTAAATTCTATAACACCACAGCAAGAAAATAAAATGTGTGTTTATAGAGGTATAGAAACTAACAACACTTTTTAGCTGGCGGCCATTTTGCCAGCTGTTAAGTGATTTATGTTTATTTTAGCATTTTAGCAAGAATAGGCTGACGTCTGCATGACGCTACCAAATTGTGCATAGTTATAATCTCCCCCCTCTATAATCTCTTTATAGTACGTAACAGCTATCTAGATCTGTGCAACTGGGGGTAAAAGTGAGCCCAGTCCCCTGAAGTCAGACAGGGAGACAACTGGAAGCTCCAGTTTATTTCCACGGGGATCAGTGGCCCGCGGAGTTCATTATTTGCCTCTTTAGACTTACAATAGTTCTCTGGCTGATTATTGAGGTTGGCCCCTTTATGGGAGTATCGTGGTGGTTGTGGTTTCGCGGCCCCATATTAGCCTATGGTTCTATGGTGGCCGGGTTCACTTCACCTTTAATAACACTTACCTGGTGAAATGTTCCCAGATCCAGTGAGGACAGGACAGTTGGAAAGTCTCCAACTCTCAAGCAAGGAGTGATGATTTGCAGCCCTGCTCTGGAATCATTAAAAAAATAATCCAGTGGTGTTGAATCAGATGATCTCATTATGCACTTAACCGTCCTGTTGAAACTAGTTGTTAGTGATATCCACGTCATCAACAATAGGCAAAAATTGAATTGTTAGCACCTCGCGATAGCGTGATCCAGAAGTGTTGAATCACACGATCTGGTTGGGCACTTAACCGTCCTGTTGAAACTAGATGTTAGTGATATCCACGTCATCAATAATAGGCCAAAATTGAATTGTTAGCATCTCGCGTGAAAAAAACACACAGTGACACGTTGAGCATACAAAGGCATCTCAATAATCGCTCTAGGATTTTCAGAAGCCCAAATGCGGCTATTATGCTTCTTGACATATCCCGACAAGTGAAAATGGGCTTCGTCTGAAAAAATGATTTTTGCAAAAACAACCAGCCGGTTGATCCTGAATAAATTGACCAAATCTACGGCAATGTGAGTGGTCGTCCGCCTTCAATTCCTGGACTAGTTGAACCTTGTAAGGTTTCAAAGTCAAATCCTTACGTAAAATTCGTTATGTGGTGGTTTTGAATAACTCCAATTACTGAGAATGTCGAGGAATTGATAAATTTGGATCTGCTTCAACACTGTGGCTCAAGGCTGCGATGTTTTCAGTTGAACGACCCGCTCGAAGACGGGTTGGTGTTCACATATTTTGTGTCGAGTCTGTCGACTCAAATTTAACGACCAAATTCTTAATAGCTGTCTCCGCAGGACGAGTATGTTATCCGAAAATATCACGAATTTTACGAAATGTAACTTTAACAGAACCACCATTTTTATAGTGGATTTTAATTATTTTAGTGCGATTTTCATGCGAAATTGTGTTCAGTGTAACGATTGTCAATGCATCTACTATGAATACGTCAAAAAACTAAATGTCAAAACTATCATGTTGTTGGTGTTGCCACAATTGAGAAACAAGCTTTTTGTTGAAATATCCAAAAATAAATACAGTGAAAATAAAAACTTTGAAAATTTGAAAGAAATTTGGCTGTTGTGTTTCGATTTTTTTTATCGGCATTTTTGATTTTGCTTAACGTATAAACTTCACCCTTTTCTTTTTTTGTGCAAGATAAGATTTAAATGCTTAATTGTATTGCAAATTCTTTGCCAATATTTTAATATATAAATAACGTTAAGCTAAATTTTAATCTAAAAGTTGAAATGGTCACATAAGAGTTTATTTATACTTTCATATTTCTGTTTAAATGTGTGTATATCACGGCTAGAATTTAATAAAGGATTTAAGGATAAGCGTAGGATTTTTTTTTTGTTGTCAATTGAATATTTTTTTTTTTGACATTTCAACTAAAAAGACAAAAAGTTAATGCCTGTTGCCTTAATTCAAGTCTCACAGGAAAAACCCAAAACAGAAGAGATTTTTTACAAATATGGGGAGGGAGAGGAAGTCAAACCAAAGAAGCACAAACACATATACACACTCATATTCTATTATAGATAAATATTGGTATATTTTATACTAAAAATTTGTCGTTGAGAAAAATTGAAAATGCATGTATGCGTATGTGAAGGAAGTAGAAACGGATATAATGGCATAAAAAGGTAAAATCAGGAAGCCAAACAATAACAACATCAATTCAGTTACCTGACAAAGACTTATTTAAAAATTTACACACACACACACATATATATATATATGTACTTATGTCTGCTTTAAATATTTCAATTTTATTTTTATTTACACAATTCAATATTTTACTCAAAGCTATAATAAGCTTTTCTTTTTATACTACTAGTAGTAGTTGTTGTTGTTTTCATTTCTATAGCTTCGTAATATGTTAAAAAAATGTATGAATATTACTGATATCTCAGAAGCTTCAAGTAATGAATTTTTACTTTTGTGCAGTGCAATTTGAATGACAATATTTTAACCTCGGTGACTACTAACTTCATTTTAAATCACGATTGTTTTTGTTTATACTGGACGCTTTTAATAGAGATATAGAAGTTTAAGTTGGCAACACTTTTTGGCTGGCAATTTTACGACCAATAAAGCAATTAATTCGAGTAACTATGGAACATTTTAGCACCACTTTTAGCCTAAATGATAATTGCGGATCCATAGAAAGACCTGAATCAGAAAGAACTTAGAGATTTCGAATGACTGAAAAATGTTAATAAAACTAAAAAGGGACTTACGTGTTGCAGGAAACTACTGTTAAAAATTTTGCAGATAATGTAAAGTTAACAGATATGCTATTCTCTGCAACATCACAGCAAAGAAAATATAGAGGTATAGAACTTTAATTTGACAGCACTTTTCAACTGGCGGCCATTTCGATGGCTGCCAAGTGTTTTATGTTTAGTTTGGTATTTCAACATGAATAGACTGACGCGTGGACAACGCTTCAAAATTGAACACATTTACTCCCCCCCGGGGGCACATTTATGGTCTTTATAGTACGTAACAGCTATCTAGATCTGTGCAACTGGGGGAAAAAAGCGAGCCCAGTCCCCTGAAGACAGGCAGGGAGTCAACTGGAAGCTGCATTTTTTTTTCACGGGGATCAGTAAGCCCCAGAGTTCATTATTTGTCTCTTTAGACATTTAATAGTTCTCTGGCTGATTATTGAGGTTGGCCCCTATATGGGAGTAACGTGGTGGTTGTGGTTTCGCGGCCCCATAAGAGTATAACGGTTTTTATGGTGGCCAGGATCATCTCACTGATAATGACACGCAAAGTGAATGATCCAGTCCTGTGAGCATGCTAGACATGGGTTCTGGACAGGAGTGTGATGGCTTGCAGCCCTGCCCTGGAATCATTAAAGTTGCAACTAGGTGGTTCTGTTGCATAGAATTATGGCTTCGGCTATCTAGGACACATGTATGACGTTTCAAATTATACAATAGTGGTTTGTCCACCATCTGATTAAGACTACATAGCCAGGTGCGGATGTAAAACGAATCACACGTTGTACACATTTACTACCCCCCGGGGGCACATATATATGGTCTTTATAGAACTTCGACTATCTAGACACAGTGCAACTGGGGGAAAAAGGGAGCTCAGTCCCCTGAAGACAGGCAGGGAGTCACGGGGATCAGTGACCCGCAGAGTTCCGTTGTTTCTCCCTTTAGACATTTAATAGTTCTCTGGCTGATTATTGAGGTTGGCCGCTATATGGGAGTATCGTGGTGGTTGTGGTTTCGCGGCCCCATAACAGTATAATGGTTATTATGGTGGCCGGGATCATCTCATTGTTAATGACACCCTAAGTGAATGATTCAGTCCAGTGAGAATGCTAGACATGTGTTCTGGACAGGAGTTGGAAAGTCTCCAACTCTTAAGCAAGGAGTGATGATTTGCAGCCCTGCTCTGGAATTATCGAAGTTGCAACTAGAAAGTTCTGTTGCATAGAATTATAGCTTCGGCTTCCTAGGACGAGCATGAAGTTCCAAATTATGCAGTGGTTTGGTCCACCATCTGATTAAGGCTTCATGGCCAGGCGCAGATGTAAATCGAATCACACAGTTGTACACGTTTACTACCCCCCGGGGCACATTTATGATCTTTGTGGAGAGTAACTATTTAGACCTGTGCAACTGGGGGAAAAGGGATCCCAATCCCTAGCCAGCAGGGGTACAACTGGAAGATCCACGTTATTTCCACGGGAATCAGTAAGCTCGCATAGTTCCGTTATTTGTCTCTTTAGACATTTAACTGTTCTCTGGCTGATTATTGAAGTTGGCCCTTTTTGGGAGTATCGTGGTGGTTGTGGTTCTGCGGCCCCATATCAGTTTTGTTGTTTAATATGGTGGCCAGGATCATTTCGCCGTTAATAACACCCTACGTGAATGATCCAGTCCAGTGAGCATGATAGACATGTGTTTTGGACAGGAGTTGGATAGTCTCCAACTCTTCAGCAAGGAGTGATGATTTGCAGCCCTGCTCTGGAATCATTAAAGTTGCAACTAGGAAAAACCTGTTGCTAGCATTAGTCTTCGGCTTCCTTGGACGTAATGTACACATTTACTGCCCCCCGGGGCACATTTATATGTTTTGACGGAAATCCACCGTCATTGCATGTACTTTCGGGGGTAAAATGGAGCCCAGTCCCCCAATAGGCTAGCAGGAGCCAACTGAACAATCCACTATATTTCCACCTGGAATCAGTAAAGCCCCAGAGTTCCGCTATTTGTCTCTTTAGCCTGTTAGCTGTTCTCTGACTGATTATTGAGGTTGGCCCTTCGGGAGTATCGAGGTGGCTGTGTGTATCGAGGCCCTCGTTTGAGTTTATGGCTCGGATCATTCACAATCAACACAATGAATGGTCCAGGTTCAGTGAGCATAAATGCCGTCGTGTTCTTAAATTATATTAAGCTTAATGCGTTCTGGACCAGGAGTTGGATAGTGTCCAACTCTTCAGCAAGAGTGAAGGCTGCGCCCTGTTTCGGGCTTTCGAAGTAGCAACTAAGAGTGACCGGAGGATATACGTATCTGAAGGCCTTCTAGGGAGAGGATGACGCTACATTTCATTCACAGTGGTAGGATCCTTCATCTGATTATGGCTTACACGGCTTGATGCAGACGTAAATCTTATCACGTATGTACACATTTACTTTGAAAATTATGGTTTTGTTTGAAATACGTCAACAAAGCAATTATTTCAAGTAACAAGAACAATTTAGCACAACGTTTACTGTAAATAATAATGCGGATCTAGAGAGACCTCGTACAGTGCGTATAAAAAACGTAACTGCTGCTGTAGAGCGTAGCGTAGAGCACTTAGCTCGTGCCTGAATTTATTTATTAAAAGAAAGCTTTGATAACCGCATATTTTCTTGTTTCGGACACATGAGTTGGCCCCGCATTAAACTTTCTGGTGGATATGTGAAGTCGTTAGTCTACATCGATTAGCCCGAAACGATTGATGACTGGGAGGACAATTTTTGCAGCGATATTCCTGATATTCCTGATATACCATATACAATTGTGTTGGAAAAAGTCATCAGTAATAGCCCCTTCAGATTAGACTACGCCCGAATTAGTCGTGACATGCGTTATAAAATTTACGTTGATACCCAGCTGTGTAAGCCATAACCCGACGGTGGATCCCCACTTAGGTGATATGTAGCATACACCCACGCTTTAGAAAGCCGAATACATAATTATATGCCACAGGACATTTCTTGTTGCAATTTTGGAAGCCTCAGAGCAGGGCCGCCAACCTCCACCCCTTGCTGAAGAGATGGAGACTATCAAACCCCTGGTCCAGAATACATGCATTTCAGAACATAACAGCAAGCATGCTCACTGGACCTGTATCATTTAATATATTCATAGTGAATGATCCGGCCCACAACAACTCAAACGAGGCAGGCGAAACAACAGCCTCAACGATGCTTTCAACCGAAGGGCCCACCTCAATACTCAACCAGAAAACAGCTAAAAGGCTAAAAAGCTGAACTCTGGGGCTTATTGATTCCCGTGGAAATAACATGGAATTGTCCAGTTGACTCCCTGCTACCCTTTAGGGGACTGGGCTCGCTTTTACACCCGGTGACACATGTAAGGATGGTGAAATTCTGTCAAGACATATATGTGCCCCCGGGGGATCAGAGTGTGATTTGTTTTACATCCGCGCCTGACTATGTAGTCTTAATCAGATGGTGGACAAACCACTTGTATAATTTGGAACGTTATACATACGTCCTAGATAGCCGAAGACATAATTCTAAGCAACAGAACCACCTAGTTGCAACTTGAATAATTCCAGGGCAGGTCTGCAAACTATCACACCTTGCTAAAGAGTTGTAGACTTTCTAACTCCTGTCCAGAACACATGTCAAACATGCTCACTGGACTAGATCATTCACTTAGCGTGTCATTATCAGCGAGATGATCCTGGCCACCATAATTTCATATAATCCCTTATGGGGCCGCAAAACCACAACCACCACGATGCTCCCATATAGGGGCCAACCTCAATGATCAGCCAGAGAACTATTATAAGTCTAAAGAGACAAATAATGAACTCTGCGAGCTCAATGATCCCCGTGGAAATAAAGTGGAGTTTCCAGTTGACCACCTGCCTGTCTTCAGGGGACTGGGCTCCCTTTATACCCCAGTTGCGCTGAGTCTAGATAGTGGAATATTCTATAAAGACCATATTTATATGCCCCTGGGGGGCCCCCGGGGGATCAGTTAGATGCCAGCAATTATATTTTAATTATGAGGTCAGACTATCTTTCGAATAAAGCAAACTTCATGTCAATTTAAAAGTTTTCGCCGTTTTTTATTTCATTTAAAAGCTTTACCTCTATAAAAACATCCTTTTCGACATGTTATTTTTGCGAAATATATTTTGTTGATGCAATTTGTTTTAGAGACTTTTTAAAATGTACTTTTCAAAAATATTTTTCTCAAAGTACAAAGTACGGGGTTTTAACGGTAAAGCAAAGTAATAACGCCAGTGGTGAGGGCTAAGTTTAGATGAATTCTCTAGCTGTACTTTTAAAGTTATTATATTATAAGTGTTATTATGCGCTTCGAGAGCGCTGTGAAATACATTGTATTTACCCAGCTTTTTAGGTGTCATTCCTATTAAGTTTATTCTTTGTAAATAGTCGAACATTTTTTCATAAGAGTGTAACCAAATACCCAATTTATAGGTTTCAATATGAAAGAACACATTCTATCAACTGCTGACATGAATGATGATTTTCATGTTTACACATTTAGAAAAACAATATTTTCTTATTAAAAAAAAAAAAAAAACAAAAGCAAAGACGAACACACCATCAAGTGTGTAAAACGCGCATTATACTTTCATGCCTTCTCAAAGAAGGCTTATTTGCGAAAGTTGTCTTATATTTACTATTGAATATAAATCGAAGGCATGACTGATGATATAAACGCTTATTATTAACTGGCATCATACCAAATTTGCCATAAATATTTTGAAAGATTGCGGTTGAAGTTTAATATTTTTTCTCTTTGCTTCGCTTTCTGCTACTGGTGCTGCTGTTGTTGTAGTTGTTTTTTCATTTTCAATTTTCGTTATATTTTTTTTTTGCAAAATTTCTAATGATGTTGTCGATGCTTTTGTTGTCAAACCGTAGGCGTGCATTTTTTCCTTTTTAAATTGATTTAAAATTAAATTGTATTGTGTATATTGAAATGTTGGATGTGTCTGCTGTTAAGTTTGTGTTTATTTTCTTACACTAAACAAAATATTATGAATTTTCAATTTAAAATAATATTTTGTATTCATAAGCAAACACCCGTCTATAGAGACTCATCCTTTAAATGGGGGTGAGCTTTTGTTCTCTTGCGTAAGGCTGTGTGCGTTTAGTTTCCTTTTCCGATGCCATGACTTTCATTTCATTCATTCAGTGCATATAATTTAATATGTGTAAAAATAGGCTTGTTATATGTGAATCTGCTTACTCGCATGTGTGTGTGTATGCATAAAGTGATAATCTTGTTATACTTATTTGTTACAATGAAATGGATTTCTTTTTTTTTTTGTTTTAATTTATTTATTCTGCTTATGAATATAGATGCAGATTATATGCTTATTTTGATGAAGTGGGACAAACTGTATACTTTTCTGTTATTCATATCAAATTTATCTAAATTTATTAGTCTAATCTTTCAGTCCAAAATAAGACGTGAAAAACAATTTTCTTTAGTGATTCTGTTATAAATTTCAATTTAGTCTTCACCTTTTAGTTCCTTACACTTCATCCCATGATGTACTGTTTTGAGATGTCCGTAAATATGGATTTTGAAAGATCATCAAAATAGCATCGCCAATACAGTTCTTTAAATTAAAAAAACAATATAAAGTTTTTATACATTTTTCACTTTAATTTTATTTTTAAAAAATATTGTTTTAGATCATTTCATTAAAAAATTCGGTTCTAGTGTCAACTAATTTGTGTCTCTTATCCTTTTTGTATTAAATAAATTTGCAAAAATTTTTAAAATTGGTTGATAACAATAGTTTTAATTCTGTTTCTAACAATATTGCATTAACAGTTATGTAATGCCAACAAAACTATCGGGATCGTGAGAGAAAAGCTCAATTATGAGCAACCGATTGCCCTGATTTAAAAATGCTTAAAACACTAGACAAATATTTCATTAATTTAAACTACCCGGTTATCTAAAACTATCTTGTGGATTTAATTACTGATTTTTAAAGTATCTGCAGTGCTGAAATAGAGCAAAGGACTTTTCAACCAGAAGTTTGTTTTCTAAAACAAATAAAACAAAAAATTTAGATTAACATTAAGATGTAGCAAATTGTTATTGTACTACGAAGAGAAAAATTTGGCACTTATGAATGAAAAATTATATTTGGAACCACAACGCTGACAGATGTCGTTTCTTTCATCAAAGCTTTTAATCACTTTCTGGCAAAATGGCGATCCTATTTCGTTAATAACAGCCTTAAGGCTCAAATCGATGCGATTGGCTCCGTATAGACTCTGCCCTTAACATAGCCCTACAAAAAGTAATCCAGTGGTGTTAAATCAAACGATCTGGCTGACCACTTAACTGCTGTTTGTCGTGAAAATATGCGATCGAAAAATTTAGTTTGCAATAAATTGATCGTTTCAATGGCTGTGTGACATGTGGCATGGTACAGTTGAATTCACGTGTCAGTAATATCCACGTCATCAATAATATCCCCCCCGGGGCACATTTATAAGACTTTATGGATCACACAACCATCTAGACTTGTGTCTTATGGGGTAAAAGGGAGCCTAGTCCCCTAACCAGCTAGCAGGAGCCAACTAGACAATCCACTATATTTCCACGGGAATCATTAAAGCCAGAGTTTCGCCCTTTTGGGCATTTAGCTGTTCTCTGACTGATTATTGAGGTAGGCCCTTCGGGAGTATCCTGGTGGCTGTGTGTTCGAGGCCCTCGTTTGAGTTTGTGGGTCGGTTCATTCAAAATTAATACAAGGAATGGTCCAGTGAGTATGAATGCCGTCGTGTTCTTAATTACATTAAGCTTCATGCGTTCTGGACCAAGAATTGGATAGTCTTCAACTCTTCAGCAAGGAGTGAAGGCTGCGGCCTACTCCGGGCTTTTGCAGTTGCAACTAGGAGTGACCGGAGGATATACGTATCCGAAGGCCTTCTAGGGCGAGGATGACGCTACATTTCATCCACAGTGGTAATGATCCACCATTTGATATTGGCTTACACGGCTAGGTGCAGATGTAAACCTTATCACTTATCTCGCGATAGCGAGATCCGTTGCCACATTTCCAGTCTCATATTCGAAAAAAAACAGTGACACTTTGATCATGCGAAGGCTTTTCAATAATCGCTCTACGTTTTTCAGATGCCTAAATGCTGCAATTTTGCTTGTAAACTTACCCTGACAAGTGAAAATGGGTTCGCTTGAAGAAATAATTCTTTTAAAAAACCCAGATAATTGTTCCTGAATGAATTGAGCGAATCTACGACGATGGTCGGTCGGCTTTAATTCCTGCACCAGTTGAACCTTGTAAGACTTTAAAGTAAAATCAATACACATAATTTGCTATGTGCTGGTTTTGGGTAACCCCAATTGTTGAAAAAGTCGAGGAATTGACAAGTTTAATATGCGTATGATTCACGGCTGCAATGTTTTCAGTTGAACGACCCGGTGTTTGCACGTTTTATATCGAGTCTGTCGACTCAAAATTAACGACAAATTCTTAATAGCGGTTTCAGAAGGACGATTATATTGTCGAAAAATATTCGGAATTTTACGATGTAGCTTTAGCAGAACCACCATTGTCAGTGGATCACGCTTTCTCGAGATGCTACCAACTCAATTTTGGCTTATTATTGACGTCAGCATATCATTGACATGTATTTTAAATAGAACGGCACCACATGTAACACAGCCAAAGAACGATCAATTTAATGCAAACCAAATTCACGACAATCAGCAGTTAAGTGGCCAGATAGATCTTGTGATTTAACATTGATGAATTATTTTTATGGGGCTATGTTAAAGACAAAGTCTATACGGAGCCAATAGAATCGATTTCAGCCTCAAAATCCGTGATGAGATTAATGAAATGGGATCACCATTTGGCCAAAAAGTGATTAAAAACTTTGATGAAAGAATCGTCATCTGTCAGTGTGGTCGCGGTGGACATCTGCCAGATATCATTTTTCATTCATAATTGCCAAACTTTTTTCTAAATAAAATAAAAAAAAAATAATAAAAATTTGAACACTAGGTCATTATTTAATAAAAAATTTAAAAACTTTATTTTTTATTATATTTTTCAATATTTCGCCAAACCATTGGTTGGCATCATCAGGATAAACAAAAATAATGAATAAATAACTAATCAAAAAATTTTTTCAATTTCGATTATTTTTGTTTTCAATTTTCATTATTTTTGTTTATCCTGATGATGCGAAATATTGAAAAAAAATGATAAAAAATAAAGTTTTTAAATTTTTTTATTAAATAATGGCCTAGTGCTTAATAATTAACTACCAAAAAATATTAAAAAAGGTCAAATAACTATAATTATTATTTATAAAAATTTGAATCATTTTAATCTAAATTTTTTGTTTTATTTTGTTTTAGAAAACAAACTTCTTGTTGAAAAACAATTTTTTAAAAAGTTTAAAAAGTTATGTAGTTATTAATGTAAGATTTTAAATTTATTTAATATTTAAATTTGTATAACATCAATCAAAATTCAGCTCCACTGTGCCTAAAGTTCTTGACTTCTAAAGGTTCGTCAAGTTTAATCATTTTGCATTTTGATTTTAACATGTTTCAAGAGTATTTTCAATATTCGTGTGAATAAAGTAAATTTGATTTCAATTGTTTATAAATTTTATGTTAAACAGCAAAAAGATAATAATTTTAGCCATAACTAAAATTTTGTATGTATTTGTATATTTGGATTTCATTATCCGTTTCAATATTTTTCTTACGATTTGCATTTGTTTAAAATTATTTTTTGTTTGTTTGTTTGTTTTTGGTTGCTTGCCTCTATATAATTTTTGGGTGTATCAACAGCAAAAACACACGTGTAAAGAGTTAAATTAGATTAGCGTAATCGTTTGAAAATATTTAGACATATACAAATACACTTACATACACATTTAAGCATATATTTTTATAAAAATCCCTATTTTCATTTAAATGAACAATAAAAACAGCAGCAATAATAACAATTTCAAAATGAAATCCAATTGAACAACAACAACAACAAAAAAGAATAGAAAATGAAAAAATATAGAGAATAAAAAGGGTTTTATATTGAAATATAATTGAATTTATGACTTGACATTTAAAGTACAGTTTAAGTCAATTATTTGTAATTTTAGCGGTAACAAATTTTATACAACTGAATCCAATTTGTTGCATGTGTATGTGTTGTATATGTATATGTGTATTTGGTTATTTAAGAATGTGGTATGCTGTATGTGTGTAAGTGTTAACGATGTGTTTATATAGTTACGTGCTTATTTGTTTAATCTTATTGAATTCAACCAGTTGTGTATTTATTATTCTCATTCCTGACTTATAAAAATGTTTTTTTTTCATTTAATAGGATTTGAAATTTGTATTTTCTATAATAAAAGAAACAAAAATAAACAAAATTTTTTTTCTAAAATTCAATTGCACTGGCCAATGGAATGTGAATACGATTATCATTTGTTAAGTTTAGGTGAGTGAGTAAATATAGTCTCACCTTAAAAGCCAGCAAAGTCTTTAATTTTGCAATTACTTTTTAATGGAATTTAATTGCATTTAATATAATATAAAGGAAATAAATTCAAATTAGAAAATATCCATATATAAAACATTATTTTTAACTTTTTGGGGATGTAGTTAAGTTTAATTAATTCGATTTAATTTTTGGACCGAAAACCGGAAATTATATTCAAATTATTATTTAAGCACCAGAGCGCGAGGCCTTAATCTGAAAGTGGTCTTGCCACTGGGTACAAATTATAATGCCAGAAAATTTTCTTTCGAATAACGTAAATTTCATGTCAATTTAAAAGACATTACATTCCAAATTCTATACCTCTATAAAAACATCCTATATTTATTTGTATTATTATTTATTTACAAACTAAAGTTCTCCCCACATTATGATTCAAAAATTGAAAGGCGAATTTTTGTTTTATTTTTATAGTATGGCGTAATGCTATTTCGAATACTATTAACAGAGCTGTAAACGCGTGATTTATTTTTGAATTAATTTGCGAATCATTCATGCTTTGAGTTAGCTAATTTCGAATTAATTCTTTTCACACAAAAAATGAATTGCATGAAATTTGATTCAATTCAAATGAAGTTGGTAAAAATGAATTGCAATTCATTTCAATTTCAATTGAATTTGTTTAAGTGAATTGCAATTCAATTGATTTTTAATTAATTCAAATGAATTTAAAAAAAAAATAATTAAATAAATATCTGTTATTCTTTTTAACGGTCTTTTTTAATTCCTATGGAAAGCGAGGTATTGAGAAAAAAAATATATATTGTTAAATTAATTAAAAAAGACCGTTAAAAAGAATAACAGATATTTATTTAAGATATAAAAAGGCCGATTAAAAAAATAAAAAAAATTATTTTTTAGTAGTTAATTAGAAAGCACTAGGTAAATTTTAATAAAAAATCTTTAAAAAACTTTTATTTTTTATTATTAAAAAAAAAATAAATAAAAGTTTTTTAAAGATTTTTTATTAAAATTGACCTAGTGCTTTCTAATTAACTACTAAAAAATATTAAAAAGATCAAAAAACTATAACTATTATAAAAAAAATTATTAATAATTCATTACCAACTCATTTAAATTCAATTGTTTAAAATTTGAATTGATTATGTATTGAATTTTGGTACCGAAGATTTTTAGGAAAAAATTCCATTTTTCATAGATCTGCGCTTAAATTTGATAGATTGCAACTCATTTTAATTTCATTCATTTGAATTGCAATTCATTATTCCAATTCATTTGAATGAATTCAAAAGCAATTCAATGCAAATGAATTGTAAATGAATTGTAATTCACTTTAACACATTCATTTCAATTGGAAAGGAATTCCAATTAATTTTACAAATTCATTTGAATTAAAGTTCATTTCCGACTAATCCGCTTGAATTGATTTAAATTTTATTCAATTCTTTTTGGTTGTGAAAAGAGTTAATCAAAAAGGAATGATTCATTCACAGCTCTGACTCTAAAACATTCATTCATGGCAATTGCAGTAGAATACATTTTATGCTAATTTCAAAAATTTTTTTTGTTTGATTTTTATTCTCATTTTATTTTATTTTATGATGGTCATATTCTATATAGAAATGCTTGTTGTTGTTATTTTAATATGATAATAATCATAATGAAATGAAGCATGTAAAGTGCAAATTGTCTACAGCTTCCATATTTTAAACCTCAAACCTCAAACTTAATATCTAATAAGAAGATAAATATATTAAACAATTGCATTTTAAATCGTGCGTAAAATTGGCTATTTTAAATGTTATCAATATAAATATATGTTTAGGTGTGTTTGTTATTGTTATGGCAAGAGGTTTCTAATATCGTTGGGTAGTTTAATATAGTTTATTCAAGTTTTGTTTTTTGTTTGACCGCTAGTAGGGATAGTAAGCAGAGTTAACATAGTTACGTGCCACAAATAGCAAAACAATTTGCTTTATGAAGTTAAGTATTGGATTGCCTATTTTATAAATACACACATTAAACTATTTAATATTTATTGGCCTTAATTCTACTCGATTTTTTTAAGTAAATAAGTAATAAGATAAAAAAAAATCCTGAAAATTGGTCACGTGAAAAATTGGTCATGTGTGTTTCCAGTTAGTCAGTTCCTTATAGAGTTTCGCTTTAGAAAATGCATGTTTGTACTAATTAAAAACAGAACTGGACTAAATACGATACTGCTTTGTGATTGTTGTTACCTGGATCTGTCAAATTAAAAAAAAAAATTAGCAAAACCTATTTCGTCAGCAAAAACGTATGTGTTAAATTTTACTTAGCACGCCAATATTAGTCCCTGCTAAACCTTAATTATACTCTTAGTTTGGCTGGTAAATTGTTAGAAATAGTGAAACTCTTCTTATCATATTCAACGTTTACTTATTCAGTCTTTTGTGTACTTTTAATTGCAAAATAAAACACGTCAAATAAAATATAAAAAGGATTTTTATCATGAATTAAGTTTATTGTCTCAGTGTTCTGATTAGTTACGAAATTACAGCCACTTGAAAACTGTAATAAAATTTGTAATTAAAAGAGTTTTCTTTTTTTTTAAGTTCGCATGTTTACAATGATTTCATAAAATATTTTGACGAAAATGTTTAATTTGAGTTACAAAAACAAAAAAAGAAAAATAATTTTCACTAAAAAATTAAATGAAACGACCTATTGTATCTGTTTATAAATTAATAAGTTTCCAAGAAATCTTATAAACCCGAAACAACGCCAAGATGCCAGGATAAAATTCCACAAACTAAATAAACAGTAATAAACAGTCAGAAAATGAAAACAACATTATGTGATAACGTTATTATCAAGCTTTTAAGTGATTGGAGAACCACTTCAAATTGAATATATAAGCTATGCCCTATGTTGGGCAAAAAAGAGTTTAATTGTGAACGTCGGCAAGTGGCGACACAACAGTGAGCGTTGTCAAGTAAAGGTAATAAATCAGGTTTTAGGCATTGAAGTGGTAATGTTACCAACGTGTATTCTTGTGTGTATAAAAGTAGAAAACTCACCAAAGTAAATCGTGTAATTTAATTTATAACTCTTAAGTGTTGTGTATAAATATTTTGTAATAAAAGAATTCAATAGACTAAATGTTTATTAAAGGAATAAATGCAACAATATGAAGCTGATCATAAATTAAGAATTACCAATCAACCATAAATGGACGCACTCGCAAAAAAATCGAGTTAAACGCAAAAATGTGCGAGTAACGGTAACAAGTTCTCTAATTTCATTAAAGCACTTACCATTGTAGCATAAAGCAGTGAAGTGCATCTCACATTGTTTCAATGCTTTAAAGAATCAATAGAGTTGGATACACTACTGACCCCAATGAGCCTCTTGGCCCTCTCCTGTACGTGATCGAGCAACTCCAAAATGGACTTTGCGAGAACTGCTTAAAACAACAATATAAGCTACACTTGCCTTATAAGATTCAACTGGTGCAGGATTTGAAGCCGACCGACCATTCATATCGCCGTAGATTCACTCAATTCATTCAGGAATTGGTTTTAATGAAAAAATCATTTTCACAGACGAAGCCCATTTTCACTTGTCAGGGTATGTCAACAAGCAAAATTGTCGCTGTTGGTCTTCTGAAAATTCTAGAGCCATTATTAAGAAGCCTTTGCATGTTCAACTTGTCACTGTATGGTGCGCTATGTAGTCTGACGTCGTAATTGGGCGGTTTTTTTTTTTAAATGAGGTTGGAAATGCGGTAACGGTCAACAGATCACGCTATCGCGTAATGCTAACAACACGATTTTGGCCTATTACTGATGACGTGGATATCAATAGGATGGTGTTACATATCGCACAGCCAATGAAATGATCAATTTATTGCAAACCAAATATACTGATCGCATAATTTCACGACAATCAGCAGTTAAGTAGCCAGCCAGATCGTGGTATTTAACAGCACAAAATTTTTTTTTGTGGGGTTACGTTAAGGACAGAGTCTAAACGGAGCCAATCGAATCGATTTAAAAATTAAAACTCAAAATCCGTTGAATGATAACCGAAATCGGAAAGCCATTTCGCCAAAAAATGATTAAAAACTTTGATGAAAAAATCGACATCTGTCAGCGTGGTCGTGGGGGAATATTTGCCAGATATCATTTTTCATACATAATTGGCGAACTTTCCACTTCGTAATACAATAAAAATTTTAATCATCTTAAACTAATTTTTTTGTTTTAATTTGTTTCAGAAAACAAACTTCTTGTTGATATACCCTTAGGTATTTAAAAATTATATATGTAGAAATTAAAAACAAACAAACAAACAGGAAAATAATATTAATTATTGTTTAATTAAATTGAAAATTATGCTACCGTTGAACTAATAACTAATAAATGAAATGACTCAATGTTATTACTCAGTCATAAATCAATTAAACAGACACATTATAACTCAAACCAAGAGACAAAAATTAAAACATCCATGCACACTCATTTTCCGAGTAATTTATTCTATAAACATTGTAGGGTGTGTTTGTGTTTGCGGTTGTGTGTGTGTGTGTGGTGGGTTAGTTGAGGGATATTTACATATTTCAATAAAAGATCATTGATATCATCATCACTAAATCATAGTTCTCATGCTACTACGCTATTTGAATTACAAATTCAATGGAAGTGCAACATGAAAACAGATTTGTTGTATTAAACTTTTTTGTTTATTGTTTCCTTCTGCACGCTAATTTGTGCGAATAGAAACTAATAGCTGAGAAATTTACAACAAAAAAAAAAAAAGAGAAAATGATAACAAGCAGAGTTTGATTTTCATAGAAATGTTGGCCATTATTTGTGTGCTTTTGAGCGGAAGTTAAACAGTTTCACGTTCACTTATTAGTGTGCAAATGATACATATTTATTGGTTCATAACATTTTAAAAAGTCAATAATGATGGTATCATTTTCCATTATAAATGCTTTATTTTGAGAGCTGAGGACATGTAATCTGTTAAATGACCGGGCAGTTTAAAGCTGTTAGCAATAATTGCTGCCGACTGTGCTAATATCAGTTTTGCTTCACATCCGCTTCCGTTTTTATTTATTTATTTTGTTTTTCAAAGAACATAAGTGCGGAATAAATTTTCAATAATACTGTATACAATTATGCTTCCATACAAAATACAGTTTTAGCATTTACAAATGGTAATTTATGAGTTTAAACAAGAATATTAATATTGCCATTTCCCGTCGTAACTGGCCGGTTTGTATATGATGGCGAGCGCTTTCGATGCGTATGCATCATTATCAAGCCACGGTTTAGTTTGTACTGGTGAGTAGTGTTGGCGTTCAGGTAGTTCTGTTATTAGGCTCGTATATATTCAGGTAAGAAGAATACCAGCCACCTGGCATTTGTATGCAAAGTGAACCTAACGATACCTCCGTCTTTTACTATTATGTAGGTACGTGTGTCCGTCTGAGGGTGTTTTTCGTTTGCCCGTTGGCATGAGTAGTTTCAATGGTGTGAAAATTGTGTCTGAGGTCGTGTTTACCTGTTCGTTTATAATGTCGTTGTTGAATGTTTTTGTTTTGTAGATTTCCATACTTTCCAGAATGTCTAGTCTTCGTCCTTTTTTGCTAGGATGTAATAATGTCATACATTCATCTATTTCCCTTGGTGTGTGTCCGTGAGTGTCAAGGTGTGATGCAAAGTTTGAATCTTCTCTTTTCCGTTTGTATGAGCGTATGTGTTCTGCAAACCTTGTTTTTAGTGTTCGTCCAGTTTGCCCTATATAGGTTTGTTTGCAGGTACAGGTAAGTCTGTATACCCCGCTGGAATTGAATTTGTCAGTTGTTTCTGTAGTTGTTCTGAGATAGTGTCTGAGGGTGTTTCCACTTTTCAATGCTGTGAGTATTCCTTCTTTTTGAAAAAGGTTAGTTAGTCTGTATATTTCTGGTCCTGTGTAAGTAAAGGTGTGCCGTCGTGTTGTATCGGCTGTCTCCTTGTCTTCTCTATTTCTGTTCTTAGTGTTGTACTGTCTAAGTAGTTTATCGATGGTAGTGGTTTTGTAGCCGTTATTTATAGCTATGGCGTAGATTGTGTCGAGTTCCCTCCTGTACTTATCTGGATTAAGTGGAATTGTCCCAAGCCTATGTATCATATGTCTAAAAGCTGCTAGTTTGTGTTGGGTAGGGTGGTTTGAGGTGTTGTGGATGGTGGTGTCCGTTGTTGTTGGTTTTCTATAGATGTCGAATGTTAAATAGTCAGTTCCTCGTGTTATAGTGATGTCAAGATAATGTAAATTTCTGTCTTGTTCTTTTTCCATTGTGTATGTAATCTTATCATGAATTGTGTTTAAGCTTTCTAGAATTTGTTCGCCGTTATCTTGCTCGAGGATGCATATAATGTCATCTACGTATCTGTAGTAATGAGTTATTTTGTGTTTTTCCATGAGTGTTTTCACGTGTAGTGATTCGAGATGTTGCATGAAAATTTCCATGAAGATTGCGGAAGTTGGGTTTCCCATACCGAGTCCGTCAGGTAATTTGTAAAAGTTGTTATTGAATCTAAAGTAGTTCTGTTTTATTATCGTTTTTGCAATATCTATAATATCAGCGATGTACTGGCGTTTTCACTACACGTGAAAACACTCATGGAAAAACACAAAATAACTCATTACTACAGATACGTAGATGACATTATATGCATCCTCGAGCAAGATAACGGCGAACAAATTCTAGAAAGCTTAAACACAATTCATGATAAGATTACATACACAATGGAAAAAGAACAAGACAGAAATTTACATTATCTTGACATCACTATAACACGAGGAACTGACTATTTAACATTCGACATCTATAGAAAACCAACAACAACGGACACCACCATCCACAACACCTCAAACCACCCTACCCAACACAAACTAGCAGCTTTTAGACATATGATACATAGGCTTGGGACAATTCCACTTAATCCAGATAAGTACAGGAGGGAACTCGACACAATCTACGCCATAGCTATAAATAACGGCTACAAAACCACTACCATCGATAAACTACTTAGACAGTACAACACTAAGAACAGAAATAGAGAAGACAAGGAGACAGCCGATACAACACGACGGCACACCTTTACTTACACAGGACCAGAAATATACAGACTAACTAACCTTTTTCAAAAAGAAGGAATACTCACAGCATTGAAAAGTGGAAACACCCTCAGACACTATCTCAGAACAACTACAGAAACAACTGACAAATTCAATTCCAGCGGGGTATACAGACTTACCTGTACCTGCAAACAAACCTATATAGGGCAAACTGGACGAACACTAAAAACAAGGTTTGCAGAACACATACGCTCATACAAACGGAAAAGAGAAGATTCAAACTTTGCATCACACCTTGACACTCACGGACACACACCAAGGGAAATAGATGAATGTATGACATTATTACATCCTAGCAAAAAAGGACGAAGACTAGACATTCTGGAAAGTATGGAAATCTACAAAACAAAAACATTCAACAACGACATTATAAACGAACAGGTAAACACGACCTCAGACACAATTTTCACACCATTGAAACTACTCATGCCAACGGGCAAACGAAAAACACCCTCAGACGGACACACGTACCTACATAATAGTAAAAGACGGAGGTATCGTTAGGTTCACTTTGCATACAAATGCCAGGTGGCTGGTATTCTTCTTACCTGAATATATACGAGCCTAATAACAGAACTACCTGAACGCCAACACTACTCACCAGTACAAACTAAACCGTGGCTTGATAATGATGCATACGCATCGAAAGCGCTCGCCATCATATACAAACCGGCCAGTTACGACGGGAAATGGCAATATTATTTCATCTACTGGCGGAGGACAACCAAACAATATAATACAAGAATATTAAGTTTGATGTAGAGCCATAACGTTCATGGCCAGTTAACATTTTAAAATGTTCTTAACAATAGTTTCATTAAATTCATAAAATAAATAAAATATATATTTTCACCGAAATTAATTATGAAAACGAAGCTGTAATTATCGATATAAATGAAAATCTAAATGATTTTAAATACCAGGTAATAACGTTTTAAGAATTGCATTGACATTACATGGACAGTCGGACCTTCTTTTTTTTCGCTCGGACTCAGGCGATGACCTTTACTCATGTAATGCATTCTACCAGACCTAGGTAAATAGGTTATGGGGAGGAGGAAAGAGGGAGTAGCTTTTGTGGTTATTCGATTTGAATTTTCCTACATTGAACGTGACAAGAAAGACCTCTGGAGGAAGTTTATTTCACATACGAACTGTTCTGCTACAAAACTAATTGTCCCTGCAATTCCCTGACCAATCGACCCAAAATGGATGCGCTCTCAACGAAAATCGAGTCAAAAGAGTTTCGGGAACAACTTCCCTAATTTCGTTAGAGCGTTTACCATTGTAGTAACGATAAAACAGTGAAATACAATCTACATTGCGTCAATGCTCTAGACAATCAATAGATTTGGATACCCTACCATCCCCAATGAGCCTCTTGGCCTTCTCCTCTACGCGGTCGAGTTACTCCAAAAAAGACTTTAGGGCGCCAGCCTAAACATGAGAGTTGTATTCCATCTTTGGACGGATATAGATGCTATAAACCAGTGATGGGCGAACTTTTTGGGTGGCGGGCCAATAAATTAAAACATCTCTTGCGGCGGGCCATTAAATTAAAAAAAAAAACATAGAGGGTCATTCATTAAAAAATTATGGGGTTGCTGTTCAATTAAAAGTTCGGTTTAAGCTCTATATATTTATTAGTTATATTACGTAATATTTTAAAACAACATAAAAATTTTATAAGATACGGTTTATTATGATTTTAAGATTTTCCAGTTGTATGGGAAGCATGGATCTGTTTCTGACTTGACATAATTTCCTAAAAATCTGGTTCCAGCTGGGAGGATGCGACGTTTAATAAATTAAATAGGTTCTCGTCTGACAATCGGTTTCTTATTGAATTTTTTCTGCATTTCATTACTGAAGAGGCCTGTTCATAATTTTCTGCGCATGATTAATTAGCTTTGGAAATTCATCTTTTGGTAAGGTTTTATAGAAATTAAGCTTATCTGTATTTAAAAATAGCTGTTTTAAATTATTATTACATTGCAATTCTATAATTTCCAATTGTGGATCAGATGGAACATTCTCAAGATTAACATTAAAAGGCATTGAAAAAATATCTAAACATTGTCGGATTTTTTAAAAGTCAGCAAATCTGGCCTCAAATTCTGAATACAGTTTTAATAAAGATTGTGAAAAGACTTTTAACTTCTCTTCACTCACCGGCCTCAAAGAATTAAGTCTTGGAAAATTAGTCAAATCATTTTTTCCCAAACATTTAGAAAATATAAACAATTGAAATTTAAAAGACCTCAAACTGCCCCAAGTTTCATCTATAAATTGATTTCTTACCTGTAACTTCTTGTTCAGTTTATTATAGTGGTCAAATAAATCCGTGAAAAAAGCAAACTCGATGCATCAATTTTTATCCTCCAATATTTCCCACTCATCCCAAATTTCAGTTTTGGTATTTAGAAAAACTTTATTTTCTTCGAGAAGACTCCAAACTCTCGAGAAGGCATGCCCACAACTCAGCCACCTGATCTTTGTGTAATAAAGTACATCTGAAAATTCTGCATCAACTTCTGATAAAAACTCTTGAAATTGTCGATGTAACAAACCACGGGCTGGAATAGTATTAATTAATTTTAAAATAATATTAAGTACGTGGTTAATATCCCAGGCAGCCTTGCAAAGAACATCTTGGTGGATTATACAATGTAAAAAAATTGTTTCGCTTTCAGGATTCTGACTTTAATGAACTCCTGCAAACCCCGTATTCTTTCCCACCATGTTAGATGCTCCATCAGTTGTTAAATTAATTAATTTGGAAATTGGGGCATTAAGAGATTCCATCCCCTCTCTAAATTTATCACAAATTATTTTTCCTGTCGTCTTTCCTTTCAAAGATCTCAAACAAGCAAGTTCTTCGGTTATTACAAAGTTTTAATCGACTCCTCTAAAAAAAATTAGAAGTTGGGCTGTATCACTCCTGTCAACACTCTCGTCCATAGTGACTGAAAAATACTTAAACTTAAGACGTCCATCGAGTTGATTGGTTAAACTAGAAGAAATCGCTTCAATTCTTTTTGTGACCGTTCTACGTGACAGCCCTATAAATTCGAAATCTTTTACCTTTTCTGGGCGTAATACTTTTCCAATGCTAATTAACACATCCTTAATAAATTCTCCTTCAGAAAACGGTTTGTTACTTTTTGCTATTTTATAGGCAACAATGTCACCAGCTAACCTGGAGGATCGCTGGACACTTCTTTGATTTTTAAAAAACATTTGCTGACTTTTTTCTTTTCAATTCCTCTGAATGAACTTTCTTGTCTTCATCTGTCGTTTTATAGTACTTCGACACAAGATGTTTTGAATTAAAGTGCCTAGCGTGATTATAATCTTTTAGTACAGCTACCGGTTCTTGGCAGATAAGACAAATGGGTTTTTGGTTATATTCCATAAAGAAGTACTTTCATGTCCACTCTTCTTGAAATGCTCGACATTCCGAATCAATTTTTCTCTTTCTATTTTCGATTGACATTTATGGGGGTAAAAAACTTATATTTACAATACAATACAATATTTACAATACACTTTGTTATTTTAATTACACAAATAAAACTGTACGTTGGCAACTTTATAATTTTACTTCACAATTTATTCTTTACGTCACGAGATTTACACTTTTACTGATTGCTGATTAATCCATCGCTGGCCCTTTTTATATTTCTTGCGCATATTGTCTCGAATATTTAAGAATCTTCTAGATCTCACATATAATAGTTGTAGTTATGTTATACGTTCAGTTTTCTATATTAGTTGTTAGTGTTTTATGATGTTTATGCTTCTTCTTGGAGTATTGCATTAGAAAGTTGTTGTTCTCTTGTGTGTACAATATTTTCCAGAAAACTACGCAGTTTTTACACAATATAATATAAAAACACGGCATTTTTTTACTAAAATTGTCAACTTATATCTTTTTTAAAACATAATGTAAATTTATTTTTTGGGCATAATTTTTTAATAGGTGATTAATTTTTTTTTTGAAAAACGCTCGGCGGGCGGGATTGAAACCTCTGGCGGGCCAGATGTGGACCGCGGGCCGTAGTTCGCCCATCACTGGTATAAACATTACGAAGATCAGATGTAGTGAAGTTTCTCTTACATCGTCTTAGAAAACCGGGGCACTTGAAAGTTTTTTTTAGAAATCTGAAAAATGTATTTAGTTCATCGAAAATCACACTGAATTTTCATGCCAAAAACAACAAGAGCTTCTAAATCTGTAATACCTATATTACGCATAGTAACAGGTGGAGCACCATTTAATGCAGCATTGCGTTTTACGGGCAATAAAATCGACTTTATTCACACGACCGCATTTGCAGATTGTTGCGAGATCGTGATTAAACCTATCATTCATCTTCCGCCTTTTGGAACTCACCTCCAACTGGTTCGATCTATTATCAAACGAATACGAATGATAAATGGTGCTGTCAGCTACGAAAGAATAAATAGGGTTGAAAGTTTGACAAAGAAGGTCATTTAGAAAAATAAGAAATAGGATAGGAGAAAGAACGGTGCCTTGCGATACCCCAGAATTAATCCTGAAATCGTCTGGTGAAATCACATCTATAACAAGTCGTAAAGTGCGATTTCTCAGAGTACCCGATATAAATCTGGAGAAATTATAACCGACACCAAAAGCAGCAGGTTTTAACAGAAGTGCATCATGCCACACTCTATTAAACGTCTTGGAAATATCTAGAGCCCCCTACGGAAACCATACTGTCGGTCGCTAAGTAAGCAGTTGGACTCCAGGTACCCCACAAAATGAAAATTAATAATACTTTCCATCACCTTAGAAAGCGCATAACAACTGAACCGCTATAACAAAAAAAAAAAAAGACACTAAAAATTATAAGGGGTACCGAAAGTGATGTGATATATAAAAAAAATTAATGTTTAAGCTGCTGCCTACGACATGGCAAAATGTTACAGTGTATTTACTATAACGGTTGCAGTGTATAACTATGTTCGCTATAGCAGCAAGTAGAAAAAAAATAAACCTTTAAAGTAAAGGGTGTCTGAATAGTTATGCGACTTTTACATATATTTTAAATTGAAGTATGAAATTGGTAATAAAACTAAAGATTAAAGGGTGCTCTTAACGTAGCGTAATTTGAACTTATATGTAAGTTTGTTTTGGGCTTTGTCCGAAAAAAATTAATTTTTCAGAAAAACCAGACGGATGCTCCTGCATGAATTGAGCGAATCTACGGCGATATGAATGGTCCGTCGGCTTCAAATCACTCATCAGTTGAACCTTGAGGGTTAACCACAATTGTTGGGAATGTAAGGAATTGATAAATATGCATCTGCCTCAACACTCTGGCCCACGGCTGCGATGTTTGCGGTTGAACGACCCGGTCGAATATGCGTTGGTGTTTGCACATTTTGCATAAAGCCGGTAGCCTCAAATTTAATGACCAAATTCTTAATAGCGATCTCCGAAGAAAGATTATGTTGTCCAAAAATATCACGAATTTTACGAAATGCAATTTTAACAGAATCACCAATTTCATAGCGGATTTTAATTATTTGAAATCGATTTTCGTGCGATCAGTTTAGGGCTTTTGTTTTTTATGTACAAGTCTCAATCAGTTAATGGTGTAAAATAGCTGCATGATGGCCTCAATGTTTTTTAAAAACTTTTTTTATATTAAGCTACTAAGTTAGTCGAAAACTGTTGACTAAATCAACAAAACCATTTTTTTAAATAATTAAGTGGCCAAAGGCGTTACCTGAAGTTTACTTCTTGCATTTTTACATCTTTGATTTATTGTTGTAAGTAAATTAGATGAGAATATAAAAGAAAACTTACAACTTTTGTAATACGGGCGCAAACAATTTAATTCCTAAAATAAATAATTGCATGCAACAAGTTGCAGTTGTAAATGTATATTAAAATGGTTTGCCATTTATATTTAATTTATACAACTTCATTGTTTGCAGGTTGTTACATTCAAATAACTTCCGTTTTTTGTGGATTTTAATAGCAAAAGTTTTGTTTTTATTTTATGGTTTTTGTTGTTGTATTTGTTTAAGAAATTATAATTGTTGCAAGTGGTAAAATATGAGCTTAACGACAAAACAATAAGTAAATTGTTTACTTTTTTTTTTGTTATCTAATTTAAAAAAAAAACAATTTGTTGTTCTTGTTGAATGTGTGGCATAAGAATTCATTTTAATTTCATATGATTCTCTATAGCACTTGATGACAATAGTAACTTGTACTGCTGCTTTAACAAAAGTAAACTGTTGCTTTAGCATTGTAAAAAAAAAATTAAATAACAAGCAACAAAAATATCCTAAAACTTTGAAACAATGCCAAATGCTGTTGCCACTTCCACTGTTTATTATTTACTGTTGCTGCAAGTAAATTTTATAAATAAACAAGCAAACAAACAAACAAATAAATGAAAGAAAAAGTTTTAGTAAAAATAACTAGAATCATTGTTGTTAGTTGGGAACATACAATGGCAAGAACGAAAGCAAGAAATATAAATTGTAATCATTGCAAAGGACATCAGTAAGAAAATTGTTACTTTACTTTATTTTATTGTTTAAACTGCAGGCACATCTGTTTGTAGGAAAAATAAAGATGATTTTATCTCAAAAGTAAATAAATTTAAATCATATTTAACTTAAGCTGTGTTTTTCTTTTATTTAAAAAAATAAAACGAATGAAATGTTAAAAACTAGAAAAAAGGATTTAATTTAAAAGTATTTTTCAACGAAATGACGTATAATTGATTTTTATTATAATTTTAATGTAGAAAATACATCATACGCTCCGTGCACTTAGGGAATGAGAATGAATGAGTAGCCATCTTATATTCAGCAAAAAGGACCATCGGAAGTCCAGCTTCCAGCTTCTCCAATTGTGGCAGATATTGTTATGGAGAAATTTTTAGATAATGTTATTGAAAAATTAAATGTTAAACCAAAAATTATGACAAAATATGTGGATGATTTGTTTTGTATTATATCTGAATCTGCTATTAACGAAATGTTAGAAACATTAAATGAATTTGACCCTTCAATAAAATTTACAACTGAAAGGGAATGTGATGCTAAACTTCCATATTTAGACACTTTAGTAATAAGAAGAAATAAAGAATTAGTTATAGATTGGTACCAAAAACCAAAAACTGCTTCAGGTAGAATTATTAATTATTATTCTAAACAAAATAAAAGAATTATTATTAACACGGCCAATAATTTAATAGACAGAATTTTAACAATTAGTGACAAAAAATTCCATAGAAAGAACAAAGAAAAGATTAGAAATATTTTAACTGAGAACAATTTTCCAATACGATTAACTAATAGGTTAATTAATCAATTTAATAATAGGGGGAAAAGAGCCTTAAGTAGTGGAACGGAACCCAAAATATATAAATCGATAACTTATATACCAGTCTTGTCTGAAAGAATAGAGAATTCAAAAATTTATGATACAAATAAATACAAAATGGCATATAAGAATACAAATACATTGAATAGGTTGTTGAGTAAAACTAAGGATAAAATTCAAAAATGAAATATGTCCAATGTAGTGTACAAAATTCCTTGTAACGGTAATGATAAGGAGGATTGTAATAAGGTTTATGTAGGCACAACAAAAAATAAATTGAAAACTACCATTAACCAAAAGAATAAATTTTAAAGCAGATACGGAGAATGTTGCACAAAATTATAGACATTTGGTGCATAAAATTATAAAACAAAACTGTGTATCTGCATAATATTAATAATTAATACTTTAATTTTTTGTAACGTTTGGTCATTAAATTTATGTTTTAGAATATATGTGTAAAATACTATTGTTTTGTAAATTTGTTATGTATTTTCAAAATTGTTTTTCATTTAAAAAATTTTAATATTGAAAATTTGTTTGTATGTATGTATGTAAAACAAAAAATTTTTTCAATTTGTCGTTTTTTATTGTTTTTGTTTTTTGAAAAAAATTTTTGATTGTTTTGAATTTGTTAATCAAAAAATTTTTTTCAATTTGTTTGTTCATTATTATTTTTGTTTTTCCTGATGATGCCAACCAACGGTGTGGCGAAATATCGAAAATATAATAAAAAATAAAAGTTTTTTAAAGATTTTTTATAAAAATTGACCTAGTGCTTTCTAATTAACTACTAAAAAATATTAAAAAGGTCAAAAAACTATAACTAATATATAGAAATGTGTTCAATGTAGAACACGGCTTAAGAATGATGTCATCACATTGAAAGCGCTTGCCGTTCTAACCAAACAAGTAGCCAGAATGGCAACAGTGTCCAGAAGAGTTGGCTAGAATCTTTGCCGTCACAGCCGACATTTAATTTGTAGTAGTAAATTCAGGGTGTCAGCCGGGAAGGTATTCTACTTCGTTTGTATATAATTTTTTTAATTAAATGAAAGATAATGGATCTTATATTGATAAATGTTCAGATAACAGATGTCCGCCTCCATTAGCCTTACAAATGTGAGCCCTTTTGAGCACATTTTTCATTACATTCTCACACATTCCACTCATTATTTCATTAATTTCATCACGAATATTTTCTTTGAGTTGCTCAAGCGTTTTTAGTTTTTTTTTTTTTTAATAAACCTTGATTTTCAGATATCCGCACAAAAAGAAGTCCCAAGCAGTCAAACTAGGCGACCATTTCTTGAAATAACTTATTGCAGAAAGAGGTCTCGCAATAATTCCATTTTAATCGCTGATTGATATAGATAAAATTTTTCAACGACTAAAACATATTGGTTTGTCGAATATTTTTTAATAATATTTTTGATAAAAATTTTGCCACGTGTCTACTTTACGAATGCCAAATATGAACTGTCAAAACTATTGTTTATCAAAATGGCGGCAAAATAAAGTAGTGTAACTTCCCGGCGGGAGCGCTGTAGGAACAGGGCAAAGTATTGTCTGGAACTTATTGAAGTTTGATATTTATATTGATGTGAATTTTCCATAAAATTTTGTTTAGCGATGAAGCTCCCTCTGGATTAAATTGACACGTTAATATGTGCTCTACAAAATCTAAATGGGATCACCAATAAATCAATATGTTTCCATAGAAAGTCATAGCTGGGCCTAATTTTACGAATAAGCCTAACTAGAATATATATAAGCCACTCCTCTATGGAACAGTTGAACAGTTGGAACACAAACGATGAGTAGAGGAGAATTGCAAATTTACGTTCCATCTTTGCATTGGTTACAGCGATCATTTGACCGACATCTTTTGTTTCATTTGAATTTAAAGTTTTGAACGTTAAATGAAATTATTTTTTAAATAAAATTGTGTCTGCTTGTGCTTTTAAGGAAGAAAATCTTTAAGGCCAAAGATTTTAAAAGTTTTGAATTGTCTTGCTGTCAATCGTAAAATTTAAATAAACTTATTTACCAATTAGTCATGAGTAAGAGTTGTCGAGTAAAAATATTGTTACGTTCATTCCTTTTAATAAAAGTTTTGTTAATTTTAGTTTTTTTTATTGCAAAATAATAACACAGTATTTAAGAGTTTTAAATTAAATTAAGTTAAACGATTTATTTACTTTCAATATACACAAAATAAATACGATGGTAACTTTGTTGTCTTTACTCACTGATGACTTAACTTGAATTAATCCATTTGTCCAGCAAAAGGTGTAGTTGTTTTAAGCGGTTCTCACACATACCAGACTATTCTTCTTTAACATCACCCCATATTGTTATTATCATTCAAATAAGACGCCTGCTTGGCTGTCTGCTTTATTTTTGTTCTACGTTTCTTGTTTTTATTTTCTATTAATTACTTATTTGGTAGAATTTCACATAAGCATATTATTATTGTCTTGTGTGTGTAGGTACAGTGGGTCATTTACTGTTTTACTGTTATTTATTTTTTTTAAACTTAATAAATTATTTTCATAACAATATGGTAGAATAGGAGTGGCGATATTTCAAAGAAAATATTATAATTGAAGGCCTAAATAATAGTAAGCGGCAAAATTAATGTATAGAAGTTAAAGTGGCACATTATCAAAAGTACGATTAGTGCGAATATCCTTAAAACAATTATTATATAGTCGTAATCCAAATAACAACGACAGATAAGCACTAAAATCCATTACTGCTGGTATCTAGTAGCAACCTGACAGTGTTCTTGTCACTAGGGGTATATAATGTATCAACAAGTGCTCTCGTAGCGCATAGGGACAACTCAGTAAGCAGACTAAAGCACATGGTTTACAATATCAAATACTAACTCCTCGCTTAAGATTTGTAGACCGTCTAAACTCTTATCGCACTATTAGCGGCATTTTCATGCAGTGCAACAGAACATAGGACGAAAGCGTCCGCAGTCTGAAAAATTTAGAGGGTAAATTCGATGGTTGAGGCAGGATTACTGTTTTGTTTTTGTCCAAAAGCACATGCACAAGCATCGATGTGTGAGCTGGCGCGTTATCATGGTGCAAAATCCATGATTGGTTTTTCCACAATTCTGTGCATTTCTGATGAATTGCTTCGCGCAAACGGCGCATAATTTCTAGGTAGTATTCCTTATTGACCGTACGACCTTGTGCCAAGAATTCATGATGCACCACGTCATTGCAATCGAAGAACACAGTGAGCAAAACCTTTACATTAGAGCGAACTTGACGTGCATATTTCGGTCTTGGCTCTTCTGGACGCTTCCATTGGGATGATTCAACATATATAACAGACATGTGTACCAACATAACAGAAAAAATGCGAAAATAGAACATACGTAACTCACGTCCCCTCGGGGGTATATTATAAGCCTTTCTGTATCCTACAACCATCTAGACTTGTGTCTTGCAGGTTCAAAGGGAGCCCAGTCCCCTTCAAGGCGAGTAGGAGCCAACTGGATAATCCACTATATTTCCACGGGAATCAGTAAAGCCCCAGAGTTCCGCTATTTGTCTCTTTAGGCATTTAGCTGTTCTCTGACTGATTATTGAGGTAGGCCCTTCGGAAGTATCGTGGTGACTGTGTGCTTCGAGGCCTTCGTTTGAGTTTGTGGGTCGGATCATTCACAAGGAACACAATGAATGGTCCAGGTCCAGTGAATATGAATGCCGTCGTGTTCTTAATTATATTAAGCTTCATGCATTCTGGACCAGGAGTAAAGGCTGCGGACTACTCCGGGCTTTTGAAGTTGCAACTAGGAGTAACCGGAGGATATACGTATCCGAAGGCCTTCTAGAGCGAGGATGGCGCTACATACCACCCACAGTGGTAATGATCCACCATATGATTAAGGCCCAGGTACAGATGTAAATTTTATCACGTCATATGTAACTTGAAAATAACGGTGTTTTTTTGATCCAAAATCGTACATAAACACCACTTCAGTCGCGTTTATTTTGTGTGTATTGAAAGTAAATAAATCGTTTAACTTAATTTAAAACTCTAACGTTTCGTGTTATAATTTTGCAATAAAAGAATAAACGTCAAGACAAAAATAATAAATGTAGTGGTTGTGTTTGAAATTAAAAGAATCCTAAGTTCAAAAAGAGAAAAATATAATTTAAGTGGGGTGCAGTCAAGTTTTCATGAATTAACAATACGTTATCTTATGAATTACAACTATGAAAATGTTTATTACAAGATGTAGATGTATTTACTTTCTTAATTAGAGTTCAGTTCCGAATTCAGGAAATATATATTTTAAAATATTAATGAATCCTAATTTTAAAAACTCGCCTTTTTCCTTGAATAAAAATGCGTTTCAAGTTTTAAAAATTTTTGCGATGAAACTTTTTCATTAAAGTCTTTTGCTTGTCCTTAAATTTAACAAACAATTATTATTAGTTTTTATTTTGACGGCGTTCTTATATAATTACCGTCATTTTATGTCGTCTTTATATTAGAAAGTCATAAATTTTTATAAAATGTGATGTCTTTTGATGTTACCTATACATGGGTATACGTAAATTCATGCTCATATACACACACAATTCTGTGCAAGAGAGCTGAAATATTTTCATATGTTTTATTTCACGTCATGGCTGGTTAAATTTTATCTTCTCTTATTAAATGATGCATACAATTTTTTCCACGGTTTTAATTACAAAGAGTAAAAAATAAGTTATTTTTCTTTGTGTATTTTTGGGTTTGGTTCCTTGTTTCAGTTTTTCTTTCTGCAGTACAACAGATTTCTTGTTAAAAGTATTTTTTTTAATTTATTGCCGAATAATGACATTAAAAATTCCTTTTGTTGTCACATAAATTTATTTTAGATATTGGTTGAATGGCAAAAGGAGGTAAATAAAATGAGTTTTAATTAGAGCGGAGTTGTAATTTTTAAGATGATTATTTTTGCAAATTTTCAACGGAATGAATGTAAAGAGAGAAATGAAGAAAGAAAGAAAAAGGGTTTGTTAAAGCAAAATTATTTGATATATGCCAGTCAAAAGTATTTTGATAGCTTTTTGGTATATAAATATTTTAAGCCGAACTCAGTATTAACTAAAGTGTTATTAACCTATTTAAGTTTAAAAAGTCTAATTACTTTAAATGTGGGTAAATGACTATATATTCTCTTCGTTAATCATATGCAACTATGACATTTTTAACGAAGTATTTTTCCACCTTCGATTGAAGACGGTAAAATTTTTAAAGTGTGCATTGTTCCTATTTCTACCAAAAGGTTTCATTTTCGAAAAGTGCACTACACTTACGTGGCGCCAGTTCATTTCCACCAAAACTAACTTTGGGGAAACTTGTTGGGAAAATTCATATATTCTGCCAATATTCAAGACTCTTGGAGCTCTTGTGGTATTGGCAATTATAGGGTTTTCAACAAGAAGTTTGTTGCCACAAGCAACACCAACATTATGATAGTTTTGACATTTAGTTTATTGACGTATTTGTGGTAGATGCATTGGCAGTTGTGACAATGAATTCAGTTTCGCATGAAAATCGCATTAATGTTTCTATTTTGTAAAATTCGTGACATTTTCGAACAATATAATCGTCCTTCTCAGACCACTACTAACAATTTGGTTGTTAAATTTGAGTGATCAGGCTCGATACAAAATGTGTGAACACCAAGACGTATTCGACCGGGTCATGCAACTGAGCCGTGAACTACAGTGTAAAACAGATCCAAATTTGTCAATTCCTCGACATTCTCAGCAATTTTGGTTATCCAAAACCACCACATGACAAATTTTGCATAAGAATTGACGTTCAAGCCTTATAAGGTTCAACTGGTTCAAGAATTGAAGCAGATCGATCACTTGTCATGGTATATCAAGAAGCAAACTTGCCGCATTTGGGATTTTGAAAATTCTGAAGCGGTTATTGAGAAGCCTTTGCATACTCAACGTGCGCTATGTGGTCTGAAGGCGTGATTGGGACGTTTATTTTTTCCAATATGAGGCTGGAAATGCAGTAACGGTGAATGGATCACGATATCGCGAAATGCTAACAAGTCCATTTCAGGACGGATCCACATATCACGATGGTGCATAATTTTACGACAATCTGCAGTTAAGTGGCCAACCAGATCGTGTGATTTAACACCATTGAATTATACGAAGCCAATCGAATCGATTTCAGCTTTACAACTCAAAATCGGTGATGTGATTAACGAAATAGGACCACCCTTTTGCCAAAATGTGATTAAAATTTTTTTTTGAAAGAATCGACACTTGTCCGCGTGGCCGTGATGGACATTTACCAGATATAATTTTTTATTCACAATTGCAGAACTTTTCTCTTCGTAATACAACAAAAATTTGTTTTATTTTGTTTTAGAAAACAAATTTCTTGTTGAATGACCCTTTATATTGCAGACGTTATTGATTTTTGTTTTTGTTTTTATGTTGATAAAATTTCTTCCTGGAATTTGTTTTAAAATATTTGTTGTTGTCTTTTGTCGATAAGTTTCCTTAGAAGACTATATAGTTAGTAACAGTAAACAGTTGTTGTTCGCGTGTATAAAATTCTAGGCATTTTGTAACTAGAAATTTGTTGTTGTCTTGCATGCCACGCAGTTTGTAAACAACATACCCAGTAGTTTACTTTAATGCTTAATGATATTCTTTTAAAACCTAAACAAGACACATTCGTAACAATATCTACAAAAATAAATTTCATCAGTCATAACTCTTCAATAAAAAATTTTCATTTATCACAATTTTTCTAAAAACCTTTTATCGATTAGAACTTTTCCATAAATAAATTAATGCTATCAAAATTTTTCTATAAAACTATTTCAACCTGTTATTATTGTTCGGAAAAAAGCATAATCTTTCTATTAAAAAATTTTATTCTATTGAAAGTTTTCATTAGTCTAGAAAAAATATTAATAAAACAATTTTTTTCCGTCATGATTTAGTTGCCAAAAAAAATCATCACCAATAAATTTTCTATAAAAATTTCATTTGTCACAATTTTTTTTTAATTTTTTATAAGAGATTTTCTTCACTCAAACTTTTCTTACAAAACATTTTCATTAATCATAATTTTTCTATCAAAAACTTTCATCAGTCATAACATTTTCTATCAAAAATTTTCATCAGTCAGGATTTTCCTATAAAAATGTTTAGCAAGCATAATTTTGCTATAAAGAAATTTATTTAGTTGTAATTTTTTAGTAAAATTAAAAATAAAAAAATTTAATCAGACTTAAGTTTTCTAGAAAACGTTTTTATCGTTTTGTCAAAAATTATATGTCGTATTGAGGGATCCTTTTGAATTAGGAATATTTAGAAAAAATTGGAAAAAATTAAAAAATTTTCGATTACACTTCTACCGTTAGCACGGGACAATTAAATTGATTAGGTTTCAACCTAATAGCTAATTTTTTGGACTTATTGCGCTTTGCTTTTTAAGAGTTACCGAAAGCTTAACTTTTAAATTTCTTTTCCCCTGTATAACTTTATACTTCATAAAACGAACTTAAATTGTCATATGTTGAGTTATAAATTTTATGGTGAAATATGCTTAATCTTAATTGGAACGTTCTAATAATTTTTCTAGCAGAACTAAAAATGATTTTGATGTGGGGATTTTAAAAAGATTGCACTTGCTTGCTAATGATAATATATCCTCAAATCCTTAAGTGGAAAATAGTTTAATCAATAATTAATTTTAAAAGCTAAAAATAATCTTCTTAATCCTTAATAAACTTTATCAACCAACTACAAAATAATTTTCTACAAAATTTCCTTCTACCCAACATCAATGAACTGAGATAAAGTATTTCATTAGCAAAACAACAATAAACAAATGAAATAAGCTTAACTCGTGTTTTAATCCATAGAAGAGCAACATGAAAAAACTTAAAATAACAAAAATCTATTCAACTGTTATGGATGGACTAAAATATACCTCTGGACAATAGAAAAGTATACATGTGTTTGTGCGTGTTTCAGCATATGTACACATGTATTAGTTCAATATAAAAAACCATTCATTCATTCATTTAGTTACTCATTCAACCGTCATCAAACCAATTGATTCGTTTTCAATGTGTATAAAACTTAAATAAATTTCACATGCACAAACAATAGAACTGCAGGGGTACATTGATATTGTTTTGGGTATTATTGTCTTTTTGAAGCCCCAAGAGATAGATATCTGTTGTAAATAGGGAGCAGCCAGTCCAGCTTCCTCTTCACTGCAGTTGCATACCTACTGAGTTTATGGAGCTTTTTGTTATTAATTATTTGCTCTCAACATTCTACTATTTTAACATGTGTACGTGTTTGTGTTTGTGAATAGTGTCTCATAGATACTGAGGGTGACTCTTCCAACATGCTTACATTCGTATGACTTCAACAAACGCATTCACACATACATACCAGACATGGAAAATTGATATTTTTATTTTGGTATCGGTTTAATAAGGTGATTTTTTAAGAGATTAAAGAATGCAGAAGAATAGATTATATTTTAATTATATTTATAGACTTAAGTACCGCGACCCATACAATCTTTCCTACAGCTTTTATATTTACGGTCTAAGTTCCAAGCCACAATTGAAGCTTCGAATACTTTACAGAGCAAGATCATTAAAATCACCTAGGAAAATCAGAGATCTTCAAAAAATTTTTAATATGTGGGACTTCAAAGTAGCACATACTTTAAGACCAGTAAACTTTAATTTTACATACCTAATCTTTTGGAAATAACCCCCCGGGGGCACATTGATATGTCTTGTGGGATCTCACCATCCTTACGTATGCCACTGGGTAAAAGAGAGTCTAGTCCCCTAAAAGCTAGCAGACGCCAACTAGACAACTCCACATTATTTCCACGGGAATCAGTAAGCCCCAGATTTTAGCTTTTTATCTGTTCTCTAACTAATTATTGAGGTTGGCCCATTGTGTATCGTGGTAGTTGTGGTTTCGTAGGTCATAAAATGCTTAAGGGGCCAGGGTCGTTCCAACTCTCCAGCAAGAAATGGTGGTGGTGGTCTGCTCCAAGCTCTCGAAGTTGCATCTAGGAGTGACCAGAGGATAGAGATATTCGAAGGCTTCCTAGGGCGAGGATAACGCTACAAATCACTTAACTGGTCCCCCACCGGGGCACATTTATCAAACTTTATGGATTACTCAACCATCTAGACCTCGGCTGCTGGGGGTATAACTGTGTGTGATTAGATTTACATCTGCGCCTCGCCATGAAGCCTTAATCAGATGATGGATCAAACCACTACATAATTTGGAACGTCATGCTTGTCCTAGGGAGCCGAAGCTATAATTCTATGCAACAGAACTTTCTAGTTGCAACTTCGATTATTCCAGAGCAGGACTGCAAATCATCGCTCCTTGCTTAAGAGTTGGAGACTTTCCAACTCCTGTCCAGAACACATGTCTAGCATGCTCACTGGAATGGATCATTCACCTAGCGTGTCATTAACGGCGAAATGATGATCCTGGCCACCATATTAAACAATAGACCTGATATGGGACCGCGAAACCACAACCACCACGATACTCCCATACAGGGGCCAACCTCAATAATCAGCCAGAGATAAATAACGGAACTCTGCGAGCTTACTGATTCCCGTGGAAATAAAGTGGAGTTTCCAGTTGTTCCCCTGCTGACTTCAGGGGACTGGGCTCCCTTTTTCCCCCAGTTGCACGGGTCTAAGTTGTTACTATCTCCAAAGACCATATATATATGCTCCCGGGGGTTGCTGGGGGTATAAGGGAGCCCAGTCCCCTGAAGGCAAGCAGGGTGTCAACTGGAAGTTCCACGTTATTTCTACGGTAATCAGTAAGCTCCAGAGTTCCGCTAATTATCTCTTTAGCCTTTTAGCTGTTTCTCTGACTGATAATTGAGGTTGGCCCTTCGGGAGTTTCGTGGTGATTGTGGTTTCGCGGCTCCCCCATGAATTTATTTAGTGGGACAGGATCATCTCGCCTTTAATAACACCAATGGGTGAAAGATCCGGATCCAGTGAGTGAGTGACTAGCATGTTATGTGTTCGGGACCAGGTGTTGAATAGTCTTTTTTTTAAGAAAGGTGGCACTTTAGGCAACAACAAGGCCTATTTAGTCAAATACCGTGCTACATTCTTTAGGAAAGGGATAGAAAATAGATGAAACAGGTGGTGAAAGCAAAAGGATAGTCGGAAATTAACTGCCGTATATAAGACAGCACAGTGACCAGTGAATAGGCCTTCATCGCTGAGCAGCCCCACCGACAGTCAATTTTTATTTTTGTAGTGAAAAAACCAAGGTCTTCGTTGGGAATCAAACCCGCAACCCCCATACTTACAAGCTAGTACACTACCTACTAGCCTACAGGGGCACCAGTGTCCAGCTCTTCAGCAAGAAGTAGTGGTTTGCAACCCTGCTTTGGAACCGCTGAAATTGCAACTAGGAATGACATGTTGCTAAAATTAGTCCTCGGCTTCCTAGGGCGTGACGTTGTTTTTCAATTCCACTGGTTCGACCACCATCTGATTAAAGCTTACTGCCAGGTGCAGATATAATTCTTATCACGAAATATCAGCCAAGTGGTTTGATCCAGCATCAGGTTATGGCTTACACAGCTAGATACTGATGTAACCTAATACCACAACAAATAGTTAATACTTCCATAATCAACCTTAAATCGCTCTCCGTAAGCAATATTAGTCCTTGAAGTATACCTGAAGACAGAGTAATTAAAACACTTTGCGATGTCCATGTTTTCAACAATCACGTTTTTCCCTAGCATAACAAGAAGAGTTCCATTTCTAAACATTTACTTTAACCTTTCAAGTTGGCTAAATGGCTTGCCCGTTCATTAACAATATGATTCCATGACCTTAAACTCAATATAACTTTAAATCGTTGTGATACTCGAACTTATTGAAATATGGTATACAATCCAAAGCCACCCCGGATTATAGAACAAATGAATCGAGTGCCTGTAGCACAACTTGTCTATTCGATGAATTCTTTCACCTTGTATCCTTTTAAAGTTTCGATTTCCAGTGGCCAACAGTAAGCTAAACCTGAGAATACAGTAAAACTTTTTGCAGGAAAGGCATTACTAAGAAGTCTTTAAACAGGATCTGATATAATCGGTGGGTCTACATGTAATTGCAAAAACAGGTTCTTTGTTACAATAAAAGTATTTTTAGGCAAAAAGTTGTATGCTTTGTTTTAGACACACCTTGTTTACATAGGAATGAATTAAACATATTATGTTTATTAACACGATATTATGGTCGCCAATCATTTACATGTTGTTTTCTGGTATGATAAAAAAATTTTACTGCGTACAGAATTTAAGAAAAAATTATTATTTTTTTATGGTGCCTAAACCATAGTTAAACACAACTATTGTATGTTTACTTTAACTATAATATGATTATTGTGAGTATACCTCTAAATAGATAAAATTGGTAAAAGTAAATATTGGACTCGGAAACACTAATAATATTCTCATAACCCTCTACTAAATACATTTAGTTGCTTTCAGAAATAACTAATATAATCGACAGAAATGAGTTAAGACCACTTATAAGCTTTCTAAGGCCACATTTTGTATGGAAATTATATGTCTGTATGTTTTACTGTTACGGTAAAGAATACAAACAAATATTCAAACATAAATTATCTGCAAAATACCTGTGACGTCAGTTGGTCATGCTAATGAATGTTTGTTTGCATGTATTCATTTGTAATGTTTTTTAAGAAATACTTTCCAGCTTTCCAGCGTAGGTGCCCCTGTAGGCTAGTAGGTAGTGTACTAGCTTGTCAGAATGGGGGTTGCGGGTTCGATTCCCAACGAAGACCTTGGCTTTTTTCAATACAAAAATAAAAATTGACTGTCGATGGGGCTGCTCAGCGATGAAGGCATAGTCACTGGTCGCTGTTGCTGTCTTTATACGGCAGTTCATTTACACGAGTCTCATTAAAACATAAATTACTTTCGGTATTTAAACTTGAACATTGGGAATGACCCATATATGCAATGGAATTTGCTAGAATCTAGAAATTAGGTTGTTACAGGAAGTAGAGTAGAGTAGAGAAATATTTGCGGCTGCAAACACTATCGGACGGTTCGACTATAAATTTTCATTGTAATGCATAGCGCACTGGGCAATTAGGAACAATTCTTTAGGAACAAGTTCGCGAATTTTATTAGAACACTGTCACCGATAAACTTTTTCGCTCCCTCCGATATACGGTCGAGTAACTCCGCAATGGTGTTTAAAAGCAGCGATCCATATATGAGGCTCGTATTCCATTATCGGTTTGATAACGATGGCATATGGAGTGAAGTATTTCACAAAAGGCTGAAGTATTAAATTTCAGATGTTCACCAGATAACTGGAAATCGATAAAGATCTTAATTTGTCAACTCCTCGAAGTTCTTAACAATTGGGGTTATCAAAAAACCCCACATGGCAAATTTTGCGTAGATTTGACTTTGAAGACTTACGAGCTTTAACTGGTGCAGGAATTTTAGACGACCGAACATTCACATCGTCGTAGATTCACTCAATTCATTAAGGAACAACCGGCTAGTTTCTCTGAGAAAATAATTTTTTCAAACGAAGCCCATTTTCATTTGTCAGTATATGTCGCAAAATTACCGCATTTGGGCTTCTGAAAATCCTACAGCGATTACTAAGAAGACATTGCATACTCAATGTGTCACTAAATGATGCGCTATATCATCTGGAAGCGTGATTCGGCGTATTTTTCGAAGCTCAGGCTGAAAATACCTGATTGGATCACGCTATCACGAGATTACGTGATAAGATTTACATCTGCGCCTGGCCGTAAGCCGTAATCAGATGGTGGTCAAACTACTGGGAATGAAAAGCAACGTCATTCAAGCCCTAGGAAGCCGAGGATAAATTCTAGCAACAGGTCAACCCTAGTTGCAATTTCAGCGGTTGCAAAGCAAGGTTGCAAATCACTACTCCTTGCTGAAGAGCTGGAGACTATTCCACTCCTGGTCCAGAACGCATGAAGCTTAATATAATTAAGAACACGACGGCATTTATACTCACTGGACCTGGATTATTCATTGTGTTCTTTGTGAATGATCCGACCCACAAACTCAAACGAAGGCCTCGAACACACAGCCGCCTACCGCAACAATCAGTAAGAGAACAACTAAAAGTCTAAAGAGACAATTAGCGGAACTCTGATTTCCGTGGAAATATAGTGCATTTTCCAGCTGGCTCCTTGCTAGCCTAAGAAGGGAGTGGGCCCCCTTTTACCTCCGCAAGACACAAGTCTAGATGGTTGTGTGATCCATTGAGACTTATAAATGTGCCCCCGGGGAGGAGGCTATGGCGGGATATAAGCAATTTAATTTTGACCTATTATTGACGACGTTGATATTACTGACATGTGGTTTCAACAGGATGGTGGCACGTGTCACACAGCCAACGAAACGATCAATTTATTGCAAACCAAATTTCCCATTATCATAATTTCACGACAGTCAGCGGTTAAGTAGCCAGCCAGATGGTGTGATTTAACACCACTGGATTATTTTTTGTACGGCTATGTCAAGGACAGAGTCTATACGGAGCCAGTGAAATTGACTTCAGCCTTAAAACTCAAAATCTGTGTTGCCATAACGGAATAGGACCTCCATTTTGCCAAAAAGTGATTAAAAACTTTAATGAAAAAAGCGATATCTATCAGCATGGTCGTGGTGGACATTTGCCAGATATCATTTTTCATTCATAATTGCCAAACTTTTAACTCCGTAATACGTAATAAAAATTTGAGTCATCTTAATCTTAATTTTCAGTTTTATTTTTAGAAAACAAACTTCTTGTTGAAAACCTCTTTATAATAAAGAAATTCGTTTTTTTTTCTAAGGAAAGTTTATGAAAAAATAAATCGCAAAGTTATTGCCGGTGTAAACACATAAAGAAATAACTTAGTTAAGGTAATAATAAGCTAAAAGCCATATTTATAATTTTATGTTTACAGCCAGATCATATGATAATTGACATAACAATACTATCGTTCTTGAAAGTATATTTTTGTCGGGCATAAGAATATTGTTAAATGTAATTAATAACACAAACTTTCCGTACATGCTTCGGATAAAGGAACGTATATATGCACATGTATGACGGTCGTCTATATATTTACTTTACCCTACCTACTGACCAACCACTCCTATCTTTTCTTCAGATTCGATGTGTAAAACAGCGGTATAGCAAGAAATATTTCCAAGGAGAAATTTATATACGTCCATACAGACGGATAAAGGGAGAGGCAGGAAAGGGGAGTGAAAATATGTAATATGAACTTTATTATAGCTCAAAGTGCAATTACCAATCAGCGTAACAGGTGATCAATTGTAATAAAACTCCCAGGGTGATTTTCCTTTTCATTATATTCTAGTTTTGTTAGGTTCGAATATTTCGTTTTTGTTCATGCTGTTCTATGGGACTCGGTCTTTGTCCTGCCATAAGGATGAGCATGAATAACAAGCTGCTTTCATTTGTTTTATTGTCGTCATTATGGGATGCTTGAAAGTAGATATATGTATATTTTCCACACACACACACACACATACTCGCACATATTCAACATACTCAGCAATACTTTCCACGTATGAGATAATGTGTGAGTGAGTGTTGTGTGCGTATGTAAAAAGAATTTCCTTTTAGCTTGGTGCAAATGTAGTACCTAAGGTTGCCGCCGGTGTACAACTGCATCTGCTGTAGAGTTATTATTACAGCCATTCAATTGCAAATTTCTTTTTTAAAAGTAATCAACCGTCAAGTGATGTACGTACTTGTGTGGGCTTCAAGTTAAAGTGCTAGTGTGACATTTATGTAGAAAAGTTAAAGTTATTGGAAATTGTTTGCTTCTTTATTAAAATTTCTTATCAATGAGCTCATTTTATAACTGTTTTATGAATTAAATTTATGAAAGAAAGTGTCACTAATTGAATTCTTGAGTGCAAATTTAATTTTATTAGATTGAATCAAATTATGTTTAAAGAAATAAATATTTTTAGTTAATTCTAAAGCGAAAAAATAGTTAAGCAAAATATCAAATTAATTAGGCTTCATTTTAAAAAAATATAAAATATATAATTGTTATAGTTTTTTGACCTTTTTTAATATTTTTTAGTAGTTAATTATAAAGCACTAGGTAATTTTTTAATAAAAAATTTTTAAAAACTTTTATTTTTTATTATTTTTTCGATATTTTGCCACACCGTTGGTTGTTTTTCCTGATGATGCCAACCAACAGTGTGGCGAAATATCGAAAAAATAATAAAAAATAAAAGTTTTTAAAAATTTTTTATTAAAAAATTACCTAGTGCTTTATAATTAACTACTAAAAAAAATATAAAATGTTAAAAATTTTATTTACTTTAAGCCAAATAATATTTTTAAAATGCTTTCATCTAAATATCCATTTGCCAAGTACTATAAAACCATATCACTAGATTTTATTTTAATTTTAAATAGAAACTCAAAATTCTTATCGTCTCGAACTTAATTAATCAAATGAGAATTACATTAATCAATAAATTAAAACAACAATAAAGTTAAAATTAATTAACTAATATAATGTTTCTGAATAGTTAACTCTTTTGCAGATAAGATACTATGCATGATTAAGCTTGCTAAGAACAATTAGGTTATATAATATTGTTACGAAGATGATTTGTAAAGCTTTAAAAGAAAATAATTATGATTAAAAAGTAAACGAAACAACCTACTGTGCATTTTAGAAACTGCATAGTTTTCTAAGAAATCTTATACAACAATAACACAATTATCAGAATTTCTGCAATATAAGAAAAACAACAAAAAACAATAGAAAGCAAAAACATCTAACACAGAACAAAAACAAAACACACAGCCAAGCAGGCGTTTAAGCTGAATGATAATAACAACAACAATATGAGGTGATGTTAAAGTAGAGACGTGATTTGATTTACATCCGCACCTGGCCATGAAGCCTTTATCAGATGGTGGTCAAACCACTATGCATAATTTGGAACGTCATGCTCGTTCTAGGAAGCCGAAGCCATAATTCTATGTAACAGAACTTTGTAGTTAAAACTTCGATGATTTCAGAGCAGGGCTGCAAATCATCACTCCTTGCTTAAGAGTTGGAGACTATCCAACTCCTGTCCAGAACACTTCTCTAGCATGCTCACTGGAATGGATCATTCACCTAGCGTGTCATTAACGGCGAAATGATCCTGGCCACCATATTAAACAAAAGAGCTTATATGGTGCCGCGAAACCACAACCACCACGTTACTCCCATATAGGGGCCAACCTCAATGATCAGCCAGAGAACTATTAAATGTCTAAAGAGACAAATAATGAACTCTGGGGCTCACTGATCCCCGTGGAAATAAAGTGGAGTTTCCAATTGACTCCCTGCCTGTCTTCAGGGGACTGGGATCCCTTTTTCCCCCAGTTGTACTGAGTCTAGATAGTGGAATATTCTATAAAGACCATATTTATATGCCCCTGGGGGGATATTAAAGTAGAATATACTTTTATATGCGGGAATTGCTTAAAACAACTATAAAAGCCGCACATGTTGGGTAAATGAATGAATTGATTGGGTTTGTCCGCCGGTGAATGAACCAATGTATTTAATTCTTCCTCTTAACGTCCTTCCCGGCTGTTTGTTTGTGAGTGGTGAGCGCTTTGGATGCGAATATATCATTATCAAGCCACGTCAATGTCAACAGCCGGGAAGGATGTTAAAAGGAGTAATTAAAGAACTAATTCAAGCTGAGTTATCAGTGAGTAAAGACAACAAAGTTACCAGCCTGTTTATTTTTTCTATATTGAAAGTAAATAAATCGCTTAACTGAATTTAAAACTTTAAAGTATTTTGCAAGAAAAGAACGCAAAATAGCGAAACGTTTATTAAAAAGAAATAAACGTGACAATATATTCCAAGGGATTAAAACAATTTCATAAATTGCCTATTCGAGCACCACCAAAATTATACTGTAATATTGGGTTATCTATTACATTTTGAAAGACATTTAATTTTATTTTCAATACCTAAAATCTCCTCGCTTTTGTAACATTTTTTTGTAATTGATAACAGTTTTTCTTTTATACTTCCCAGACAATTATAGAAAAAATTACTTCCCAGACAATTATAGAATAAAGCACTTTATTGTTAAAAATAAATAAAATAGTAAAAGAAGGTGCGATGGGAAAGTCTCTTGTCCTATATTTTATCTGTTTTGATTATCCAGAACAGGAAGTTATATGCATCATAGCAAAAGTTTTTTTTTTTTGACATTCAACTCTTGGCAGTATACTACTTGCTTCCACGTCATAAGGTAAAGTGTAAATCAAAAGTACCAGGTGTAAGTCATGGCAATGTTGGCCACTTCCTCCAGACGTCTACAAGCCAACTATAATGCATTAAGTGCCATACGAAAGCCCGTTGTTAATGTAGAAAACGTATAATAAATATTATGTATCCAAAAAGATTGTTTCGCGGAAAACATCACACATAAGGCCGCGGAATTTATGTCAAAGAGCCGTACTTAAAGGGCAGGCTAAAAAGAAAATTACAGAAATTAAAAAAATTAAATTTAAATAAATTTACCTGAAAACTTGATTAATAAAATATACTTTCGAATTTATTATTATTATTTTTTAAAAAACTTTTTAAATTCACTTTTTAAAAACAAATTATAATTTTAGCACTTTAAATAAAAATAAAAATATGAACAAAAACGCTATCATATTCTTTTTAATCAAGAACATAAAAATGTAATTAAATTTTCCAAAGTATACAAGCAAAATGCAAATATTTAAGATATTTTCTGTAAATCAAACATACGAAAAATAAACTTATACAAAATAATGTTAAAAGAATGAACAGTATTAAAGACTGTACATTTTTAAATAAACTGGTAAAATATCTAATAAAGTTGTTGAGAGTAAAATGAAGGTATGTAAGTTTGTGTGTGTGTGTGTGTTTGAAAAAACTTCAATATTCAATTAAAAACCAAAATGTGCATTTCACCTGAGGCCACAAATTAGGATGTTTTTGTTGTTATTTTTGCTTTAGTACATCTTGCTGTTGTTTTTTTTTTTACAACTTAAACTTTTCATTTAGTTTAACCCCAATAACATCATCATCAACATCATTCTGAACAAGTCATGTTTGAAAAATTGTTTGCTAAAGAAACCGAAATTTGTTGCCAACAACAAAAACAAAGAAAAACAAAGAAATAATCTGCTTTTAATGTTGCAACTGAGTTTGAACTGAAATGAAAGTAGGGAAAGTCACACTAAAAATTCTCCTTGTTTTCTTTTTAACTTTTGTATGAGTCCTTCAAATTGAAGATACAATGACTACGTTTACCTTCTTTTGTTATTTATTTTTATTTTAATGGGTGAAATGTTATTAATATCGTTCTTTCATTTTAATTGAGAGTTGCGCAACTGCTTAAATTCAATTAATCAGTGAAAACAATAACAATTTTTCAATGGCATTCCATCCATTGTAAACTGTCAGATTCATTTGAAAGAATAAATTTTATTCTTAAAAAAAAATTTAATTTTTAAAAAATTAATCACAATGTATACTAGTGACAGGTGGATATTAAAATAGTAAAAAATAACAAAAATAACCGAAGTGGAATGTTTTTAACTAAACAAGTCAGGAGTAGAGAAATAAACTGAACTCTTATAGTTCAAATATTTCACGTTGAAAATCTTCTAGGAATAATGTTTGTAGGCTGGACATAACTGCAAATGCCCATAATATACCTGTACTAGGTAACTGAAATCACATTTGACACACACACAAAATTGTAAAGGTTTTTTCTAAAACAAAATAAAACAAAAAAATATGGATTAAAATGCTTCAAATTTTATTGTATTACAAAGAGAAAAGTTCGACAATTATGAAAGACAAATGATATTTGGCGACTGTCCATCACGACCACCCTGATAGATGTCGATTTTTTGTCAAAGTTTTTAAATACTTTTTGGCCAAATGGCGGTCTTATTTCGTTAATCACATGAAATCGATTCGTTTCGCTCTGTATAGACTCCGTCCTTAATATAGTCCTACAAATAATTATCCAGTGGTTTTAAGTTACAAGATCTGGCTGAACACTTAACTTTTATTTGGGTACGGTTTTCCGTCGACCCTCGTCAAATTTGGTTTGTGAACAAACCGGTTTCGGCTGTTTGCCATCTTCAGTGTTCTTTTCGTACTACTGATTGTCGTGAAATTATTCGATTGGGAAATTTGGTTTGGAATAAATTGATCGTCTTATTAGCTGTGTGACATGTAGCGTCTTGTTGAAACCACATGTCCAAACCACAAGTGATAACTACGTCCTCAATAATAGGGTAAAATTAAGTTGTTAGCATTTCGCGATAGCGTGATCCAGTGACTGTTACCAGATTTCCAGCCTAATTTTCGAAAAAAAGACCCAATCACTCTTTCAGACCATAAAGCACACTATACAGTGACACATTGAGCATGCTAAGGCTTCCCAAAAATCGTTCTAGGATTTTCAGAAGCCCTGACAAGTGAAAATGGGCTTCGTTTGAAAAAAATATTTCATCAGAAAAACCAGCCGGTTGTTCCTTAATGAATTAAGCGAATCTACGACGATGTGAATGGTCGGTTGGGTTTCTTGAGCTTGTAAAGCTTCAAAGTCAAATCCTTACGCAAAAATTGCCATGTGGTGGTTTGGATAACCCTATTTGTTGAGAACGTTGAGGAATTAATTTATTGGGTTCTGCTTCAATACTATGGCCCACGGCTGCAATGTTTTCAGTTGAACGACTCGATCGAACACGCATTGGTGTTCGTACATTTTGAATCGAGCCTATCGACTCAAATTTAACGATTATATTCTTAATAGCGGTCTCAGAAGGGCGATTATGTTGTCCGAAAATATCACGAATTTTACGAAATGTAACTTAAACAGAATCACCTTTTTCATAGTGGATTTTAATTATTTTAATGCAATTTTTGTGCAAAATTGAATTCATTGTAACAATTGCCAATGCATGTACTACGAATACGTCAAAGAATTAAATGTCAAAACTATCATGTTATTGGTGTTGTCACAATTGAAATATAAACTTCTTGTTGAAAAACTCATTATTTTGCAAGCAATTGAGAATTTAATCTGTAAGGCAGAATATCACCTTTAAGGCAGTAGAAGAAGTCAATAGCGTTCAAGACTGTGAGAGATTGAAGAGACAATAACAATAAGGTGTGCAGGTCGGTGTGACATAGAAAAGTGAACAACTATTAGGCGACATATTGTATGACCTGAAACTGTTATACTCAATATCAGCATATTCTATACGATGCAAAAAAGTGTGTACGTATAGTAAACAAATTTAAAAAGCTTTGATTTTCCACCACTAGTTAGTGTGGTGTTAAGAAATCCAAATAAACTTTTACTTTACATCACTAGTAAGTGTAGTTTAATAGAATAACAAATAAAAAGCGACTGGCTGCCCTGATAGAGAAGATCATAAGTTCAAATCCCAATAAAGTGTTCTAAGCAAATAAAAAGTAACAAATAATTTATTTTAATAGCACCAACCATTAAATCTAGATGGCACTTAATAGACATGTATGTATTAAAAAACACTAACACATTGCCAATGTAAAAAAAATGCATTTTTATCTTGGTCAACAGCCTCCGATTGCTTTAGAAAAATGTAGACATTTTAAGCACTTTTGAAACCAAAATTTTGTAAATCAGTATATGAAATATTAAGAATTAAGAATTAAATTTATATATTATGCTCCTCAATCCATGACAAAGTTGTCAAAATTAATGCTGTAGATTTAAGTATTCTACCATCGTTATGTTATCTTTTTCCTTCAGATTGTTTGAATGGATATACTGGGTGTTTTTTTATAGAGGTATAATAATACTTTTTTTAATTGGCGACTATTTTGACAGCTAACATGTGATTTATTTTTAGTTTAGCTTGACATTTCAACATGAATAGTTTGAAGCCTGAAAAGCTATTCTACATGGTGCAAATTGGGCTAAAAACGTGATTGCCATTAACCTCAATTATCACAAGTGAATTTTAATTTAAGCAATGAACGCTCTTAGACTCAACTGAGAGAATACATAAAGTCGCCAGGCTACGCAGATAAACCCGAAACGATTGACTACTTGGAGGACAACATTCACCGCCTTATTGCCAATATGCAGCCACATATGTTGGCAAGTCATTGAAAATTGGAACTCCAGATTAGACGACGAGTCAGGTGTGGTGGTCATATTACCAGAAGTCATATATCATTTATAATGAAAGATTATCTTTCGAAAAAAGTCAATTTTTTGTCAAGTTCAAAAATTTATTTTTGTTTTATTCCATTTTAAAATTCTATACCTCCATTAAAACCACCATTTATCATGGTGTATTATTAATCATCCTAAAACAGTAAATTATATTTTAGGAAGTTAAGCACATATATAGCCCAGCAAACATAGCAGTAAGCATTTCCTAATGAACAAATATTAAGATGAGTGTAATTAGTTTTGTGTGGATTTTCTATAGAAACTGGTAATATCGCTATAAATCGGGCTATAAATCGGGTTTGTTCTTTAACTTATAGTTGTTTGACGTATTCACAGCAACTGCATTGGCAATTGTTACAATGAATTCAATTGCGCATTAAAATCACATTAAAATAATTAAAATCCACTATGAAAATGGGGGTTCTCTTAAAGTTACTTTTCATAAAATTCGTAATATTTTCGGACAACATAATCGTCCTTCTGAGGCCTCTATTAAGAATTTGGTTGTTAAATTTGAGTCAAAAGGCTCGATACGAAATGTACGAACACCAACGTGAGTTCAATCGGACCGTTCAAGCAGTTTCAAATTTGTTACTTATTCGACGTTCTCAACAATTGAGGTTATCCAAAATCACCACATGGGGAGTTTTGCGTAAGGATTTGACTTTGAAGCCTTACAAGGTTCAACTGGTGCAGGAATTAATGCTGATCGACTATTTAAATCGCCGTAGATTCGCTTAATTAAGAAACATGCCCTTGCATGCTTAATGTGTCACTGTATGGTGCACTATGTGGTTTGAAGGCATGATTGGGCTGCTTTTTTTTCGAAGATTAGGCTGAAAATGCGGTAACTATCAATGAATCACGCTATGGTGAGATGCTAACAACTTCGTTTCGGTTTATTTTTCTCGACGTATCACTGACATGTGGTTTCAATAGGACAGAGCCACATGTCACACAGCCAATAAAACGATCAATTTATTTCAAATTATATTTTGCGATCGCATAATTTCACGACGATCAGCAGTTGTGTGGCGTGCAAGATCGTGTGATTTAGCACCACTGGATTATTTTTTGTGGGACTATGTTAAGGACAGATTCTATACACGATATAAATTTGGAGAAATTATCAACGACACCAAAAGCAGTAAGTTTTGACAGAAGTGCATCATGCTATACTCTATTAAATGTCTTGGAATTTTCTAGAGCCACCACCTTATACTTCCATACTGATGTATGGAGTTGCATCATTGTTCAGCAAGTTGCCCGTAGTGCGGCACCAACGGAAACCATACTGCCAGTCGATAAGTACATTGTTGGATTCCAGGTACCTCGCAAGATGAACATTAATCATAGTTTCCATCACTTTGGAAAGTGCAGAAAAAATTGCAATTGGGCGGTAATTTTCAGGGTTATTAGCCTCACCCTTTTTGGAGATCGGCGTTACATTAGCAACCTTCGAACACTTACGGCCCGGAGACTTGTGGAGATCTGTAAAAACCTTTTAAACCGCTTGAGCTCGAATGGATAGTAACGAATACTCTGTCGAGCTCGAGCGGTGGTTGATTGATTTCCGACAAATAAACATTATTCACAAACATACCAGCCAAAAGGTTAGCTGTATCAACCGGAACATTCTTTAAAAGAGTCGGAATTGATGAACTGAAAATATTCCTTACTCTTTAAAAAAATGATGAATAGTTCTTGCTATTCCGAGGAGTAGCAAGAACTTAGCATGAAGCTGTCCATTGTACAGATTTTTCTCATGCCTTAGTACTTTGGCACATGAAGAACGTGTCCTTTTGCTTAGCGATACTGAATGCTTTCTCTCTTGATCTGACTGCATTTTTGAACGTCCGGTTTTAATCGAATTTTTTTTTGGAATGGAATAAAAGTTTTCATTCCAAACAAAATGATGTTTGCAAACATTTCCGCTGTGGCATAGGCATTATTGTCCAGAAAACATAGTTTCCAATTAAATTGGCAAAAAATTTGTTGAGCTCATTCCAACGAGCCTTCTCATAAATAAATTTTAAACGTTTAGTTACTGATTTCGAAACGTTATGAACTACTGAATATAAAAAGGAGGCGGAGATGGTGCAGTGATCAAAATCGCCGGGAGGTGCACAAACACCAATTTAATACTTTTGGGGGTGTGAAGTTAGAAAAAGGTCGAACGTATTACTGTGGAACCCCTCAACACAAGGAATGTGTGTTGGCTCATTCACTAATTGCGCAAGGTGGTTGCCTTCTGTAGTTGTATGGCTTGAGTGGCAAGGCCAAGAGCAGTTGTGGATATTGAAATCACCAGCAACAACAATTTAACTGTTCGCGCAACTGTCGAGAACGTTGTTTAGGTGTCAATATACTCACAATGAATTGTCAAAGCAAACTGATCATAAATGTCGAAAACTGAGCGTAACTTGAAAAATCGTTTCATAGTTAAAAATGAGATTAATATAAATTTCTGAATTTCTGAATTTATGCACTTTCATTTTATTATAGCGAAATTTTGTAAGGATTTTAGAATAGCATTGCTTGTGTATTGTGTTAGCTGGGATATGTAAATATGTGTTAATACATCATATACCCGCATTTAAAAAAAGCTATGTGCATATGCAGATAATTTTTGATTCGAAAAATGTTTAAAATATTGTGTTTAAATTTTGCTAATCGAAAACGTTGAAAAATGCTTAATAGTTTTGTTCCATTTGTGTTTGCTTCGTTCAACTTATGACTGTTTATCATGGCATGTGAGGAAACATTGTTTTTAGTCTATTGTGGAAAGCATCATATCAATTTCAGTAACTAACATTATCTGCTGATATGCATATCCATTAATAAACACTTACACACACACATACACACACATCAATCATTAATATTTGAAGAGAAATGTTCACATGAAATTGAGATACAGTACCAGCACCACTAAACTATCAAAAAATGGTATTAATAATACATATTATTGCCAACTTGAAGCCCCATTGCAACGATTTTCAAAATATCGTGTTTTTCAACAAGAAGTCTGTTATTCAATTGTGGCAACACCAACAAAATGATAGCTTTGACATTTAGTTTTTTGACGTATTCGTAGTAGCTGCAATTGTTGGCAATTGTTACAATGAATCCAATTTCGAATGGTTCTGTTAAAATTACAGTTCGTAAAATTCGTGATATTTTCGGATAACATAATCGTCCTTCTGAGACCGCTATTAAGAATTTGGTCGTTAAATTTGAGTCGATAGGCTCGATATAAAAGTTTCGATATTTAACTGTAAACATCACAGCAATGAGCAATGAGTGTTGAAGCGGATCCAAATTTGTCATTTTCTCGACGTTCTTAATAATTGGGACTATTGAAAACCACCACATGGCGAATTTTGCGCAAGAATTTGATTTTGAAGTCTTAAAAGGTTCAACTGGTGCTGGAATTGAAGCCGACCGATTATTCACATCACCGTAGATTTGCTCAATTTATTCAGGAACAAACGGCTGGTTTTTTTGAAAAAATGATATATTCAAACGAAGCCCATGTTTACTTGTCAGGGCATGTCAACAAGAAAAAACTGCCGCATTCGGGCATTTGAAAATCATAGAGCGATTATTGAGAAGCCTTTGAAGGCTCAATGTATCACTGTATGGTGCGCTTGTGGTCTGAAGTCGTTGTTGGGTCAACAAAAAACAATAGCCGCATTTGGCCTTTTAAAAATCATAGAGCGATTATTGAGAAGCCTTTGCAGGCTCAATGTATCACTGTATACGTATTAACGTGGTCTGAAGTTGTTGTTGGGCCGTTTTTTGTTTTCAAAGATAAGGCTGGTAATGTGGTAATATGGATCACGTTATCGCGAGATACTAAGAACTCAATTTTGGCCTATTATTGACGATGTGGATATCACTGACATGTGATTTCCACAGAACGGTGCCACACATCACACAGCCAATGAAACGATCAATTTATTATTTGTTATTGAAATGAGTACACTTTAAATCCTTTAACAAAAACCTATTGGAGGGCAAGTCTGGTGCCAGTAGCTGCGGTAACTCCAGCTATAGTAGCGTATATAAAAGTTGTTGCGGTTAAAGCATTCGTATTTAAAAGTGTGCTTCATGCGAGTAGTACAATCATAATTGTAGTTTTTACTGTACCTTATGTATCCCCCCGGGGGGCACATTTATCGGTCTTTATAGAATACTCGACTATCTAGACCTGTGCAACTGGGGGAAAAAGGGAGCCCAGTCCCCGGAAGTCAGACAGGGAGACAACTGGAAACTCCACTTTATTTCCACGAGGATCAGTGAGCTCGCAGAGTTCATTATTTGTCTCTTTAGAAATTTAATAGTTCTCTGGCTGATCATTGAGGTTGGCCCCTATATGGGAGCATGGTGGTGGTTGTGGTTTTGCGGCCACATAAGGGAATAATGAAAATTATGGTGGCCAGGATCATCTCACTGATAATGACACGCAAAGTGAATGATCCAGTCCAGTGAGCATGCTTGACATGTGTTCTGGACAGGAGTTAGAAAGTCTCCAACTCTTTAGCAAGGTGTGATGGTTTGCAGACCTGTCCTGGAATCATTAAAGTTGCAACTAGGTGGTTCTGTTGCTTAGAATTATGCCTTCGACTATCTAGGACGAGCATGACGTTCCAAGTTATGTATAGTGGTTTGTCCACCATCTGATTAAGGCTACATAGCCAGGCGCGGATGTAAAACAAATCACACTCTGTAGCTTATGTATCCCCCCCCCCCCCCCGGGGGGCGCATTTATCGGTCTTTATAGAATACATGACTATCTAGACCTGTGCTTCTGGGGGTACAAGGGAACCCAGTCCCCTGAAGGTAGCAGGGGTCAACTGGATGCTCCACGTTATTTCCACGGGAATCAGTAAGCCCCAGAGTTTCTGCTAATTGTCTCTTTAGACTTCTAGCTGTTTCTCTGACTGATTATTGAGGTTGGCCTTTCGGGAGTATCGTGGTGGTTGTAGTTTTGCGACCCTTGAATGAATTTGATTATGAGGGCCAGGATCATCTCGCCTTTAATGTGTTCTGGACCAGCAGTTGGATAGTCTCCAGCTCTTCAGCAAGGAGTGGTGGTTTGTAACCCTGCTTTGGAAGCGCTGAAATTGCAACTAGGAAAGACCTGTTGCTAGAATTAGTCTTCGGCTTCCTAGGGCGTTGAATGACGTTGCTTTTCATTCCCAGTGGTTTGACTACCATCTGATTAAGGCTTACGGCGAGGTGCAGATGTAAATCTTATTACGAAATATACCTGATGTATGGAAGCGTATTACCCGTGGAGTTCTTATGTGTATTAAATACTCGTACTTTTTACATGTTGCTCCTATTTCAACCGGCTTCAGCGCTATTCATCGAGTGTTGTTAGGGGCCGGTACAATCAGTTTGAACAAATTTGAGTGATTAAAGCAGGCTCCAAATGCCTATATATTTTGTGCATGGAATAATGAAGTAAGGCTTCTGTTCCACTTCTTTTGGTTTTTAAATCAAGAGGTAATAATTAATAGAAACAGTTTAGGGGAACCAGTATTACGACGCGAGAGGTGAACTTTTTGGATCTTCGTAAGACTAACTTAAGCGAAAGCATTTGTCAAAGCTGTTTTCATTAATCAAGAACGAAAGGTAGAGGTTCGAAGGCTATCATATACCACCCTATATATATGTATATATGTGTGTGTGTGTGTGTGTGTGTGTGATTTGCATATTCCTGCATGATTTAAATATATTTCGTTTTAATTAGTCGATTGTCAATGCAGACAATTGTGCAGGTTTAAAAGGAGAGGTTTTACAATTTGGCGACTTAGAACAAATATTCTTTGATTTAAAAATCGTTAGTAATTCATAATGGATTAAAATCGCTAAGAACTAAAATTCTTGCTTTAACATTTTTAAATAATTGTTTAATATTTTCTTACATTTATCTGGCAATAACAGAGTTAGCATAATAATACCGTCAGAGCAACAAACAAACAAACAAAAAATTTTGAGCTTGCTTACTATTGCGTAATGAAACTGAAACGTCCATCATTATTATAACAGCTCATTAGTGAAGTTATGTTGTAACATTGTAACTTACAAACACACATACATTTATACATATACACATACTCCTATAAATGAAATGTGTTTTTCAGTTTTTTTTGTGTAATCCAGTTGTTGCGATGTTATGGATAGAGGGTATGCAAAATTTACAATGTTATTCAAGTTTTAAAAAAGCTCAAGTAAAAAAGGAATACGAATGCATTTCTATATGAACTCTTTACAGAAAACAAATTTGAATAAGGAAAACATTGAATAAGGAAGACCTGCTTTTCATAGCAAAGAGAAAATATTTAATAACTTAAATATGTTGATTAGCGATAGCTAAGGCTTTAACGATACAATACTTTTCAAGGCTCAGTTGAAAATGTAGAGCCAGGCATGACGTATGATAATCTCCGACTTAGTTATACCTATGTGTTACAATATCGATAGACGTAGAGTGTCGGTAGGATGTGTGGTATCTTAAGCCAGATTAGTGAATAATATTAGGTTTATAATTATGAAACTGCAACGAAATCTTTGGACAGACATGGTCTCTATAAAACATGCAAATTGCCAAAGAAAATGCCATAGAATATTATGATGCAAAAAACGAGGTAAATAATTTTCATTTATTAAATCTCTATAATACTTTGGGTAATTTACACCTGCAGTGCAGAGGATATTGCTTCCTGAATGCCAGACTGTCGATTCTAAATCTTCTTCATCTGTTTTCTTTACATTATCTGTTTAACTTGCTTTTAGGTATAGGGTTTTTCAACAAGAAGTTTTTTTTCTAAAACAAAAAAAATACAAATTTAGATTATTATGATTAAAATATGTATTGTATTACGAAAAGACAAGTTCGGCTATTATGTAGGAAAAATGATATCTGGCAAATGTCAACCAACACCACTCTGACAGATGTCGATTCGTTCATCAAAGTTTTTAAGCACTTTTTGGCAAAATGGCAGTCGTAATCATATCAGTGAGTTTTAATGCTGAAATCGATTCGGTCGGTTTCATTTAGACTCTGTCCTTATCATACCATACAACAAGTAATCCAGTGGTGCTAAATCATACGATCTGGCTGGCCACTTAAGCGTTGATTGTCGTCATAATATGCGATCGGAAAATTTGGTTTGCAAAATAAATTGATCGTTTAATTGGCTGTGTGACATGTGGCACCATGGATGTCACCACATGTCCATGATATCCCTGACGTCAATAATAGGCCAAAATTGAATTGTTAGCATGACGCTACAGCATAATCTATTAGCTATTACCGCATTTCCAAAGTCATCTTCGAAAAAAAGTAGTCCAATCACGCCTCCAGACCACATAGCGTACCATACAGTGACACCTTGAGCATGCAATGGCTTCTCAATAATCACTCTCGGATTTTTAGAAGCCCAGCCGGAAAACCAGCCGGTCGTTTTTGCTTGAATTGAGCGAATCTACGTTGATGTAAATAGTCGGTCGGCTTCAATTACTGCACGAGTTGAACTTTGTAAGACTTCAATATAAAATCCTTATGCAAAATTCGCCATGTACAGGTTTTGGTTAACACTAATTGTTAAGATCGTCGAATAATTAACATATTTGGTTCTGCTTCAATACTGTGGCTCACGGCTGCAATATTTTCAGTTGAACGACCCGATCGAACAAGCGTTGGTATTCGGACATTTTCGACTCAAATTTAACGACCAAATTTTTAATAGCGCTGTCAGAAGAACGATTATGTTGTCCAAAAATTTCATGAATTTTACGAAATGTATCTTTAATAGAATCACCATTTTCCTAGTGATTTTTAATTATTTTAATGCGATTTTCATGCGAAATTGAATTCATTGTAACAATTGCCAATGCTTCTGCTACGAATACGTCAAAAAAACTAAATATCAAAACTATCATGTTGTTGGTGTTGCAACAATTGAAAAATAAACTTGTTGTTGTAAAACCCGATATATCAAGCAAAAGTTTTTTGTCCTTAAAACTAATCACCACAAAATAAATTTATTTGAATGCAAGCTTCCAATAATGCCTTAATTATATTTCTTAAACGGAAAACCACCTGCAAAACTACAGGTCTTGCAGTTAACGGCTGTGGAAGTACCAGATCTAGATGGCTAGTCTGTTGCGTGCATAAAGTCATCTACTAGAGTGCTACTAAAATAGGAACTTATGTATCTGTAAGCAAAACCATAATAGAAAAACAAATCATTAGGGAATTTGAATTTCTGATGATTATCTGAAAATGTTTAAAATAAAATTTGAATAATGGAGTTAAGATGGTGGCCAAATATCATTTTTCATTCCTAATTGTCGAACTTTTCTCTACGTAATGCAATGAAAATTTTAAGCATCCTTTTATTGTATTTTGTTTTAGAAAACAAATTTCTTGTTAAAAAGCCCCTTAAATGGAAAATCAAAGCATCTGATTTTCTTGAAAGATATTATTTAACTTGAATTTGAATATGATTTTACGTCGACCCTCGTCAAATTTGGTTTGTGAACAAACCGGTTTCGGCTATTTGTCATCTTCAGTGTTCTCTTTTATTTAACATTAAGATTTTTTTGGACTTAAAATTTAAGAAAATTTTTTTTAATTTTATATAACGTTTCAGTCTGTCCTCGTTTTTGCCTACGAGTACACATATACAGGCCGTTGTTATTCGCTTACAACTTTTTATATATTTATGTGTAAATGTATTGTAAACGTTTCCCTTATTGCTGATGAACCTGACGAGGATGATACCAATGATGATGATGATGTACATGATGAACAACATACAGCATTAAGTAACGTCAAAAAAGTAACTGATGAAAAATAAATTATTAAAAGTCTTTTGTGTTCTTGTAACTACTTGTGTAATAAAAATTTTGTTGTTGTAAAGAGTTTTGCATACGCATACAATATTTTTTACCTTTTCATGTTGTTATGTATATTCAATTTGATGTTGTTATTGTTGTTAGAATATTATTATTTTTTGATTTTCTATTGTTATATTTTCTGTGCTTAACTTTTCATATTTTTTTTCAGTGCAGTTTAAATTGAAAAACAAATAACAAAAAAAAAAATAAATAAAATTCATTTCAGAGTCATGTAAAAATCGCGAAATTTCAATGGTAAAATTTTTACAATAGAAAAAAAATTTGGATTTATATGGCGGAATTATTTAAAAAATTTAATAATACCGACTAAAGGCTGCAATAGAAGTATTTCAAAAATTTCATTTAAAATTGTACAAAGAGAAACCTTGGCTGTACAGTGGGCAAGAATCAATATTTTTTTTAAATTTAAATCTTAAAATGACATGACTTTTTGAAAGAAACACATGGTTTTTGAAAAGAAAAATTGAATTGGAATTGGATTTAGCAACTGTTTAGCATTTAGCATTTGCTTAAGGTTAGTTAATTTAAGGTTAGTTAATTTTTCGTCATTGTTGTTAGATTCTGTCTTCGCTACTTATTATCGTTTCCGTATAATTTTCAAGGATTTCGTTGACGGTTAATGGTTACCTCTCATGAACGACTCAAATGATATTTTGCTTAGGAGGTGACGAATCATTTCTTTCTTAGGTCCGAGACGAATAATTATTATAATTAAGGTGTTCTATTTCAGGCTAAAATTACGGCTCTGTAGCTGCTTAGTGCTTTTTGGAAAAAATGTGACAAATAATGCATTAGCTTTTCAATAATCGACAGGTTATCTGATCCCTATATTCGGTGATTATCTTAGCTGACTTAACATATGTGACGTGCATACGTAGTCACTTATACCGGTACAGTGTAATGTAAGTTGATTCTTGTGGTTATTTATGTAATCCCCCGGAGGGGTAGGGGGCATGCAGTTTTGATGAATCTCTTCCCCATCTTGACATGGTCCTTCGGGCGTGAAGGCGTCACTAGTCGCCTGGGCTAGCAGAAGCCCGAAACTGGATGAGACATAGGACTCTCGAAGTCCGACCAGTAACTTATTGTACACTCTGGTACCACGGAAATCAGTTGCTCGTAGGCCTATGGCCCTGTCTGGGTTATTGGTGAGACCCCTCGGGAAGCATCGTGGTGGCTGTGATTTAATCGGACTTTGAAGAAAGTTTCGAAGAGATATTAACAAAAAATTAACATCCAAAATATGTCTTAACTTGCGTTGGATAGTCTCCAACTCTGCAGCAAGTAGTGGGAATTGCTACTAAGTGTATAAACCTAGTGTAAATACATCTTAAGGCATGTGTGATGTCCCATAGTATGTCATCAACTTTTTTAAATAAATTTCCTAATTCACATGCGTTGCATACTCTTTTTGCTTACAATTTCTCAGTTCTCACAGCTCTCAGTTTAGTAATAATTGTGCATTATTATCCAAATTTCTGCCAACACAGTGAATCCAATGCATTTTACATCCTGCTTTTTGTTTTCAATACATCGAAAACAAATTAATATGACCAAATTTCCGCATTATTTTTTTCTAAACATGATTATATATTTCTAAACTACGATTTTTACAATTCCTGGCGTAATAATGCCCAATGTGGAAGAACAATGAAATTTCCTAAACAACAACATCCAGATCTTTTTACTTTTCTGTGTAAATAAAAGATAGAACGAAAACTTTTAGATTGAAACCATTTTTTTCAAATACAATCAGAAAGGAGATTTAGCGTATAACAGATTAAAGAGACTTGGAATTGTTGAGCTAAATATTCAATACAAAATTGCTAGGTGAAATCTATATAAAACCTGCAAAAAGCGAGTATTTTTCTAAAAGATTTGGCCATGCAATTGACAACCGCTAAACATGGAACACTATTTATAAAATTGTCAGTGGTAGTGATGTCGGAAATTTTGGCTGCAATTTTGATGCAAATACTCTCAGTAAAAACTTTACTATTGCTCCTATGATCAAATCATACCCGAATTTTGTTGACAATCCTTCAAACCCGATAAATTAGGGTATTAGTAGTTAGTATTAGTATTACTCAATATGATGCAATGTTAACGTGTACCACTACCAGGTACTGCCGCCTATGCCACTACTGCCGCAGCCATCTTTACTGTTTCCGCCTGTGCCGCTGCCGCCTGTACTACTGCTGATGTTCCTACCGATGCCCATCGCCTCAGCCAGTTGACTTCCCGTTCTTCGGCTACGATTCCCGACCGTTCACTATCAACCATCTATCTTGAGAGTTGACTAAATAAAATTGGTGATAAGTTTTATAACGTTTATAAAGCATTGAGTGCCATTTCTTCCACGGACCAAGAAAATAGGTAAAAAAAAAATAAAAATTGCAACGACCCTGGCCTCCGCTGTCACTATCCCAGCAACTAGCGTAAGCGTGTCGTTACACCCTGCCAAGTGAAAATGGGCTTCGTCTGAAAAATAAGTCGGTTGTTTTTGAATGAAATGAGCTAACCTACGGCGATGTGAATGGTTGGTCGGCTTCAATTACTGCACCAGTTGAACCTTGTAAGGCTTCAAAGTTAAAGCCTTATGCGATGATTTTGGTTAGCCCCAGTTGTTTAGAACGTCGAGGAATTGACAAATTTGAGTCTGTAGTTATCGAACACGTGTTGGTGTTCGCACATTCTGCATCGAGCCTGTAGACTCCAATTTAACGACCAAATTCTTAATAGCGGTCTCGGAAGGACGATTATGTTGTCCGTAAATATCGCGAATTTTACGAAATGTAACTTTAACAGAACCACCATTTTCATAGCGGATTTTTATTATTTTAATGCGATTTTCGTGCAAAATTGAATTCATTGTAGCAATTGCTAGTGCATCTACTACGAATCCATCAAAAAGCTAAATGACAAAACTATGTTATATTATTGGTGTTACCACAATTGGAAAATAAACTTCGTATTTAAAAACCCGATAGCTTTAAATTTGGAGTGTAAGCTATGCGTGTCTTTACTATAAAAATAATATTTAGTTTTGTTGCACAGGAAATTAACAAATAAAAAGAATAGAATGTTGTTCAAGCGAAAAGTCACTTAAGTATGATAATAATAATAATAGACTTTAAAGATTTTTTTATTATGCTTTCAATATTATTTTAGAAAATATATAAATTGTCCATTTAAATTCATGTTATTCTCTCGTTATTAAAGCTCTTCCACCTTGGCGTTGTATACTTGATATGACAAATTTTATTATAACATTTGAATCATTTTTCTAACAGCAGTATTTGCTTCTCTGTGCAAATATGACAAGAGTTCAATATGAAATATAAATATGTATAAGAAGTATTTGTTGCAAATTAAATAATAAAAAAAATAATATTTTTTATAGCCAAAAGGCAATTTTATGCATATTTAACAGCACGTTTTATATTAAAAATCAAGCATCACAAAATCAACCATCAGAAGTATGTGAAAGGCTAAAATTAAAACCACAGTACACCTTTATCCGTATGTAATTTAAAGTCAAGAGTAAAAGAGGAATACAACTATATGGAACAAATTTACTTGAAGAAAATACAAAGAGAATTTAATGATTTTAAAATTTTTTCCAGCACATTTTTGTCACACACTGTTGCTGCAAATGAATATACAATATTTTGTATTCAAAGGTATTTTATGGTCTTTTTTAATTCTTATTTTGTGCAGCCCTTTTTTGTTGAATTAACTAATGCAATTGCTAACCAACGATTTGTGGTATTCATTTTGGTAAATATATTTACATATCCTGGAATATACGACTGTACATTTTATATATCGTTTATCATATTTATATAAAGTAGCATTATATGTACATATGTGTATATACACAACCACTTGCACATCTACACAAATGTAGGGAATAGGATTCTTTTTAAATATAATAATGTTCAGTTATAATAATTCAAACAACAAAAGCTTTGTAGAACATAATCGCCATGAATATGAATTTATAATATTTCATATAAAATTTTCCAATACAAAATTTATAGAAAAAAAATAATAGATAAAAAAAAATATTTTATACTATAAAATAAAGGAAACAATAGCAACAATACCCTTTATTAAATCCAAACGGAAAAAAATCTCTCCTAAAACACTGAGAAAAATTGTTATCTTCAAAATTACTATTTTAACCGTCTTAATAGGTTAAGAATCTAAAAATAATTCTCTTAAAATGAAAAAGTCTTTACGTATAAAGTTTATATGTTTACATGTGTGTATCTATATGTTGTATTGTAAAATTTTTTTTTCAGTGTTTAAATTTTGCCTTCTAAACAATTTGTTATATTTGATGTTCATTTTATTAGAGAGTTTTTGTTATTACCCTATAAGGTATTATTACGCTATAAGGTAAAATTATTGATTAGGGGGCACTAGTTTCTTGAATCTTTTCTTTGCCCAGTCCTTAGCAGATATTTTTCCTAAACTTAAGGAGTTCACTTAAATCTTATTAAAATAAATTGAAATACTTGAAATAAATTAAGATATTCTATGCTAGGTATACACATGAAAACATTGAAGAATATATGGCCATGTACCCTTTAGTCCTAATATTTCCTTGTGTGTAGCAATATTTCCTTTATATGTTTCCTTCCTGTTGCCTAAAATGTTTATACATTTTTTGATAATTATGTCTCCCGACACAATGATCCTTCGTCTGTACTCAGGTTTACAGTTTTTCTTGTGTTATTAGGTTGACAGCAGTAGTAATGTGAGGGTTGTTCCAAGATTCGCGGCGACAAAAAAATTTGTAAAAATGAATAGTTGCAATTGACAGTGGTGCGAAATTGAATAAATTTTGTTAATGACTATAAGAATTTCAGAAACTATGAAACATACGGTAAGGTAAGGTATTCTATTCTATTCTTTTCTATTCTATTCTATTCTTTTCTATTCTATTATATTATATTATATTATATTATATTATATTATATTATATTATATTCTACTCTACTATATTCTATTCTATTTTATTCTATTCTACTCTACTATATTCTATTGTATTTTATGTACAATAGAATAGGATAGTTCTATTGCATTGCATTATATTCTAATCTAATCTATTCTATTCTATTCTATTCTATTCTATTCTATTCTATTCTATTCAATTCTATTCAATTCTGTTCAATTCTATTCAATTCTATTCTATTCAATTCTATTCAATTCTCTTCAATTCTATTCAATTCTATTCAATTCTATTCAATTCAATTCTATTCAATTCTATTCAATTCAATTCTATTCAATTCTATTCTATTCTATTCAATTCTATTCTATTCAATTCTATTCAATTCTATTCTATTCTATTCAATTCTATTCTATTCTATTCAATTCTATTCAATTCTATTCAATTCTATTCAATTCAATTCTATTCAATTCTATTCAATTCTATTCTATTCTATTCAATTCTATTCAATTCTATTCAATTCTGTTCAATTCAATATTTTGAAAGCAGAAATGACATTCGTGCAACATGGCAAATAATAAATGAAATAGTTGGAAAGAGAAAAAATACAAATATAGACAGCTTCATTAATAAAAACTTCAGAAACGAAAATTTTAACACTACTCTAAATAACTTTGCACAAAGCTTTAGTGAAAATATTAAAAAACTTATTCACTTATGTGACATTAAAACCATTAACGTACATCCAGTCAGCTTACAAAACTCAATGTTCTTAGAATATACAAATGAGTTAGAGATTCTTCAAATTCTAAAATCGTTAGACATGAGAAAAGGTTCCGGAATTGATCGAATCAGAGCAAAAGATCTCAGAACAAATGCAACAATTTTAACACCGGTGATTACTAAGCTAGTTAACTCAAGTTTACACCACACAATTGTGCCAGAGACACTCAAAACCTCAATAATTAGACCAATATATAAAAGCGGCAACAAATCAGATATACAGAACTATAGACCAATAGCTATTTTGCCAATGTTGGACAAAATTCTCGAGGAAATAATAAACAGAAGAGTGATGAGTTTTATGAAAAAGTACAAAATTATTAATAGAAACCAATTCGGGTTTCAGAAGGGGAAGAGCATAAATAAACTTCTCGGTAACTTCTCAACTTATGTAAACAAATGCTTAAGCAACCACATGCATGTTTTGGTACTTTTTATAGACTTTAGTAAGGCATTCGACACTCTCTCGCATAACAAAATTCTTCAAGCACTTGAGAAAAACGGTATAAGAGGGGACATGTTGCTTTGGTTCAAAAATTACTTAGAAAACAGATCGTATTATGTACAAATAAACAATAAATATAGCCAAAGAATACCATGCAAATGGGGAGTACCTCAAGGATCAAAGCTTGGACCACTTTTGTATATTATATACGCAAACGATATGATGAGATGCTTAGAAGAAGGAACAACTTTTGCTTATGCGGACGACACAGCAATAATAACGGCCAATAAGGACATAAACATTGCGACTGAGAAAATGCAGAATCAGTTTAATATTATTATGAAGTGGAGTCACGACAATGGTCTTATTATAAACGCCAATAAGACTAAAGTTATGCACATAAAGCCACGTCACCTAGTCGACAAAACTGTTACACTGCAATTTCATGACCCAAGATGTCTTCACAGGAACGTTAATATGATGAACAATCAGGCTGATGATTGCACAAGTTTCATTAAACAACTTTACACTTATAAATACCTTGGTGTGATTATTGACAGTAATTTTAAATGGAAAAGTCACATTGAAAAATTACAGAGGAAACTTAGAAAAGCGTCGTATATGCTATACCATTTAGGCAACTGCTCCACGTATGAAGTTTTGCGTCAGGCATACTTTGCATTAGTGGAATCGTATATCCGGCATGGAGTCACGGCTGGGGGTAGTGCAAAATACAGCAGCACTCTCCAAAAAACGCAAGACCGAATACTAAAAATTTTACATAGAAAAAAACAATCTCAAACTGGAGACAATAATTACCATGATTATAACATTAACATGAATATGAACATACGCAGCACAATGGAAAACGACAACTACGCAATCAGCATAATAGACAACTATGACAACAACCTTCAGAGAGCAATGGACGACAATGAATCAAACAGAAACCTTACGAATCCTAACAACCCGGCCTTGATAAGAATTGCCAAAGACCTTCAAGTTCTTAGCGTGAAGAACATCTATTATGCAACCTTGGCCAAAGAATTCTACAATGATAACAGATATTTAAAGCCGATAGAACATACTCACAACACGCGGAGACGAGCTCAAGGAAGATTTAAAGTTGAACGATTCACAAACGAGTATGGAAGAAGTTCGCTTCCTGTAACATTGCCAACAATTTTCAACAAAATACCGACTGAAATAATCACCATAACGCACGAAAACAAAAGGAATAAGCTAATAAAGGAATACCTAATGGGCTCACAATGAATCAAAACTTTTTACTACACAGACTGTGAAATATAATTTTTTAATAACTAGTTATAAACGAATTTATTTATTTTTTAAGTTTTAATATCCTGCAGACAAGCATAAAAGCTTTGCGGGTTTAGAAATTCGAAGATAAATCTGTTCAATAATAAATGAATAATAAATGAAAATAAAATAATAATAAAATAATTCTATCCAATTTTGTTCAATTCTATTCAATTCTATTCAATTCTATTCAATTCTATTCAATTTTATTCAATTCTATTCAATTCAATTCTATTCAATTCTATTCTATTCAATTCTATTCAATTCTATTAAATTCTATTCAATTCTATTCAATTCTATTCAATTCTATTAAATTTTATTTAATTCTATTCAATTATATTCAATTCAATTCTATTCAATTCTATTCTATTCTATTCTATTCTATTCTATTCTATTCAATTCTATTCAATTCTATTCAATTCTGTTCAATTCTATTCAATTCTATTCAATTCTATTCAATTCTATTCAATTCTCTTCAATTCTATTCAATTCTATTCAATTCTATTCAATTCTATTCAATTCTATTCTATTCTATTCAATTCTATTCAATTCTATTCAATTCTATTCAATTCTCTTCGATTCTATTCAGTTCTATTCAATTCTATTCAATTCTAATCAATTTTATTCAATTCTATTCTATTCAATTCTATTCAATTCTATTCAATTCTATTCAATTCTATTCAATTCTATTCAATTCTATTCAATTCTATTCAATTCTATTCAATTCTATTCAATTCTATTCAATTCTATTCAATTCTATTCAATTCTATTCAATTCTATTCAATTCTATTCAATTCTATTCAATTCTATTCAATTCTATTCAATTCTATTTAATTCTATTCAATTCAATTCTATTATATTATTTTCTTTTTTATTCTTTTCTATTTTTTTCTCTTCTATTCTTTTCTTTTCTATTCTATTCTTTTCTATTCTATTCTATTCTATTCTATTCTATTCTTTTCTATTCCATTATATTCTCTTATTTTATATGTTTTTTATTCGATCCTATTCTATTATATTCTAGTCAGGATTTTCAATAAGAAGTTTGTTTTTCAATTGTGGCACTACCAAAACATGTTAGTTTTAATAGTAGTAGATGCATTGGAAATTGTTACAATAAATTTAATTTCGCACGAAAATCGCATTAAAAGAATTAAAATCTGCTATCAAAATTGTGGTTCTGTTAAAGTTACATTTCGTAAAATTTGTATTTTTTTCGGACAACGTAATCGTCCTTCTGAGACCGCTATTAAGAATTTGGTCTTTAAATTTGAGAAGACAGGCCCGATACAAAATGTGCGAACATGAACGTGTGTTCGACCGGGTTGTTCGCAGTCGTAAGTCAAAGTGTTGAAGCAGATCCAAATTTTTCAATTCCTCGACGATCTTAACAATTGGGTTTATCCAAACCACCACATGAACAATTTTGCGTAAGGATTGGACTTTGAAGTCTTACAAGGTTCAACTGATACAGTAATTCAAACCAAAGATTCGTTTAATTTATTCAGGAACAACCGGCTGGTTTTTCTGGAAAAATCATTTTTTCAGACGAAGCCCATTTTGACTTGTCAGGGTATGTCAACAAGCAAAATTGCTGCATTTGGTCTTCTGAAAATCGTAAACCGATTACTGAGAAGTCTTTGCATGCTGAAGGTGTCACTGTATGGTGCGCTATATGGTCAGAAAACGTGATTGGGCCGCTTCTTTTAAAGATGAGGCTGGAAATGCGGTAACAGTCAATTGATCACGCAAGATGCTGGCCTATTATTGACGACGTGGATATCACTGATATGTATGTGGTTTCAACAGAACGGTGCCTATGAAACGATCAATTTATTTCATATTATTCTATTTTATTTATTTTGGTTCTATCGTATTCTGTTCCGTTGCGTTCTATTCTATTATATTCTATTCTATTCTATTATATTCTATTCATTTTTATTTTATTTATTTCTATTCTCTTGTATTTTGTTTTATTAGAATCTATTATATTCTATTACATTTTGTTCTTTTCTAATAGATTTTATTATATTCTCTTCTATGCTTTTCTCTTTTCTGTTCTTCTCCTCTCTTTTATTTTATTTTATTATATTCTGTTCTATTCCTGTATTCTGCAAGAGTTAGGACATAAATGAGGAATTTTTTATTAATAAATTTAAAAATTAATATAAATAAACGAAAAATGGATACAAATTATTTATTTGGTTATAATAATACGATTAAGAACAATTCGACTATTAATTAATTTCGAAAAAAATTTTAAATATTAAAATACTTTTTCATAACTAAGTATGACCCTAATATCGTTGAAAAATTCTGCACACAACACTTTACTTTTATACATTTTTCACCTGGACTCCGCTTGACCGAAGGTTACTTGATAATAATCGACTACGTGCTACAGTCATTAAATAATCGTAACCATTATTACAATTTTAAATCCATGTTATTTTAATAACCATAAATGTTTCATGAAGAAAGGAATTCTAGAAAAAAGAATTAAATTAATTTTGTATTGTATAGAATGGAAAGAATGAAATTAATGATTTTTTATTTCAATGGAAATTAAATTTTTTAAAAATTTTAAATACTTCTAATGGATGAAGTAAAAGATAATTTTATTCACTTAGAAGATATCAAAACAACAACAATTTTGTATAAAACTTTTTTAAAGAGTTTTCTGCCAAGGAAATGAGCTCATTTAATGGAAAATTTGCGAAATTAAATAAATTTAAGTGTAATTATTTGGTCAAATGGGAGTTAGTAACAGTTATAATAATCTTGGATAAGAATGTATAATTAAACTATTCGTTAATGTGTTATTTTTGTTGTTTAATTTATTTTATTTAATAAAAGAAACTGAGAAAAATTTTCATAAATCGCTTTGGAAATGCGAAAGTGTATTTTTTCTTTTTAATAGTAAATGAATTATAGTTTGGAAGTTTAATCTTCCGTAAAATTGGTTATTTCAACGGATCATAATTTAATATACATAAATGTACTTAAATTATATTTATTTGTATATGTAGTTGTGGATTAATTCTATTTGTTTATGTTTATGTGCGTGTGTGTGTGTGTTATTTGCAGTTTTAGTGGAAACTAATTCTTGTTTAATTTCCGGTTGTTATGATAATACACTTGTTTCCTTTTTTGGATCCATTTGGACAAAAACTTTCAATACACATCCGTTTGTGAGTGTATAGTTGCTGACAAAAACTGCAATACCGGAAATAATTGTTGTTGTATTGGTAAAAAGTTTAAAACAATAAAATTGTCATGACTTTAACTGGGATATAAGAAGTTTTTGAAAAATAACTATTTCTATTGTTTTATTTCTTCGCAAACTTTTAAGATTTCGTGAAAAATAAAAGAAATTAAAGCTATCTAAGAAGCCCAGCAGTATGCTTAAATGTTTAAATATCTAAAATTTTTATTTTTTTCAATAGTGAAACCTTAAGTATAGAGCGGAGTGAAGTCCAATTATTAGTTAAAGATTAGAATTAAGTAGAGAAATGTAGAAAGGCCTAAGAAGTAGACGAGAAAAATCGAGCTGAGCTACTTTGACAAAGCCTGAACTACTCGATATTTTTATTCTTTAGCAGACATGCTCCTTAGTTGTGAACAGCTTTCCAGGCTATAATACACTAGAGCACTGGCTTGAATTGACATTATGAGCTTCTCGTTTTTAGTCACTCCCTTTTAAAACACGACTGTTTTAATCTGTTGTTAAGTTATTACTTTTCCCATTAGCCATGCATCTTTAATTTTGTTATAATGCCCAAGCTTTAACTATCTCTCTAGCTTTTAATAAACACAACAATTGTTTTCCTTTTCTCAATTTCTTCTCTTTAGTGTGCAGTAACTTTTATTAATCTCAGCTACTGTTGTGAATTTAAGCCGGCATTACTAACTCATTTGCCGAAAAAATTGCTTTATACGCCATGCTCTGTTGGGATTTGAACGTGAGTTCTTCTGCTACACTAAGTCGCAAACACATCTGCAAATGCAATTCCCCACCGCGGCTGATTAAGTATATAAAAAAGACTTACAGCTAACTATAAAATAAATATTAAAAAGGACGGTACAGTTCAGAACACCGCTTGCCAGTGATTTCATCACATCGAAAGCGCTCGCCGGTCATACCGAACAAACAGCCATTAATAACAGTTTACACCAAAGAAAATGACAGTATTTCATTTACTGACTGAACAAATCCAAACAACATAAAATATTTTTATTTTATTAGAAACGAAAAATTGCTATGCTAATTATTTTTTAAGAAAACAAGAAAAATTACACTATAGCATAATTACATTCATTTAATTCTTCCTATCATCATTATTATGTTACAACACAAAACTCAAATTACATGTTTGTTTCTTAATAAATGTAGAAATTGAAATACTCTAAAGCTCAAGACGAATGAAAATAATTTATTTTATTATAATAAAAGATTTTTCATAATAGTTATAGTTCTTTGACTTTTTTAATATTTTTTAGTAGTTAATTATAAAGCACTAGGTCACTATTTAATAAAAAATTTTTAAAAACTTTTATTTTTTATTATTTTTTCGATATTTCGCCACACCGTTGTTGGTTGGCATCATCGGGAAAAGAAAAATAATGAACAAACAAATTGAAAAAATTTTTTTTAATAACAAATTGAAAAAATTTTTTTGATTAACAAATTCAAAATAATCAAAAAATTTTTTAAAAAACAAAACAAACAAAAAGAATAAAAAACGACAAATTGAAAAAAATTTTTGTTTTACATACATACAAACAAATTTTTAATATTAAAATTTTTTAAATGAAAAACAACTTTGAAAATACATAACAAATTTAAAAAACAATAGTATTTTACAGATATATTCTAAAAACATAAATTTAATGACCAAACGTTACAAAAAATTAAAGTATTAATTACTAATATTATGCAGATACAGAGTTTTGTTTTATAATTTTATGCACTAAATGTCTATAATTTTGTGCAGCATTCTCCGTATCTGCTTTAAAATTTATTCTTTTGGTTAATGGTATTTTAATTATTTGTAACATTTCTAACATATAACGACGTTTATAATTATTTTCTAAATTTAAAATTGAAATATTTTTAAAATTAGGATAGCGATTAACTTTAGAGCAATGCGAAGATAATGCTGTTTTTTGTAAACTAATATTATTCCTGTATTTCTGGTCTGACCTATGTCCTGCGATTCTAGTTTTCAATTTATTTTTTGTTGTGCCTACATAAGCCTTATTACAATCCTCCTTATCATAACCGTTACAAGGAATTTTGTACACTACATTGGACATATTTAATTTTTGAATTTTATCCTTAGTTTTCCCAAACAACCTATTTAATGTATTTATATTCTTATATGCCATTTTGTATTTATTTGTATCATAAATTTTTGAATTCTCTATTCTTTCAGACAAGACTGGTATATAAGTTATCGATTTATATATTTTGGGTTCCGTTCCACTACTTATAACTCTTTTCCTCCTATTATTAAATTGATTAATTAACAAATATGTTTTTTCTTATTTTAAGATCTTTTTTTTTTTATATATATTTTTCTCTTTTCAATATTTCGCTTTCCTTTGGAAAGCTTCTTCAGGAAAAAATTTTTTATATATTTTTTCCTGAAGAAGCTTTCCAAAGGAAAGCGAAATATTGAAAAGAGAAAAATATATATAAAAAAAAAAAAAAAAAAAGATCTTAAAATAAGAAAAAACATATTTGTTAAAGATAAAAAAAAGACCGTTTAAAAACTATAAAAATTGATTAATTAACCTATTAGTTAATCGTATTGGAAAATTGTTCTCAGTTAAAATATTTCTAATCTTTTCTTTGTTCTTTCTATGGAATTCTTTGTAATTAATTGTTAAAATTCTCTCTATTAAATTATTGGCCGTGTTAATAATAATTCTTTTATTTTGTTTAGAATAATAATTAATAGTTCTACCTGAAGCAGTTTTTGGTTTTTGGTACCAATCTATAACTAATTCTTTATTTCTTTTTATTATTAAAGTTTCTAAATATGGAAGTTTAGCCTCACATTCCCTTTCAGTTGTAAAGTTTATTGAAGGATAAAATTCATTTAATGTTTCTAACATTTCGTTAATGGCAGATTCAGATATAATACAAAACAAATCATCCACGTATTTTGTCATAATTTTTGGTTTAACATTTAATTTTCCAATAATATTATCTAAGAATTTTTCCATAACAATATCTGCCACAATTGGAGAAGCTAGAGAGTCCATCGGAAGTCCTTTTTGCTGGATATATATTTTTTCATTATACTGAAAATATCTATTATCTTCTATAGAAAACTTGAGAATACGAAAAGACAAACCTTTCTCTATCTCTGTAAAATTCTCCAAAACATCCCATTTCTGTTCTATTGTGTTGATCGCCAAATCAACAGGAATACTTGGAAATAATAATAGCAATTGTCTACCACGACCACGCTGAAAAAATCGACATTTTTCATTAAAATTTTTAATTTCGTTAATTACCTCCCGAAAGCCTGAAATCGATTCAATCGGCTCCGTATAGACTCTGTCCTTAACATAGTCCCGCAAAAAATAATCCAGTGGTGTTGTAGTGTACCACAATATGTGTACTGCACTGTAACACATAAACACACCAGACAACCACTTACCAAAGTACAACATGTGTCGACTCAAATGCATTCGATCTATGACACAAATGAGTGACATACTTTTAGGTGTCATATTCATTTGAGTATTTTATTTTATCATGCATTTGATTCGTCACTTGAACCAATGAATCGATAATGCATGTTATTGAAGTGAGACAATAAGTTACAATAAGTTAGAAAGGCTAAGTAAAAAAATGTAAATTATATATAAAAAGGGCTGCATGCCATTAATAAAACAAGATTGAATTTAATAAGCTTAATACGGCAACAACTGCCTTTGTTTTATTTAATTGAATCTTCTGATTGGGCTGTTCCTAAAACGCCTGTTTTTAAGCTGAATCCCCAGACAGCTGTTTAAATATCAATATATGGGCTATAGGGCATCCTTTACCAGTCGCACATCATCACAAAAACCATACATCAACATTACATGGCAATCCTGCCATACCATTACAGTGTTAAATTACACGATATGGATGGCCACTTAACTACTGATTGTCGTGAAATTATGCAGTCGGGAAATTTGGTTTGCACTAAATTGATCGAATCATTAGCTGTATGACATCTGACACCATCCTGCTGAAATCACATATCAGTAATTCCTCATCGTCAATAATAGGCTAAAATTGAGTTGTTAGCATCTCGCTGTAGCGTGATCTAGTGGCCGTTACCGCATTTCCAACCTCATCTTCGAAAGAAAACAGCCCAATCATGCCTTAAGACAACACAGCGCACCATACAGTGATACGTTGACCATACATAGCCTTCTCAATACAATACCCTGACAATGGAAAATAGGCTTCGCTTAAAAAAATTATTTTTTCAGAAAAACCAGACTGTTGTTCCTAAATAAATTAAGCAAATCTACGGCGATGAGAATGGTAGGTCGGCTTTAATTTCCTCACCAGTTGAGCCTTGTAATATTTCAAGGTCAAATCCTAACGCAAAATTCGCTATGTGATAGTTTTGATAAACCCAATTGTAGAGAATGTCGAGGAATTCACAAATTTGCATTCAATTCTTAATTTCCGAAAATATTACGTATTTCACGAAATGTAACTTTAACACAACCACCATTTTCATAGTGAATTTTAATTATTTTAATGCGATTTTCATGCGAAATTGAATTCATTGTAGCAATTGCCAATGCTTCTGCTACGAATACGTCAAAAAACAAAATGACAAAACTATCATGTTGTCGGTGTTGCCACACTAATGATTACAAGCGTAAATTGCAAATTATAAAACGCACCTTTCATTTTCTGGAATCTACAAAATCAAATGATAATTTTTGTTGTCACTGTCCACAAGAAATTTTTGATATTCTTTTTATGCGACCCGTCTTACAGTATATTTTTCCTTTGACGCCTTATTAACCGCCAATATTGCCGTATTAGTATTCCAGAGAAATTACAATATAGCTGTGGAATAACAAACATATTACTGTAAGCTACGTGTGGGTAAGACTTCTCCGAAAGTGAACACGATCATGCACTGGCTATTATTGGTGATCAATATATTAATATAAATGGTGATCATTATAATTGTGAGGTTTCCTGCACAAGTTGAAGAATGAAGATATTTTTATGCTAACTGAAATTTTTTGTAGTTGTTTGTGCCAGAAAAAAACTGCTGGCGGAATTCTATCACATAAATGTATATTAGCAATAAAACAAAAAATATTTAATAAAAAAGTAGGAATTGAATCTGCTCACTGATAAGAGGAGCGTAGTAAAATTTTCAGACCTTGCCACGTTTAGCTTACAAGGTCATCTGCTGAAATATTATGTTGTCAATACAGAACCAAGATTGTCATATGTCCTTATTTTTTGTTGCTTCACAAGACTTTTGAAGTGTTTGGTATGATTTTACGTTATCCCGCGGTAAATTTGGTTTAAAAAATACCGGTTGTGGCTATGTGCCATCTTCAGTGTACTTTTTTCTCTATTTTTCAAGTGTTGGCAAAAGTAAAAAAATTAATTGTTACGTAGTCTTATCATTTCTATTGTCTCTTTCTTAAGTACGATTGGCGTTTCCAAGGCATTTTATAGATGCACTTCTGTCAAAATTTGTTGCTTTTGGTGTCGGTGATAATTTTTCCAGATTTATATTGAGTTTTCTCAGGAATCATACTAAACTATTTGTTTCCCCCGGGGGCACATGATAGTTTTTATGTATCTTACTACTTCCATCTAAACTGGTGTCTTGCTGGGTAAAAGGGAGCCCAGGACCATTCAAGGCTAGTAGGAGTCACCTGGGCAATCCACTATATTTCCACGGGAATCAGTGGCCCGCAGAGTTCCGCTATTTGTCTCTTTAGGCATTTAGCTGTTCTCTGGCTGATTATTGAGATAGGCCCTTTTGGGAGTATCATGGTGGCTGTGTGTTTCGAGGCCCTCGTGAGAGTTTGTGGGTCGGATCATTCACAATGAACACAATGAATGGTTCATGTCCAGTGAGTATAAATGCCGACGTTCTTAATTATATTAAGCTTCATCCGTTCTAGACTAGGAGTTGGATAGTCTCCAACTCTTTACCAAGGAGTGAAGGCTGCGGCCTACTTCGGGCTTTCGAAATTGCAACTAGGAGTGACCGGAGGATATACGTATTCGAAGGCCTTCTAGGGCGAGAATGGCGCTACATACCATCCACAGTGGTAATGGCCACCATCTGGTTAGGCCTCACTGCCAGGTACGGATGTAAACCTTAACACATCATACTATTTGTTATAGATGGGATTTCATCAGACGAGTTCAAGATTAATTAAGGGCTCCCTTCTTTTTCCTATCCGATTTCTTATTTTTCTAAATGATCTTCTTTGTCAAACTTTTAATATTATATGCTCTTTCGCACATAACAGCAACATTTGTCATTCGTAATAATTTAGTAATAGATCGAACCAGTTGGAGGTGAGTTCCAAAAAGCAGAACGTGAATAATATCCTCAATCACGATCTCCTAATAATGGGATCGTGTGTATAAAGACGATTTTATTGCCCGTAAGACAAAATGTTGCATGCTTACCCATAGATCTGTGTTTGGAAATGGTGCTGCATCTCTTGCTATGGCTGATATAGGTATTATGGAATCGGAAGCTCTTGATGTTCTTGGCATGCAAATTTTGTGTGATATTCAATGCACTAAACACATTTTTGAGGTTTCTAAAGAAGCTTTTAAGTGCCTCGGTTTTCTAAAACTCCATTCGATACTTCACTCCATTCGATTTTCATACTATATTCGTTCATACATGGAATGCAACTCTTATGTATGGGCCCGCACCCCAAAGCCTATTTTGGAGTTGCTTGACCTTACAGGAGAGGCTCTTCGGTAACAGTAGGGTATCCAACTCTATTGATTCTCTACAGCATCGACGCAATGTAGGATGCATTTCACTGTTTTGTAGTTAATACAATGGTGAGTGCTCTAGAGAAATTAGAGAACTTGTTCCCGTTACTCGCATGTTTTTGCGTTTAACTCGATTTTCGTTGAGATCGCATCCATTTGGCCAGTAAATCGCACTACAAATTATAGGGAAAATTTGCTTTTTAGCAGAACAGTTCGTATGTGAAAGAAAGTCCATCCAGAGGTCTTTCCTGTTACTTTCAATGTTTGAAAATTCAAACCATTTTCTCTCTTCCAAACCATTTTCTCTCTTCCAAACCATTTTCTCTCTTTCTTCATACCATTAGCCTTATTTCTTAGTTCTGGTACAATGCTTTGGAAGTGCAAGAGTCATTCCCTGAGTGCTGGTTCGAAAAAACAAGTGTAATGCAAAGTTGGAGTCTCCTCTTTTCTGTTTGCAAGAGCGTACGTGTTTTGTAAATCTTGTCTTTAGTGTTCGTCCAGTTTGTCCTAGAAGTAAGTCTGTATAGTTCGCTGAAATTGAATTGGTCAGTTGTTTCTGTCGATGCCTTGAGATTATGTCTCAGGCTGTCGCTACTTTTTAGTGCTGTGAGCTAACCTTCTTTATAAAAAAGGTTAGTTAATCTATATATTTCTGGTCCTGTATATGTAAACGTGTGTCGTCGTGTTGTATTAATTGTCTCTTTATCTTCTTATTTCTGTTTTAAGTGTTGTATTATTTAAAAAGTTTGACGACAGTAGTGGATTTGTAGCCCTTGTTTTTAACTATGATGTAAATTTCGTCGAGTTCTTTGTTAAGGCCCAATTATAATGTCAAAAATTGAACAAAAAATTTGTCAAATGCTTCAGCAACTCATTGAAGACTTTTAGGTGGCTATATTGTACTTAAATGAATATAGAAATTACTATGCATATTATTCGTGCTTTTGCAACAAAATAATTTTTTTGTAAATAAATGAAATTTATTAGCAAAAAGGCTAATTTTTTTGTATACTTAATATTATACTTTGTATAATTAAATAATAATATTTTTTGTATACTTAATATCCTTATACAAATTTATAATTTTTTGTTAATAGTTTAAAGAAAATTACGAAAGAAAAATTACACATACATCGCTGTATGTATTATTTGGGCCAAAAGTACTAAAAAATGCAACTGTGTTCATCATTGAATTTATAAACAATACAAAATTAAATTTTTCTGCAAATTGTGTGTTAAAAAATGGAAAAGAAAATAAAATTTTTAAAGGCCCCTGTTCCTTTGAATTGCCGTTGTAATAAAACGCGTTTTTTTTGTCATATAAGCTATTTTTTCTCTGTAGATTTTCTATTAAATTCAGATCAAATATTTTTTGCCCTCCATTGGAATTTGTTTACAAATGTATCTATAACACAATGTAAGATCAGCTGTTTCCGTACGGAATGTGCGATCAGTTTCGTACTTTGCTTATGCAATTGACATTTGACGAAACTTGATGAAAAGTTTTGTTAAGTACATTATAGTTCGTCACATATGATTATTAGTTATTTGCACAGTTGTTTAAGTTGGCTTAAGCCTGTATATGCATATTATTGCCTTTATTCTTATCACGAGTAAGTGGTAAGTATGTGTGTCATGTAACTAAATGCTGCTATTTTATGTTGGGTAGGGTGGTTCGTGATAATGTGGATGGTAGTGTTCGTCGTTGTTGGTTTTCCATAAATGTCAAAGGTTCGAAAGTCAGTCTCTCATTTATCTTGATATCACAGTTACAATAACGAAGTATACAGATATTAAATTGTGACATATTTAATATTTTTTTTTATAATTTTTTAAAGGGATTAAAACGAGCAATAATTGTGATTGTTTATGTTTATTGCATACCTCAATTAATTTCATTGACACATATAAATTTAAACTTAGGTACTACTGCTAATTCCTATTTTAAATATATTATACAACCTAATTATAATTAATAGTTACTATACTTACTACGGAACTCCTACCCCTTTACGAAATATTATCAAGGCCTTTTTGAATTTTAAGTGGATTAAAAAAATATAAAAATTCTGTTATGACCCCTCGTATGATGTCATTTATGTTTTTTTACAAATAACAATCGTAATAACAAAATTCGCCACAAAACTGTTTTAAAGTGTTATAAATTTGAACATTTTTTTTCATAAATCCTAAAATTTCAAAAGATAAATATAAAAAAAAAACAATTACAACCACAAAAGTACAAAAAATTAGCAATAACATTAATAAAAAGAACCATAAAAGAACAAGTCAACAAAGAACACAAATATAAAGTCATACTGTTTTATTCATAAATGACCAGCAATTAGAAGACAATTCGTTTTTCACATAACTTTTGTCTTTGTTTTTGTTAAAACCTCGTGCTCAACTAAGGGACCAGCGCCACCTAAAGAGCATTATGAGCAGGGACTATGAACGGTAAAGCTTTTTGTAGCAATTTTACGACAATTATATGGAAATTGCCAAATAATACTTGTGTAGTAAAAAACAAAAAAACGAAACCACAAAATGTTGTTGTACGAGTACATTAAGGCTACCAGTTGCTCCTTTCTCTGCAATTGTTATTGTTATAAAGTTGGTATAGTTGTTATTTTTGTTGCTGTTTTATAGCACATGCTTCATGTTGCAGAAGCCATCGAATAGGCAACTACTGTTGGTGTCATTAAATATATTGAACCAAACTACAGAAGGGATTTAGTGAGTTTTTATAAACGGAAACGCGCCATTTTTATTGTATTGTTAAGCAGTTTTATTGTTATTGCATAAAATGCACATACACATATATTCCCTCTCTCTCTTTCCCCAGGCAGTGCAATTGTGACAGGAAAGGTGCCTTAATATTTATACATGCCTACTTTTATCTTTTTCGTTTATATTTTTTTAATGACCTGCCTTATCGCTTCTACACAATGTGTTGGAGATGATTGTTTACCAAGAGATTTGTGACTGATAAAATAATTTTATTTATTGTTACTTTTACTTATTTTAATAAACGTTTTGTTATTTGGATTCTTTTTTTGCAAAATAATAACACAGTACTTAAGAGTTGTAAATTAAGTTAAACGATTTATTTACTTTCAATACACACAAAATAAATACGATGGTAACTTTGTTGGCTCTACTCACTGATGACCCACTAAATTAATTCATATCATTTGCCAATAGATGTTTTAAGTGGTTCTCGCTTAAAGCAAGAATGTTCTACTTTAACATTATTCTATATTGCATTTGTTTTTATTGTCATTCAGTTCAGGCGTGTGCCTGTCCGTGTGCCTTGTTTTTTTCTATGTTAGTTGGTTTTGTTTTCTGTTGTTATCTTATTTGATTGCATTTCTTATAAGCATATTGTTCTTGTCTTGTGTGTATACGATTTCTTCGAAAATTACGTAGTTCATAAAATGCACAGTGGGCCGTTTACTTTTTTATTGCTAATTATTTTCTTTTAAAACTTAATAAATCATTTGCGTAACAATATATTTAGTTTAAATGGCGTCTCGGAAGCACGTTATTTTCATTTTCTCTACCTTTTTTGTTGTTGTTTAATTCTCAAGCAAACAGCTTAACGGTATATCACTAGTAAACTGTGAAACAAAAACTGCGGATAAGTCAATACTAATGAAGCTGGCTTCAAGAGTGTCAGATAAAGCAATTTATAAATTTATTTTTAGTAAAATTGACTGATTTGGCAATAAGATACATTTTTGGTGATTTTTTAATAATTAATTAGTTTTTTGGTTTATTTTTACATGGTCAATAAATTTGTCTTAATAATTGTTGACATTAATAATAAAAACGAATGTTAAAAGGAATTAACTATAGCCATTTCTTTGTTAGTATTACAATCTGGCAACTTTTTACTTAAACTTTAAATTAGAGATGGTAATCTTAGTTTTCCTTAACTATTTTTTGTACATTTTGAAGCAAAAAAGAAAAAATAGTTAAGGTTTTTTTATAGAGGTATAGAATTATAAAATGGAATAAAATAAATATGAATTTTTGAAGTTGTCATGAAACTGACTTTATTTGAAAGATAATCTTTTCGTATTGTAATTTTTGACGTATAACCGCCACCACCGGCTTGAGCGTAATCAATTTTCGAAGACCTTTTGAAATATTTTAAACTTTGCAACGTAAACTGAAGATTTCACATATCCACACAGAAAACAGTTCAGCGGCAATATCATGCATGATCTTGGAGGCTAATTCACGGATCCAACGTGAATCAATTGTTGTATTAGCTGTGTGGCATGTTGCACCGTTTTTTTAAACCACATGTCTTCCGCATCATGGTTGTTCATTTGATGAACGAAAAATTCAGTAATCATGTCTCTATGGCGGTCTTCATTGACTCATCAGTTCTCATCAGCAACGTTTTTAAAGAAGTATGGACCAATGATTCCACAACCCCATAAAGCACAACATATAGTTTTTCTGGATGTAATGGTGTCTCAACATACACCTGGGGATTATCATCATTCCAAATACAGCAGTTTAAACAAAAATGAACCTCATCGGTAAAGAAAATTTGCCTATGAAAATCGGGATCAACGACAAGTTTTAGGGCCATTCACTAAATCTTCGCCTTGCTATGTAACCGTATTGCTTCAATTATTGCGCGATTTGGATTGGTGTATAAAGCCAAGATCTTTCCGCAAAATCTTCGATAAAGTTGATGGACACATGTCCACTTTCTTGTAGACTGATTCAAGTCTTACTCTATGCTCTAGAGGACCAATAACTTTTTCTGTACGCACTATACGACGTCTCTGTTGATGCATATTATCACTTAGAGGAAATGTTATCCAAATGTTATCATAGTTTATCTAATAACTGCTCTGTTGAGCGTAAAATGGACGTAGTAGACATTTCGTGATAAGATTTACATCTGCACTTGGCCGTAAGCCTTAATCAGATGGTGGTCAAACCAATGGGAATGAAAAGCAGCGTCATTTACGCCTTAGGAAGCCGAGGACTAATTCTAGCAACAGGTCTTTCCTAGTTGCAATTTCAGCGGTTCCAAAGTAGGGTTTCAAACCACTACTCCTTGCTGAATAGCTGGAGACTATCCAAGTCCTGGTCTAGAACACATGACTAGCGCTCACTGGATCCGGATTACTTAGCCGTTGGTGTTATCCTGCCCCTCACAATCAAATTTATGCGAGGGTCGCAAAAACACAACCACCACGATACTCCCGAAGGGCCAACCTCAATAATCAGCCAGAGAAACATATAAAAGTCTAAAAAGACAATTAGCGAAACTTTGGGGCTAAAAACAGACCTGTCTGGGGCCGCAAAACCACAGCCATCACGATACTCCCGAAGGGCCAACCTCAATAATCAGTCAGAGAAACAGCTTAATGCCTAAAGAGACAAATAGCGGAACTCTGCGGGCCACTGATTCCCGTGCAAATACCGTGAAGCTTCCATTTGACCCATGCTGCCTTCAGGAGACTGGGCTTCCTTATACCCCCAGCAGCACAGGTCTAGATGGTAAAGTAATCATAAATACTGATAAATGTGCCCCCCAGTATCGGACGTAGTAGACACAATAGTTGTTGTCTATTCATATAGAAATGCTAAACCTAATTAAATACAAATCATTTGACATCCTACAAAATGGCCGCCAATTGAAAAAAAAGGTAGTGAACATGGCTCTATAGTGTTCTTAGCTGACTGTAACTTTCTGCCCATCATTATTTTGGAAGAACTACACACCAATGATTTCACCAGCCCATAAGGCATAATAAACTGACAGCTCTTCTTTATGTAATGTGGTCTCAACGGGAAACTGAAATTCTATGGCTGTAGTGGAGTCTATGGGATATACTGTGTATTTACTTCACTTCATATGCTGCAATTTTGTTTATCAACAAAAAGAGGCCTGGTATCCGAGGAATTGGAAGCATTAATCTACGAAGATAGTTCTTAAATGCAAAAACAACTTGAATTATCATTGATAGCCAGACAACAAGCCATTTCCCAGCGTTCAAAAGTATTGGGATTCATTCAAAAGCAAGGAAATTGGGTCAGATATGAATTGAAGCCGGGAGATGTTGAAAGGCGATTTTGCATGTTAGAAATGATGCCTGAATGCTGTAAGAACAAGTAAATTATACGTTCTTTTGTTAATGGCTTTGAAAATTTCATACATTGTGATAACCCAAAAGGCATAAAGACATATGTGAAGCTGAGGTCAACCAGCCGAATATCCGTGATGTTAATGTAATGTTCTGTATTTGGAGGGATCTGAAGGATGTTTTGCATTATGAGCTGTTGAAAAACTGGGTCAGATGAATACAGGCATCTGTAACGAAGACAATTGATTCGTTTAAACGAAAACGTCTAGAATAAGCAACCAGACACATGAGGTCATTATCTTCCATCATGACAATGTTCGGTCACATGTTGCACGACCGATCAAAAATTAATTGGAAAACAGTGGATGGAAAATTTTGGCTCACCCATCTTATTATCCAGACCTTGCCCATTCTAAGTATCATTTTTTTTGATCGATGCAGAGCACTCTTACAGGAATACGCTTCACTTCAGAACAGGATATAACAAAATTCATTATTTACATCAAAACCAGAGCAGTTCTTTTGGCGCGAAAATCATATATTATAAGAAAGACAGGAAAAAGTGGTGTGTAACGATCGAAAATATTTTGTTTTTTTTTATAAATTCATTTTTTAAGCAAAAAAACGACATTACTGTATACCTTATCTTTATTTTTATTTTGAATATTTCGCCACGCCATTTGGTGGTTACCCAACAGTTCACATTTATAAAAATAAATAAAAGACCTTGTGCTAAAACAAATTGGTTATAAAATTAAATTTATACATCTTTTAAACACTTATTATGCAAATTATTATGAAAATTCCTTGTTACTAGTTTAATCAAAAATATAATTGATTCAATTAAAAAGTTAATTAAATATCAATCTTATTTCTTTATGCCCCTTTTGTTTTAATGACCAGCGATAAGAAATGTTTTCCTTGTTATACATTCAAAATACTTTATATTTATTAAAGACCTGTACGGTGTCATTGTATTCGTAAGCAACTAAAATTTCCATAAAACATTTTTAACATATCCTTTGTGTCCTTGCTGGGCAATTTAATGCTCATAACGTGCTACAATTAACCTGTTACATTTGCAACAAAAAAGGCTGACTAATTACATACAGTATGCACGTACACTAAGTATATATGCTCCACCATAATACTACGCTTTAAATGACTAAGGTTAAGGGAGAAAATTTAAAAATTTTAAACGAGATTATTTTGCTTTCAATTCAAGGAATATAACTTCTAAAAAAAGTTAATTCTAAAAAATGTTATTTTAATTATTCCAATAAAACACAGTTTTATATTAATGGCTGAGAGCATTGTGTCCTTGTGCAACATATCTATATATAATTTTTTGTTAGTAGTAATACAAGCACCTACATTTGACTCTAATATAAGTGATTAGAATAAAACGAATGACAGGGACTTGAAGAGCATAAAATAGAAAGTTTAGAATCATATAAAAAATAATGGCATGAACACAATGAATGTGAACAATTCAGCAGAAAATTTTAATGTTGGTCATTAAGAGTCAACCATAAATGAATGTGTTCATTACGATTAAATGTTGCACACATTAATATGGTGACATTTTAATCGTTTCACTGGATTTTTGTTATTTTTATTTTATTTTGCTTTAGCTTTGTTTGGTTGGCTAATAATTACAATAATATTTTATAGAGTTAAGGATTTTTTATTTTGTTGCAGCCATGAATATAAAATCATTGAAATAATATTTTTAGTATAATTACGTAAATAAACTAAATGCTTTTAATAAGACTTACGGCTTTACGTAATATCAGGAATGATAATATAAAATTTATTAAAAATGAAAATATAAGAACGTTAATTTTTACTGCATTCCTTTAGTTAATAAGCGTAATTAAAATTGTTTGTGGAGTTAGTACTTTCCTGTAGTCCATACGAAAAAAAAATATTTCCAGGAGGAACGACTCTAAGTTATTTTTATTAGTTATTTACCTGTTTCGAGATAGGCATATACAGTTTAACATTGTATCGGGTTTTACAACAAGAAGTTTGTTTTTCAATTGTGGCAACACCAATAACATAATAGTTTTAACATTTAGTTTTTTTAACATGTTCGTAGTAAATGCATTGGCAATTGTTACAATTAATTGAATTTTGCATGAAAGTCGCATTAAAATAATTAAAATTCATTATGAAAATGGTGGTTGTGCTAAAGTTACATTTCGTAAAATTCGTGATATTTTTGGACAATATAAGCGTCCTTTTGAGAACGATATTTAGAATTTGGTCGTTAAATTTGAGACGACAGGCTGGATACAAAATGTGAGTACACCAAATTGTGTTTGACCGGGTCGTTCAACATCGCAGATGAGCCACAGTATTGAAGCAGATCCAAATTTGTCAATTTCCTGACGTTTTCAACAATTAAGGTTAATCAATTTTGCAGCCTTGCACGATTTAACTGAAGCCAACCGACCATTCACATCCCCGTAGATTTGCTCAATTCACTCTGGAATAACCAGCTAGTTTTTCTGAATAAATCATCACTTGTCAGGGTATGTCAACAAGCAAAATTGCTGCATCTGGGCTTTTTAAAATTCTACAGCAATTATTGAGAAGCCTTTGCATGATCAAGGTGTCACTCTATGATGTGCTATATGGCCTGATTGGGGCGTTTTTTTTCGAAGGTGAGGCTGGAAATGTGTTAACGAGTGGATCACTTTTGGTCTATTATTGATGACATGAATATCACTGACATGTGGTTTCAGCAGGACGATGTGAAGTGTCACACAGCCAACGACACCATCGATTTATTGCAAATCAAATTTTCCCGATTGCATAATTTAACGACAATCAGCAGTTAAGTGGCCAGCCAGATTGTAGGATTTAACATTACTGGATTATTTTTTGTGGAGCTATGTTAAGGACAGAGTCTATAACGATCCGTGATGTGATTAAAGAAATAGGACCAACATTTTGTAACGACACGCTGAGGTATGCTCAGCGGCGTCCAGGGTTGTGTTGTGTCGATTAAAAAATAAAACTTTGGTTACATGCTTATCCTCTATTAAGGAACGGATTCCTTATTCCTGGTTTACTGCTTGACAGCAGCTCGGGCTTCAAATGTAATGGCATGATTCCTCTGGTAGCTGAGGGTCGTGCTGTGTCGATTAAAAAAACAAAACTTTGGTTACAAGTTTGTTCTTTATTAAGGAACGGATTCCTTATTCCCGGTTTTCTGCTTGACTGCAGCTCGGGCTTCGTACCTTGTGCACTGGTATGTATGCAAGCGGCTTAGGTAATTTTCTTCTACGTCACACGGTCAGTATTCGAAGAACGTAACTGTCGGTGGCGACTACGGACACAAACTCGGCTGGGTATAACCACGGCTCTGTCTGTGATCGCTCCGTCGAAATATGTCTGTACGCCGCCAGAACCAAGGTACTGTAGGCTGGGCTGGGTATTACCACGGCGCAACCATTCACTGTCCTGGTTACTGTCGGTGGCGACTACGGACACAAACTCGGCTGTGTATAACTACGGCTCTGTTTGTGATTGCTCGGTCGCAAGTTGTCGTGTTTCAGGTTATAGATTCGGCTGGGTATTACTCCATCTATACCCTGACTACCAGTCCAAAAATAAAAAAAATAGAAGTGGATATTTACCTGTAATCCTGCCACCGGTCGCACACCAATTCCTTTATTCTTATTGATGTTCGCCCTTTTTACTTATTTTTCGTTATTTCGGCAGTAGATACACCACAGCCGATGGCTATTTTCACCACCGAGCTGCAGCCAGTCTTACAATGTAAATGTTAGCAACTAAATGATCGTATGCCTTCATGGCTAAATATTACAATAATAATAATGCAATACTATTTACAGAGCTCAATCTTACTTCATTTACTTAAACATAAATTGTTATTTCAGATTTCTTAGTAACTAAATCCATAAGTAAATATGTGCGTACATAAGTAAATACATTGGAGAAAAATATAGAAATTTAAACATAACTGTTAATTTAAAATTTGTTGTGAGTCCAAAAACGACCTTGGAAAAGTCGTTACAATTTTGCCAAAAAGTGATTAAAAACTTTGATGAAAGAATCGACATCTGTCAGCGTGGTCGTGGTGGATATTTGTTAGCTATCATCTTGCCTTCATAATTGCCGAACTCTCCTCTTCGTTATACAATAAAAATTTGAATTATCTTAATCTATATTTGTTGTTTTATTTTGTTTTAGAAAACAAAATTCTGGTTGAAAAATCCTTTATTTCAGTTCTAGAAGTTAATATTTACGATGATTTTCTTAATTAGAAAAATTATGCCATTTTTTGGTGTAGTCATTCAGACCAAAATACTCGGAAGTAACGGTAAGACAATTGATCACAATTTCTCTCTTCACTAATTCATCTACCGCGGTTAGTTAATATTTGTTTTTATATTTCGAAGAAGTCGAAATAAAGTATAAAAAATGATTTTATTCTATATTCGTGATACTTATGGGATTTGAACCCATGACTTGTGATCTTATGTTTTACAACAAACAGACATCAAATAGCTTTTTTGTACACAATTTTTTGGTTAATTTTTTGTTGTCTAATTTTTTGTTTGTTTCGTACAATACACTCACCACACTTTTTAGTGGTGGAAGTAAAGAAAAAAGGCTGAAAGAAGACAAGTTTCTAGTTTAATCGGTAAAATGTTATACAGATGGTATAGTTTAATACTTGGAAGGCATCTCAGAAAATCTTGTTTTCGGTTTCTCATATTAAATTTATAATTTTTATTTAGAAATTGGTCCAGACAAACCGAGAACTGGTAACGAAAATGTTGAGAATATTTTTAAGAGCTGAGGGAAACTCGTGTAAATTTTAAACAGTTTTTGTAATTTTTTGCGAGTTTTAATAAAATAAAGTAGAAAACGTAATGAAGGCAACAAATCATAAAATAAATGCTTAAGGGTTTTTTAAATACGAAAAGTACAAAAATAAGAAAATTCAAATTCGTAAGGCAATTTAAATATTTTGGGTAGTTATGTATGTACGTTCTTGCAAGTACGAAAAGTGAAATTAAATAATTTTTGTTTATGATACATTTCATATTATTTCTTTTCTTAATAATAATCCGCTGGCTGTAAAATCTGTACCTACATACAGCAACAACAAAACCAACAAATTGTACTGTTGAATAAAAAGTTGAACTTTGACACATTTTAGCATTTGTTTAAGCTAATGTTTGCTTTGTAAGCACTACGTGTGCTTAGATTTTTTTTTTCATTTCGATTTTACAATAAAATTTCGTTTTCTTTTTATATTTATGAAATTGTTTTATATTTTTTATATATTTTTTTTTTATTTTTGTGACTAAACAGCAGAGGTTTGTTTAAGGTAATACGTGCTACAATGTTCCCTCTTTATTGTTTTTGCAATGTCGTTTTAATTTATTTCTTGTTTTGCCATTAGCTTCAACAAGCGAATGCTACAAATGTTGCAAAGAGAAAAATTAGATTAACCAGACGTATGTATGTACATATATTTAGCTGCAAGCGTTGTTATTTTTTCCTCAATTCATTTTTATTAATTTTTTTTTTTGGATTTTTGTTTTGTTCTTAAGACTAAAAATCAAAAGATTTTTTAGTCTTGAGAACAAAAATTTAAAAGTGCATTAAACATCAACAGCCGGAATATAAATTTTAATTAAATAACAGCAAGATAATTATAATAAACAACAATATTTATTTTTCTTAATATAATTTCTTCTAGAAAAAATGTGGAAATTAATGCTTTTTTTTTGGAAATGTTTTAAAAATAATTTTTAAAATTTTATTATGGTTAAGATCTTTGACTTAAGCACAATTTAAACTTCATCATTCCGCTTGAATGTCCCACAATACTCATTTCCGACCCCATAAAGCAAGCAGACATCAAATAGCGAGATGCCAACAACTCAATTTTGACTTATTATTGACGAAATAGGATCGCCATTTTTCCAAAATTGAAAAAAGACTTTGATGAAAGAATCGAAATCTGTCAGCGTGGTTGTAGTGGATATTTTCCAGATGTCTGTTTTTGTTCATAATTGCCGAACTTTTCTCTTCGTAAAACAATAAAAATTTGAATCACCTTAATCTAAATTGTTGGTTTTATTTTGTTTTAAAAAACTCTTTATCTTCTTCTTAAATGGCAAGTCTTAAGCCGTAGAGAGGATAGCATTCCAAGCGCTTCGCTCTTCTGCGCTTCTTCTCCAATTTCTAACATTTAGGTCTGAGAGGTATCGTTGGATCTGATCTTTTCATCGTCCACCCCGGACGCCTTCATATTATCCGTGCCGGAGATTCTTTACTCATTCGCACAACATGTCCTAGCCAGCGCAGTCTTTGCAGTTTGATGCGCTTGACAAAGCCAATGTCAGCGTACAGCTCATACACTTCAAGGTTCATATGATGTCGATAGTCTCCACTAACACAAACTGGTCTGTATATTCTACGAAGGATTTTTCTCTCGAATACGCCAATTACAGCCTCATCTGCTTGCGTAAGTGTCCGTGCTTCTGCCCCATATAAAAGCACCAATAGAATAAGTGTTTTGTAGAGTATTATTTTCGTAATTGTAGAGAGGGCTCTATTTTTGAATTGCCTGTTTAGCCCAAAGTAGCTCCTGTTTGCCTATGTTATTCTTCTTCGTATTTCCTGGCTGATGTTGTCCTACACAACCCCAATGTAAAAGTTGCCAACGTTTACAGTTTCATTTAATCTAGTAGATTTCCTGTTTGTTGTAACCATCGCCTTGGTTTTGTTTTCATTGACTGTCAAGCCCATTTTTAAAGATTGATTTAGATTTTAAAGATGCCCAGTTATATCTCGCAATGTGCTACCAATGTTGTCGATGTCATCAGCATATGCAAGGTTCATTTGGCTCTTAGTGAAAATAATACAATTTCTGTGGACTGCCGCATCGCGTATGACTTATTCCAAAGCAATGTTAAATAGGTTGCATGATAAACAGTCGCATCGCCCTGTGTAAATCCTCCTATTTCCTATTTTCATTGATGATCTTGTATCAGTTAGCGTCATCCAAGTCGTATCAATTTCGCCGGAATTCCTAATTCAAACATAGCCTGATGCACCTTAGTTCTAATCGGACTATCAAAAGCGGCTTTATAATCGACGAATAGATTGTATGTGTCGATTTGCGTTTTCTCCAGGATTTGGCGTATTGTGAATATCTGGCCTGAGGAGGTGGATTTTTCAGGTCTAAAGCCGCATCGGTAGGAGCCAATTATTTCATTGACTTTGAGTTTAGTCGCTCACACAATATTGTGGCCAAGAGCTTATAAGCGATGGGGAGCAGACTTATGACCCTATAATTGGCACATACTGATTTGTCTCGTTTTTTTTGTGAACTGGGCATAGCACGCCGAGTTTCAAATCGCCGGGCATGCGTTCATCCAAGCAGATTGTACAAATAAGTTGATGCATACACTTTATCAACTCATTACTTACGGATTTAAAAAACTCTGCCGGCAAGACATCAGCTCCAGCTGCTTCGTTGTTTTTTAGTCTGAATATAGCTATTTCTACCTCAATCTGGCTGGGTAGTGTACCTTCAACTCCGTCATCATTGATTAGGTCAATGGTACCCTAACTGTCATTTCCCTCAGATACCAACAAATTGTGGAAATGCTCCTTCCCTTTCTTGTTCTGTCACTAAATTTTCTTGCTGATCTTTACAGGAGGCAATGCCAGTATAGAAACCCCGTGTGTGATATTTCACTTTCTGATAAAACTTCCGGGCTTCATTTCGCATCATATACACCTCGATTTCCTTACACTCGCGCCTTTCGAATTCCCTCTTCTTGTGTCGAAATAGGCGTTTTTCTTCTCTCCTTTTCTCTCTGTATTTTTTTCGTGCATTTCGCGTCGCTATTCGATGGGATGATAGTTGGGACATAGCCAAAACTGTTCAATAATGTTTCAGTAAAGGATACCTGAAGTACGTTTCCAACGATTAACTCTATTTGGATAAGTAAAAGAATTACGTCGGTACCTAGCGTCTTTATGCCATAATGCGACGATGGATCGAACCACTTGGGTAATATGATACGTGCACCTACGCCCTATACATTTTCCTTATCCTTATGCGTACGAAGTCAATTTTGCGATATCCATCCTTCTCTCCACAAACAGGTTGAAATTAGTTTTAAAATATCCCTAGAAGATCTACCGCAAATTTAAGTCCACCAATCTGCCAACAGGCATAGACCCGAAAGTGCAAAAACCAACTATTGGACTATTGCTTAATTTTCTATATTAAAAATATTAGGTGAAGCTAAAAAAATTATGCGTAGCGTTATGTGTTTATATTTGGATTGAAGTCGGTGGCATGATACTAAGCCTGAGGGTGACATTCAATGGAATAAAAGGGAGTAACTAAAGAATCGTAAAGTAGTAAAAAAGCTATGGAGACATCTTGGGCGACAAATATATTTGTTTTGTTTACTTTCTTTTATTTTGGTACTTAAAAAATATAATTAAAAGGACCACTGCAATAGACACCAAAGAAGATAAACATACAAGAAAATTATAACTCAGTGGTTTGGCGAAGGGTATATTTAATTGATATGTGCGTAAATTTTCCGACGGGACTTAATGTATTTTTATTTGGGTACTTTTTTCCGGCGACCCTCGTCAAATTTGGTTTGTGAACAAGTACAAGTGAATACTGAAGATGACAAACGGCCGAAACCGGTTTGTTCACAAACAAAATTTGACGAGGGTCGACGGAAAAGCGTACCCAAATAAAAATTATATTAAATTGCTCAAATTCGTATATATAGCGGATTTTTCAACAAGCCTTTTGTTTTTCAATTCTGGTAACACCAACAACATAATAGTTTTAGCATTTAAATTTTTGACATTTTCGTAGTAATGCATTGGCAATTGTTACAATGAATTAAATTTCGCACTAAAATCGCACTAAAATAATTTAAATCCGCTATAAAAATGGTGGTTTTGTTAAAGTTATATTTCCTAAAATTCGTGATATTTGCTGACAACATAATCGTTTTTCTATTAAAAATTTGGTCGTTAAATTTGAGTCGACAGGCGCGATACAAAATATGCATGTTCGGGTATGTCGTAAGTCGTAAGCCACAGTGTTGAAGTAGAACCAAATTTGTCAAACGCTCGACGTTCTCAACAATTGGGGTTATCCAAAACCATCACGCCAAAATTTGCGTAAGGATTTGACTTTCAGGCCTTGCATGGTTCAACTGGTGGCGGAATTGAAGCCGGCCGACCATTCACTTCAGGAACAACCTGCTGGTTTTTCTGAAAAAATCGTTTTTTCAGACGAAGCCCATTTTCACTTGTCAACAAGCAAAATTGCCGCAGTTGGGCTTCTGCAAATCCTAGAGTGATTATTGAGAAGCCTTTGTATGATCAATATGTTACTGTGTGATGCGCTATGTGGTCTGGTGACGTTATTGGGTCTTTTTATTCAAAGATGAGGCTGGAAATGCAAAAACGGTTAATAGATCTCGAGATACCAATAATACAATTTTAACCTATTATTGACGACGTGAATATCACAGACATGTGGTTTCAACAGGACGGTGCCACATGTCTCACAGCCAATAAAACGATTATAAAACGATATTGTAAATCAAATTTCCCGATCACATAATTTCACGACAATCAGCAGTTAAATCAGCTGGATCGTGGGATTTAACAACACTAAATTATTTTTTGTGGGGTTATGTTAAGGACAGAGTCAATCGAATCGATTTCAGGTTTTATGGTTAACGAAATAGGACCGCCATTTTGCTAAAAAATGATTAAAAGCTTTGATGAAGAATCGACATCTGTTAGCGTGGTCGTGGTGGACATTTGCCAGATATTATTTTTCAATAATAATTGCTGACGTTTTCTCTTCGTAATGCAATAAAAATTTGGAACATCTTAATATTAATTTTTTTTGTTTTCTTTTAGTTTCGAACACAAACTTCTTGTTGAAAAACTTTTTATTTGTTTTGCTCACTATGTGTTCTGTTTGTTACATTTAAATATAATAAAATTATTATTAAATTATAATATAAATTATTATAATTAAATTATTATAATAGACGCCAAAGAAGATATATAAACAAGAAAATTATAACTCAATTCTTTGATAAGTTATCGGTCGCGAACAAGAATTTTCGCTTAATTACAAAAGCGCCATGCACATCTTTATAGGGAAACAATTGTAGTATAAAAACTTTTGGTGATTTAATTTTCACATGATTTTAGTACTGATATCCACAGTTATCACCAATTGTTAAAAACTATAATATTTTTAATTTTACCTCAGTGGGTTCACTTCCACTTTTCCCCATTACGTAAGTCATTTTCCATTTCATAGAAATGGAATTTTTGCCCTCTTAATTTCTGCCATTTCTTCATATACAGGCGTTATAATTTCGCTTAAATTATTCAAGAATTTCGGCAATACTATGTATTTTAGTTGGTGTTATTAACAAAGATCGACTGGTATTTTGGGAAACGTATAACTCTAAAACTTAATTATCTTGGTTGTTGCATGGTTGGTAAGGAATTATCTTTTAAAACGTTAAATTATTTTCATCAGACTTGTGTAGTAAGTACTACTGCTACAACTGTGTTTCGAAAGTAATAGCGAGGGCGTGTGGCTTGGTTATACATAGCTGGGTGAAGTTATAACATACGTAGAAACTTTATTTAACTAGATCAAAAATAGTATATAACATATTAGAATACAATGAAAATAGTTTGCTAAAATATTGCATACTTGACAATCCATATGAAAGCATTTAACAAATTATTCAAAAAATTTGTCTTGGTTGTTGCTGTAGTATTCTCATGATTAGCTCATAGCCAGACATATATTAATATAGGTATCAAAAAAATCAATTTTAAAAAGTTGCCAGATTTTTGCATTATATAACAATTTAGACGTTTAAATTCGCCTATGAATAAAAAGGCTGTTGCTAGTGTTATGGCAATATCCAACAGAGAATTTGTAAAATATATGGCAGTTAGCAGTATTTTTAACAGCATTATTAAAAAACAGTTTTCCTTTTATTTTTTCTTTTTTGTAATTAAAAGAAATAAAATGTAATAACGTTCTAATTAGTTATTTCAACGTGTCTTTGTTTTAAACTGTTTTCTTGCTCTCACACAAGTCTTAATTGTACAGTTTTGTATGAGAAGCATTTATATAATTTAAGGTACTCTACATGTCTTATCAATTATTATTTATTTAATATTCGTTACAATATCTTCTTAAGGCTCTGACTAGCTTAAGCTAAATATATAATAGTCTTTGTCTTAGCCTTCTCTGCAGCCATTATTCTATTTAGACTTAATAATGTGTTTATTTATTGTTAAAATGATATAATATTTTACTTTTGAGAGTTTTCGTTTGTGTTAATACAACCAATTTGTGTCAAAAATAAACAACTTAGATTAGAAATTAATTTCTCAGTCTGGGTTTTATAATGAGTGTTTGTGTTTGTTCAACTGCTCATTGGTTTACTAATGTCAGAATGTGAGTGTTTACGATAATCATGCCCTAATATTCATACATGCGAAAGGTCATAAGAAGCAGCACTTTACATAAGTATTCTTCTATTGCACTAAATTGTAAAATTGTTTGTATTTATTTTCTACTGATGCCATCATTATCCTCTGTTGCTTACTGCTGAATTTTATATATATGCGTTACGAATCATAATAACAATAAGCATGGTGATGATGCCTTATGTTATGTAAAGTAACCCAAAAACTAAGATAACAACATATTTCATGCAACTTGGCCTTTAATCTGTGTTAATTACAGTGAATTTTGGAGAAATTATTACATTTTACAAATATGTAATAAATTTGTACATATTGCAATAATAATCTTAACTCTTGCTATTTCTGCTTCTCATTCTAATTTAAGGAAATAATAGAATCGTAATAAAATTTGATATGATTGCGGCCACATAATCTTCATTATGATTTAACAATGTTGCGTATTAATAATATTTTCAATAACTGAGTATTATGCTCATTGAAAATAGATGATTCTTTACATTTATGGAAGTGATATAAAACGTGGCCGCTAGTTAGAAGTTTTTAAAATATTTTTACAAATATTGATGAAACACATACTTGAGGTCCAATTTGGGGCGAAAAATGTTGGCTTCAAAGGTGTGAATTCTGCTATTTTAGCAGCATAAACCTGTAACCTCATATAATCCCATAGCAGGTAATGCAGATTTGTCACGTCTCATGACCATGGATGCCAATTATCAATCCATTTCTCGAAATCTTATCTTATCTGGAAGTTTTTATTTAGATAAGTCGATGGTTGTTTATCCCGTATGAGTGCTATCCTTTTAAAACCATGTCGCACCCAGGTCAATGGCATTTATATTTTTTAAGTAAAAATTAGTGATATTTGCTATTGAAGCAATAGAGTTCAGTAACGCCACCAGCTTGTAAGTCGCAACAAACGGATACAGTCAGCCTGTAGGATCTATTGTTATTAAGACTCGTTTCGATAAATAATTTCAGTTTAAACCTGTTGAGCCAATAGAGTTCAGTAACGCCACCAGCTTGTAAGTCGCAACAAACGGATACAGTCAGCCTGTAGGATCTATTGTTATTAAGACTCGTTTCGATAAATAATTTCAGTTTAAACCTGTTGAGCCAATAGAGTTCAGTAACGCCGCCAGCTTGTAAGCCGCAACAAACGGATACAGTCAGCCTGTAAGATCTATTGTTATTAAAACTCGGTTCTATAAAGAATTTCAGTTTAAAGTATCGGAGCTTTTTCCGGTGCTTCAGACTCTAATCGGCGATAGAACGACGTTTTCTATGTTTTCGTGGTTTTAATTTCAGAACAAGCTTCATCCGGTATGTGTGTAGAACAAAATATATTGACAAAATTTGCCATGTAGTGGACGGACACTGCCCTAATTTTTACAATCAATGACCGATCGATAAATTTGGACAATTTTTCGTTATGTTGGTATGATTGCATAATTAATTAATATGCTTTGTCGTGAATTTGGCTATAAGTCAGCCCTAATGATGCCACCAATTTGTAAGCCGCAGCATACGAAGGATTTAGTGACCCTGTAGCATCTATTATGGATTAGTTAATTTATTATTAAAATTTATTATGATTTCCGAGACATAAATCTATAGAACTATCGGGTTTTTTTTTTACAAAAAATTGCTTTTAAATTGCAGCAACACCAACAACATGATGGTTTTGACACTTAATTTTTTGACGCATTCGTGGCAACTGTTACTAACATCGCACTAACATCGCGTAACTAAAATCCGCTATAAAAATGGTGGTTCTGTTAAAGTTATATTTCGTAAAATTTGTGACAGGCTTTATACAAGATGTTCAAGCAGGTTGTTCAACTGAAAACATTGCAGTCGTAAGCCACAGATTTAAATTTATCAATTCCTCGACGTTCTCAACAATTGGGCGAATTTGGCATAAGGATTTGACTTTGAAGTCTTACAAGGTTCAACTTGTGCAGCAATTGAAGTCAACTAAGAATTTTTATCGCGAAAAATTTGCTAAATTTATTAAGGAAAAATCGGGTGGTTTTTTTTTTTTTGGAAAAAATCATTTTTTCTGACGAAGCCCACTTTCACTAGTCAGGGTATGTCTACAAGCGGAACTACCGCATTTAGGGGTTCTGAAATCCCTAATGCGATTAATGAGAAGCATTTACATGCCTCAAAGTATCACTGTACGGTGCGCTATGTGGTCTGGAGCCGTGATTAGGCTGGAAACGAGGTAACGAATAATGAATCACGCTATTGCAAGAGCTAACTCAATTTTGGCCTATTATTGACGACGTGGATATTACTGAGATGTGGTTTCAATAGAATGCTAAATGTACGCAGTCAATGAAACGATAAATTTATGGCAAACCAAATTTCCCAATCACATAATATCCCGACAATCAGCAGTTACCTGGCCAGCCAGATCGTGTGATTTAACACTACTGGATTATTTGTTGAGGGGCTGTGTTAAGGACAGAGTCTAAAATCCGTAATGTGATTAAGGAAATAGGACCGCGATTTTGCCAAAAAAAATTAGGCAACTTCTTCCCGTTACTCGCACTACCCTCCGGGGGCACATATATATGGTCTTTGGAGAAAGCAACAACTTAGACCTGTGCAACTGGGGGAAAAAGGTAGCCCAGTCCCCTGAAGTCAGCAGGGGTACAACTGGAAACTCCACTCTATTTACACGGGAATCAGTAAGCTCGCAGAGTTCCGTTATTTATCTCTTTAGACATTTAACTGTTCTCTGGCTGATTATTGAGGTTGGCCCCTGTACCTGGCCAGCCAGATCGTGTGATTTAACACTACTGGATTATTTTTTGAGGGGCTGTGTTAAGGACAGAGTCTAAAATCCGTAATGTGATTAAGGAAATAGGACCGCGATTTTGCCAAAAAAAATTAGGCAACTTCTTCCCGTTACTCGCACTACCCTCCGGGGGCACATATATATGGTCTTTGGAGAAAGCAACAACTTAGACCTGTGCAACTGGGGGAAATAGGTAGCCCAGTCCCCTGAAGTCAGCAGGGGTACAACTGGAAACTCCACTTTATTTCCACGGGAATCAGTAAGCTCCCAGAGTTCCGTTATTTTAGACATTTAACTGTTCTCTGGCTGATTATTGAGGTTGGTCCCTGTATGGGAGTATCGTGATGATTGTGGTTTCGCGGCTCCATATCAGGTCTATTGTTCAATATGGTGGCCAGGATCATTTCGCCGTTAATGACACGCTAAGTAAATGATCCACTCCAGTGAGCATGCTAGACATGTGTTCTGGACAGGAGTTGGAAAGTCTCCACTCTTAAGCAAGGAGTGATGATTTGCAGCCCTGCTCTGGAATCATCAAAGTTGCAACTAGAAAGTTCTGTTGCATAGAATTATAGCTTCGGCTTCCTAGGACGAGCATGACGTTCTAAATTATGCAGTGGTTTGGTCCACCATCTGATTAACGCTTCATGGCCAGGCGCACAGTTACTCGCACTTGACTTTCGTTGAGAGCACATCCATTTGTGGTTGGCTGGCCAGTGAATCGCACTACGCATTACAGGGAAAATTCGTTTTTTTTAGCAGAACAGCCTGTATGTGAAATAAACTCCCTCCAGAAGTTTTTCCAATCACTTTCAATGTAGGAAAGTTCAAATTGAATGTTCACAAACACTACTCCCTCTTTCCTTTTCCCCATAACCTGATTTTCTTGTTCTGGCACAATGCATTGCATTGCACGTATAAACAAAGGTGATAATTTTGAAAATATCGATATCAGCCAGTGTGGCCCTGGTGAACAATTGCCAGATAAAATTTTTCATTCATAATTGCTGAACTTTTCTCTTTGTAATGCAACAAAAATTTGAAACATTTTAATCTAAATCGTTTGTTTTATTTCTTCTTATTTAAAGGCCTTTTATAGCTGCTTAGGTAACAAGTATAAAAAATAATATTAGAAATTATAGGGAATTCCATAGATGAAACGATGTTACATATATTTCCATATTTTTAGACCATACTAAGCGGCTACCTGCAATATTTATGGACGGTGCATTTTTTTGTGCAACAAATGCAACAACAAGTAAATTAGGAAATAAAGGGTTTGCCCATATCAGTTGTGATTTTAAGCATGAGAGAGATCGGTAATATAAATTAAAAATTTATACTGACAATTGACAGGGAATTTGATCGATGTTTTCAAAAAATTCAGATTTAAATAAAAATCTTAGCCAACCAGGACAAAATTTTTTTTAAGTGAAATCATTATACTTATCATACCAACATCGTCAATGACTAAATACTATTCAGTAACTGTATTTTCATATTGTTATCCTTATTATTATTATTATTGATTAATACTTTTACCTTTATAAATTGTAATTAGATGCAACAACAGAAGGTTCTAAATAATTAATTGGTATTGCCGTCGTAATAAGAACAAATACAATTAAATGCAAAAGACTAAATTAAATATGTGTATGTGTACATAAATATATATGTATATATTTAGTAACTTTTATATTTGCAAACAAAGAACTTGACCTATCTGATGATGCATTCAGGCAAATGGTTTTAGTTAACATTAAATTATTTTCTTTGTATGGCCTGCGGCCTTGACTTCTCTTTGGTACATTTTTATTTTTATAAAAAGAAACAAAAAATAATACATTTACAAAAATTTGATTATAATTTTTTGTTTAGTTTAGTTCTTTTTTTTTCAAACAAAAAAAGTCAATTCATTTTCATTAAAAATTTACTTACTTTTTGGCAGAATTAAAAAATAAAATAAAAAAAAGAAAACCGAACAGGAAAAACTTTTCCCTCAAAACTTTTTCATACATTTAAGCGTAATTGCTCTAAAATAATATCAAAATGTTTGCAGAAAACATATTCTTCATTTTGATTAACTAGAAAACACTTGCTTAATATTTTTCAATTTTGTAAAAATGAAAAGAACAGCTTTTATTTCTGTTTTACTACAGGATAACAAACAAAAAACTACAAACGTCATGTACATGACTGAGCGAAATTGTAAAGATATAAAATATTGTTAAAAAAATCCCCTGGCTTGTTTTTGTATAAAAAGAAATAAAGTAAAAAAAAAACAAAAAAAAAAATTTAAGAGGGTTGCCTGAAAATTAGGGGTAAAAATAAGATATATTTTGCTATATATTTCTTGCTTCTGTATAGCAATTAGTTCAAGATCTTTCAAATCAAAGCGCTTGATAAAACCTAAAGACTTAAGTATCAATTATATATAAAATATAAAAACTCTCTATATTTAATCGTTGCAGTAGGTGTATTGCCACATTTGACCTTTTCTAACATCTTTTCCACATTGTAAAAATTGTTGTGAACTTTTCGTAGATTAATAAACCCTGTGCCACTTAATTCATTTTACTCTGTACCAGTAACTTTTGGCGTTCGGCTATATTACGAGCTTTGATTCTCTACAGCATTCAACGTTAGTAAACTTTTTCCATAATCTCCATTCAAATGCCAGCCAATCTAGAATATTCAGCCTTCACCCTACAGAAATGACAAACAAACTTTTACTTCCTCGGTTTAAGTACCTTTTCCTAACAGCATGAAAATAATCCAGCTTAGTGCATTGCGACTGCCTCCAGGTACTGCATGCAGTCGTTTACTGCCACCTTTTTAGAAATCACAATTTTAAGACAATAGTCCAGCTTAGTATATTTCGACTGCAACTTTTCCTACCAGCATAATAATAATAGAGCTTAGAGTATTCCAACTGCATCCAGGTACCGTATGCAGTTGTTATCTGCCATCTTTTTAGATCAATGAGACCTAAACATGAACTATACCAAACTTCAAAGTTGCTCGGGGTTTCTTGTCACAAAACGAAAAGGATGATGCCCTCTTTGCAAGTGTTTGCCGCTTTGATAAGATTTGATAAAAAGATATGGCATCTTGCTTGCAGAGACACGCCTGCTTAGTTTTGGGACACATTTTGGAATTAATGTTGTATTCACATTTTTATTCCGCACATATCCAAATACAGATTTGTCCAACGCGCATATATTTCGCTTATTAAGACATCCAAAAAATTTCTTCTAATCTGATTATTCTTTACCAGATATGATTATTTGAAGATGCTAATAGACGTTTACATATTTTTATGAACCTTAGCAGTAATTTAACGCTAGTATAGCAGAGTAGATAATAGTCTGGTTACCTTAAAATGTGAATTTTAGTGTATTCCAACTGCAGATTTTCCTGCCAGCATGATAATAATTCAGATTACTACATTTCGATTGCACCCAAACACCATGTTATTTATTTATAACGCATGTTATTTACTCTTATCTTTATAGATTAACAAAATTCACCATTTTTAGTTCTAAACTTAAATCATACCAATCTTAAAAGTTACTTTACGTGGTGCCCTATTTGTAGGAGCGTGTGTCTCTTTATTTAAGTCAGTGACAACATTTGATAAAATGATTTGGCACCTTGCTTACAGAAATACCCCTGTTGAGCTTTAAGATACATTCTAGAATTAAAGCTGTGTTCACATACGTATTCCGTACACCTTCAACTACAAATTCATTTTAAAGTGTAATAAGAATTTTGCCACGTAAAAGTTGCCACTACATAAGTCGGTCCAACGTACCTTCCGCTTATTATGAGCTCCAAAAAATTTGTTCTAATTTGATTATTCTTTAGCGGGTATGATTATTTGAAGCTGTTGACGAACTTTTACATGTTTATATGAACCGTAGTAGTAGTTTAACGTTGGTATAGAAAAGAAAAAAAAATAGTCTGGCCACTTTAAAATATCAGTTTTAGGGTTTTGTGTTTTAATTCCACAAAGAAAAATGTTTTTCCGGTTCTTAAGCTGAAAGTCCATACCACGCGTTCTACGCGTACACGCTTTATACGCGTCTGTCAAAAAAGTAGAATCAGTGTAATTGTATGTGACAAGTTACACAGCACATCGCATAGAATGCTTCTGACGCATAGAACGCATGAAGTAGGTTTACTTTTTACTTTTCTACGCGTCGCAAGCGCCATGAAATATTTTCAGCTGTTTTTGACTTCGTATTATTTCTGTTATTTTGATTTTTTAAGCGTTGGTGCAAAAAAACCACTCACTTCCCTTTCCAAAAACAAGGGACGCATCCAAAAGCGTCTTCTTTTCTCTTGAAATTTTTCATAGGTCCTCATTACACAAAATATCATATGCACAAATTAAATAAATTCTGTAAATTCTTGAAAAATTTCAATTTCAGTTTTCATTTTTGTAAAAATTTTTTTTATTAGATAAAATTATTTACACCACAGCTGATCATAATAAAAAACTTGGCGCATAAAAAGCGTTGCATGTAACTTGAAGTTTGAAAAGCGTAGAACGCGCAAAAAGCATCAAACGCATACAAAGCGTGTGCGCGTAGAACGCGTGGTATGGACTTTCAGCTTTAATGACAATAGAGCAAGTAAAACTTATCTTAATCTCTCTTCTGATAAGCTGCTGAGCTAAATCAATCAAATTTAAATTCTATTGACTCACGACAATACCAAAACAATGTTGTCTATTTCAACGTCATTGTTGATGAAAATAGCGATCACTCGATAGAATAAATTTCTTGCCACATTCTTAAAGCCTACTCAAAAAGAATGAGGAATATTTTTGTATACACGTGATATATGTAATAAACAATGTTGTCACACTATTTTTTTCTCTTAGAAAATTTAATAAAAATTTAGGCTGATCTGTGCAGTAAATTTAATTTGAAACCATTTTGTAAGCTGCGTTAAATATTTAGCTAAAGTTTAGCTTTGGGGTACTAAAAATTTTATTCCAAACAATATTAAAAGCGCTATAACGACTTTACCACCTACTATAAAATTACTGCAAATGCATTTATTCAATATAAAAGTTTCACTCAACCGCTGAGTGCCATCTTTCACAATGTGGACGTGTATTTTTTTATGTTAACCGGCCAGGAAAAACTTGTTTAAAGCAGCACAACTAGTAAGCAGACTAATAGAAATTTAATATCTATTCCATGATATGGAGGACATATAAAAGTCCCCTACCAAATCATTCAGGCTTGCAGCATAAACCACATTTTTGAAAGCGTTTAGCATGTTTTTGGTACACCATTTCAGGGGAATTTGGAGGAATATAAAAATAAGTTTATGGTTTAATTTAATAAAATTTCAATATCCAATTAAGGCTCATTTACTAAAGCTTCGGAAACTGCAATTAAACACTGTCTCCACTTAATATTAACAACAATCTCGTCTAAAAATTTTTTTTTTTTTTTGAAAGAGAAGTAGCACTTCAGGCAACGATGCCTATTAGGTCAAGTACCGTGCTACGTTCTTTAGGAAAGGGAGAGAGAATAGATTAAACAGGTGGTGAAAGTAGAAGGATAGTCGGAAATTAACTGCCGTATAAAGACATCACAGGGACCAGTGACTATGCCTTCATCGCTGAGCAGCCCCACCGACAGTCAATTTTTGTTTTTGTAGTGAAAAAAACCAAGGTCTTCGTTAGGAATCGAACCCACAACCTCCACATTTACAAGCTAGTACACTACCTACTAGCCTACAGGGGCACCTAAAAATTTGGTAATTTTCGCAGAATATTTAGTACTTAAAACGTTAGAATTTCGATTTTCATGATGCAAATATTCTCCTCAAACAAATGTACCCATAGGCCATAAAGTGGGATCAACTACGTATTTAAATAGCTCATCAGGTACAGTAAATTTGAAAGAAATTACTGTTGTCGATTGGGAGTATGTATATTTATGAACTGAAATGTCGCGGCTTATATGAAGTTTAGATTTGATGTTAAATAAAACATTCTCAGCAAAAGTGTCTGAATGTAACCGAGAAACAAACATTTCCTTACTGGGAGGTATAGCTCTTAACGGCTTCGATTCAAATTGTTTAATATTTGAATCAGGAACAGAATTTAAAGTTTGCGTATTATTACTCTTGTTCGGATTTTCAGGAACATTTGGTAGTGAAATTTTAGGTATCGGCGAAATGTAAGAAATCGCAATGTATTTGTAGTATTAACGCAGAATTAAATATAATCATTAGTGAAATTCCAGATGCGCTATGTCCTTGGACTGGCGAAATATTCCCTGGAGCAGTAATTTACATTCACCTGCTAGTTTATGTTCGATAAGGTGGTTTGAGGTAATATGAATGGTAATATCAATCGTAGTTGGTTTTCTATTAATGGCAAAGGTAAGACAACTAGTTTTTTGTGCTATTGTGATGTCAGGATAACGAAAATTTCTCTCTTGTTATTTTTCCATTGTGTATGTAATTTTATTATGGATTGTGTTTAAGTCTGTTAGAATTATTGGAGAAGTATTGGAAGCACTAGAAGTCATGAATAGTTGCAGATCTTGTGCTGGAATATTTTAGGTGATACAGCGAATTGAGAAATTTATCCAAATTAGGGTAATTATTAAAAAGTTTATCAAAATTGGCAATTTGTCATGCAGGACCAACAGTTCGTTATTAATTCTTTCAAATTCATTCTTGAAAATTTAAAAAAATTTACTGAGAATGTTGATTTGATCTGGAAGTTATTAGCTGCAAAGTGGCTCGGTGAAATATTTCAATTGGAAAATTAAAAAAAAAAAATTTTTAAGAAATTTTAAAATTTAATTTTGAATTTATAAATATTTTTTTTTAAAATTTTAAACACCATTTCACGATATTTATATTTATTTTGAAAAAGCAACAAACGATGGGAAGGTCTAATCATGCTCACATTTTCAACTCTGTTCAATGTACTGCAAGAAATCTGTTGCAGAGTACAGAGAAACGAACAAAAATATTCTGCATAAAAATTAAAACAAAACAAGATTGAAATTGTTATTAAGGATTTTTCGTTTCCTTTTTTTTTGTTTTTTTTTTTGTACACACATTTCTCATTTTACTACAATTCAACTGTTGAAAATTCCATTAAACTTGGCACAAATAACCGAAGGCAGTAACATTCGTAGTCGTTTCTTTTTGTGTTTTTTTTTATAATTGAGTTAGAAAAAACAAAAGTTTTTCTTACATTAACTACAAAATGAGATACGAGTGGGTGGGTAAAAGTATTGTCAGCAAAGAGAATAAAATAAAAGATAGATGAGGATCCTTAACTGCTGTAAAATTTGTTTTAGTTACCTTTTCTTTGTGTCTCGTGTTTTTATTGCTTTCTCAACAGGCGGATGTGGTAGAATGGCATTTGCTAAAGGTATGCAAATTATTCGCTCTTTAAGCAAACATGGGAGGACGATTTGATAAATAAATAAGAAGTATAAAAAACAAGATTTATTATTTATTAAGTAAAGTTTTTTTTTTATATGCACATAATGAATTATTTGGCTGTACTAAAACAGTAAACAGTTTGTTGTTGTTGTGGTTTAAGTTGGCAGAAACGTGTAGAGCTATAGGTGCTTTTGCTTTCAAACTAAAAATTTATAAAGTGTGTTTTTACTCAATTCGGCAACAGTTTAGTTATTACTTATTTAATATTTTGTTGTTGGTATAATGAATTTTTTTTTTTTTAATTTCACAATAACACAGGTTTTAGATTAGACTGAGTGGTAGCTTGAACAAAGGAAAACGATCTAATTCAGTTCATTTGGCTTATTGGATTTTGAGGACGTGAAATGAGAGAAAAAGTTGTAGAGAGCAGCCTGTAAGAAGCTGAAGATGATTTATTAAGTTTAAAAAAAAGAATAATTAACAAAAAAAATAATCGAAACGACCCACTGTGCATTTTATAAACTGTTATATCTTATACATACAACACAACAATAACATGCTTATAAGAAATTTTGACACATAAGATAAACAACAGAAAACAAATATAACTAATACAGAACAAAACAAAATACACAGCCAAGCTGGCTCATAAATTAAATGATAATAACAACACCAATACGGGATGATGTTAGAGTAGAATATTCTTGTATATATGAGAACTGATTAAAACAACAATATAAGCTTTAATTGCTGGTAAAATTAATTATTTTAGTTTGAGTCATCAGAGAGTAAAGACAACAAAGTTACCATCGTGTTTATTTTGTGTATATTGAAAGTAAATAAATCGTTTAACTTAATTTAAAACTCAAATATATAGTGTGTTGTATTATTTTGCAGAAGTTTTAAGAATTAAAAAGAATAAAAGTAACAATTTAATAGGAAGAGAATTGCAAGACGTTTGTTTATCACACAATCTAAGGCTTAGATAGGTGCAAGTCTAGGCTGTCTGCAGTGACTAGCAATGACGCATACTCCATAATGTATGCATGTTGCAGAATCTGCGATGCAGGACATTGCACGGAAGGTGGAGAATCATGATTTTTTGCTTTTCATATACTTACTATTGCAGTGTAATCATTTGCTGGCATGCATATCTTGTTGACATAATCGCCAAACCTTAATTGTGGCACCAATGTTGTTTGAATATCAGAGCCGTCCTTTGATTCCGTACGTTGTTTAAAGCAGCGTCTGATTTAGCACAGAGTAAACGTAAACTCGCAGTTCCATATATCCGCACTTATGCAAGTACTAACAAAAAATTTGTCGCCATTCCGCTCAAGGGTGCCCAGCATTCTAAAGAAAAATTTAATTTTGAGAAATCTCGACTGCGAAGTTTTAAATATAGTCTATCAGAGGTCCTACACCTTTAAGAATGCGAGCAGCTAATGGTTTTTATGCAACTGAAAATGTATTTGAAGTAAAATGCAACTGATGTAATTGTCACTTCAATGATTGGAAACATATTGATACTATAGTTACTATAGCGATACTATAGAGCAGCGTTTAAGGTCCTTATTGTGTATTTGACGTCTATTTAGTCAATGTGGTAACATACCTTTATCTTTTACGGTTTATACCTTTATAGTTTTGTAAGAGACTTTTTTTTTGTAAGGTGCCCCTGTAGGCTAGTAGGTAGTGTACTAGCTTGTCAGTATGGGGGTTGTGGGTTCGATTCCCAACGAAGACCTTGGTTTTCTTTCACTACAAAAATAAAAATTGACTGCCGGTGGAGCTGCTCAGCGATGAAGGCATAGTCACTGGTCGCTCTGCTGTCTTATATACGGCAGTTAATTTCCGACTATCCTTCTACTTTCACAACCTATTTCATCTATTCTCTATCCCTTTTCTAAAGAATGTAGCACGGTACTTGACTAAATAGGCATTGTTGCCTGAAGTGCTACTTTTCTTCTAATAAAAAAAAAATACCTTTATCTATTGTCGGTGATCAGGAAGCAGTAAATTGCGTTGATTTACACTTAGTTGTAAAAGAACAGGGAATGCTAGATATGTTGGTTGAAAAGAATCGCTTGGCAACTTTAGTAAATTGGTCAAATCTAAATATTACAGCCCAGCCATTAGCGAAAACTGTCTTTTTTATCGTATTCGGTCTGATGAAGTTGAAAGCGCTTGGTGTTGGAGTATTTCGCTCAGTGGGAAAAACAGGACAATACATTTGAAGAACATTGCCGATTTTTTCTGGAATATATTTGGGTCCGTTAATAGAAACAGTCAATTATAGAATTTGTGATTTAGGAATATAACAAATATCACCTGCTAAAAATCCAAAATACATATATGCCGTGTAACTATGCATTAGTGTGTAGTGTGTATACACTATATAAACACAATTTTAATATTTGTACTTTTATTTTTAAGACACACTGTAAATAAATATTTAATTCTTTACATCAGCATAATTTCATTTGACCATGAAAATAAATTTGATACTGCAACATCAGCATAATTTTATTTGACCATGAACTTGGTAACAAATAACAAATTATTTTTATTATTCATGGGAAAATTAATTGAATGTAATTATGCTGAATAGACATAATTTTAGTATATAAGTATAGTAGTATATAGTATATATATTTATTAGTATATAGTATATATATTTGTTCAATAAAATTAATGATAATCATAAGGTAAAAGAAAATAGACCGTGTTTTATATTCGGCAGCAGTGCTCAGAAAATACTGACCGTAAACAAATCGGCATTTTTATGCTGGCCAGAATCGGCAGAAGTGCTCAGAAAATACACAAAACTACACAATTAAACTTCTTTCACCACAGTGATCTTATTGCAGCCTGGCGACTACTTATGATACGAATATCGGACATCCCTATCAATTCCCTTACAGAAAATGTGTCGCGGTCTAAGTATTCAAGAATTATGAAATCAAACTTTCTATCAAAAATGATACAGAGAAATGTGAAAATAATTTCAATAATTTTTAATATTCAGAAATAATGCAAAGTTCGCTATACGCCTATTTTAGATAACCCCAATTATTGAGAGCATCGAGTAATTGACAAATTTGAATGTGCTTCAACATTGTGGCTCACGGCTGCAATGTTTTCTGAACGACCCGGTCGCATATGCGTTGGTGTTCGCACATTTGGTATCCAGCCAGCCGAGTCAAATTTAACGACCAAATCCTTAATAGCAATCTCAGAAGAACGATTATGTTGTTCGAAAATATCACGAATTTTGCGAAATGTAACAAAATCACAATTTTTATTGTGGATTTTAATTACTTTAATGCGATTTTTGTGTAACAATTGGCAATGCATCTACTATTAGCACGTCAAAAAACTAAATGTCAAAATTATCATGTTGTTAGTGTTGTCACAATTGAAAAATAAACTTCTTGTTGAAGAAGCCCATACAAGTTTTATGAACATTTCAAGTTTCTAGTAATTATAGTCTGAATAGAAGTTTCTGCATATCTAAAATGTTATAACTACTTCACGCCCTTAATAATCCTAGTCAGTTAACAATTCGTTAGAGCAACAAAGTTTTTGTTTCGGGGTTGAAATTAGCTGATTTTAATGTATTTCCACGTGTTAAAACCGAAAATGACCATAAAAATTATATATTAGCTCTTGTTTTGAAAATATACTATCATTATATTATATATGTATATATATATATATATATATATATATATATATATATATATATATATATATATATATATATATATATATATATATATATTTATATATATGTATATATTGAGCTTTTAACAAATGAAATATTTCATCACCACAGTTGGTACACACGTTTGTTTACATAATTTCCCTCTTTTCAGCTGTTAATAAGTAGTAAACATAGCCTATGTGAGTTTGTCAGTTGTACATGCCTGGTTGCTATTGAAATTATTGTGTGAAGTTGATTTTCAAATTAATTTAAGTGCTGATCTGAAATGCCTCGAAAGTGTGTGAATTCCGTCGATAGCTTTTGCTATATATGTGGTGAATTAACATTTTTGGCTCAGAAACATAAAATGACACTTATCGTTAAGACTGCCTATGAACATTATTTTGGTGTGAAAGTTGGGGACCAAGATAAATTATGGGCCCCTCATATATGTTGCATTTCTTGTTCCATCATATTGCGCAAGTGGCTGAAAAATAAAAACCGGGCAATGGCTTTTGCAGTACCTATGGTTTTGCGTGAGCCTACCAATCATACAGACGTCTGGTATTTCTGCTTAAGTCCTCCCATTAAGCATGGCTTCTCTGTGAAGAAAAGAGGAACGGTTAAATACCCTAATTTCCCATCTGCTCTTCGGCCTGTACCACACTCAGACACTTTACCAGTCCCTTCTCCATCCCAAAACTGTGAAATTTTAGAGGAAGGTGATAAAGATTGTGTAGAAGGAGCAACCCATCCTTCTACATCTTATGATCCTGATTTTGAGGTAAGCGATAGGTCTAGTGATCCACACAGAATTAGTCAAGCCAGAATTAGTGATCCACACAGAATTAGTCAAGCAGAGTTGAATGACCTTATAAGAGATCTTGGCTTGTCTAAGGAAAAGTCTGAGCTTTTAGGGTAAAGACTACAACAGTGGAATCTTCTAGAATGTGAAGTGAAAAAATCTCAGTACAGACAGCGTCAAAAAGATTTGCTTCCTTTTTTTGAGAAGAAAGAAAACCTCGTGGTTTGTTCTGATGTTAATGGTTTGATGAACTGCTTGAATTTGGATCACACTACATCTGAATGGAGACTGTTTACAGACTCTTTAAAACTAAGCTTAAAAGCTGTACTTTTGCATAATGGAAATCAGCTACCTTCTATTCCTATGGGTCATGCAGTTCACATGAAGGAAACTTATATAAATATGAAAACACTTCTCCAATCAATCAAATATGAACAACACAAGTGGCAAATCTGTGGTGATCTGAAAGTCATTGCTATACTCCTAGGAATGCAATTAGCGCTCACCAAGTACTGCTGCTTTTTGTGTCTGTGGGACAGTCGGCATAGAAAGTCTCACTATAAAAAAGTGAACTGGCCTACACGAGACTTAAACCCTAATGAGAAAAATGTAGTTGACGAGCCTCTTGTAGATCCTAAGAATGTTCTCCTTCCCCCATTACATATTAAGTTGGGACTACTGAAAAACTTTGTCAAGGCCATGGACCTCAAAACTAGAGCTAATAAAAAATTTTCATTGTCATTTTCGTTTTTATCACCCCAAAATTAGTAGCAATTGACTAACTTAGTGTAGGAAACATTCAAAAAATATCTTTTTGTTGTGCAATGTAATTTGCAACAAAATATTAATTTTGCTCATCAGTTTTATTCAAAAATTTCATTAATTCTACTTTGAAGTCAAATGCATCATAATAATTACATTTTTGTTAATAACTTTTTGCATTAAAGTTCTATTAAAATTTAATTTACCATCATTACAGCCACTTGAGGCATTTACATACAGAAAAAAAAATCCTTTTAAATATAAAATACAAACTGAAGGAGAATGTTAAGTACCACAGCAGAAGGAAACATAAGAGAACAAGAAGCTTAATAAAAAGGATTATTTGCCATTGTCTTGACAAGAGCATTTAACCTCAAGTGTCATCTTGCATTAATCAAGATTTAATGCAATTTAAGGTCATTTGTTAAACAGGCCAAACGCTGCATGAATCTGTTGAAGTTTCCTTAGTGCCCCACAGTGGGCTTTTGTAACACCACGCCAGCAAATGATAAAACTAACAAATGCTCATAATAAAAATGACAAAAAAGAAGAAGAAAAAATATATATATATATTTTTTTTTGTATTATAGTCTTTTATTTTAGTTTATTGCGTGTAATTTTATGTCCTGACAGATTTTTAATTAAAACCCAGCAAGAAAAATTATAAATGTTTGTCGTAAATTCTTAAATCATGAGCAATAATTCAAAAGTTTTTTTATTATTATTTCTTTTTTTAAAGTGCAATAATAGTTTGAGTGTAAATTTCATTACGTAAACTACACTGTTTTCTTTAAATAAAGATTATATTTTTGTTTGATATGAAAATATAATCTGGAGACGGGGTCAGTTAAAAAAAGTGAAGCTGAAGAGTTTTATGTGCTTTTAGGTATAAAATTTAAGAATCTTGATTTTATTGCTTGAAAAATGTATTAACTGTAATAACACAATGAGTTGATACATTATTCAAAATATTGTGCACACTTAGCCACCGCCCTTTCCCTTCTTTCCGGCAGTATATGGATTCCACACCAAAAAACTGCTTCGACTTTGAAGGAAAGAATGCCAATTCTGACATTCTGTACTGAAGTGAATATTCCAGTAGGGGCATTCTGGTAGTCTCACATGGGCTAGGGTCTGGGCTATAAGGCGGGTGAGCCTAAGCTTCCCATCCACTGTTTTCCAAATAGTTTTTGCCCGGTCTTCCATCATGTGGCCGAGCATTGTCTGATGGAAGATTGCGGCCAAATGCCTGGTCGTATAATCTGGTCGTTTTTCGTGGTCAATTGTCTTTGGTATACGTTGATCAATTTCAGCAGTTCATAGTATCGGGGTTTTCAACAAGAAGTTTGTTTTTTAATTGTCACAATACCAACAATATGATACGTTTGACATTTAGTTTTTTGACGTATTCGTAGTAGATGAATTGGCAGTTGTTACAATGAATTCAATTTCGCACGAAAATCATATTAAAATAACTAAAATGATGTGATAAAGTTTACATATGCACCGGCAGTGAGCTATAATCAGATGGTGGCCATTAACACTGTGAATGAAAAGCCACGCCATTCACGCCCTAGAAGGCCTCGAATCCGTGGATTGTCCGGTCACTCCTAGTAGCAATTTCAAAAGCTCGAAGTAGGTCGCAGCCTTTGATCCTTGCTAAAGAGTTGGAAACTATCCAACTCCTGGTGCAGAACGCATGAAGCTTAATATAATTACAAACACGACGACATTCATACTCACTGGACCTGAACCATTCATTGTGTTCATTTTGAAAAATTCGACCCACAAACTCTCACGAGGGCCTCGAAACCACAACCACCACGACACTCCCATATAGGGCCCAACCTCAATAACCAGCCAGAGAACAGCTAAATGTCTAAAGAGACAAATAGCGAACTCTGCGAGCTCACTGATTCCCGTGAAAATATGTGGATTGTCCAGATGGGTCCTACTAGCCTTTAAGGGGCCTGGGCTTCCTTTTACCCGACAAGACACCAGTCTAGATGGAATACTAGGCTCCAAAAAGACTATCATGTGCCCCCGGGGGGAAAAATAACTAAAATGTACCATGAACATTTGGGTTCTCTTAAAGTTACTTTTCGTAAAATTCGTGATATTTTCAGACAACATAATCGTCCTTCTGAGACCGCTATTAAGAATTTTGTCGTTGAATGTGAATCCACAGGCTCGATACAAACTTTGCAAAAACACCGACACGTGTTCGACCGAGTCGTTTAACTGAAAACATCGCAACCGTGAGCCACAGTGTTGAAGCTGATTTCAATTTGTCAATTCCTTGATGTTCTCAACAATAGGGGTTATCCAAAACCACCACATGACGAATTTTACGCAAGGATTTGGCTTTGAAGCCGTACACGGTTCAACTCGAATAACCGGCTGCTTTTTCTGAAAACAGCTTTTTCACTTTTCAGGGTATGCTACCCCCCGGGGGCACATATATATGGTTTTTGGAGATAGCAACAACTCAGACCTGTGCAACTGGGGAAAAAAGGGAGCCCAGTCCCCTGAAGTCAGCAGGGGTACAACTGGAAACTCCACTTTATTTCCACGGGAATCAGTAAGCTGCAGATTTCGCTATTTGTCTCTTTAGACATTTAACTGTTCTCTGACTGATTATTGAGGTTGGCCCCTATATGGGAGTATCGTGGTGGTTGTGGTTTCGCGGCCCCATATCAGTCTATGATTCTATGGTGGCCGGGTTTATTTCAACTTTAACAACACCTACCTGGTGAAATGTTCCCAGATCCAGTGAGCATGCTAGACATGTGTTCTGGACAGGAGTTGAAAAGTCTCCAACTCTTAAGCAAGGAGTGATAATTTGCAGCCCTGCTCTGGAATTAACGAAGTTGAAACTAGAAAGTTCTGTTGCATAGAATTATGGCTTGGGCTTCCTAGGACGAGCATGACGTTCCAAATTATGCAGTGGTTTGATCCACCATCTGATTAAGGCTTCATGCCCAGGCGCGGATGTAAATCTAATCACACGTTTTCAGGGTATGCCAAAATTGCCGCATTTGGGCGATTACTTTGAAGCATTTGCTTGCTCAACGTGGCACTGTGTGGTGTGCTATGTGCTCTGGAGGCGTTATTGGGCTGCAAATGCAATAACGGTCAATGGATCACGCTATCGCGAGATACTAAAACCTCACTTTTCGCTCATTTTTAAGGATGTGGATATCACTGACATGTGATTTCAACAGAACGTTGCCACTTGGCACACAGTCACTGCAACGATATATTTATTGCAAATCAAATTTCCCGATCGCTTAATTTTACGACAATCAGCAGTTAAGTGGACTGTCAGATCGTGTGATTTAACATAACTGGATTATTTTTTAAGGACAGAGGTTATAAGGAGCCAATCAAATCGATTTTAGCCTTAAAACTCAAAATCAGTGATGTTATTTACGAAATAGGACCGCCGTTTTGCCAAAAATGAAAGAATCGACATCTGTGGTTGTGATGAACATTTGCCAGATATAACTTTTCTTTTCGTAATACAATAAAAATTTGAGTCATCTTAATCAATTTTTTTTTTTATTTTATTTTAGGAAACTTCTTGCTGAAAAACTCTTTACAAAATACCTTTCTGATGGCACCAAATATACAGCATTACCTTGACGTCATGGGTTTAGACTCTTGCTTTGATTTGACAGGTTGGCCGGGCTTCTTCATAAAACTTTTATCGCTGGGAATTATCGTGTAATCTATACATTTCATTACCAGTCCCAATACGATGGGTAAATTGTTTCTTTTTGTAGCGCTCAAGCGTCATTTCCGAAATGCTTTTGAATGACTCGTAATGCTTTTAATCATAAGGATATGGCTTGTTGTATGACTTCTAATAATAATGCAAGTTCTTCTTGCGTCGGGTAATGCTACCAATTATTCATTTTTCATCTGCCGCTAACCAGGGCTCTCCTTGTCTTCTATGTGTCTTCTATGTTGACCTATGTTGTCTTCTACCAGTAATCAATAACTTTCAGCAACCTTTTCAGAAGGTTCTCAAACTTCCTCGCAAAATATATTTTTAAGGCACAGAATTGGCATCTATCGAATGTTAAGCGCTACATCATTTTGGCATCATTTGTAGTTCAGATGGCGGTAGATGTTGATCGTCTAAAATACCATATTTGCTATTATTGACACAAATCATATGTGGTGGATAGTTATAACACATGCTATCAAAATCGCTAATATTAACTTGTATGTAAATATTTAAAGAAATTCCAGCGGATTTCAATACAGATTAATAGATTAGAAAATCTATGTTAATTAATATTAAAATGTTTAGGGTAACAAAAAATAATAGTGCAAGTAAATAAGACAAAAAAAGTAAATAGGGAAAAAGTTCTTTGCAATAGTCCCTTTAATATTGTATTAATTTACCAGCGACATATGCCAAAACTTGAAATTATAATTTCAATACTACAGCCAGCCAGTGGGTAAATTTGAGACTAAAAAGTAAATTGTTTGTCAAATGATTAAATGTCACGAATTAAGCTGTTATCCTTAGACATTTCTTTAGTAAGAAGTTGAGAAATTTTAAGCATAGAACTCGGGAGCAAAGAATTTTAATTGTAAAGATTTACTATCAAAATTGCCAAAGTTTGGTAAAATTTGAACAGATTTTCCTCATAATCAGGCTCCTTTTGCGATCACTGCATATGATTTAATCGTTAAATTTGAGGCTAATGTTATTGTTGCCTGCCAACCAAAATAATTTTTTTTTAAAGAGGCAACATTGCGTATTTAGTCAAGTAACGTGCTACATTCTTTGGGAAAGGGATAGAGAAGAGATGAAACAGGTGGAGAAAGTAGAAGGATAGTCGGAAATTAACTGCCGTATAAAAGACAGCACAGCGACCAGTCACTATCAAGGTCTTCGTTGGGAATCGAACCCACAACCCCCACACTGAAAAGCAAGTACACTACTACTACACTACCTACTAGCCTACAGTGGCACAGGGGCAAAGTGTTGAGAATGAGCCTCGAACATTAACTCCTCGTCGTCCGTATCATCAGGTCTTCACTAAAGTTACTCATTCAAGGATGAAAGCCTACCGGCCATTGATTGCATCGAAAGATGATGAGGCTAATTTTCAGTTATACGGTTATGTCAGCAACCAATATTGTCAAATATGGGGATATAGAATTCACAAACATTCCTCGAAAAATCATCACATCCAGGTGACATCAAGGAAGGAGAAAAAATTTCTGATTTCAATAACGAAAACTGCATACTTATTTCGTTTAGTGGATGATTGATTTTGCAGTCACAGTGATTAAATCAAAGCTACTGAGATATATCCAATTTCTAAATATTTGGCTTCTTGTCCAATAAACAATACAAATAGCAAATAATTTCATTAGAGTTTAATTTAAGTTTCACAACTTACCCTTAAATTTTGTTTTTTATTAGCTTTTTGATTCGGCTTAGAAGTTAAATTTATATGATAATGCATTTCAATTAAATAGAAGTTGTTCACGATCAACTTTAGATAACTTTGAATTATTTTTTATTTTCTTTTTTACTTCCCCATATTTTTTGAAACTTTCATCATTTAAATCTATTAAATTAAGGGAAAATATCTCATTTTTAATAAATTTATTTATATATTTTTTTTTATCAACTTTTTAGTTATCATGTCGAGGTATTTTAAATTTAATTTAATTTAAATGTTTTTTCAGATAATCGGTAGAGAAGTTTTTATGTTGTTCACTAAAGTCATTATAACTTAAAGTAGAGCACGTTTGGTTATTCAGAATACTAAAAATACTGCTTTGCATGACCATACTTTGAAAATTTGCTAATAAATTGAGTAGATGATAACGTGATCAACAACTCCTAACAACACTTAAGTTCAATGGAAAATAACTGATGGGAATTTTGAGATACGGCTATGGAAAGCCATAAGTTTATTCAACAATAACTTGTATGGAAGCAAGTTATTGTTGATTAAACTTATTTCCTAATTATCTGAAATTATATACGAAAACGAAAGCTTCAAGAGTAAAGAAAGTAGAGGAGGAACGACTTTTATTTTAAGCGTCGTTCAAAAGACTTTTATACTTGTATTTTTTAATTTCCTTATTAAGCTCGCGTGACTTTTCTAACTTTTTCTAAATTATTATAATTTTTGCAATGAAATATCTTTTAGCGATAAATAGCTGAACTTTTTCTTTTTGAAATTGTTTCACATACTCTTTGATCTGAAGGTGAATATACCATAACATAACATACGAGTATGTGCACTTACGTGTAATAAAGCGTAATAATATCGAGACAATTACAATTGATGAGCAAGAATTGTCAGAGCATAACGAAAATAATTGGATAAGAAAGCGACAAAAGGCATGAAAATGTTCACTTAAATATTAAATAGTTTTTAATTTCTCGGCAGTTTGTCAGTTATATGTAGCTCTTAAAATGATATAAAGCAGGCATCATATACATTTTTTGAATACTCAAAAAGTCACTGATAGCTCAGTTAACAATTTATAACCGCCTTCATTCTTATGCTTTGATTTAAAGAACGTTTAAAAGTTGTCTATTCCAAAATTAGAGTTTTCATGGACTCTGAGTGAATATATTGGTGTTGTAAAGGTATTTTTAATTAATAATTGCTGAATCCGAAAATAGTTTCAGGGATTAAACTTTAAAGATAAAAACGTTGTACAAAAAATAAAAGAAAAGCGAAAAAATTTGGAAGTTATTGACAACTTCTCGAGTTGGTGACTAATTACCATTAACGATACCAACCCATTGAGACTAACTAATTAGGTGTCCCATAAATTTAGCTGCACCCAAGAAGGATAACATTAGGCCTAGGATCATAACCAGCGAGATATTAAAGTTGGATGCTATGGGTCACTATAGCAAGAAATACGGCGAAAAACCTGGAAGCACACGACTTATTGAAAGGTAAATTACTATTCGAATACTCATTGAGAAACATTGAATCTGCTTTAAAAATCATTAAAAACCGTGACAAACATAAAGAACATAAAGAAAATCCAGAAAAACCATTAGAAGTGATAAATTCTTTTCGTTTCGTTGGCAAACATACACTGTAGCTAAAGAAAGGCAAAAACCGGCTCCTTACGCTGCAAATTCTGATGATAAACAAAATTTTAACTACTTCTACACTCTTAAATAAAAATTATTGTTTAAGTTTTGTTTACATTTACGCCATTATTACCACAGTACGTATCATTATTCCCTTATAAATTTGAAATTGGTACAACTGAATGCTTTGTTTATTTAATGAGTTACAAATGAAAGGTACGAATGCATTAGTATTTTTAAAAATTGTGGGTGCGATAAAATTTGCATAAAACCTTTTAATCACAAATGGAAAATGTCAAAATTTTTTTATTAAGAGCTTTTGAATTTTTTATGGGGCCACTTGAAAAGACGCGAAAAATCAATGTGATATATATCTTAATGCAAAATAAAAAACTAAAATGAAAATTCAAAGTGAAAAACAAGAGTTCATTTATTTTGCTAAAACTCAAATTCATCTCTTAAGTAAACTTTAACAAAATAATGAGGAATGATCCATAAGTGGGTAAACCACACGCTTTGTTAAATGCTTTCTTAACAAAATTATTTGAGGAAAATGTTTAAGCGAGTAATTATCACTATAATTTAATCTTATTTTCTGAATAAGTTTCTTAGTAGTTCAACAGTGTGAAGGCTTTTCGCTAAAAATTCTTGGCATTCAACCATTCTGAATTTTTGCATCTGAGCTATTGTTTAAACTTACGGACTCACTGTAAGGTCTCAGGTCGAAAACTGGGGTAAAAATAAAATTTTTTACCCATTGTCTAAAATTGTATTTTTTTTTTGCTCCAAGTACTCAATCAGCGTAGATTAGTGACTTTATATGTATATCCCCATAGAAAATAGTTTAGCGGTGTTGAATCGCACGATCTTGGTGGCCACATCAGTAGTTCGAAACGTGAAACTGTGCGGTTAGCAAACATTTGCTTCAATCACAATTTTGCCCATCATGGTTGTTCAATTGATGAACGAAAAAATCAGTAATCGTGGCTCTATAGCGGTCATCATTAACTGTAATGTTTTGAGCAGCATCCTTTTTAAAGAATTGCGGGCTAATGACGCCAGCAGCCGATGAAGCATACCAAACTGTCAGTTTTTCTAGATGTCACGATGGCCTGCCTTAACGTACACTTGAGTATTATTATCACATCAACTATGGCACTTTTGTTTATTAGCACATCTATTCAAATAAAACAAAGCATTATCGCTACACAAAATTCGCTTATCGGGATTAACGGTAAACCTTTTTCTAGGCCCAATTCGCACAATTTGATCGCGTTATTCAGTCTATTTATAGTGATATGACTAACAAAACTAAACTTAGACCACTTGATAGCTGACAAAATGGCTACCAGTTAAAAGTGTGACTAACTTTAAGTTCTATACGTCTATAAAATCGCCTGAAATCTTCTTTCTGTTGGGATTTGAACACATGATATTCTGCCGCCCTGGCGGCTACTTAACATTTATTATTTAGTTATACCTTTTTTACACACGCGCACCATACTTGTTAGTGATAGCAGTTTCAACATATATGAGACAACATATAAGTAATGAAACTGGCAACGTTACGGTCGAACTGGCAACACTGAAGGCTCTGGGCTTGGAGGGGTGGAAGATAAACATTTGCGTTGGGGGCTTGACATTGCGCGAGTCATTTGGTCGTCTGTAGCGATTATTATTGTGAAACAGCTTTAAAATAAGTGAGATCAGTTTCGAACACCTTTGTGCTATCAGGTTTTGCTTCAGGCTTGCGCACATTGCAAAGTAAACTCTTGCTAAACTTCAACAGGCCTGCGGAGATAGTGTTTTGTGAAGAGTCCAGGTTTTTCGGTGATTACGGTATTTTCAAAAGAGAGAGAATTGATTAAAAATGAATCACAAAGTGGAAGGCCTTCATCTTCAAAAATCCATTAAAATGTCGACAGGATCCGTGATCTTGTTCGTTCATCGGTTGAGAGTAAGAATGATTGTGCAAGAATTAATTTGACTCACACCACCGTTCGTCAGATTTTGACAAGTGAAGTGGAGATGCGAAAAATTTGCGCAAAAACAAATCTTTCGCAAAACATTAAGAAGGAAAGGTGTCTTGATTTTTTGCATTCAGTTGAAAATTACCCCGATTATCTGCAAACATGTCATTACTGGTGACGTGTCTTGGGTGTCTGATTACAACCCAGAAACCAAGCGTCAAAGCATGGAGTATCGCACTTCAATATCTCCAATGCTCAAAAAAGCAAGGATGGCAAGGTCAAAGATCAAATGCATGCTGATTTCTTTTTTCGATATTCGTAGAATCGTTCACAAAGAGTATGTACCTCAAGGTCAAACAGTCAATTAACACTTTTATGGGGAGGTTCTTGAAAGATTTCGAAAAGGAGTCTTTCGTGTGAAATCAAACATCAAGAATAATTGGGTACTGCATCTGCATCATGATAAGCTCATTGTCATTAAGCAATTTTATTAAATGAGTTTTTGGCCATAAAACATTCTTATGGCACCTCAGCCTTCATATTCGCCTGAATTAGATCCATGTTATTTTTTCCTCTTTCCGAAGTTGAAAAATCATCTCAAGGGAACTCATTTTGGGAGATTACGTGATAAGATTTACATTTGCACCTGGCAGTGAGCCTTAATCAGCTGGTGGTCATACCACTGTGAGTGAAAAGCAGCGCCACTCACGCCGTAGGAGGCCGAAGTCTAATTCTAGCAACAGGTCCTTCCTAGTAGCTATTTGAATGATTCCAGAGCAGGGCTACAAACCACCACACCTTGCTGAAGAGTTGGAGACTATCAAACTCCTGTCCAGAACACATGTCTAGCATGCTTACTGGATCTATGATCAATTCACCAGGTATGTGTTATTAAAAGTGAAATGATCCTGGCCACCATATAAAACTGACCTGTTATGGGGCCGCGAAACCACAACCACCACGATACTCCCAAAAGGTCCAACCTCAATAATCAGCCAGAGAACAGCTAAATGCCTAAAGAGACAAATAGCGGAACTCTGCGAGCTTACTGATTCCCGTGGAAATAACGTGAAGCTTCCACATATATATGTGCCCCCGGGGGGTACTCATTTTGGGACATTGTGTGATTTGATTTACATCCGCACCTGGCTATGTAACCTTTATCAGATGGTGAACAAACCACTATTGTATAATTTGAAACGTCATACAGGCGTCCTAGGAAGCCGAAGACATAATTCTAAGCAACAGAACCACCTAGTTGCAACTTTAATGATTCCAGGACAGGTCTGCAAACCATCACACATTGCTAAAGAGTTGGAGACTTTCTAACTCCTGTCCAGAACACATGTCAAGCATGCTCACTGGACTGGATCATTCACTTTGCGTGTCATTATCAGTGAGAAACCACAACCACCACGATACTCCCATATAGGGGCCAACCTCAATGATCAGTCAAAGAACTATTAAATGTCTTAAGAGACAAATAATGAACTCTGCGGCTCACTGATCCCCGTGGAAATAAAGTGGAGCTTCCAGTTGTCTCCCCTGTCTGACTTCAGGGGACTGGGCTCCCTGCACTGTGTCTAGATAGTGGAATATTCTGAAAAGACCATATTTATATGCCCTTGTGGGGGACTCATTTTGGGACAATCGAAAACATTTATATGGCTGTAACCGATCAGCTGAAGGTTGCTCCAGCACCGGAGTTCCAGTACTGCTAAGAGTAAAGAACCGCCTGCAGCACTTTGTGGTTTTAGAAGTTATTTTGAGGGTGGCAATATAAAATTGTAATTCTATTTATTTATTTAATTTATAGACCTCTTAAATGGTACAACAGGTACGGTTTCACAAGACGACTTTTCACATTTCATCTCAATTTTCGAAGTAATTTTGTGTGATAATTTTGTTCTGTAGAAAAAATTAAATTAACTTAAATCAAATTAAACAATGAAAGCTCATATAGAAGTGCTGCGAAATTTGGTAGCAATATTTTAAAAAATTATAAAGTTAAATAAAAAATATCTAAAATCAGTTTTATTAACCAAAAACTTACTTCGCTGCCTTGAAAAACTACTTACAGGCAAAATTTTTAAATGGGTAAAATATCTTAATGGGTTAAATCAGCTTTAGAAAGTTCAGATAATTGTTTATGGAAAATGGAAAAATCAAATGAAGCCCTTTTCAGCTTAAAAAAGGATTAAAAAAAATATACAAGAAAGGGTAACTAAGAACACACATATGACTTTGTGATGAAAAGTTATCATTTGTATATGGAAAATCGTAATTTTGTCCTGTTTGTTTTTTTAAATATACCTTCCATACAATTAACCACAACTACATATGCTTCACCAAAAGCCAATTTTTAATAAAAGCCCCTGCGCAGACAAAATCATTTGGTTTGATTTGTAAACCCTTGTCAAAATATTTATATTCCCATGCTCGCATACACTTTCAAACACCACTATTGCCTTTTGCACATACACAAACATATGCTTACAAATACATATGTCCTTTTATTTAATGCTTACATGAGTTGTTTTGTTGGTTTTACAATACAACTAGAAAATATATTTTAAAGAATAAAACGTAATGGGCTGTAATCAGCTTAACTTTTATCAATTTTCCTTTTATTCAAAAAAATATTATTTTTTTTTTGCCTTTAATTTATAATTTTTCACAAACATGTACAAAAAGGGAAAATAAATGCCAGAGATAAAAGCTAAAGGTCTTAATGGCCAAAGACTTTTTTGTAGCCGGCAACTAAGCAAACATGTGTTACATACTCCCTCTCATTGTCAGCGACAATGGCCTAATGAAAATTAACAAAAGTGAGTAATAAAACACGGTATGCAGCATGTTTTAATAAAATCCGTTAAAAAAAGGAAAATTTACTTTTAATTCATTATCATAATGCTTTTAAAAATGTATGAATAAAACACCAATATTTTTATAACACATAGCACATAAGCCCTGTGTTTTATTAATTTATAGCTGGAATTCTATACAGTGTTTTATTTTGTTTCAAATGATTAATCGATTAATTAGGTTTTATAGTAGTCCATTATTAAAATTTTATTTTATTTGCTTTTTAAAACAAATAAAAGTAACCGAATTTAAAAAATGTTTATAAATCATTTTGTTTTAATCACTCTGTCACAAGTAAAAATTTTAATCGTAAATAATAAAAATGGTTACGGAAAGACTAAACAAAAGATATTTAGATAAATGGAGTAGAAGTAATGTAATGTAGGGTTTTACAACAAGAAGTTTATTTTTCAATTGTGGCAACACCAACAACATGCTAGTTTTGACATTTAGTTTTTTGACATATTCGTAGTAGATGCGTTGACAATTGTGGTTTTCGTGCAATCAATTTCGCACGAAAACCACATTAAAATAATTAAAGTCTACTATGAAAATAGTGGTTCTGTTAAAGTTACATTTCGTAAAATTCGTGATATTTTCGGACAACATACTCGTCCTGCTGAGACAGCTATTAAGAATTTGGCCGTTAAATTTGAGTTGACAGACTCGACACAAAAGGTGCGAACACCAACGCATAATCGACCAGTTTCTTCAACTGAAACTAAAGCAGCCGTGAGTCATAGTATTAAAGGAGATCCAAATTTGTCAATTCCTCGATATTCTTAACAATTGGGGTTATCCAAAAACCACCGCATGGCGAATTTTGCATAAGGATTGGACTTTGAAACCTTACAAGGTTTAACTGGTGCAAGACTCGAAGACTAACGACCATTCTAAGCGCCGTAGATTCGTTCAATTCATGGAGGAACAACCGGGTGGTTTTTCTGCAAACTCCATTTCAGACGAAGCTTATTTTCACTTGTTAGGATATGTCAACAAGCGAAATTACCACATTTGGGCTTCGGAAAATCCTAGAGCGATTATTGAGAAGCCTTTGCATGCTTGACGTGTCACTGTATGTTGCGTAGTCTGTTGGGCCGTTTTTTTTTTTTTAACATAACTGCCATAACAGTCAATGGATAATGCCATTACGATATAGTGAAAACCCAATTTTGGCCTATTATTGACGACGTAGATACCACTATCATGTGTATTCAATAGGACGATGGCACATATCACGTAACCAACAAAACGATGAATCTTTTGCAAACCAAATTTTCCGTTCACATAACTTTATGACAATCAGCAGTTAAGTGGCCAGCCAGATCGTGTAATTTAAGATCACTGGATTATTTTTTGTGGAGCTATGTTAAAGACAGAGTCGATATGGAGTCAATCGACTCAATTTTAGCCTTAAAATTCAAAATCCGTGAAGTGATTAACGAAGTATGGCCACCATTTTGCCAAAAAGTGATGAAAACTTTGATAAAAGAGTCGACGTCTGTTAGTGTGGTTGTGGTGGATAGATATTCGGAAAATAGTATTTTAATATCTATAAGGTTTAATTAAATTTTTTTAATTTTGGTGAAATTAATTTTTTAATTTTTTTCTATATAACCGGTTATTTGGTAAAATTAGTATATAACTTTAAAAAAAAAAATATTTTTGGTTCTAATCCCTTAAACTTCATTTAACAAAAATTATACTAAATATGACTTATAAAACAATGACAATAAAAACTTTTCAAACTAAATGAGAATTTATTTAGCAAAATTGAAAGTACCAATAAGCGTTGACTAATTAAACTTTTTTATAAAACGCAGTGGCAACGATTAGTTTTTCTGATATTTGTACCCCTAATGCCAATATTAGCTGAAAATATTTGTAGTAGAGCAAAGATGGCAACACTATAATTTTATACTCTTGAAAACAAGAAGAGGTCTTAAGTTATTCAAAATATTGTCTATCGTTAGTCACTACTTTTTCCTAGCTTATTGGTAGCATATGTATTCCGCGGCGCCAAAAGAATTACTCCGGTTTTGAGGCAAAGAATGAATTAATTCAATTTCTAATATCCTGCTCTGAAATGAAGCTTATTCAAGTAACGGCGTTCTACATCCATCGAAGTGGTAGTCAAAAGGGGCAAGGTCTCCATCCTGATCTTCCTACATGTGACCCAGCGTTGTCATGATAGAGAATTATGGCCTCGTGTATGATCGAGTATTCTGGTCGTTTTTCGTTGATTGCTCTTTTCAGTTGTCTTCAGTGCAGGTCCCTTCTTATTGTCTATAGCTTATCATACAAACCACCCTTCTGATCCACCAACTACAGACCATAACCTTAATAGCATGGCTATTCGGCTTCGACGATCATTTGACTGGTTGACTAGTTTTTTTTGATTTCATACTACTGTTTTAACACTATTTATGATCGATAGATGATAATAATATGAATCCATCGTGTTAAAGTTTATTTATGGAAAGATTTTACATCGTTTACCTAAAAGATACTAAATAAAAAACAAAAGTGATGGATAAAATTATAATTATATATAGTTCATTTCAAACAACTAACCCGCCAATTTTGTTTTTACCCAATATCAACTTACCCGCAAATTTGAAATTTGGTACTTCAGTGTTATAGTTTTAATAAAAGCAATACATCGCTTTTATGAAAGAAGATCCTACATTTTATTTAATACGCCCATGTTTTATTTCTATTAACAATCGATAATCTTCACTGAAGGGTGGTGTATATATAATGTGAGCTTCTAACAAAAAAATTTGGCATCCATACTCCATCTTTCTCAAAATTAACTTGAAATGGTTAAAAGTATCACTAGTGGATATTAATTGAATCCCTTGGGAATTTTGAATATTGACATCAGGGAAAAACAGCCTTGTAAAGGGTTTTTCAATAAAAAGTTTGTTTTATAAAACAATATAAAACAGAAAATTTAGATTAAGATGATTAAAATTTTTATTGTATCACGAAGAGAAAAGTTCGGCAACTATGAATGAAAATTCATATCTCGTAAATGTGCAATACGACCACGCTGACTCTCTCTTCTTCTATTGTCATGTGTTTTCAACCACTTTTTGGGTAAATACAAGGGCTTCTCAATAATTGCTGTAGAAATTTCAGAAGCCCAAATGTAACTTCAAAGTCAAATTCTAACGCAAAATTCGCATAGTGCTGGCTTCGAATTTAAATGTTACTACTAATATTTCATAGTTCTTAAGTGGTATTGTTACTACATATAATTGCAACTATGTAACTCAGTTAACCATTATATATAAACATGAATAGCAGTTGGAAATAAAGCTTCCGCGTGTTTGGTCGTGTATAGAAAGAACATTTCAGTGGCGACGAGGATGAGATATCAGTTCGACATTAAGTATAAAAACACAAAACAACACGGCAATGCGGATGCACTGTCGCGACTTCCCATTGGTCAAGATGCTGAATTTGATAGAGAGGAATCTTGTTTCAACGTTGATGAAGTTAATACCCCTATAAATGTAAAAATATTAGGTGAATACACCGCCAATGAATTAGTATTAAAAAAAGTCATCAATTTTGTAAAAAAAGGCTGTAAGACCATTTCTTAATTTCCGGTTCGCTCTTGAATTTAAAAATGGCGTATTGCTGTTACAGAAGAATGCAAATCAGGTAGTTGTTCCATCCTTGTTAAAATATAGAATCTTGCAGCTAATACATGATGGACATTGGGGTGTAGTGAAGATGAAACAGTTGGCAAGAAAATACTGTTGGTAGGCAAACATAAACGCAGCTATTGAGGAATTAGCAGCCAAGTGTGATGTTTGTAAAATATAAAACGCATTGCCAAATAAATGCTTTAGTTCTTGGCCAGCATCGATCCGTCCTTGGAAAGGGTGCATATTGATTTTGCTGGTCCTGGTTTTGGTCACATGTGGTTAATTTGTGTTGATTCGTTCTCGCGTTTTCCTTTCGTCAGCCAGTTAAGTCATACTACAACAGATGAGACAATCGCAGCACTTTCGGCTATATTTGCATTAGAAGGCTTGCCTGATACTCTGGTGAGTGATAATGGACCCCAGCTTACTTCTAGTGCATTTAAAGATTTTTGTGCACGTAATGCTATTCAGCATATTACCTCAGCACCTTTCCATCCTGTATTATTGCATTAGAAGGCTTGCCTGATACTCTGGTGAGTGATAATGGACCCCAGCTTACTTCTAGTGCATTTAAAGATTTTTGTGCACGTAATGCTATTCAGCATATTACCTCAGCACCTTTCCATCCTGCATCAAATTGGCTCGCAGAACGATTCGTTCGTAGTTTTAAAAAGGCTGTACAAAAAAATTTAGAAGACGGATTAAAACTTAGAGCTGCTGTAGTTAAATTTTTAGCTACATGCCGTTTTATGCCAGATGATACTGGCAAATGTCCTGCAGAGTTACTTCACATGCATACAGCGCGAACGCTTCTTAGCCAACTATCCGACACCAAGGAAAATCGACAGTTTTCAAAACCAAAATATGGAATTAACGACAAGGTTTATGTTCGCAATTTTTCAAGGGGGCCCACATGGTTAAAAGGGGTCGTTACTAAGAATCTTGGGCGCATGCTATATTTGGTGAATACTACAAGTGGTTCACATAAAAGACATCAAAATCAACTTAAGCCGAGTGTTAATGATAATCACAGTGATGGAAATAATACAGGTAAAATGATTACTAACTGGGGTAATATCGAGCAGCACTCGAGAGATGAGCTGCCATCAGAAAGAAGCAATACTGCGGAACTTTCCAGTGAACTACAACTACGTCGCAGTGCTCGAATTAGGAAGCCAGTTATATTTTTCCAAAGCATAGATTTTCGTAAATAGTTTTAAATTTTATGTTGGATGACAAATATTTTCTTAAGCAAAGATATTCTTTAAGGAAGTACTAAGTTAAAATTTTCAGAGGAAGTAATGTAATAATTAAATGTTACTACTAATATTTCATAGTTCTTAAGTGGTATTGTTACTACATATAATTGCAACTATGTAACTTAGATAACCATTATATATGAACATGAATAGCAGTTGGAAATAAAGCATCCGCGTGTTTGGTCGTGTATAGAAAAAACATTTCACCCTAACTGTTAGGAACTTCAGGGAATTGACAAATTTGGATCTACTTTAATACTGTGGCTCATGGCTGCGATGTTTTCAGTTAAATGATCCGGCCGAACACGCATTGGTATTCGCACATTATCTGTCGAGCCTGTCGACTCCACTATTTTTTTATCTTTTAAATTTTTATCTTTTAAAATGGGATATTGAATTTTGGAATTATGGAAATGTGGGATACTTTAACAATTACCAGAATCTTCTTTGCAAACTTTCTGCTAAATAGTAAACGTGTGGCAAAACGATTAATCTATTTATGAAAATCACTTGAAACTTTTGCCCATTGCACAAGTTTGGGAGTGGCCTACAGATTTCCATAAAATATCGTGTATCCTGTGTACTTATAGATTTCTGAAATTTAAAATAATTTCAATCTAGTTAAGAAGTGTTTCTGTGGCACAATTAAAAAAATTGTTTTTTTAGAATAAGAGGGCGTTTGAAAAAAAAACTCTTATTGAAATATTAATTGACTGTCTTCTTTAACCTCAAACATGTGTTTAAATTCTCATACTTCTATAAATTTTTATATAATTATTCGGGTTTGTAAAACGGAGAAATGTTCACATTACCCACAAATGCGTATGAATTATAATGTTTTTTGTTGGCTGTGCGTGTGTGTCTTTTGCATGTTCTTTATCAAAAGCATATTACCTTTGGCAATTTTAACCGGTTGGTTGGTAGTAATAGCTAAAACAATAGCAATGAATGCCAAAATGAAGAAGAATAATAAAATAACAGAACTACATTTAAATCAACAAAATGAAAACAAAGGGAGATCAAAGAGGGAGGAACATTGGAGGCACTAGAAACAAAGGAAAACAAATGCGTTGTAAAAAAGGACGCCTCAAGCATTTAAAGAAAAATTGAATTGAATTGAATTTTTACCATTGTGTTTTTACTGATGTGTTTTTACTTTTGTGGTCAGCTTTTGTCTAAAGAACAACAATAGCAAAAATAACAATTGTTTTAAAAATTGTTGCATTCAGTTCAACTGGAATAACAAAAACAAAAAAAAATTGTATAGACACAGTATATAATTCGTTGATTCGTTGCCGAAATAAAATTCATCTACCTTTTCATCGGTTTCTACATTTCTGGATAAATAAATAATTAAAACACAAATGGCTTGTAAAAAGCATTTCATAAGGTGAATAGTCCAAAGAATACAGAGATAGCCAATAATAGAGTTTTTTTTTCGAAGAGTATCGAATAAAAATATCTTTGATAGATTTTTTTAGCAATTTAAAATTTTTGCTTAAATAATTTCAGTTTAACCAGATATCACACATACAGATATAAGTTCATTAAGACTAAGTGGGAAAAAAATAATTTTCTTAGTTAACACAAAACGTATGTTCTAGATCAACATCCTTGTTAAAATCAATTAAAACAGTAATTAAACCAAGAGTTTGCTTCAAGCAATTTTTTGCTAAAAGAAGAATATTTCATAAATTATAAATTTTCCAATCAGATTAAAATCTTTAACAAATATCGATAATCAAATATAAGGTTTCTAAACCCATAGTGCAAACACAAAATAAATAAATATTACCTTTTGATGGTAAATACATTTTTTTCTCTTCAACGTTTTGCTTAATACTTTCATGCTTCACGAAATTTTCAACTAATAATAATATTTGAATTAATAGCCGGTTTAGAACGTCTAAATTGTTCAACTATATAAAAATCTGGCAGCTTTATGTAATGGTTTTTTATACACTAGGTGTGGCTATGAGCTAATTAACAGAACGTTTCAAAAATGATTAACAGAAATTTATGGTTACTGTTCTTAAATGTAGAATTTTGTGTATTATAAAACATTATTTTCTCTAAATAAAGGTTTGATTTTTGATGGTCAATATTTCTGTCATTTTACATAAACATCAATTCTTGCTTAATACTTCAATGTTGCACGAGATTTACAATTAATAATAATTTTTGAATTAATTGTCAATTTAGAGCGTCTAAATTGTTCAACTATATAAAGATCTGGCAGCTTTATCTAATATTTTTTTTATACATAGCGTTTGCATGTGCGTATGAGCTAATCCAAAGAATGTTTTAATAATTACTAACAGCAACTTATGGCTGCTATATTTAAAATTAGAATTTTGTTTTACTATAAAACGTTAAGATATATTATATGGGTAATCAAATTAATAATATTATTGCACAATAGAAATACATTTATTTTCCCTTTTAAAAAATTTTAAACTGTTCCTTCTCGCAAATAAATATTTGAAAGAGTTGCAGATTTTTTGGACTATCTACTAAGCTATTCTGGGATAAGAAAGAATAGTAAAAGATGTACGCTCCAGAATAAATTTAGTATATAATTATAGTTCATTTACTTTTTTTATTATCTTTTAATTAGGTCATACAGGTCTTGTGCCTAATGATGCTACCTAAAGGGTGTAGCAAAATATCGAAAATAAAAATAAAATTTATAAAATTTTTTTGCATAAATTAATTATAAATTAACTAGAATGTTAATAAAATTTGTACAAGTAATTCATACTTATATATTCGGATAACATGACTATGTATTTTATAAAATTACTGTTCAGGTCATGATAATAATATATGGAATTTATAAACTGGTTCAAAACATAACATACACAACTGTCAGTGTTCGATCAGTAATTTGAGCACTGAAGAAATCTCTCTATGTTTAACACTTTTAAAGAGTTAATGTGAATTGATGAATAAATAAGTATTGAAATCCATTATATTCAATCCAGGATGCGTTAAAATATCTGTGCAACCAATCATTTCGCAACTACTACTGTACAGTGGTTAGAAAAAGTTTTTTTCTTTGAAAATAATTCGGTAGCTCACTAAGCGCTTTAGATATCATAATGAAATCGACTATACATTTTTTGGAAAATGTTATAAAAAGTTTATTTACTTCTCTACTATTAAAAGAGTTTGAACTTAAGTAGACTTTTAAAATATCTACAAAAAAATTTTCTGATCTCTAGGTTAACTCATTTAGTTAGCGAGAAATTCGCGCCTGAAGTTTTTTTTCTTGGCTGACCTTATTTTAATATATTTGACGTAGTTTATTTATTTATGTTCCCGCTATTACTTGATAAAATTTATAATATAATATAATATATTGCCTTGATAAAATTTATAATAAAACAGTGGAGAGTTTCGTTCTGGTAGAATATTTCGTTACGAATTGTGACTTCTGGCTTCTGAATTGGGAAAATGAATCACTTTGAGTAAATGAACACATGGAGTTTTTGTCCAATACAAAAAAATAATTTTGTCTTCTTATATTTGTTGAATTCTAAAAGTCTTAAGACTTAATAAATATAGAGGCTTTCAACAAGAAGTTTGTGTGAAGATTAAGATGCTTAAAAGTTTTATTGTATTACGAAGAGAAAAGTTCGACAATTATGAATAAAAAATTAGATCTGGCAAATGTCCACCACCGACAGATGTGGATTCTTTTATCAAAGTTTTTAATCACTTTTTGGCAAAATGGAGGCCTCTGTTCGTTAATCACATCACACATTTTGAGTTTTAAGGCTCCTTAACATAGCTCAAAAAAAAAAAAAAAAATAACCCACTGATGTTAAATCACATGATTGTTGGGAAATTATGCGACCGGGAAATTTGGTTTACAAAAAATTGATAATTTCATTGGCTGTGGGGCATGTGGCACCGTCCTGTTGAAACCACATATCAGGGTTGGCATCTCGCGATAGCGTAATCCAATGACCGTTGCCGCATTTATATCTCATGCAGTCGAAAACATCTTCAAAAACAAAGGACTAATCACGTCTCCAGACCACACAGCACACCATACAGTGACACGTTGAGCATGAAAAGGCTTCTCAATAATCGCTTAAGGATTTGCAGAAGCTCAAATGCGGCAATTTTGCTTGTTGTCATACCCTGACAAGTAAAAATGGGTTTCGTCTGAAAAGATTATTTTTTCAGAAAAACCAGCCGGTTGTTCCTTAATGCATTGAGCGAATCTATGGAGATGTGAATGGTCGGTCGGCTCCAATTTCTATACCAGTTGAAGCTTGTTAGGCTTCAAAGTCAAATCCTTACGCAAAATTCGCCATGTGGTAGCTTTGGATAACCCCAATTGTTGAGCACGTCGAGGAATTGATAAATTTGCACCTGCTTCAACACTGTGGTTTACGACTGCGATATTATCGGTTGAAAGACCTTGTCGAACACCCATTGGCGTCGACTGTCGACTCAAATTTAAGCACTAAATTCTTAGTAGCGATGTCAGAAGTTAGATTATGTTGTCCGAATTTATCACAAATTTTACGAAATGTTACTTTAACACAACCATCAATTTTATAGTGAATTTTAATTATTTTAATGAGATGTTTCTGCGAAAATTAATTCATTTTACTACGAAAACGTCAAAACACTAAATATCAAAATTTTCGTGTGATTGGTGTTGTCACAATTGAATTATAAACTTCTTGTAGAAAAATCAAATATGTGCTGTATATTTTGCTAAACTTAAAAAACTTCTTATTTTGCTACTGCCACTAAACAAACAAACAAACAAAATATTTTAATAAAAAATATGCTTTAAAAATATTACAAAAAATCTAAAAAGAGAAAAAATAAATGAAAATATAAACTTACAAAAAAAATCAACACCTCAGCTTTTGAATAAAAGATTTTCGATTCATTTAAAAAAGAATTTCTTAAAAAAGAATTAAAATTGTTAAATATTTTACCAGCCAAAGGATACAAAAATCTTATAAATTTTATTAAAAATTTATAAATGACAAGAAAATAATAAAATGAAAACTAAGAAATGCTTTTAAATAAAATGAAAAATGAGTTTGTAAATTGCCATAGTTACGTGAATTCCTAGAATAATTGCAAAAACTAAGATGTCATGAAGAAAGGAAAATCTTCAAAGAAAAATAAACTATGTAAATATATCCTTTTTTTATAATTGATGCTATCTAAAGCCGTTAAGTCAACAATCTCTTGAGTATACATAGTTTTTGAATTTTTTTTTGAATTTATTGTTTTATATTTTCCTTTTTTTTATTGCTTAATCTATATAAAGACTCTCACAAACTTGAACACTTATAAAAGGTGGTGTGTTTAAATTACCCAGCAGAAATACTTGGTTGATATTTAGTAAAGAAAACTAGGATGGTTATGCAAGAAATTAGAGATTTTATCATGATTCGAATATCAAAAAAAAAAAAAAAAAATTAAATAAAAATATAAATAAATAATTAAAAAAAAAAAAAATTGTTTTAAACATTTTTTACCTGTTGCACTGGTTTAATTAGAAAACTTGGAAACTTCTTAATTTTTCCTTACAATCAAAGTTTCTGCTAAATATTTAAATGTCACAATAAATCAAGACCAAAATTCATAAAAAGTAACGAACTGATCCTTGTCATTATAATATATAAAAAAATTTATATTTCGTAGTAAAAGTAAAAATTTCATTACTTAACACTTAAATGTGTTTTTAATTTCAAAAATGTTTCAAAAACTTAATTTAAAAAATTAATTTCAAATTTAATCAACAAATTTCAGTAATTTTTTTATTTATAATTTATTTTTCCCTCAAATCTAAAAAGTTTTGCGTTAATTGGCTACATGGAATACCATTCTGCCATCACAGTTATTTCTTCTAATTCATGCTGTCATCTACACAGTTGCATTTGCTGGGCAACTTCTTTGCTGTGTTATAGAAAACAATAACATTTCTTAGACTTGCATATATGCATCCATAAATAAATAAAAACAATCTTTTGTTTTATTATTTGTTATAATTTTTTTTCCTTTTTCATATAATTTTAATAAAAACAAACACTTGCAACTCTTCACCTTAAGATGACATCAAAATAAAAAAGGTGCGACCAAGACTTTAACAAGCCTTTGGAGTATAAATGTGTAAAGGGGACTTCAACAAGGGGTTTTCGGAGAGAAAAGTTTGGCAATTATAAATGAAAAATGATAACTGACAGATGTCGATTATTTTATCAAAGTTTTTATGCGAAAAGGAAATTTGATTTGCAATAAATTGATCGTTTCATTGGCTGTATGACGTGATAAGATTTACATCTACACCTGGCCATGGGCCTTAATCAAATGGTGGATCATTACCACTGTTGGATGATATGTAGCGTCATCCTCACCCTCGAAGGCCTTCGGATACGTATATCCTCCGGTCATTCCTAGTTGCCCGGAGTAGGCCGCAGACTTCACTCCTTGCTGAAGAGTTGGAGACTATCCAATTCCTGGTCCAGAGCGCATGAGGCTTAATATAATTAAGAACACGACGGCATTCATACTCATTGGACCTGAACCATTCATTGTGTTCATTGTGAATGATCCGACCACCCACAAACTCAAACGAGGGCCTCGAAACATATAGCCACCACGATACTTCCGAAGGGCCTACCTCAATAATCAGTCAGAAAACAGCTAAATGTCTAAAGCGACAAATAGCGGAACTCTGGGGCTTTACTGATTCCCGTGAAAATATAGTGGATTTTCCAGTTGGCTCCTACTAGCCTTAAGGGACTGGGCTCCCTTTTACCCCCGCAAGACACAAGTCTAGATGATTATGTGTTCAATAAAGAGTTATAGTGTGCCCCCGAAGGCGGCCATTGGCTGTATGACATGTGGCACCGTACTTTTAAAAACAACCACATGTCAGTGATATTCATGTCGTCGAGGGCCCCGAAACACACAGCCACTACGATACTCCCAAAGCGCCTACCTCAATAATCAGCAGAAAACAGCTAAATGCCTAAAGCGGCAAATAGCGGAACTCTTGGGCTTTAATGATTCCCTTGGAATTATAGTGGATTTACCAGTTGGCTCCTGCTAGCCTTGAAGGGGACTGGGCTCCCTTTTACCCCCGCAACACAAGTCTAGATGATTGTGTGATCCATAAAGACGAGATGTTGGAAAAAAAATCATATTTTCAGATGAAGCTCATTTTGATCTTGGCGGGTATGTAAACAAACAAATTGTCGCATTTAGGGCACAGAAAACCCGCACGCATACATTGAAAAGCCGACGCACCCAAATCGAGTCACTGTTAGTTGCGGATTTTGGTTCAGAGGCATAATTGGGCCATCTTTTTCGAAAAAGGGCAAGGAGTGGCCGTTACAGTCAATGGCGATCGTTATCGGGCCATGTTGAACAATTTTTTGTTCACAAAAATTGAAGAGGAGCATATGGGCAACATTTGGTTTCAACAAAACGGCGCTACGTGCACGTGTACATATATACGAATATGGTTATATTCGTTCGGCGGAAACTAATTATCTGTCAAATCAAACATGAGCTAAGTGTTATCATTCACGAAATAAGCACTAGTTGAAAAAAAAACGTTATATATATATATATATATATAAATATAATTTTAAACTTAGTAAATTTATTCAATTTTGATTTCTATATTCTGTAATAAATATGACGATATAATTCATGTAGGTTCTCCTATCCGTATACACATTGCAATGTATTCAAAGGTCGTAAAAAATGAATATTTTATTAAGAAAAAAACATTTTTATAAAAACATTTTTTAAAAAACATACAAAATTGCAAAATAATTGAACACACAACTGCTTAAAATTTATTTAGACAAGCTATTTATACTTGTGTACACACAAAAACACAGATGATAACTTTATCACTATAAACACCTAAAAGCTACTGCATCAAACTTTTGTATCTTTACTCCATCATGTTCACAATTAGACTGACCATTGCCCCAGAAAGGGAGCCTCATAGTTTTAACCGAGTGATTTTAGAATTTACTAGAAAACTCTAATTCCTGGAATCAAATATACATGACATTATTATCATTATTAAGTGTGTAGGCATTTGTTTGGTTGTGTATCATCTTTTGCTGTGCTAGTTGTTTTTATTTTCTGATTGTTAATCTTAGTTCATCGAATTTAAATGTAGCATGCTGTTATTGTTTTGTGATCATTAGAAACATATTGATTTGTAAACAGACACAAGAGTTCATTTCATTTTACATTCGATAAATTATCTTTTTGTAACTTAAACTAAGTATCTTCGTAACAATATACTCTTAACTTTGTTAAACCGTCAATTAACAGAGAGTGTTTAGTACTATGCGATAAAATTTTATTTTTGTAACCTGTTACAAATAAAAGTGAGAATGTCATTTTGACTTTAAAATCGTTTGAAGCTAAAACTTAAAATTTAGTTAGAGTAGCTTTGTCAAAAATAAAAATTAGCATTATTTGTGATCACCTCTATATTTAAATAAAAATATTATCATAACAGTTTAAAATATAAACTTAAAACTTAAAGTGGAGTCCCCATAGCAGATCTTATTCTGACATATATTGAGTTATTTTTTAAGCCGTAGAACAGCAGAGACTTAAAAGTCTAACTAATACAAACATAAAACTACAAATTAAGGGGTACTTCATACATGGTACGAACCCCATAGCGTGCAATTCCAGCTTGCACTTGGCGGATTATGTTAATAATCCGTTTGATAGTAAAGAGCAAGGATGTAATTACGTGATAAGATTTACATCTGCACCTGGCAGTGAGTCTTAATCAAATGGTGGTCATGCCACTGGGAATGAAGAGTAACGCCACTCACGCCCTAGGAAGCCGAAGACTAATTCTAGCAGCAGGTCTTTCCTAGTTGCAACTTTGATGATTCCAGAGCAGAGCTGTAAACCACCACTCCTTGCTGAAGAGCTGGAGACTATCCAACTCCTATCCAGAATACATCTAGCATGCCAGTGAGCATGGATCTAGGATCATTCCACCAAGTAGGTGTGATTAAAGCTAAAATGATCTTGGCCACCATATAAAACTGACCTGTCTGTTATGGGGCCGCAAAACCACAACTACCACGATACTCCCGAAGGGCCAACCTCAATAATCAGCCAGAGAAACAGCTAAATGTCTAAAGAGACAAATAGCGGAAACTCTGCGGGCTACTGAGTCCCGTAGAAATATCGTGGAGTTTCCAGTTGACTCCTGCTGCCTTCAGGAAACTGGGCTCCCTTATACCCCCAGTTGCACAGGTCTAGATAGACGAGCGTTCTATAAAGACCATAAATGTACCCCCGGGGGGGGGGCAGCAAGGATGTAATGTTAAAACATGTGCAAAAGTATTTCTGTAGATTCACCACCACTAGGCGGAGTTCTAGATTTTTTCTTTATAATTTTGCGACTTCGCGTCTCGAATTCCAGGCTATTTTAAGCGACTTTTATATATTAGCATCTCAATTTGTTAGGTTTGCACATTTATTTCAAAGTGAAATCTGTAATTATTGTAGATTTAAGGCAGCACCTGTTTTTCTACTCCAATTATTGATGGTCACATTATATTTTCCCGTGTTTAGATAAGCATTTCAAAAAATAATAAGAACAAGAAAAATAGATTATGAAATATAAATAACATCTTTAATGCAGACTTACACGTATGCACGTACATACACACACACACACACACACACTGACATACAAATATTACATTGTTTTGTAAAATGGTTTGATGCATAAATATCTGCATATGTAATTATATGATGATGTTATTTTATGCAAGGATGAATGGCTTTAAGGACATTTTAACATAAAATCAGCATACTGGTACCTGTACTACTTGTGCTAAATAATAATATTTAAAAAAAAAATAAAGAAAAACAAGAATAATAAAATAGACAAAGGATGCAATAAAAATAGAAGAAATAAATCTTGACTAACAATATTCGACCTTCTTATTTATTAAAAAAGAAAGGAGTCTATGTGCTCGTTTATTTAAAATAACAGCACCTAACTGTTGTTTGAAATTTACAGACAACACCTGTACATAAATAAGGCAACATGCAACAAATAAGTACTTGCGTACATACATATGTACATTCATATATTTAACTCAATATGTGCAACAGTTGCTACGTTTCTGCCCTAATCGCACATCCTTTGTTGTATAGGATTGTTGTATAGATACGAGTATAAAACAGTTTTATATATCAGCAGCATAAAATTTTAATGCATTTCAATAAATTCGCATATAACATGCTACTTGTTGCAGAACCAATAGCTTTTGCAAAATCATAAAATATCACGAAAGTAAAGAAACAAAAGGGAGAAAAAAATGGAAAGAAATAATAAAAAAAAATAAAAACTTTCAGACACTGAAACAACATGCAAAACTATAATAAAAATAAACATTATCAAGTGGTGGAATCCTTTTTTACCATGTCCTAATGCTTTAATCTTTAGTTGCTTACTCTTGCCATAGATATTGTTGACAGCTTTAAAAGCTTGCTATTGATATGTAGCAACACTGTGTGTGTTGCAGATAATAATTTAACACATGAACAAAGATCGATTTTTAAGGTCGCTATAGCAAGTTGTTTTAGTTTTAATAACTTTTTATTAATTTGATTTAAAAAATTAATCTAAATAGCGTGTTCTTAGCATGTGCAGGTGGGGGGAGATTGTTATAAAAAAGATATGAATATCTTTAATTGCCATGAATCTTAATTTATTCGATTGATGATCTTCTGGCACTATAATATATGAATTCTGACACGGCTGGCTCCGACGTAGTCTAATCCGAAAGTCCAATTGTCGATGACTTTTTCCGTAATAACGTAGCGAGTATTGTTCTCCAAGTGGTTAGTCGTTTCGGGCTTATCGGCGTGTACTAGCAACCTGCTAAACTAGTTTCTGTAGGAATGTATGACCCTCAGCAAATAGTCTAACGGCGTTAAGTCTTGCGATCTTGGAGGCCTATTCACGAGTTATGAGCGTGAAATTATGTGGTTATCAAAACTTTCGCTTAATAAATTAATTGTGGCACGAGTTGTGTGACATCTTATACTGTCTTGCTAAAACTACAGCTCCTGCACATCATGGCTGTTCAATTGATGAAGGAAAAAATTTGTAATTACAACTCTTTAGCTGTCACCATTGTCAGTAACGGTCTAATCACCATAGTTTTTGAAGATTTAAGGATCAATGATTCCACCAGCCCCTAAAGCAAACCAAACAGTCAATTTTTTGTGAAAGTAGCGATACCCTCCAAATAGGGTAGTTTTGTTTATTTACATATCCATACAAGTGCGCTTCATCGCTAAACAAAAATCGGTTATGAAATCGGGAGCGAGTTTTTCGAACAGAATCATAATTTTCAAAATAAATTTGCACCAATTGGAAGCGTTGTTCAGGTGTTATGTCGAGATGCGAAACCAAACTAAATATAAATCACTTGACAGTAAATAAAATGGCCGCTAAATAAAAAAGTGATGCCAATTTTAAGTTTTATACTTTTGTAAATATACTCTTTATTTAGGCCCCGTTCAGAATAGGTAACTTTAATTACGCAAGTCTTGTGTTGTTGTGGGTATGAGAGAAAAGGTCGGTCTTTCTCCTTCACACCGATCTTTCCTCTCACACCACATGGCTTGCGCAAGTAAAGTTGTCTAATCTGAAAGGGGCCTTATTGTGGACAAAAAGAGCGGTTATTAATGATAGAATAGAGGTTGCGAGATCAATATATATTTGATAGTTTCTATAAGGTTTCCGAATAGCATTTTACGTTAAATAATGACACAGTTCTTATTAAAATCTTTTACAGCATGGCAGTGGATAAATAGTTTGATTTCTAAGCTTACTAAAGTACTAGCGGATTAGCGGCATGTATTCTTAAATAGATAATGGAGGAAGAGAAACGATCTGAAACAACGTTGAGTGCTTAATTCAGTTCCATTGTTGAATGGAAATACTTTTCGAATTGTGGGATAAACATAGATTTTGTACCGTTTTATACTGGCAGCTTTTAAGATTAACTCTGGTAAGATATATTATTTTTGCATTGTAAATATAAAAATGTTACTTTGTTCTTTATTTGGGTTAACAATTTTAGTTAGACATAAAACAAGGAAAACTAATTTAGGCCGCATGACAGCTCGCAACTGTTTTAATGCAAGTGCTTCTGCAAGTCGTTTCTGGGAAGTAGTGTGATATATCCGCAACGAAACGTGTGATTAGATTTACATCCGCGCCTGGCCATGAAGCCTTAATCAGATGGTGGTTTGAACCACTGCATCATTTGGAACGTCATGCTCGTCCTAGGAAGCCGAAGCTATAATTCTATGCAACAGAACTTTTTAGTTGCAATTTCGATGATTCCAGAGCAGGGCTGCAAATCAACACTTCTTGCTGAAGAGTTGGAGACTCCTGTCCAGATCATATGTCTAGCATGCTCTGGACTGGACTGGATCATTCACCTAGCGTGTCATTAACGGCGAAATGATCCTGGCCAACATATTAAACAAAAAACCTGATATGGGGCCGCGAAACCACAACCATCACGATACTCCCATATAGGGGCCAACCTCAATAATCAGTCAGAGAACAGTTAAATGTCTAAAGAGACAAATAACGGAACTCTGCGAGCTTACTGATTCCCGTGGAAATAAAGTGGAGTTTCCAGTTGTACCCCTGCTGACGTCAGGGGACTGGGCTCCCTTTTTTCCCCAGCTGCACACGTCTAAGTTGTTGCTATCTCCAAAGACCATATAAATGTGCCCCCGGGGGGTTATCGGCAAGGAAAATAAATTAATAGGACTAGATCGCAAGCGCTTGTGGCCTAAATTTATTTTGTTATACTATTTCTTTGAGTAAATTGGCTACCTGCGTAATGTGGCATCATCCTCTAGGTACCACGTGCTAGCAAAACTAATACCAATTGAGGTACCAAGAAGTTCGTAATCATGAAACTCTATCATACACAATTGACAATAATCTTATTTGACAAAACGCATTTTTCAACTTAAGCTGAGTTTTCTCACTAGTCCACATTTTTTTTAGGCATATCAACAATAATATCCCTGGCACATTGGAGCAGGCGTTTATTTCGTGTGGTTGTTTTCATTTTAAAAGGGAATTTAAAATCAGCTGCTACATCGACTTGAGAGCAAAACAGTGCTGTCAAATCGGTGATCTAAACAAGTAGAGATGAAATTGAAGAATTCTTCATAAATAATTTATATAACAGACAATAATATTTACATGGTATTACTCAGTTATTATTACTAAAATATTTATTTATTGATATATTGAGGCTAAAATTGGTCTGCTGTCTAATCGTCCTGCCATATAAGAAGAATAAATTTTTGTTGTAATCATTTTGTAATACGCAAACTCCTCATTTTTAAGCTTTAATCAAGCAGAGAGAGAGAGAGAGAGAGGGAAAGAAAGAGGGAGAGAGAGAGTTGGAACAATAGGCAATAAATGAAAGCAGCCACTAGGATAAAAATAAGTTAAGTTTTGAAACTTAAATGCTGCAACGTTTTTTATTTCTTAAACGTAAGTGTTCATTTAAATCAGTTTTCTTCAAGCACAAGATCTTTATATAAAAATTAAGTAAATTTTGCTTTCGATACTTTGCCACACTAATAGCTAATTACCCTAGAAAAAAATTTCTTAAATTAATTATACAATTTTCCTGAAGATGTCAACGGAAACACAAAATAATTTTACTTAATTTTTATTTTTGTTTTAGATACTTCTTATGACAGCGTAACATAGCCTTGTCATCTCTTCCCCTGCTCGTTGTATGTTCCCCATTGCTCATTGTATTTATTTGTGAGAAAATATAATTGATCTGACAAGATCTGGCAGGCTTGTTGTAATTAATTATTTTATACTTGTATTAATTCCGTTGTGGGTGAGAAAATTCTGCACAAATTTGACTACGCTACATAGTGCGGAGGAGACTAAATACTTTAGAAGTAAATCTAAAATTTGCAAATTACGCAAATGACAACGGAGTATTTAGGCGTAATTAAAAAGTATACGCTTTCAAGACTTTCAAATTTGGTTGAGTATAGTCCCCTAATAGGGTACCCCAAATATCTATATGTATGTGCGAGGTTCGCAATTGGTTTTGGTTGTTCATTGGATTCAATATTTCTTAAGTCTTTTTTAAGGTTTTCTAAAGCAGATACACACTGTAAGGATAGTCTATAGTGAAGGAATAGTTAAAGATTTGTTTAAATTTGAATATTAAATCCTAGTTTTATTTTCAAAATTTTAGACACCAAATTTCTTAAAATATATTCCGCAATATATTAAATATATTCTGAATCCTGGCAAAATTTTGAAACATTTTTTGAAAAATTTTAATTTTAATTTTAAAAATTTAGCAAGCCTATGAAAAACGTTTTAATTAAACTATTAATTTTTCTGCCGTTGTGAAAGGCGGTCTACGATTTAAAAAACTTTGAAGGAGAGACAACTGAGAAAGTATAATCGATAGCATCAGGAGCACAGCGAGCAGAGCAGTGCCATGCCTTCACTCATTACTTGAGAGCGGGAGACTATTTAAACTCCATGTCGCCCCCAGGCCCAGCAACAGTCTCTTCCACATTGGTGAGGAAAAACTACACCTTACCGCGGTTTTTGGATTTAAATGACAGCTAAGACGTTACTCTTTGCAAGACCTCACCAGTAACCAGTATATGGCCGTAGTTGTGCGGGCCACTGATTCCCTTGGTACTAATTGACTATATCATTGATAGGACCTCGAGTGTTCAGTTCTTTCAGTTTTAAGTTTCTGCTAGTCTAGGCTATTGGTGCCACCTTTTATCACCGAAAGCACATGTCAAGATGGGGAAGAGATTCACTGCCCCCGGCGGTAGGTGATAACATCAGCCAGCTGTACAATTAAAACTGTATAATTACCTTTTTTTTAATAACATCGATAATGCTTGAGCCAACGACTTTGTCATCAATATACTCTAAATATACCGTCTTGTAGTGTTTATTTAAATTCATTAAAAAAAAAAGAATTTCACTCGTAGGGTACTCACTCATGCATATGCACTTTGAGAAATTTATTCTTCTTTTATTTACTCCTTAATGCAAATCTTGAGTGCATAAATTTTACTTGTTAAACCCTCTGATTGATACGCAGTCACTAAAGGTTCACACACATCCTTGCCAGTTCATTTGCCGTTGGAGAATTGTTTCCTTTCATTTGTTTGTTGTTGTTATAACTGTTGCAATAAATAAACGAAGTCAGTATGAAGAGATACAGGTTCTGTTTTTTTTTACTAGTTTGTGCTTTAGTATTTTCTGTGATGTGGGAATACAAAGAAATGTCGTGTTTTTCAACAAGAAGTATGTTTTTCAATTGTGGAAACACTAACAGTATAAAAGTTTTGACGTGGTAGATGCATTGGCAATTGTTACAATCAATTCAATTTTGAATGAGAATCGCATTAAAATAATTAAAATCCACTATATGAAATCCACCATGAAGTTGCATTTCGTTAAATTTTTTTTTATTTTTTTTAAAGACAAGTCGCACTTCAGGCAACAATGCCTATTTAGTCACAACCGTGCTACATTGCTTTGGAAAGGGATAGAGGAGAGATAAGACAGATGGTGAAAGAAGAAGGATAGTTACATAGCCTTCATGCTCTTATTTTTTTGATAGTGAAAACAACCACCCCTAGATTGGTAGGCTAAGTACACTACCTACTGTAATAAGATATGTATTTTGTAACTACCCTGTATATTATAACACTTAAATGTCTAAAAGCTCTCTCCTTCTACTTAGTCTAAGATATACTTTGATGACATACATTCTGTCATTTGTTTTCCAATAAAGCAGTCATTATCAGACCATGATGAAGTAAAGAACACAACATCTCTCAATTTATTACATGGCGCAGCCGGTAAAAAGAACAGTAAAAAGCATTACATGGGATTGGCAAAGGCAGAAAAAAGTCTTATTGAAAGGAAAAGCAAACCACGTGGAAGACCACCAAAAACAATTAAATATATTTATAAAAATATTGAAATGGACCACGTAAGAAAGATTGACGAACTAAAAACTAGTGGAAACCTGTCGGAAAACTGGAGAATATTTTGGCAAAATTTCCAAATATTCGCCACGGCCATTGAATTGGAAAAAAAGAAGGGAAATGTAAAAGTGGCTATTTTTCTTAATATCGTTGGACCTGATGCGGTAGAATTGTTCAACACGTTTTCACTAACTGAAGAGCAAAAAGAAGACTATGCTGCAGTGACTAAAGCATTTGATGAATTTTGTAAACCAAAAGGCAATGAAGTTTATGAAACATTTATGTTCAGTAATCGATGCCAAGTAGAAGGAGAACCGTTTGATAATTTTCTCATGGATTTAAAGAAGATGGTTCGAAGATGTGGATTCAGCCAGGAGGATAGGATGGTGCGTGACAGGATTGTATTGGGAACTAATGATAAAAAGTTGCAGAAAAAGTTATTGGATACCCCAGATTTAACAATGGATAAAGCTGTTCAATATGCGAGAGCTGCAGAGGCATCTAATCAACAGATGGTTACATTGCAAGGAAGCCGGGAAGTGGTGAATTTTATGAAGAAAAGTAAGGGAAAAGAAAGTTTCAAGAATCAACATGACCCAAGGAATACACAGGATAAATCAGAAAGTAAAACAGGTATTTTCAATTGTACATATTGTGGTAATAAACATGTTAAAGGCAAATGCCCTGCTTTTGGTAAAATGTGTAAAATTTGCAAACGTAAAAATCATTTTGCTAATGTTTGTAAATTTAAAAATGTACAAGAAGTAAAATTAAACACTTTTGATAGTAATTCCAGCTTATATCTTGATTCAATATTATCTAATCATAATTGTGATACATGGTATGAAAACATTCAAATAGGAAATGAAAATATTAAATTTAAATTGGATACGGGAGCTTCCATAAATGTTTTGCCATTTAAATATGTTGAAAAAATAGGCATGAAAACGTATGTTCAAAATTGTAGTGACAGATTAGTTGCTTATAATGGAACAAAAATTCCGATTATAGGTGTCATAAATCTGAATTGCAATGTTAAACAGCACATGACTAAATTAAATTTTTATGTAACATCTGATATCAATAATATACCAATTTTGGGTTTACAATCTTGCGTTGATTTGAAATTAATTAAAAGAATTTTTAATATTGAATTAAATGAAAATATCTTAAAAACTAAATATGAAGAACTTTTTCGGGGAATCGGTTGTATAAAAGATAATTTTACAATAGAATTAAAAAATAATGTGATTCCGGTTGCTAAACCAGCAAGGAGAATTCCGTTAACGCTCAGAGAGCCTCTTAAACTTACTCTTGATAGAATGTGTACGAATGACATTATAGAAAAATGCGAAAACCCGGGTTCTTGGATTTCGAATTTAGTTGTTGTAGAAAAGCCTAATAAATCTTTAAGAATTTGTATGGATCCAAGGGAATTGAACTTGGCTATTAGGGATAATTTTTATGAAATCCCAAAATTTGAACAAATTAAGCCTAAATTAGTGAATAAAAAATTTTTTTCAGTCTTTGATCTAAAAGACGGATTTTGGCAAGTTGCTTTGAGTGAAAAATCAAAAGAACTTTGTACGTTTAGCACACCATTTGGTTGTTATAGATTTAAAAGGCTTCCATTTGGAATTAAAATAGCTCCAGAAGCTTTCCAAAAAATTAATGAAGAGAATTTTGCAGGCATTGACAATATAATTATTTATATAGATGACATTTTGGTAGTCGCAGAGAATGAAAAAGAGCATGATAAAACAGTGAGCGAATTAATGGAAAGAGCGTTAAAACATAATGTAAAATTTAATTGGAATAAAATACAATGGAAACGGAACGAGGTTATGTTTTTAGGTCACAAAATTTCTGGAGATGGTATAGAGTGTGATAAAAACAGACTAAAGGGAATTGAAGATATAGGAGCTCCAAAGTGTAAAAAAGATTTGCAACGTCTTATGGGTTTTATAAATTACTTGAGAGATTTTATTCCTAACCTTGCGGAGGTCAGTAATCCGTTGAGAGAATTAATGAAAAATTCAATTGTTTTTAATTGGACAACTGTTCATGAAAATAGTTTGAAATCTATTAAAAATTTAATATTAAAAGCTCCTTCTTTAAAACCATTTGATCACACAAAACAAATAGTAATTCAAACGGATGCTTCAAAAAATGGGTTAGGCTGTGCATTAATGCAAGAAAATCGACCAGTTTGTTTTGCGTCCCGTAGTCTATCAGATGCAGAAACTCGGTATGCACAAATCGAAAAAGAGATGTTGGCAATAGTTTTTGCGTGTGATAAGTACCATGATTATATATATGGACAAAATGTTAAAATTGTGACAGATCACAAACCTCTGTTAGGAATTATGAATAAAGATTATAATAAAATACCATCAATGAAATTACGACGAATGAAATTAAAATTGGAAAAATACAAATTGAATCTTAGTTATTTACCTGGTAAATACATGTATCTTGCAGACTGGTTGTCACGAAGTTTTGATAAAAAATCAACTTCTGTAGAAGAAATAAAGGGTTTAGGAGAAATGATACATTCCATAAATGTCAGTGAGGATAGGAAAAATTTAATTCAAAAGGAAACTCAAAACGACAAAATTTTGAGCAACATAATTAAATACTGTAATAATGGTTGGCCAAAAGAAAAAAACAGATTACCTGAACAGTTGAGATTTCTATGGAAATTAAAATCAAATCTATTTGTTGAAGATAACCTTGTATTTTTTGAAGATAGGATTTATCTACCTAAAAGCTTAACAAAAGACATATTAATTGAACTTCATAAACCACATTTAGGGTACGAAAAGACTAAAAGTAGAGCTAAACAAATTCTTTATTGGCCGTCTATGAACAACGATATTGAATTGATGATTGACAACTGTAAAATTTGTCAAAGATTTAGATATTCTAATATTAAAGAGCCATTGATAAATCATAAAGTACCGGATTTGCCATATGAAAAATTAGGAATGGATATTATGGAAATATCGAAGGAGATTTTTTTAGTTGTAGGTGATTATTTTTCAAAATATTTAGATATTATACCTCTAAATAAGAAAACTGCTTCAGCAGTAACTCAAAAATTAGATGTTCTATTTTCATGTCATGGATTACCTAAAGAAATAATAGCTGACAATGTTCCTTTTGGATCATATGAATTTGTACAATGGGCTAAAAAATTAGATATTAAAGTAACAACAACTAGTCCCCGATATCCAAGATCAAACGGTTTCGCAGAAAAAATGGTACAAATAGCGAAAAAACTTGTTATGAAAACAAAAGCAGAAAAGAGTAATATTTGGCTTGCTCTTTTAGAATATCGAAATTCTCCTATAAAAAATTCTAATTTATCTCCATCTCAAATATTAATGGGCAGGAGCACAAGAACTTTAGTCCCATCAAAAAATTTATTTTTCTATAATAATAATAATAGTAAAGTAAAAGCAACAATTGAACAAAATAACAAGTACAACAAAAAATATCACGATCAAAATTCAAAACAAAAAGATGAATTTGCAAAGGGGGAAAAGATATGGGTAAAAGATGATAAACATTGGCAAGAAGCAAAAGTAATACAAAAACATAAAACTCCTCGATCGTATATTATTGATAAAGATGGCGTGGAATACCGCAGAAATTCATATTTTTTAAGAAAACGCAAATAAAATTCAATTTTATTTTAAGTCTATATCATATGTTAAATTTCACTATGAAAAATGAATTAAAAATGTATTAAATTTGATGTGAAAGAAAAGAAGAATATTTTATATGAATTTATAATAAATAATAACTTAATTAAATAATAATTCAATTTTATTTTAAGTCTATATCATATGTTAAATTTCACTATGAAAAATGAATTAAAAATGTATTAAATTTGATGTGAAAGGAAAGAAGAATATTTTATATGAATTTATAATAAATAATAACTTAAAAGGGGAGATGTAATAAGATATGTATTTTGTAACTACCCTGTATATTATAACACTTAAATGTCTAAAAGCTCTCTCCTTCTACTTAGTCTAAGATATACTTTGATGACATACATTCTGTCATTTGTTTTCCAATAAAGCAGTCATTATCAGACCATGATGAAGTAAAGAACACAACATCTCTCAATTTATTACACCTACTACCCTACCGATGCAGCTTTCATTTCTAGATGGCCCATGCTATCGGAAATTAACTGTCGTATAAGATAGCACAGTGACCAGTGACCATTCCTGGATCACTGAACAGCCGCACCAAAAGCCAATTTTTATGTTTTGTAGTAAAAACAGCCAACGTCGTTGTTGGAAATCGAACCCACAACCCCCAGTCTTATAAGCTACTACACTATCTACTAATCTACGGGGGCTATTTTCGGACAACATTATCGTCCGACTGAGACCGCTTTTAAAAATGGGGCCAGTAAATTCGAGTCGACGGCGTCGTTCAACTGAAAACATCGCAGCCGTGAGCCACAGTGTTGAAGCAGATCCAAATTTGTCAATTCCTCGACGTTCTCAATAATTGGTGTTATCCGAAACCACCACAACGTGTGATTAGATTTACATCCGCGCCTGGCCATGACGCCTTAAACAGATGGTGGATCAAACCACTGCATAATTCGGAACGTCATGCTCGCCCTAGGAAGCCGAAGCCATAATCCTATGCAATAGAACTTTCCAGTTGCAACTTCGATGATTTCAGAGCAGGGCTGCAAATCATCACTCCTTGCTTAAGAGTTGGAGACTTTCCAACTCCTGTCCAGAACACATGTCTAGCATGCTCACTGGATCTGGGAACATTTCACCAGGTAGGTGTTATTAAAGGTGAAATGAACCCGGCCACCATAGAACCATAGACTGATATGAGGCCGCGAAACCACAACCACCACGATACTCCCATAGAGAGGCCAACCTCAATAATCAGTCAGAGAACAGTTAAATGTCTAAAGAGACAAATAACGGAACTCTGCGAGCTTACTGATTCCCGTAGAAATAAAGTGCAGTTTCCAGTTGTACCCCTGCTGACTTCAGGGGACTGGGCTACCATTTTCCCCCAGTTGCACAGGTCTAAGGTGTTGCTATCTCCAAAGACCATATATATGTGACCCCGAGGGGTACCGAAACCACCACAGGAAGAATTTTTGCGTAAGGATTTGAATTTAAAGCCTTACAACGTTCAACTGTTGCAGGAATTGAAGCTGAACGACCATTCATATCGCCGTAGATTCGCTCAATTCATTCAGGAACAATCGGCTGGTTTTTCTGAAAAAATTATTTGTTCTGACGAAGCCCATTTGCATTTGTCAGGGCGTGTCAACAAGCAAAAGGGCCGCATTTGGGCTAGAACGATTACTGGGATGCCTTTGCCTGCTTAACGTGTCACTGTATGGAGCGCTATGTGGTCTGGAGGTGTGATTGGGTCATTTTTTTCGAAAATAAAGCTGGAAATGCGGCAACGGTCAATAGATCACACTATTGTGATATGCTAAAACTTCAATAGGACGGTACCACATGTCATATAGCCTATGAAATGAGTAATTTGTTGCAAAGCAATTTTCCCGATTGCATAATTTCACGACAATCAGAAGTTTAGTGGCCAGCCAGATTTAATATCACTGCATTATTTTAAGAACAGAGTTTATACGGAGCCAATCGAGTCGATTTCAGCCTTAAAACTCAAAATCCGTGATGTGATTAATGAAGTAGAACCGGCAAAAAAGTGATTAAAAATTTTGATAAAGGAATTGACATCTGGTAGCTTAGTCGTAGTGGACAATTGTTAGATATCATTTTTCATGCATAATTGCCGAACTTTTCTCTTCGTAATACAATTAAAATTTTAATCACTTTAATCTAAATGTTTTGGGTTAGAAATCAAACTACTTGTTGAAAAACTCTTTCGTTGCGAGATAGATATTTGTAGTAACAGCAGATTTTTATATACAATGTTTTTTTTTCGAAATCCCCAGTTTCAGTTTTATTGTAGTGGGATTTTATTCTTGTTTCCACTTTTATTGGTTTTTTATGGGAGATTCTAAAAAGGGATGGGAGAAATAAATGGTCTTTCGAAGCTTTTCTCTACATTTTTTTAAATACAGTAAATTTAATGGGCTTATTTTTTATCAACCATTGTGTTTGTAATTAAAAATTTATAAAAATCTATGGTCCTTCGAACTCTTGGGCGAAAATCTATTATAACTTTAAAAAAAACCTTCAATAGAACGCTTGGGATTTCTTCACCTTATATTTGCGTATACACTTTAGCTCTATCAAATAGAATTAAAATATTTGCAATTTCTTTTCGTTTTGTTTTCATGCTTCCTTCTTTTAGAATTGTTAAGCAAAATGGAAAACTGACATTATCTTAAGTTAACTAAAGATGAAAGTAACAACAAGCGTAAGTAAATGTCATCTCCATTTGCATTTCTTTTCAAAAATTTATAATGTTCTTTATGCTGTGAGTTCGCATTATGCTGGTAGTTGTGCTACTTGTAATAAATTGTTTAAAAGTTAAAATAAATTTACAATTTTTCGTTTAACGAACCATTAACAGCTTAAGGTGTTTTACTTCTTCACTCACTGAGTGCATTCTTGTGTTTATTTATTTATTTACTTATTTATGTTTCTTTTATTAAAAAAATAACGAAAAAAAGAGTGTAAATGAAATTTTTTGCAAATTGCTTTTCAATTAAATTTATTGGTAAATTTTGTTATTTCTTTATTTCATAATCATGCATGCGTAGTTGTAGAACATGACAAACGCATTTCTTCCGAAATATTTTCCTTTAAGCATAGAAAAAAGGTTCATGAAATTTAATTAAATTACTTTGCAGTATAAAGACGAGCACAGCAGTATTTTTATAACTATAAAGTGTGGCGACATTCAATCATTAAATTTTTATAATAAAAATTATTTTTAGTTTAAAAATTTTATGCGTAAATATGTGACAGAGGGTTGACTATTGTTAACTTTAATTTGTATTGACGAGGGTAAAGGCACAACTATAATATGCATATGCAGGCTTAATACAACTTAAATAACTAAGCAAATACCTAATAATCATATGTGGCGAACTATAATGTACTTAACAAAACTTTTCGTCAAGTTTCGTCAAAGCTTAATTGCTTAAGCAAAGTACAAAACTAATCGCACATTCCGTACGGAAACAGCTGATTTTGCATTGTGCTATAGATACATTAAAACAAATTCCAATGAAGGGCAAAATGTATTTTATCTGAATTTAATAGAAAATATACAGAGAAAAAAGAAACGCATTTTATTATAACGGCAATTTAAAGGAACGAGGGCCTTTAAACATTTTATTTTCTTTTCCATTGTTTTTAACACACAATTTGCAATAAAATTTAATTTTTTATTGTTTATAAATTCAATGATGCACACAGTTGCATTTCTTAGTATTTTTGGCCCAAATAATACATACAGCGATTTATGTGTAGTTTTTCTTTCGTAATTTTCTTAAAACTATTAACAAAAAATTATAAATTTGTATAAGGATATTAAGTACACAAAAAATGATTATCAAACGCCTTTTTGCTAATAAATTTTATTTATTTAGAACGAAATTATTTTTTTGCAAAAGCACGAATAAAATAAATGTGCAACTGTGCATAATAATTTCTATATTCATGTAAGTACAATATAGCCACGTAAAAGTCTTCAATGATTCGCTTAAACATTTGACAGAGTTTTTGTTCAACTTTTGATATTAGCTTAAGCCAGATGATGTATATTATAGTTGGGTCTTAACTTAGTATTTTGGAATTGGAATTTAATTTTGCTTGTAATTATGTTCAATAATTAAACAAATAAAATTCATAATTAAATAAACTTTTTCCCCTATTATTTATGATTTAATTTTTAAGCTTAAGATTTTAAGAATATTACATAATTTCATTTTCTGCTCCTCATGCTGCTAGTCAATAATGTGACGAAATATTAAAAATAACAAAAACAAAAAAAAATATAGAAATTTTTTATAAAGGTTGCGTCAACAAAGAGATAATTCAAATTTTCATTGTATTACGAAGAGAAAATTTCGGAAATTATAAATAAAAAATGATATCTGGCAAAGGTCCACCACGATTACGCTAACAGATGTCGATTTTTTCATCAAAGTTTTTAATCGTTTTTTTTTTGGCAAAATGGCACATTCGTTTACCACATTACGGATTTTGAGTTTTAAAGCTGAAATCGATTCTATTGGCTCCGTATAGACTCTGTCCTTAAAATAACTCCACAAAAAATAATCCAATGGTGTTAAATCATACGAACTGTCTGGCCACTTGATTGCTGATTGTCGTGAAATTATGCGATCGGGAAATATGGTTGCAATTGATCGTTTCATTGGCTGTGTGACAAGTGGTTATTATTATCTCCGTTATTAACATCTCGCGATAGCATTTCAGTCACGTCTCCAGACCACATAGCATATGGTATGCGTCGTCAATAATAGGTCGAAATTGAGTTGTTGGCATCTTGCGATAGTGTGCTCCGTTAATCGTTACCGCAAATCCAGCCTCATCTTTAACAACAACAAAAAAAAACAGCCTAATCACATCTTCTGACCACAAAGCACACCATATAGAGACACGTGGAGCATGCAAAGGCTTCTAAATAATCACTTTAGGATTTTTAGAAGCACAAATGCGGAAATTTTGCATGGTGACACACCGTGACAAGTTGAAATGGGCTTTGTGTGAAAAAATGATTTTTTCAGAAAAACCAACGGATTGTTTCTAAATGAAATGAGCGAATATAATGTTCGGTTGGCTTCAGTTATTGCACCAGTTGAACCTTGTAAGGCTTCAAAGTCAAATCCTAGTATTGCATTTTCATTTTCTTAATTCCCACATGGTCAAAAAATTTTTATGTAAAAGAATCACAAGTTTAACTAAAATTTAAATGGGAGAATACTTATCGATTTCAGTGTATGCTTTTTTTTAAATTTAGTATTTCTTCAGGAATTCATAAAAGAAGTATTAAGAAGTTTAAGAGAGATTTTAAAATTTTTCTTAACTGTTTTATCATTTGTACCCGCAGAACTTAGTCTGTTTTTTTTAATGAAAGGTCAGAGGTGCTTTCAGATTGGTCCCATTTAAAAAAGATTATTTTAAAGTTTTATGGTGTCCTTATAAAACACACATGATTTTACATGTCTGCCGAACAGTAACCGACAATTTTTGCCACTATAGCTTCCAGACGTAATAAGAACACAAACTTAAAATTTAAGGGGTATTTCCACACATGCTGCGATTTGGCTTATATGGCGGTGTTTTTTGTAGCGTTATAGTAATGCATTTAAAAATTATACAAAATTTAGAGATGATGATTTCTATTGTATTTTTACAATACAAATTAATGGGTGCCCCTATAATGAATTAAATTTGATTTATATTGCATTAGCATTTGAACCGTTATAGGCAGACAGTTGAAATCTACACAGAAAGCAAGCTGTTACGACGTCTTTAAAAAAAGTCTAAGATTTTAAATTCGAAATTAAAGGGTGCCTTTAAAGGTTACGTCATTTATTTATATAGCCTGATCTTTGAAATTTAAACAGAGCCTGAATTACTATATCCACAGTTATGAGTATAAAAATTTAAAGGGAGTTTTCATGGCTGACTTATATGACCTCGTTCTTTGAAATTTATCCTGAACATGTGCTAACATGTCCAGCCATGTACCAGCTATAAACATTTCAAATAAAAAATTAAAGATATATCCGTAGGTAATAATATTTTATTTCTAATATTTTATTTCTACACCCATCCCCCGCTTTGTACAATATCACTTTTATCGCTAGACCACACTAGAATTTGAACATCCGTGAGATTTTGCAGTAAAAAAATCTGATAAGAGCAATTGCGATTTATTTTTAGTCATATCTTCGTATACCGCTTCGTATTGAGATAAACGTTAATTAACATTTCATTGAAATTTAAGAGCTCCTTCAACTCGTTCGTATTGTGTTTTTGCACACCTTTTTATTTTAGACTATGTAAGGAGTGTCTTTGCTTAAAACGTTCGAACCAGCCATGATTTGCATGGAAAGTGACCTGATTTGCAGATGTAGACGGCAGCTGATTCTCGATTTTGTCATAAATTTGTAAGGCCTTAGTTTTTATGGAGTTGGTATCGATAGGAATTCGTTTTTGATTTTGATCTTCTAGACAGATTATCAAAGCCTTCTACATATTTTCCATGGCAAGATTTCTACAGTGAGAAATTGTAATAAGAATTGTAGAGTGTCTACACTTTTTTTAATTGAGTCTCCTTTTTTTTGTTTTATTGTTTTCATTGTAGTTTTGTTGATAGAATAATTATTAGCAACATCTATTATTCTTTCATTATTGCGGAGACGGTTCAAAATTTCAATTTTGGTTTGTAAAGATATAACCTTTCCTTTACTCCTTATTTACTTTTATTTACTTTTTTATTTTCATCTTTTACCATTGTTGAACTATACAATTTTTTATAAATTATAGATTTTGTAAAAAATAATTCTGTTATTTGCTCACCTTGAATAAATTTACGATATCAATCTATATATATAAAAATTAAGCTCAAAGTAGGTGTCCGTTGGCTGCCAGTGTTTGACGAAATGCGCCGTCGGATTTCCACCAAATTTTCATAGCAGCTTCGAAATGGTCGTTCGCTGGTTTCTACGCGTTTACGCACAATAGGGCGTCCACAGTGCGTGTTTGAAACAAGACAAATTTTTCAAAAAAGTCAAAATTCTTTTTCCATTGAATACTTCGACTCCATGTTTTGTATCAAATGAAATGTGTGTTTTCGTTTGTACATTGATGCTCATGTTCATAGCAAGTGGATGTGCAAACCAATAGAGAATTTTTCCATATTCTGTTGCATTTTGTGTGTGTGTAATTTGCGTGTTCAATTGCAAAATGATACATCAACCGAACGTTTTTCAAAGCAATTATTAGATATTGAGAATGGCGCAATTCCGATTGACCCCCCCACAAAAATGAATACGCTTCCAGATCGTTTTTTTTTAAAGAGAAGTAGCACTTCAGGCAACAATGCCTATTTAGTCAAGTACCGTGCTACATTCTTTAGGAAAGAAATAGAGAATAGATGAAACAGGTGGTGAAAGTAGAAGGATAGTCAGAAGGATAGTCAGAACTGCCATATAAAGACAGCACAGCGACCAGTGACTATGCCTTCATCGCTGAGCAGCCCCACCGAGAGTCAATTTTTATTTTTATAGTGAAAAAAACCAAGGTCTTCGTTGGGAATCAAACCCACAACCCCCATATTTACAAGCTAGTACACTACCTACTAGCTTACAGGGGCACCTTTGCCACTTTGCACAATCAAAACAAGAATTGGTCACAAACGTATTTCCCGGTATTGCACAAAATTTTAGAAACCATGATTGATTAGGGGGGGAGGGGGGAAAGCTATCTTAGCTGGGAAAAATGCAGATGTACCGAATACCAATGTGACAATTTTGAATAACATTTCCGGGGAAATGTTTACCTACAAATCGGTTGTCTCTGTTACCAACCAAGACAATGTTGGTCCGTCCAAGTGGAATTTGGTGTACTAATTATTTTGCTTAGAAATATCTGCCAGCCACGACTTTGCAGTGGGACACTTTTAGTAGTCAAAAAAGTCATGAAAAATGTGATTGAAGCAAACATTTTAAAAGGAAAATATAAGGGCGAGGATGTACTGATACCACACATTCCTATGATTCCTCCAGATTTGTCGTTTGATTTTAAACGGCTTCAGTTTTGCATACGTTTTGCTTTTGTAATGATCCTGGTTTTTCGCACGGTCAATTACATGTATCATGTTAATAAACCAACTGCTATGTTCGTCTATACTGCGAATCAAACTCGATCGAAGAATGTCGAATATGTAAAAGAGTGTGAATAGAATAAGACGTTTTATATAAGCACACAAAAATATTGAATTGTGAAAAAGATAAAAATTAAAAAAAAACATAAAAACGACAAAAAGAAATTGTGTTCTTTCTGATTAATTTTCTTGAATGATTGAATTTTTTGGCGCACACAAAAAGAACGCTGCAGAATAAAAACTAACCACAAATGATTTGCAAAGCAGTCACGGGCACGCTAGTTATGTATAAACACTAATTATAAAAACAATACACACAGAAAATTTAGTTTTGATCATAAAACGGGGAGTTCCCATCCTATTTATTTCCATTATAGACATAGGCTACTAAGAATTCGTAAATTTATTCGACCTTTTTTTTAAATTTAATTAAATATGAAATAATCTTTTAACGGTCTTTTAAATAATTTAACGATTTTATTTTTCTCGATATTTCGCTTTCCTGTGGAAAGCTTCTTCAGGAAATTATTTTTTATATTTAACAAAAACAAAAAAATTGTTATAATTTTTTATATTTATATTTTTTATATTTTTTTCCACAGGAAAGCGAAATATCGAGAAAAATAAAATCGTTAAATTATTTAAAAGACCGTTAAAAGATTGTCATATTTAATTAAATTATTTATTATTATTATTTATAATTTATTTAAAAAATATTTGACTACAATAGAGCGAAAACAAAAAAAAAAACAAGAGGAAGAAGTAAATGAAAAATGTCAAAGTACTCAACGTACGTCAAAAGTTAAAACTTGGCCAACTTTCGTATTATGCGTTGACGGAGACGTATTGATTGTGACAACGCTGATAAGAAAACGTGTATTTTAACTTACTTGTCAGTTGAAAAATACAACGTATGACCCAGCCTTAACTGTAACACGCTTTTTGTAGTGTTGTATTTTGACAGTAAAATAATTTGACAGTAAAACCATGAAAATATTATTGTAGATATAAGCAAATTATAGTTTAGTATTTATAATTTCATGTAAATGCACAATTAATAAACTGCGTTAAAAAATTTTTTATTTTCACAAATCGATTGAAAACGTGTAAAACGGGGGACAGGTGTATACAGTTTATATAGTTCAAATCAACCTTCTCTCATTTTAAGTGTAAAGAAAACATTTACTGATTCAATTTCAATAGAAATGTTTCTTAGCGAAATTAAAGTATTATTTAAAACCAACTATATTTGTTCACCGCCAACCATATTTCATTATGGAGAACATCATATTTGTGACCAAGTTGTTTTATTGCGTGCAGCTTTAAAGACTAAATACTAAGAGAAACCCATGACTGATTACATTATTACGAAAAGGGCTTTTATAAAATGTATTTAACATCCTTCTCAATTGCATAGTTTTCTTTAGCATGTCTTCTAATTAAGGATAAATAATAAAAATTCAATATTTATGCTTGAAGGCCTTACAAAGAATATTAAAAAAAAAATTCTTTAAAAACCACAGGGAACTATTGAAATAATAAAATATTATAAAAAGTGTTAGTAAAGGGGACTGAATAAAGGAAAAGTAATGAAAATGATGTTGCTTTAATATTAACAAAAGAAAAATGTTTTTATTATTATTGTTGTTGCTTTCTTTTGTATTTTTCCACAAAACAAAAATAAACTAAAATATTTTAGTACGTGTAATGTTGCTCACCTTAATGTTTGTAGTCGTTATTATAGGGAGTATTTTTCATATGTTTAAGAGCAAATAGAAGACGTAGGGGAAAATATAACGATAAGGTATTGATACAGAAATATCCTGTGAAGCCTGTGGAAGAAAATTAAATTTAATTTAAAACATTTGTGCAAAAATATTGTCTTTGAAAAATTTTGAAATACACTCACTGTTAGAGGAGCAGGAACTTTCTTAGTTTTTCTGTTTTGAAAAAATTTTAGCATTAAAGAATTAAAATACGTTTTACTTTAGTTGTATAGTGGAAGTAGCAAGTTACTATTATAATATTTCAGCTTTATGAAACAAAATAGATATTTTTAAAAATTATTTTTATTTTTATTCGACCTTTTTTATTTTAATTTAATATGTATTGATCTTTTAAACGGTTTTTTTAATTAAATATTAAAATAACAAATTCTCTCTTATGAAATAATTATAACATATTATGTGTCTTTCGAATTAAGTACCTATAATTCTGCGCTAAATTGACTGTGTCTGTCTTGAAATTTATTCTCCTTACATTTGGTACATTAACAATTTCTGACATTTCTAACATATAACGTCTCTTATAGTTTTTTTATTTTTTTCTATATCTAATACTGATGTTTCATCAAACTTTGGATATTGATTATATTTCCTACAATGTGAAAATAAGGATGTCTTCCGTGTTAAAATATTTCTATATTTTTGGTCACATTTATGACCAGCTAATTTCGTTTCAAGTTTATTCTTTGTTGTCCCAATATAAACTTTGTCGCAGTTCACCTGGTCATTTCCTCCACATGGTATCCTGTATACTACATCAGATATTTCCATTTTTCCTATTTTATCCTTCATATTGCTAAATAATCTATTTAATGTGTTTTATGTTTTGTGTGCAATTATATATTTATCTGCGTCATATATTTTACACTTTCTTAATCTTTCTGATATTCCAGGAACATAAGTTAATGATTTATAAATTCTTGGCTCTGCCATAGAATTTCCTAAATTATGCCTATGATTATCATATTGTCTAATTAATCGGTTTGTTAATTCTACTGGAAAATTATTGTCATTAAGTATATTTCTTATTGTGTCCTTATTCTTCAACTGAAATTCTCTATCACTTATAGTTAATATTCTGTCTATCATATTTTTCGCCGTGTTTATTATCATTTTTCTCGGATGTTTGGAGTAAAAATTAATAAGTCTTCCAGAAGATTTTGGTTTTTTATACCAATCAAATACTAACTTATTTCTCTTTCTTATTATCAATATATCTAAATATAGAAGTTTAGATTCTAACTCTCTTTCAATCGTAAATTTAATATCCGGATGAAAACTATTCAATTCTGTCAAAATATCATCCACTGCATCTTCCGAAGTTATACAAAATAAATATTCTACATATTTTGTGATAATCTTCGGTTTTATATGCATTTTACTAATACATGAATTTAGTAATTCCTCCATCACAATATCAGCTATAATTGGAGGTGCTGGAGAGCCCATAGGGAGGCCCTCCTTCTGTTGATATATCCTATTATCAAATTGAAAATAGCTATTGTCTTCAATCCAAAACTTAAGAATACGTAAAAATAATTCCTTCTTAATATTCGTATTTTGTTCTATTATCTGCCATTTTTGCTCTATAATTCTCAAAGTTAAACCTACAGGAATACTTGGAAAAAGTGAAACTACATCAAATGAAAACAGTCTATCATTATCTTGTATATTTATTCTCTTGGCTTTGTCCTTAAATTCCAATGAATTTCTAATATTATATATCGATTGTCCTGTTATCACCTTAAGAATATTCGTTATATACTTGCACAGTCCGTAGGTCGGGGAATCAATGCAAGAGCAAATAGACCTTAAAGGAAAATTCTGTTTATAGCTCTTAGGTACTCCATATAGCTTTGGAGAATTTGATACATTTGTCTTAAGTCTATTTCTCTCCATAATTGAAATGATATATTTTTTAAAAAGTTCATCAACTAAAAAATTGTTTGTTTTTTGCAGTTTAGTAGTAGGATCCTTATTCAATATTGAGTATTTTGCAGAATCGTTAGGAATGTCATTTATTCTCGAATTATAATCGTCTCTGCTCATAGCAACAGTAACATTACCCTTGTCAACATTAACAACTAATATGTTCCTATTAGTACTCAAAATTTTTTTAGCGGTTTTTACTTTATCTAATATAAAAATATCCCTTGCAGTAGGTCTAATATTGCTAATGTGCCTATCAATCATCATTGTTAGTTTTGTCCGCGCTACTTTCTGATCCTCTTTTTCTTTTATAGTCTGAATCAAATCATCTCCTTCTGAAATTATCTTCATCATAGGAAAATTTTTCTTTTCAAGTGGCAATGCAAATTTCTGTCCTAGAGAAAAAATCCACTTAACATCTCCTGGAATATCTATGTTAGTCTTGTTAACAAACCAATCTTCATTAACTTTAATTCCTAATTCCTTTCTTTGAATATTAGAAAGTTTATTAAATTTCCTACTATGTCTTTCCTTAATCTTTTTTTTTTCAAAAATATGAGTTAATCCGTCTATATATTCTAATAATTCTGTTATCTCATCTAATATCAAATGTCCTTCCATATTATATACTAATATCTCTTTGTTCCTATTTAAAATTTTTAGTACGTCATGTTGTTTCCTAATTGCTAAATTCAACATTCTTCTGTGTAAATCTTTTGTGTACCTCTCAATAGTGTGTTGATAATTTGGAATTTCTTTAACATTAAAAATATTCACTAAATTTTTTGTGGAATTTCTAACGAATTTTGGTGTAATTCCAGTTTTCCCACATCTTATCAAAAATGCAATTGATGCTTTCATTCTTACAATTTTGTCCACGGTAGCCTTATATTTATTAATTATTGCTCCAATGGAATTGTTTTTCTTGAACTGCTTGTAGGACATCATGGAATTTGAATTTTGATTTTTCTACTTCTAATTATTCTCTTGCTGACACATCTGGTTTACAAAACTTTTTATCCAAATTGAAATGTACACTTTTTCGTGAATTGTTTTTTTCTTTTTGTTTGTTCTTTTTAAATTTTGATTTTTTTTATTATATTATTATTTGATTATTTTTATTTTTATTCGATCTTTTTTATTTTAATTAAATATGTACTGATATTTTAAAAATTTTATTTTTCAGTACACATTTTGAACATATTAAAATAAGTTTTTGTTTAATTGTGTAATAGAAGAAGAAAGTTCCTACTATGCTATTCCATCTTTATGAAACAGAATAGATATTCTTAAAAATGTTATCGTTCAGTTTATATTTATTCAAACATATTTCCGACTTTCGGTTTATAAAAGAATAATTGTATAAAAAAAAAACTTACTGTGGCAAATAATGCAATGTTGGCTAATGTTTGATTTGATATTAACACTTGAACCATCATTTGAAAATTCCATTTTTAATACATTTTTGTTGATGGTGTAAAATGTTATCGTGTTAGAATAACTCAGAGTGTAAACTATTCTACCTCTTCTCTATATCCTGACTCCATAAATATTCTTGTCATACATTTTAATGCTCTTCTTATTTACTCATGGTGAAATTTAATGTGACAACATTGAATAACCATAAATGGAATAAAAACAAATTTTGCTTCAAAAATGTTAAGAGCATCGTATATTGCCAGTGTCTCCACTACCCCAACAAAAAAAAAAAAACAAAAATAAAAATAACACTTGCAAGGAATTTTAAGGTAATAAACATTAAACTAATGTTGCGGTGATAAATTTATCCATTGAAGAAAGTTGTCACTACACGTTTTGCTTCTATATATTCCGTTGGTGCGCAAAACACCCCTTTTAGTGGATTGCAAAAAGAATTCATCTTTGTTTTTGTTTCGCATTAGTTGGCTTTGGAGCAAATTTCCTTAAACGACTTTGTTTACTTAATAAAAATGAAATTTTATTGCAGCATTCTTTACATGTTCTTTATTCACTTTGGGAGATAGAATTATGAAAACATTTATTATCCTTCTTTTAATTTTGTATTTTTGTTGCTGTTGTTGTTGTTTACTTTTATTATTTGGCTAATTCCTTTGACAATTTTTTACGCTATAGTGAAGGTAATTCAATATTAAGTTTAATTAAAAATTATGAAATAAAAAGCAAAAATATTTATCAAAGTAATGATGAATGCAAGAACGTTATAGAAAGAGGAAACAAAAAGCATTTACAAATATTCTCACTATTGACATCATGTCGACAATAAAGATATTTTTCATTTTCATATAGAAATCTCATAGAATGACCTCAGTATTTTAATAAACAAAATATTATTTGATATATTGTTTTTAGTAGTTTTAATAAATTAATAAATTTTCATTAAATTTATAATATTTTTACCAAAACTGTTCCTCCTTCCAATTGATCTTAAACTAAAAATTACTTAAAAAGAGTTTTAAATGAAGATCAAATAATTTCCCAAATAAGTACATAATCATTGTTATTTTGTAATGCCGGAAGGATGAAAAGTATTGGCATAATTTTAAAAAGGTCAGATTTGTGCATATCTCTTAAGCCTTGAGTGGCGATACTCAAAAAGTATTGAATGTCAAAATTCTTTCCTTTGTGTTTTAAACAAATAAATTAAAAAAATTGGTGACCATGTAAAAGCTAAAGAGCTAAAGTCCTTGTTTAGCTTGTTCCTAAGCTTTTCTAAGCACTTTAAAGAGTGTGTGTATCGCTAATAATATTAAAATCGAACTCAATTTAAAAGTTACAAATAGAATAAATGTCCACGCGAGGCTTTAAAACAAAGTTGCCTTTACCAACTCTTCTAATAGACCTATGTAATAATTATTTATTCTTTTTATTATTTGGAGCCTCCGAGAGGTGTTTTGGATATATTCTCTGATATTCAATCGTGATCTTTTGTTTTATAACAAGCAGATATCCTTGCAACTACCAACGTGTTGCAACAATTATAAGTTAAGTTTTCTCTATATTATTTTCATTTCTGCTATAATTTCTTTGATGGAAGTATAATATCGAGTTTTCCAACAAGAAGTTTATTTTTCAATTGTGGCAACACCAGCAGCATGACAGTTTTGACATTTAGATTTTTCACGTATTCATAGTAAATGCACTGGAAATTCTTATGAAAACTGCATTAAAATAATTAAAATCCACTATGAACATGGTCGTTCTGTTAAAGTTACATTTCGTAAAGTTCGTGATATTTTCGGACAACATAATCACCTTTCAGAAACCGCTACTATTGCTCGTAAATTTGAGTCGACAGACTCGATACACAATGTGCGAATACCAGCGCGTGTTCGGCCGCGTCGTTTAACTGAAAACATCGCAGCTGTGATCCACAGTATTGAAGCAGATCCAAATTTGTCAATTCCTCGACGTTCTCAACAATTGGGGTTATCCAAAACCACCACATGGCGAATTTTGCGTAAGGATTAAATTTTGAAGCCTTGCAATATTCAACTGGTGCAGGAATTTAAGTCGGATTATTCAAATCGCCGCAGATTCGCTCATTTCATTCAGAAAAAAAAATCATTTTATAGACATAGCACGTTTCCACTTGTCAGGGTATGTCAGCAAGCAAAATTGAGGTATTTGGGCTTCTGCAAATCCTAGAGAAGCCTTTGAATTTGTTCTGGAGGGGTGATTGATAATAAATTAATTTTGGCCAATTAGTTACGACGTGGTCATCACTGCGATGTGATTTCAACAGTATGGTGCCACATGTCGAACAGAACAATCAATTTATTGCAAACCAATTTTCCTGATCGCATAATTTCACGACAATCAGCAGTTAAGTTGCCAGTCAAACTGTGTGGTTTAACACCACTGGATTATTTTTTGTTACGCTGTGTTAAGGATCCGTGATGTTAATCATGAAATAGCACCGCCATTTTGCCAAAAAGTGATGAAAGAGTTGACATCTGTCAGTGTGGTTGTGGTAGATATATTCCAGATATCATTTTACACTCATAATTGCCGAACTTTTCTCTTCGTAATACAATAAAAATTTCAATATTTTCAATATAAATTTTTTGTTTTAGAAAACCAACTCCTTTAAAAAACTCTATTGATTTAATTCTTAAATTTAGAGGACTGCTATTATGATGTTATAAAATTGAAAAGCTAATTTCCGTAGAATACTTCAAAGTGACACAAAGATGGAAATAAAAATAATAAATTGCATTCGTAGCTTAATCGATGCTTTGCAGAAAGTAATTTCAAATATGTGCGTGTCGATTAATAAAGGGTATAACGAATAACACAGTGTTAAAAAATTGAATGAAATAGAAAAACCTGGGACCGGATATTATTTTTCTTGTAGGGCTTATCGAGTAAAACAAGATTCCAATAGTGAAATATGCCGGAAACCTCCAAAATCCGGATTTACGGTTAAAAACCCGGTTTTTGCACCTTTGCGCACTTATAAGCCTGTAACTTTGTTTATAATGATCCGATTTTCCGTAATCCGTAAATCCGGATTTTGGAGGTGTCCGGCATATTTCACTATTGGAATCTTGTTTTACTCGATAAGCCCTACAAGAAAACTTATATCCAGTCCCAGGTTTTGTGGACTGTCGTACCGTGTAAGCTTTGTGTGTGGATTTCGCCTCCTTTAGCTATTATATGAAGGGTGTTTTTTTTATAGAGGTATTAAACTTTAAAGTGGACTACAACCAAAATTAATGTTTTTTAATTAATATGAAATTTATGTCATTCTAAAGACGGAGATAATTCGACGTAGTCTAATCTGGAGAGAGGTCCAATTTTCGGTGGCTTTTTCGAAAATTTGTGGCTGTATATTGGTAATAATGCGACGAATATTGTTCTCCAACTAATCAATCCTTTCGAGCTTATCGGCGCGTAGGCTAGTCACTTCGCATAACCTCACAGAAATGCTGTGCAGGCGTCAGCGTATTCGTATTGAAAATGTCAAACCAAACTAATCATATATCACTTGACAGCTTTCAAAATAGCTGCCAGTTAAAAAGTGTTGCCAACTTAAATTTCTACATCTCAATAAAGAACTCCTCTTATAAAGGATATTTGATTGTACCATGATATTTGGCACTGTTCAAGGTTCGCACAGTGTTTTATTCTAGCTGCCCCTGTAGGCTAGTAGGTAGTGTACTAGCTTATCAGTCTTGGGGTTGTGGGTTCGATTTCCACCAAAGACCTTGGCTGTTTTCACTACAAAAAAAAAATAAAAATGAACTGTTGGTGGGTCTGCTCAGTGATGAAGGCATGGTCACTGGTCACTGTGCTGTCTTATACGACAGTTAAATTCCAATAACATGGGCCTTCTAGAAATGAAAGCTGCCCCGGTAGGCTAGTAGGTAGTGTACTTAGCCTACTAATCTAGAAAAAGAAAATAAGAACTTGAAGGCTATGTAACTATCCTTCTCCTTTCCCCATCTGTCTCATCTCTTCTCTATCCCTTTTCTATGGAACGTAGAACGCTTGTGACTAATACACATTGGTGCCTTAAGTGCTACTTTTCTTTAAAAAAAATTTGGAAACAAGGTGTTTAATTTAGCACCTTTAAAAAATTTGGAAAACCTTTGAAAAATACCATAATTTATTTAATGTTGATTTCAAAGGAAATTCTTATTCCTAATTAAGTTTGCCCTTTTGTTTTTCTTTTTTACCCTGTGCTTATTATGAAGAGTTTAAAATACTTAACTTTTTTCTTTTTAATAATTTTAGAAGACTTTGAATCATAATTTTAATTAAATAATGCACAAATAAATGCATCGTTTACAAACGATTTATTAAATAAATTTTAATTAATTTTTCTCTTTGTGCTTCTTTTTTGCTATCTCGACTTAACTTGATTGAACTTTTAATAAAGAAGCCTTAATTGAAAATTTATAAAACTTAATAAAGGAAATAATTATTTTGGACAAATGAAACAAACAAAATAAAACAAATCGATTGTTGTTATTGTGCTTTTGAGAAAATTTTCATTCAATTGTAACTGATTATAAGTTTTCAATGAGAATATTACTTAGAATTCGCTAAAAACATATAGAGGATTATAGAAATATTGTTGCCATCATCACACCACAAGTAGTTTAAACAATATTACTTGCACACATATTTATTAGGGGATTCAGTTATTGGAGTTTCTGTGTAAAATATTTACACAGTTAAGGTAAGATTCAGTCTGCATTTCAAGCGATTTGAGTGAAATTATATTATATCGCGAAGTATAGAAAAAATATATAAACTTATGTAAAGATTTTACTACTAGAACGTTATTATGCAGGATTGCATTTAAATGTCAGAGTTGCATCAGTTATGAAACAATTTTTGCCCCGAAAAAATAAGCCAAAACAAATGAAATAGTAGCACGAGCTTCTTATATCCTGACTAGAATATGACCGGTTTCAAAACCCTCCCATCATGTGCCGTGCCTCAAACCTCAAAGTTGCAGTTGTGATTGGTTATATAGCTAACAAGTTTACTACCGAGCACATGATTGGTTTCTTTTGTTTTTTTTTTTGCCTGGGTTCATATCCTAACCACTGACAATTTATTACATATTACTCTAAAGAATAACATCTTTGGCGATTTAGAATATAATGTAAATGGCTCTACCAGCTCCAAGGCTATACAACTCATATTTATTACTATATGCGCTGCAAGACTTTAGAAATAGAAATATTCACCCGCTGAAAATTAAGCATTCAATTTATCACACTTCAATCAACCATTTCTTTCCAAAGACGGTGATAAAATTTATCAAAAACCATAAAAAACTCAAAATAGACTCGAGCGTGATTAACAACTGTAATCCTCCAAAAATTCAAGGTATCAGATTTTTCAACAAGAAGTTTGTTTTCCAATTGTGGCAACAAAGACAGCATGATAGTTTTGACATTTATTTTTTTGACGTATGCGAAGTAGATGTATTGGCAATTGTTACAATGAATTTAATTTCGCATTAAAATAAACAAAATTCACTAGGTGGTTGTGTTGTATTTTCGGCTAACTTAATCGTACTACTGAGACCGCTAATAAGAATTTGGTCGTTAAATTTGGGTTTACGGGCTTGATACAAAATGCGCAAATACTAAAGCCTGCTCGAGCGAGTCGTTCAGCTGAAAACATCGCAGCCGTGAGTCACATTGTTGAAGCAGATACAAATTTGTCAATTCCTCGACGTTCTCAAGAATTTGGGTTATCCAAAACCATTATTTCGCGAATTTTGCGTAAGGATTTGATTTTGAAGTTTTACAAGGTTCAACTGGTGGAAAAAATTAAGGCTTACCAACAGGCTTGTTTTCTTGAAAAAAAATCATTTTTTCAGACGAAACCAGCCCATCTTCACTTATCGGGGTATTAAGTGATAAGATTTACATCTGCACCTGGCAGTGAGCCTTAATCAGATGGTGGTCATACCACTGTGAGTGAAAAGCAGCGCCACTCATGCCCTAGGAGGCCGAAGTCTGATTCTAGCAACAGGTTCTTCCTAGTAGCAATTTCAATGATTCCAGAGCAGGGCTGCAAACCTCCACTCCTTGCTAAAGATTTAGAGACTATCCAACTCCTGTCCAGAACACCTGTCTAGCATGCTCACTGGATCTAGGATCATACGACAAGGTAGGTGTTATTAAAAGTGAAATGATCCTGGCCACCATATAAAACTAAACTTGTTAGGGTATTACGTGATAAGATTTACATCTACGCCTGGCTATGGAGCCTTAATCAGATGGTGGTCATACCACTGGCAATGAAAAGCAAACGTCATTCACGCCCTAGGAAGCCGAAGACTAATTCTAGCAACAGGTCCTTCCTAGTAGCAATTTCAATGATTCCAGAGCAGGGCTGCAAACCACTACTCCTTGCTGCAGAGCTGGAGACTATCCAATTCCTGTCTAGAACACATGACTAGCATGCTTACTGGATCTGGATCGTTCCACCAGGTAGGTGTTATTAAAGGTGAAATGAACCTGGCCACTGTAGAAAACGGACCTGTCTGTTATGGGGCCGCGAAACCACAACCACCGCGATACTCCCGAAGGGCCAACCTCAATAATCAGTCAGAGAAACAGCTAAATGCATAAAGAGCAAATAGCGGAAACTCTGCGGGCTAATGATTCCCGTGGAAATAACGTGGAGTTCCCAGTTGACCCCTGCTGACTTCAGGGGACTGAAATCCCTTTTTTTTCCCCAGTTGCACAGGTCTAGATAGTCGAAGTTCTATAAAGACCACATAATGTGCCCCCGGGGGGCTTGTTAGGGTATGTCAACGAGCAAAATTGCCGCATTTGGACTTCTGAAAATCATCGAGGGATTAGGATTGCATACTCAACGTACCACTGTGTGGTACGCTATGTGGTCTGGAGGCTTGATTGGGCCGTTTTATTAGAAGATGAGGCTGGGAATGTGGTAACTGTCAATAGATTACGCTATCGCGAGATGCTAACAACTCAATTTTGGCCTATTATTCACGACGTGACATGTGGTTTCAACAGGACGGTGTCACACAGCCAATGAAACGATCAATTTATTGCAAACCAAATTTCCCGATCGCATAATATCACAACAATCAGCAGTTAAGTGTCTGCTCAGATCATATGATTTAACACTATTGTATTATTTTTGGTGGGGCTATGTTGAGAACAGAGTCTATGCGAAGCCAATAGAATCGATTTCAGCCTTAAAACTAAAAATCCGCGATGTGATTAAGGAAATAGGAAACCTTTTTGGTAAAAGGTGATTAAAAACTTTGATGAAAGAATCGACATCTGTCAGCGCGGTCGTTATGGACATTTGCCAAAAATCATTTTTCATTCATAATTCCCGAACTATTCTCTTCATTAAACAGTAAAAATTTGAATTATCTTAATCTAAATTTTTCATTTCATTTTCTTTACTTGAATTCTCTTATATTTCTTAAAACTCGTTATCGTAAGAAAATTTTAATTAATTTTGTTTCGAAAAAAAAAAACTACACAAGTGTACACCGAAAAAAATCTTTTCTAAAAATAGAAGTAAATCGATCAATGTATTTGTAATTTCATACGAATTTTCGTTATAAATATTTTAAACTGTTATCAAATAACGAGTAATTAATCGAGTAATTAACCGTTTACCCTTATTTTTTTACTTTTATTGAGTTGTAATTGTAAACTGGTTTGTATTAATGTACAAATGATTATTTTCCAAGTTTAGTTCAGGCATTAGCAAGGTACTTAAAACCCTGCAGTACTGGAGATTTATCGACATCTCTGTAATTTCGTTAAGTAAAAGAGATTTGCTACTGATACGATTTGTAACTGATAAGTCTTATGCTTGTGTATGGAATTATCAATCTTTCAGCTGTTTAATAATATAATTCGTATATATCGAGGCTTAAGTTTATGGGCTGGATAAATTAGTACAGTTCTTTATTATCCGAACTACAGGTATTTACACAAAAACATATTTGTATGCGTATGAGCATAATTCTATTGCATGTAATTTTATGCATAGTAAGCTCTTAAGTATTATTTGTCATTTTCCAATTTCTAATTTTAATTGAACAAAATAATTAATTGCATTACGTATTCAAGCTTAAATTATCGTTTGATTTCTAGAACACATACATTAACGTACAAAATACATATGTACGTACATCCCCAGCGGTTCGTGTAGGTTGACTTTGAGAATTCACTGGTAAGAATTCTTAATACTTACTTCTCATTGCTATGACTCTTGTAATATATAAGAAGTACATGTAAGAGAAAAAGTTTAAGAAAAATTATTGTCATCTGTTCAAATTTACTTTATACAAATTTTTTCTAACTAACAAGCCGTTGTTATAAAATAAATCAATTTTTCATATGTCCGGTTGGGTTTTGTTTGTGTGATTGAGTATTTGTAGCATGTAAATAAATGTATATTCAATTAATTAAAAATCTATAGAATAAGTTTTATTTTTATAGAAAATTATTATTTATACATTTTTAATTATGTGTGCATTTATCAATACATAATTAAATAATTAAAATATTACAAAGAGACAATAGAGTTAAGTTTAAAGTTTCATTTAAAAACACTATGGTACAAAATATTTTTTCAAATCAAAATTATTATAAAAAATTGTTATAACAAACAAAATTTCAATTGCTCTTCCAAAAAGTTCGACATTTGAATAGATTTGCGTGATAAGATTTACATTTGCACCTAGCCGTGTGAGCCAATATCAGATGGTGGATCATTACCATTGTGAATGAAATGTAGCGTCATCACGCCCTAGAATGCCTTCGGATATGTATATCTTCCGGTCACTCCTAGTTGCAACTTCAAAAGTCCGGAGCAGGCCGCAGTCTTCACCCTTGCTTAAGAGTTGGAGACTATCCAACTCCTGATACAGAACGCATGCAGCTTAATATAATTAAGAACACGACGGCATTCATACTAACTGGACCTGGACCATTCATTGTGGTCATTGTGAATGATGCGACCCACAAACTCAAACGAGTGCCCCAAAGCCACCACTGTACTCCCAAAGGGCCTACCTCAATAATCAGTCAGAGAATAGCTAAATGCCTAAAGAGACAAATAGCGGAACTCTGCGAGCCACTGATTCTCGTGGAAATATATTGGATTGTCCAGGTGACTCCTACTAGCCTTGAAGGGCACTGGGCTCCCTTTTACCCCCGCAAGACACAAGTCTTGATGATTGTGTGATCCATAAAGAGTTGTAATGTGCCCCCGGGGGGGGGGGGGGTGATGTTTTGAATAGATATTCAATATATTACAAAAAAATTTTAATAACTTTTGGATATTTACGTTAATTCGTGCCAGATTCCTTGTCTGGATTTGTTCCGCCAGCAAATGCAATACTGTTGTCTTTCCTTCCCGTCAAAATAAACTAGCGGCATTTATGCATATGATACACAGACTTAAGATAATCCTACTTACCCCAGATATATACAACAAAGAACTCAACACAATTTAAACCATACTATCGACACACTTCTTAAACAATATAACACTAAAAGCAGGAATAAAAAAGACAAAGAGCAATGCACACAACACGGCGTTACTATATCCTAGCAAAAAAGGACGATGACTAGACATTCTTCAATACATGGAAATCTACAAAACAAAACCTTTCAACAGCAACTTTATAAACGAATAGGTAAACACGACTTAAGATACAATTTTCCCAACAATAAAATTACTCATACACTCCAACAAACGATAAACACCTCTCAGACAGAAACACGTATCTGAATAATAAATTAATAAAATAAATTAAATTAGCGCCACTTGAAATGCCAGGTGGCGGGATAGTGTGATCCGTTTTACATCCGCGCCTGGCTATGTAGCCTTAATCAGATGGTGGACAAACCACGATTTTATAATTTGGAACGTCATACAGGCGTCCTAGGAAGCCGAAGACATAATTCTAAGAACCACCTAGTTGCAACTTTAATGATTCCAGGGCAGGGCTGCAAACCATCACACCTTGCTCAAGAGTTGGAGACTTTCCTACTCCTGTCCAGAACACATGTCTACCATGCTCACTGGACTGGATCATTCACTTTGCGTGTCAGTATCAGTGAGATGATCCAGGCCACCATAATAACCATTATACTGTTATGGGGCCGCGAAACCACAACCACCACGATACTCCCATATAGGGGCCAATCTCAATGAGAACTTTCAAATGTCTAAAGAGACAAATAATGAACTCTGCGGGCCACTGATCCCCGTGGAAATAAAGTAGAGCTTCCAGTTGACTCTCTGCCTGTCTTCAGGGGACTGGGTTCTCTTTTTCCCCAATTGCACTGTGTCTAGATAGTGGAATTCTATAAAGACCATATTTATATGCCCCTGGGGGACCAGGTGGCGGGATTTCTACAGTGTTCGGGCTTGAGAATGATGTCATCGCATCAAAAGCGCTTGCCGTTTTCATACCGAACAAAAAGCCCGCATAAACGGCAAGGAATGACAACAGTTTTCTTTAGTAATCATCATATATATTTACTGTTGCTTTTTGCCAACCTTCGAATTAACAACAAATGAAAATTTAATTTTTTTATAACCGAAATAAAATATAATATTGTTACGAAGATTATTTATTAAGTTTTAAAAGAAAATAACTAATTGTGAAAATGTAAACGAAAAGTTTATTGAGAAATTCTATACAGACAAGACAACAACTAGTTTATAAGAAATTCTACCGAATAAGTTAACAATAGAAAATAAAAATAACTAACACAAAACAAAAATAAAACACACAGCCAAGCAGGCGCCTAAACGTTAAGAACAACAATGATAATAACAACAACAATGTGGGGTAATTTAGAATAAAATAAAATAGTATGTGCGAGAAGCACTATTTGCTGATCAAATGGATGGATTCTAGTTGTGTCATTAGTGAGTAGAGAAAACAAAGTTACCATGGTGTTTGTTTTGTGTGCTGGAAAAGGAAATAAATCGTTTAACTTAATTTAAAACTCTAAAAAACTATGTTATTATCTTGCAATAAAAGAACTCAAAATGACAAAACGTTTATTAACAGGAATAAATGTAACAATACACAACAACACACTATGAAAGTAAAACAGCAACTACTGTGATGTGACGATAAAAGTATGTGAAATAAAATAAAATTGCCCCTTGTTGTTTAACCAATGATTAGCAGCAAGCAAGAGTAGCCTAAATTTGCTTTACTTCATATTGATACGCGGGAATTTTAATAAAGTTTTTACTTAAATTTCAATATTTTTTTGACCAAAAAAAATTGGCACTAAAATTATTGTCCCAAACTTGAGATAACGCTAAAATATGTAATTTCATACTAATGTCGATTGATATGTGCATTCAAATTGTCATACAGTTACTAAAAGGCATTATTATATTTTAAATCTTTATTTATTTATATTTTAAAACCTTGAAATGAATTCAAATAATAATAATAAAATGCTAAATTTCTCTAATAAACCTCGTATGACTAATTAATTACTTTAAAAGGACTAAGCCCGCTTAAATGACAAAATTATTTGCGGTATCAGCATAAAATATTAATTCAATTAACAAACATATTCTATCCCACAGGTCTGCTATGATTTTAATCAATTTAATCCGCAATATATTTTTTTTTTTTAGAAAATTTATAATTTTTAAAGGCAAATAAATATTATTTCCAGCTAAATAAATTTCATTTTTGATTATTTCTATACATTTCATTGGAACATAATTACCACCCAACCTTACGCACATCTATAGCAGGAGCGGGCCCACAAAATATTAATTAGTCCAAAACACACAGAAGCAAAAAAAAAAAAACAAAACAGAAAATAAAAACGAAAAAAAGATGCTTAACCAGAGGGAATTGATTTTGATAATTTGTCAAGATATTTATTAATTTATGCGTTATTGCCTATTGATAATATTATTGCTACTTATTATTTTTTTTTTGTAGGTGTCATTGTAATTATTTCAATTTGTGTTTATTTCTCTTTGTGGCTTGACGCTTAAGGATGAAGTGAATTCATAAGTTGGAAAAAGAAAAGAAAAATATCTTTTCTATAAATGCTATTATTATAGCAGAGTCTTTCTGTTGTGGCAGCATATATCGGCTTTTTCAACAAGAAGTTTGCTTTTCAATTGTGGCAACACCAACATTTAGTTTATTGACGTATTTGTAGTAGATGCATTGGGAATTGTTACAGTGAATTAAATTTTGCATGAAAATCGGATTAAAATAATTAAAATCCTCTACAAAAATGGTGGTCCTGTTAAAGTTACATTTCGTAAAATTCGTGATATTTTCGAATAACATAATCATCCTTTTGAAATCGGTATTAAGAATTTAGTTGTTGTTAAATTTGTGCGAACACCAACGCATTCTCGATCGAGTCACGCAGCCGTGAGCCGCTTATGAACAGTGTTGGAATAGATCAAAATTTGTTAATTCCTCAACATTCTCAACAAATGGAATTAACCAAAAATCTTCGTCTTTGAAGCCTTACAAGGTTCAACTGGTGCTGGAATTGAAGCCGACCGATCTTTCAAATCGCCATAGACGCGCTAAATTCATTCAGGAAACCAGCTGGTTAAAAACATCACTTTTGCAGACGAAGCCCATTTTAACCTGCCAAACAAAATTGCCGCATTTGGGTTTCTGAAAATCCTAGGGCGATTATTTAAAAGCATTTGACTGCTCAACGTGTCACTGTGTTGTGCGCTATCTGGTCTGGAAGCGTGATTGGGTCGTATTTTTTGAAGATGAACGTCCTTCTGAGATGGCTATTTAAATTTAAGTCGACAGGCTCAATACAAAATGTTCAAACACCAACACGTGTTCGACCAGATCGTTGAACTGAGAACATCGCAGCCGTGAGGCACACTGTAGAAGCAGATCTAAATTTTTCAATACCTTGACGTTCTCAACAATTGGGATTATTCAAAACCAACACATGGCGAATTTTGCGTAGGGATTTGACTTTTAAGCCTTATAAGGTTCAATTGATGCAGGAATTGGAGCCGACCGACCATTCATATTGCCGTATATTCACTCAATTCATTCAGGAACAACCGACTAGTTTTTCTGAAAAAATAATTTTTTCCGATGAAGCCCATTTTCACTTGTCAGGGTATGTCTACAAGCAAAATTGACGCATTTGGGCTTCTGAAAATTCTAAAGCGATTACTGAAAAGACTTTGACTGAACAACGTGTTACTCTATGGTGCACTATGTGATCTGGAGGCATTATTTGGCCGTTTTCTGCGAAGATGAGGGTGGAGCTGCGGTAGCGGTCAATGAATATCGTTATCGCGAGGTGCCAACAACTCAATTGACGACATGGATATAACTGATATGTGGTTTCAACAGAACGGTGCCATATATCACACAGCCAATGAAATGATCAATTTATTGCAAACCAAATTTCTCGATCCCACAATTTTGCGACAATCAGCATTTAAGTGGCCAGCCAGATCGTGTGATTTAACACCACTGGACTATTGTTTGTAGGGATATGTTAAGGACAGGGTCTTTACGGAGCCAATCGATTGATTTCAGCCTTAAAACTCAAAATGCGTGATGTGATTAATGAAATCATACCGCAATTTTGCGTAAATTGTATAAAAAGTTTGATGAAAGAATCGACATCGGTCAGCGTGGTCGACGTGGTAGACATTTGCCAGATATAATTTTTCATTCATTTCATGGCGAACTGTTTTCTACCTAATACAGTAAAATTTTAACTCATCTTAATCTTAAATAAAAAAAAAAATTCCATTTATTAATAATTGTTGTTATTAAAATTGATTTTCCTGAAGAAGCTTTCAATAGGAAAGTGAAATATTGAAAAAATATATATTGTTCAATTAATTAAAAAAGACCGTTAAAAAGAATAACAGATATTTATTTAAGATAGAAAAAGGTTGTTTAAAAAAATAAAAAAATTCATCTAAATCAAAATTTTTTTGTTTTATTTTGTTTTAGAAAATAAACTTCTTTTTGAAATACCTTTTATATGTGGTTGATCTTTTGGACAATGTTTGTTGTTTAATTTAATATTCAGCTAAATAAAATAGAAAAATTTTCTAACAAAAAAATCCTTAAATTGTTGTCTTACTTTTAATATTTGCACTAACATATCGCACCCTAAATACAAAAGGGTCACAACTCAAAATTTAAAAAAACTGATTGTTTTCCCCCATAAATTAATTCAGTGTACACATTTCTAACTACTGCAAAAAATCCTTTCACATCACTATCTTCTTTAACTAGAAAAATACAGTTATGTCTATTTTTGTGTTAAGTGTGATGCTTCTGCACGATGAACTAAAGAGAATTATTTTGAGTTGCGAAAATTTTAGTATTTTGAGTTGTGACCCATTTGTATTTAGGGTGCGATATGTGCTCTTTACTATATTTGTCAAAACGACCTTTTAAGTTACAAAATCAATCATTATAGTTGTTAAGATATTTGAAAGACCAACCAATTAAAACATCAACACTAAATCCGTAATTTCCCCAAATCCAAATAAGGCAAATACGCTGGCTCATAAATAATTCCGGTTAATTTGCATTATGATGGATTGATTTAGAAATAGAATTAATACGAATTCGCTTGTAAGTATGTGTGTCAATTTGCATTAAATATTGTTGTTGCTAATTGTGACACAAAAAAAAGAAATAATAAAATAAAAATATAAAAAAAACAACCAAAAGAAAAGTAAAAGAAATTAATGTATTTAATTAAAACCAAAATGACTACTTAAGGTGCTAATCTGATTAATTTCTATGGCCAGGTAATGTATTACATTAATTGGGTTATTTGTTGTTTTACATTAATACAATATCAGCAATTTGCTTAAATGTTTACGCTGCTTTATAAAGAGAATTTTTTTAAGGGACCAATAAAAGTTATTTATTTTCATAACACTTTAATTAATTAGTTCGACATAATTTATTATTTATTTTCATTTTGTAAATTTTTCATTAAACACTCTATTTCTGGAATAATTTTTAATTTAATTTGTGCTAGATTTCTTTAAAAATAAATGTTCTCATCAAATATTTATTATTCACACATTCCATATGGCCATTTCACTTGTGCTCCTATAGCTCATCGGTGGATTTAAGGCCAAATTTTGTGTAGAAAATAAGACTCTTCATAATTGTCCTAAAAAAATGTTCAAGGTTTTTATATTTCTATAAAAAAATTTCATCAGACATAATTATTCTATAAAAATAATTTTTCTTCAAAAATACTGTTTTCTATAAAAAATTTTATCAGTCATAATTTTGTATAAAAAATTTTCTTAAGTTATAATTTTTCTAAAAAGAAATTTTTATCGACCAAAATTTTTTTATAAAAAAATTTCATCGGTCATAATTTTTCTAAAGAAAATTTCATCAGTCATACTTTTACTATACAACAAATTTATTAGTTATACATTTCTTATAAATATTCTTTACCAGTCATATTTGTTCTATAAACAAATTTTTTTTAGTTATAATGTTTCTATAAAAAATCTTCAAACATATTTAATCTATAAAAATAATTTTTCTACAAAAATATTGTTTTTTACAAAAAGTTTTATCAGTTATTCTTTTACGTTAAAAATTACCATGAGTTATAATTTTTAAAAACAGCAAATTTAGTCGACCATAATTTTTCTATAGAAAAAATTCATTAGCCATAATTTTTTCCATAAAAATACTGTTTTCTACAAAAAATATTATCAGTCAAATTTTTTATAAATAATTTTCATCAGTCATAATTTTTTTAAAAAGTAATTTTTAACGACCATAATTTTTCTATAAAAAATTTTCATGTCTTAATTTTTCTAAAAAAAAATCATCAGTCCTACCTACTTTTGCTATAAAATCTATTAGCCATAATTTTTCCATTAATATTTTTCATCAGTCAGAATTGTTAAATACACAAATTTTTAGCAGTTGTAATGTTTCTTTAAAAAAATTTCATCAGATATAATTTTCCTATAAAATAATTAGTAAATAATTAAAAAATACTTTTTTTTTAGAAAAGTACTTTTTCTACAAAAAGTTTTATGAGTCATAATTGTGTTTAAAAAATGTTCATCAAATAAGGAAGAAAAACTGAATGCTTTAATTTAAATAAAAAAAATTCTGGTGAATAAATAAATTATTTTAAACATAGTTCTAAAAAAGTGTAAGAAATTAAAGTTGTAGTTTCCGAAATACCTCGCCCTGCAATGGTTTCGATTAGGCGAATCAGCCACGAACAAAGCAAAGACAATAAAATCGATTGATCAGAATTTTGTTTTGGTAATTCAGTCATAGAAAAAACAACAATAAATTAAATATGAGGAAATCCAGGAAAATCACTCTCATATCAAGCATCAGTCGATATAATCCTCCACTCAGAGGATGACCCTTACACATGCAATGCAATGTGGCGGAACTAGGAAATCCGGTTATGGAAGGAGGAAAGAGGGAGTAGTGTTTGTGGAGTTTCAATTTGAAGTTTCCTACATTGCAAGTGACAGGCAAGTTTTGGAGGAAGTTTACTCTGCTAAAAAGCGAATTTTTCCTGTATTGCGTAGTGCAATTTACTAATCAATCACAAATGGACATCCATTTGTGATTGATGTCTCAACAAATATCCAGTTAAATGCAAAAAATTGCGAGTTTTGCGAGTTCCCTAATTTCATTAGAGCATAATTAAAACGCTGATGCTCCAGAGAATCAATAGAATTGAATACCCTACTGTCGGCAAAGAGGTTGTTGGCCCTCTGCTGTACACGCTCGAGCATTTCCAAAATAGACTTTGGAGCGTCGGCTCATACATGAGAGTTGTATTCCATTTTTGGACGGATAAAGGTGGTATACATTGTACGGAATCAGATGGATTAAAGTATTTCTTACACCGTTTCAGAAAGCCGAGGCACTTGAAAGCGTCTTTAGAATATTTGTGTATATTTTCCGACGGGGCTTAATTAATTTTTATTTGGGTTCGGTCTTCCGTCGACCCTCGTCAAATTTAGAAACCTGAAAACTGTGTTTAGTCCATCAAACATCACATTGAATTTTCATGCCAAAAACATCAAGAGCTTCCGATTCCGTAATACTTATAACAGATCCAGTACTATTACCGAACACAAATCTATGCGTAAGCATGCAACATTGCGTCTTTCGAATATTAAAATCTACTCTATTTACACGACCCCATTCCGAGATTGTTGAGAGATCGTCATTGAGCGTATCATTCATGTTCCGCATTTTAACACTCACCTCCAACAGATCCGGTCTATTATTAAATGAATACGAATAACAAATGGCGCTGTCATCTGCGAAAGAGTATATAGGGTTGAAAGTTTTGCAAAAAAGGTCATTTAGAAAAATAAGAAAAAGGGAAGAAGAAAGAGTGGAGACTTGCGGTAGTCCTGAATTAATATTGAACTTGTCTGATGAAATCCCATTTATAACAACTCGTATAGTGTGATTTTTGAGAAAACTCAATATCCATCTGGAGAAATTATCACCGACACCAAAAGAACCAAGTTTTGACAGAAGTGCATCATGGCACACACTGTCAAACGTCTTGAAAATATCTATATTTACTACCTTACTCTCTGAAATATAGCGTTGCACGACTGTTCCGATAGGAAAGCCAGCAAGTCATCCGCAGAGCGCCCTCTACGGAAACCATACTGTCGGCCGCTAAGTAACCTGTAGGCTAGTAGGTAGTGTACTAGCTTGTAAATATGGGGGTTGTGGGTTCGATTCCCAACGAAGATCTTGGTTTTTTTCACTACAAAAATAAAAATTAACTGTCGGTGGGACTGCTCAGAGATGAAGGCAAAGTCACTGTTCGCTGGGCTGTCTTATATACGGCAGTTCCGACTATCCTTCTACTTTCACCACCTGTTTCATCTATTCTCTATCCCTTTCCTAAAGAATGTAACACGGTACTTGACTAAATAGGCATTGTTGCCTGAAGTGCTACTACTCTTACAAAAAAAAACCTGTTGTGCTCCAGGTGTCTCAGAATATGAAAATTAATCATACTTTCCATCACCTTAGAAAATGCAGAATAATTGCAATTGGGCGGTAATTTTCAGGGTTGTTAGCCTCACCCATTTTAGGGATCGGCGTTACAATACCAATCTTCCAACATTATACAATGTTCTGAAGAGGGCTTCTATCGGGCGCACTACCGTTGAAGAGCAAAGGAAAAATTTAATATTTGGGTTTTGACTTCTTCAAACGAATTTCTTAGTCGATTATTTTTATCCTGAAGAAGCTGAATAAAACTGTAAGGACACAGGCATACAAGTCAACTTCAAAATTTATTTTGCTTAAATTGCCATTTTGTATTATCCTCTTCTTTTTAATCTGTAATTTGTCTTTTAATTATTTTTACCACCTCTGCAAAATTGTTTTTATTTAAATCGCCATTTTGTATTGTCACTTTCATGCGTTTTCCTCTTCTTGTTAGTCTATAATATCTCTTTTAATTATTTTAACCACAATAAATACACTTTGACTAATTTGTCTATAATTTGATGAGCTATTTAAGGTTACTTATTTCCAATATAATTTTTCAAGCCATTACAACAACTGAATGGAAATTGCATAAAATAAATGAAAATCGAAAAACATTATTTTTAGTTTTTTCTTTTTATTCAATGTTTTGTTTTTTCCCTTTTTTTGGAGCAGGAAATTACGGAAACATCAATAAGCATCATTTAAATAGAAACCATGAAATCATCATCACATCAGCCTCATTCTGTCAGCCATCAGTAAATACGTCAAGTATCAACTAAAATAAAAAAAAAAAAATATATATATATATATATATATATATATATATATATATATATATATATATATATATATATAGGGGTTTTCAACAAGAAGTTTGTTTTTCAATTGTGGCAACACCAACAACATGATAGTTTTGACATTTAGTTTTTTGACGTATTCGTTGTAGATTCATTGGCAATTGTTACAATGAATTCATTTTTGCACGAAAATCGCATTAAAATAATTAAAATGCCCTATGAAAATGGTGGTTCTGATAAAGTTACATTTCGTGAAATTCGTGATATTTTCGGACAACATATCATCCTTCTAAGACCGCTATTAAGAATTTGGTCGTCAAATTTGAGTCGACGTATTCTACCGGGTCGTTAAACTGAAAACATCGCAGCCATGAGCCACAAGGTGCTCAACAATTGGGGTTACGCAAAAATACGACTTGACGAATTTTGCGTAAGGATTTGACTTTGAAACCTTACAAGTTTCAACTAATGCAGGATTTGAGGGCGACCTACTATTCACAACACCGTGGATTCTTACAGTTCATTCAGGAACAACTGGCTGGTTTTTCTGAAAAAAACATTTTTTCAGACGAAGCCATTTTCACTTGTCAGGGCATGCCAACAAGCAAAATTGACGAATTTGCGCTTCTCAAATTTCTGGAGCGATTATTGGAAAGCCTTTGCATGCTCAACCTGTCGCTGTCACGATATGCTATTTGGTCTCGAGTTGTTATTGGGTCGTTTTTTTGTTTTCGAAAATGAGGCTAGAAGTGCGGCAAAGGTCAATGGATCAAGCTATCGCGAGATGATAACAACTCAACTTTGGCCTATTATTGACGACGTCCTGGTTTCAAAAGGACGATGCCACATGTCACACAGCATATGAAGAGAATAATTTGTCGCAAACCAAATTCGCCGATCGCAAAAATTTACGATAATCAGCAGTTAAATGGCTAGCCTACGAGATCGTGTGATTAAACACCACTGGAGTATTTTTTGTAGGGCTATGTTAAGGACAGAGTAAGCCAATCGAATCGATTTCAGCCTTAAAACCCAATCGAATCCATTTCAGCCTTAAGCCAATGAGATTAAAAACTTCGGTGTAAGAATCGGCATCTGTCAGCGTGGTCGTGGTGGACATTCACCAGACATCATTTTTCATTCATAATTGTCAAACTTTTCTCTTCGTAAGACAATAAAAATTTGAATCATCATAATCTAAATTTGTTATTTTATTTTGTTTGAGAAAACCCACTTCCTGTTGAAAAACCCATTTGTATACAAAAAAAATCTATATCCTGCACCTTGTGGAAGTGATTTTCGATGAAAATGTACGTTAACGTTTTAATTAATTGAATTCATTTGAATTAAGTTAATGTGAAAATTCTCCCCCCCACAAATTATATAAACGGATACAAATGAGATGCGCATTAAAAGTCACAACAAATAATAATGATAATGATGATTGTGTATTGATGGCATTTGATGTGAAGTGGTTTAAAGGTGGTGGTGGCTTGTTGGCTGCCTGAGCTGTCTAAATTATACACATTTATTTAGAAGAGCTACTAAGATTAAAATAACTTTGTAGCGCTAGCAAAAGGAACGAGGAGTATGCAAATAATTGTAAATTGAAATTAACTATTGGTTACTGTTGCTACAATGTACAAGCGTCGCTTATTTATTACTTAATTAAATGATGTTGAAGTATTTAAAGGATTTCTGAAGCCATAATCAGTGCAGCATTTGTTCAAGTAGTTACAGTACGAAAGGAATAAAAATACACTCAATTTATTTATAATAAAAGAGGGATGACTTAACGTTAAGTGTTGTTTGAAATTAAAAAAAAAAAACTCAAAAGAGTAATCGAAAATTAATATTTAAATGAAGTAAAATAGTTTTGATAATTTCAAATATCGTTTGACTATTTATAGCAAGTTCATATATATGTAACACGTACCATGGACCAACATGGTTTTTGTAGGCGTTCTTCTGCATAGATTTTATTTTTGGAAAATAATAATGTAAAATTTTTTAATTGTTCTTACAATAACTCTGGAAGGTGTTTTTTAAGTCACACAAATTTTACGACAGTGGTAACAGTTAAAGCGAATTGTCATTTAATTTTTACTTTCTCACATATATTTTGCCAAATTATCAAGAATAAATTTGGCGTTGAACAAGGCTACCAAATTATCTAGATTTATTTAAAAAAATATTCATTAATTCCTGCAAACCACGATATCATGAATTAGATGAAAATTCTGCCTAGCGATGAGGCTTTTTGGCTCTGTGCCAATAATCTCACAGATTCCAATATATTCACAAAAATTATACGGTTTATATAAAGTTATTGGATTTTATTTCTTCACAACATAGGCTGCAGCTTGCCTAACAATCCATGGAGACATTTTCCGTACCATGATTAATAATTATTTGTTCGAAAATATGGATAACTGCGATTAGGAGGCGATGTGGTGACAACCGAATAGCGCTAAGGGTTATAAATGAATACTCTCGTTTTTTTCTGTGGCGCAATCATCAGCAACTGAAGTCTTGCGGTTCCACATATTTTGTATTTTACGTGACATACAATTCTTAAAAAAACCGAACCAAATCATTGGACTTAATTTTTTGAAAAATGAAGTCGCAGTTTGAATGACGATCAATGGAGATCTTTTCCGCACATTGATCAATAATTATTTGTTTGAAAATATGCATAACTTCGATCAGAATGTTATGTATGTAGACCCGAATAGAGCGAAGGGCTGTAGATGACGTCTCTTATTTTTTTTCTGTGATCCCAAGTGAAGTTACAGACCCAAAATTTTGATATATTGAATACCGCGGAGGTACGCCGTATAGAAATGTGTTTATTTATACTTGTCTAAGTTAATAAACGGTAACATTGCTATTCAACCACGAGTCACGCATATCCATAAACTATACCTATTTTGATAAGCCTTATAATCTTTACAGATATCTAGCTGTATATGCAAACCATATTGCATATCCATTTCGGTACGGAGTAATTCTAAAACAACTTCAAAACATCGATCCTTACATGAGAATTGTGTTCCAAACAAAAAAAAATGGTAAAGAACAGATGGAGTTAAACATCCATCGGGGTTATCAACAATAAATTTGTTTTTCAATTGTGGCACACCAACAATGATAGTTTTGACATTTAGTTTTTTGACGTATTCGTAGCAGATGCATTGGCAATTCTTACAATGGATTCACTTTCGCATGAAAATCGCATTAAAATAATTTCAATCCACTATGAAAATAGTGGTACTGTTAAAGTTACATTTCGTAAAATTCGTGATATTTTCGGACGACATAATCATCCTTTTGAGACCGTTACTAGAATTTGGTTATTAAATTTGAGTCGAAAAGCGCGATACAAACCTCAAACATCGACTGCAAACATTGCAGTTGTGAGCCATAGTATTGAAGCAGATTGAAATTTGTTAATTCCTCGACGTTCTTAACAATTGGGGTTATCCAAAACCACCGCGTGGTGAATTTTGTGGAAGGATTTGACTTTGAACCTTTACAATGTTTCACTGGTGCAGAAATTGTAGCCGACCGACCATTTACATCGCCGTAGATACGCTCAATTCATGCAGGAACAACCGGCTTGGTTTCTGAAAAATCATTTTTTCAGACGAATGTTTTCAGTTACAATATAGATTAAATATGAAACGTATTCGAATATACCTTAGTCGGTTTAAACTTATTATTAGAAAATAACAATTTAACTTAGAAAAAGCGTTGACTGTACCTTAATCAATTAAACTTTATTCGATTAAACCTTATTCAATTAAAGTTTATTCGATTTAAGTCTATTCGATTTATTGTGGTATAAATATAATTTTATTCAAAACAAAAAAAAAAAAAAAAAAACACGATTTAATATAGTATTAAACATTGATTATACCATTTTGTATTTTACCTTATTCGTTTAAGATGCATTCGATTAAAGTTTATTCGATTAGATGAAGTACAAATAAAATTTTATTCGAAACAAAAAATTCAATCGAAAAAATTCAATAGTAAACATGTTGAAGTTCTTATTGTTACTATATAAATAAATTTATTCGATTAAACGATTAAAGCTCGTTCAATTAAAATTTATTTAGTTTTATTTATTATTTTATTTTTTTTATTTAAGCAAATATCTATTTAGCTTTTTAACAATTTTTTGTAAAGTAGCACTTCGTGCTACATATCAGAGCATGTCAGCAAGCAAAATTAACGCTTTTGGGATTTTGAAAATTCTAGAACGATTATTGATAAGCCATTGCATGCTTAACGTGTCACTGTATGGTGGGCTATGTAGTCAACGGCCAATGGATCACGCTATGACAACGTAAATATCACTGACCTGTGGCTTAAGCAGAATGGTGGCACATGTCACAAAGGCAATGAAACGATCATAATTTATTGCAAACCAAATTTCCTGATCGCATAATTTTACGACAATCAGCAGTTAAGTGGCCAGATCGTGTGATTTAACATTACTGGATTATTTTTTGTGGGGCTATGTTAAGGACAGAGTCTATATGGAGCCAATCGAACCGATTTCAGTCTTAAAACTTAAAATCCATGATGTGATTAACGAAATAGCACCGCCATTTTGCTAAAAAGTGATTAAAAACTTTGATGAAAAAATCGACAGCTGTCAGCGTTGTCAGGGTAGACATTCACCAGATATAATTTTTTATTCAATATAGCCGAACTTTTTCCTTCGTTAGACAATAAAGATTTGAATCATTTTCATCTAAATTTTTTGTTTTATTTTATTTTACAAAACAAACTTCTTGTTTGAAAAATACTTTATTACACATTTCAAACAACCGTGTCACTTAGAAACTTATTGCGACGCCTGAATACTATGTTTAGAGTGCACTGGAAAAAGCATGGATGGGATTTTAATCTCACTGTAACTTTATGCTCTTCAACATTTATGCCAATAATTACAACACTGAAATGTTTGGTCTCATATGCGGTATCTCTAATTAATAAATAAATGCAGTAAATAAAGGACGTGCTATCTCTAATTAATAAATAAGTGCAATAAATAAAGGAGTGCTGCCATACCGTTTGTTGAAATCGTTAAACTATAGTTTAATCTCTGAAAAAGATGGATAATAACCAATTTGAAGAAAATCTTGTATAAAAATAAAATCACTTTCAAATTAAAACATTATGACTATCTAACGTTGGCAATAAAAATAGCAAAATTAGCTTTTAAGGATATCCCCCTCTGTACATTAATTTAAAGCTACAGCTGGTCACAATTAAGCCAATAATAGTCTATTAAGAAAAAGGAAGTATTGAAAGGGAGAATATTTTCTTTTTACTTTTTACAGAAATGCGATTTTAATTGGTTTTTATTCGAGTTGATAATTTTGTTATATTAAGTTTTTTGTTATATTAACTCCTTAAGTTTTTTCTGTATTTCGGACTTTTTTTTTCCTTTTGGCAACAGTTGTTCGAAATAACTTTTCTGCATTAAGTTTTTGTAAAGTGTTGCAACACGGATGTTCACAGAAGGAGACGCTTAATTATTCTTTTATTCATTTTCATTTAGCTTCTTTACTGTGTTATTTTAAGTTTAACAATAACAAAACAAAACAAAAAAAAAAATGAAAAGGGTTTTAATTATATTTTAACAATGTTAATTACACTTTTGAGTTTTGTTATTTCTAGAATTTTTTGTTTGATGCAGCACTTTTCGAATCAGCGCGCAATGAAAAACTAAAATAGTTAAATTATTTACAGAAAAGAATTAAGCAGATGTAAATTAACATCGAAAGTCACCAACATTTTTCTATGAAGTTACAAGTTGCAGCGAAAATGATGAAAAATGGAATTTTGTTTGGATGAAATCTTAAAAATTTAAAATCCAGCCACAAATTTGAATTAAAGTTGTCAAGTTTCTATAACTAAAATGGGCTATTCCGCTTCCAACAAGCAGCTAACTCACAGAGTGAGCGAATATTTATAACCCAAGTTTGTTATTCCTAAAACCGCTTGATTTAATAAATTAAATTAATATAAAATAAATTAAATAATTAAAAATTATAGTTATTTGACCTTTTTTAATATTTTTTAGTAATTAAATATTTAGCCAATGGCTTGGCGAAATATTGAAAAAAAAAATAATAAAAAATAAAGTTTTTAAATTTTTTATTAAATAATGACCTAGTGCTTAATAATTAACTATTAGATAATTAAATATAATTAATTAAAATTTAAAAGTAATTAATTAAATTCCTAGGCTGAAAATATTCTTTTATTTTTCATCAATAAAACCTGCATGTTTAAATGTGTTATTAAAAAGCTCTCACTCGATAGCTCAGTATCTTGTTTTATTTAGTGTTAGACATTTTAAAATTTTTTCAATAAGAAATTTTTTATTATTATAAAAAAGGTGGTAAATTTAGAGTTAAGATTGATAGTCGGCAATAAAACGAATACATTCATTTAAATCATGGGACTAAGCTTTGGCCCACAAAACCGACTAATTGCACCTAATAGTTCAAAGTGCTATTTTAACTTTTATTTGGGTACGGTTTTCCGTCGACCCTCGTCAAATTTGGTTTGTGAACAAACCGGTTTCGGCCGTTTGCCATCTTCAGTGTTCTTTTCGTACTAGTTGCGTTCTGTTGTCAGCTGTGTTTATATAGTTCGTCTTGTTCGCGTTAACCTTCGTGTTATTGCATTCGTCACTTTCTCTCCGTTTTGCCTGTGTTTGTCTCTTTTTATCTAATTTGTCGCTCCCTTTTTCATTCGTCTTTCTTCCTAACTAAATCCTTTTACGATTATTCTTGTTGTCCGTTTGTGTTTATGTGTAAACCTTTTTCCCTTTTCCTTCTTTTTATGTGACATAATAATCTGTAATTTTACGTTTATGATGTTCTTTATGGCTTTGGTCTTGTGTACCTGCGTAACGTGTTTGTGATGGTGTAATGTTTGTTTTCTTGTAAAAATGTTTCAACGGTTCAAATATTGTGTCCGAAGCAGTGCTTATTTGTTCATTTATTATTCGTCCGTCAAATGTTTTTTGTTTGTATATTTCCATGTTTTCTAATAGATTTAGTCTCCTTCCTTTGTGCTGTGTATGAAGCAGTTTAACCATTGTTTTTATATGTCCTGGCGTACATTTGTTGTTAAATATATGGTTCGCAAAATTTGATTCTGGAGTCGATTTTGGTTCTCGTAGTCTTTTGTTATAGTCTCTAATGTGTTCCCTAAATCTGGTCTTAATTTTTCGTCCTGTTCGCCCGACATAGCTATAATGGCATGTACAAGTTAATTTGTACACTCCTTGTTTGTCTAGTATATTTGTCTCGGTTGTTTTATTCCATAGTATTATGCCTAGGTTGTTGCTTGTTCTGAATGCGGTATTGATGTTGTGTTTTCCAAAGAATTTTGCCAGTTTGTACGTTGATTTTCCTATATATGTTAATGTAGCCCTTTTCCTTCTATTCTCCTGTTCTTTGTCCGTTCTAATTTGTTTCTTGATGTTATCTACGAGGCGCTTTTTGTATCCGTTGTTTTCCGCTATGGTGTAGATTGTTTTCATTTCCTTCATATACATTTGCCGTGTTAGTGGTGTTCTCTCGAGTCTTGTTATTAACTGCCTGATTGCTGCTACGTTTTTGTGTTGCTGGGGATGATTTGATGAGTTGTGTATTATTGCGTCTGTTGCTGTTAGTTTCCTGTATATTTCGTATTCGATTCTGTTCGAGATTATGTTCCTCTTGATCGTTAGGTCTAGATAATTAATTCCTCTCTCCTCTTCTTTTTCCATTGTAAATTTTATGTCTTGTGTCTTCCATTCAAGTTATCTAGAATTTGCTCATCGTTATTTCCTGCTAGTATACATATGATGTCGTCGACATATCTTGCATAGAATATTACTCCGAAGTTGGTCTTCAATTCCCTTACGTATTCCCCTTCTAAATTCTGGATAAATACTTTCATGAGGATGGCAGATGTTGGATTTCCCATCCCTAGTCCTGTTGTTTGTCTATATATATTATTGTTAGATTTAAAGTAATATTGTTCTAGTGTCGCTTTCAGTGTACCTGTAAGTTGTATTGCCAGTTTCTTGTCTTCCGTTTTGTTCCTCACTGTCTTATGAACAATGTTCAATGTATCCATTACTGGAATTGATGGATACAAGTCCTTTACGTCAAGAGAGATCAGTTTTGTGTTCTCCGTTATTTCCACATCCTCCAGTTTATCAATCAGTTTTGTAGTGTATGCCTATATTCCAGGTCTATGGTGTCTTTTAGTATTGTTTTTATATTTATTTGAAAGTTTGTAGCCTGGTGCAGATTTGTAATTAATTATGGGTCTCCTCGGTGTGTTTGGTTTGTGTATTTTTGGTAGTGCTATCATAGATGGTGCGGATGGATTCATCATTGTTAATGTGTGCGATATGTCCAGTTTTTTATCCTTGTTGCCTTTTTTATAATCTCCTTAATTTTCGTTCGGTAGTCGTCCGTAGGATCTTTACCAATTCTCTTGCACTCAGATTTTTTTATTAACTGTTCTGTCTTTTCGATGTAATCATGTTTGCCGATGAGCACCGTTGTGTTTCCCTTGTCTGCTTTTGTGACTAAGATGTTGTTCACTTCCAGTTTACGTTTTAGTTTCCTAATTGTACTGTGCTTTCCGTTTAGGTGTTTTGTAGACTTGGCCTCCTTCTTTATTATTTGTTTGCAGATGTGCCTGGCTTGCTCCTGTTCTTCGTTTGGGATCATCGCTATTGCGACTTCTGTGTCCACAATGGTTTGTTCTATTTCCTTTTTCTTGTTGTTTTCTGTGATGTTGTATTTTAATCCCTTTTCCAATAATTCAGCCTCTTGCCTGGTGATGGTGACCTCTGTTAGATTCAAAAATCTAGGGTGGAAATCGTTGTTTTTGCGCGTTTTGTTGTTTGTTGAATGTGTAAGTGTCGAGTTTCCTGTTTAAAGTTTCGTATTTTTGTTTTATTGTCTTCGCGTTTTCTGCTCGTATTTGGTCTAATGTGTCCATGAGTACATCGGTTGGGAGTCGTTCTGCTAGTTTAAGATGAATCTCTAGTATTTCTGAGTTCGTAATTTCTTTTTTGGCGTAAAGGTTTCCGATTTCGAATTTTACAAAGTCTTTTTGTGCCATTTTTATTGTCTTCCTGCTTGCTGTAGTGCTGATTCTAATCTGTATTCTGGCATATTTTTTTGGTGTAACGTTCGATGCGAGGCATTGTTTGTTGAACTTATTTACGCACATACACCTTATGAAATATTATAATTTTAACAACAAAAATTCTTTTGATGTTGTTTTATATTTAATGTTAAGAATTGACTATATTCATTTCTTAGTTTTGTTTTGAAAGGATTCATCACTCTGAAAGATCTCTCAGTATTTGTATTAAAAAATGTAAAAAGTTTTTTTTTGGTTTATGATAGAAGATAAGGAGCTGAATTAAAGCATTTTATTAACAGAATTTTGAAAATAATGGATTTATATTAATTATGATTTACATATAACTATTTATATTATTCCATTGATAACTCTTTAAGCTATTGACTATTTTCCATTTCTCTTAGACACTATAAAAATTGATATTATTCAGAAAAGGGAGAGGGGCAGAGAGATAGGGGAAAACAAGATAAGACAAATATACTTTAAACCAAATCTAATGGATACATGGAAATCTAGTGCGAAGGTTTTACACTTAAGTGCCATTTCTATGTAGTTAAGGGCTTTTCAACAAGAAGTTTGTTTACCAATACAAAATTAAACAAAAAATTTAGATTTAGATGAATCAAATTCTTATTGTTTTATGAAGAGAAAAGGTGCCCCTGTAGGCTAGTAGGTAGTGTACTAGCTTTTTAATATGGGGGTTGTGGGTTCGATTCCCAACGAAGACCTTGGTTTTTTTCACTACAAAAATAAAAATTTACTGTTGGTGGGGCTGCTCAGCGATGAAGGCATAGCCACTTTTACCACCTGTTTCATCTCTTCGCTATCCCTTTCCTAAAGAAGTTAGCACGGTACTTGACTAAATAGGCATCGTTGCCTGGAGTGCTACTTCTCTTTATAAAAAATATGAAGAGAAAAGAATGAAAAATGAGATCTGGCAAATGTCCACCACGACCACGCTGACTGATGTCGATTCTTTCACCAACGTTTTTAATTACTTTTTGGCAAAATCATGGTATTATTTTGCTAGCTACATCACGAATTTTGAGTTTTAAGGCTGAAATCGATTCAATTGGATTCGTATAGACTCTGTCTCTAACATACACCCTCACAAAAAATAATCCACTGGTGTCAAATTTTACGATCTGGCTGGCCACTCAACTGCTGATTGTCATAAAAATATGAGATCGGAAAATTTGGTTTGCATGAAATTGATCATTTTATTGGCTGTGTGACATGTGGCATCGTCCTGTTGAAACTATATTTAGATGATATCCATATCGTTAATAATAGACCAAAATTGAGTTGTTAGCATCAGGCGATAACGTAATCCATTGATCTTTACCGCATTTCCAACCTTATTTTCGAAAGAATGGTCCAATGAAGCCTTCAGGCCACAAAGCGCCTGCCAGAATTGAAAAACAAACTTCTTGTTGAAAAATGCGATATTAGGAACGTATGTGCGTACTGGTTTGTTTAACGATCACTAAATAAAAGCTTTACACTCTGCTTAATCGACTATGTACGTGAGTTCGTGTAGGTTTGTATGGCGATCATTAAATAAATTTGTTTATATCCAAATTCGAAATAACACAGCACCTCGGTGAACTCTAAAACGACAGTTATTGGTATGTTATGTATTTGATAGCCGACCTTCCTCAACATAATTTTCTAATTTATTCCATTTATGTTTCAAAATAATGAGTTGAAAATGTTTGTACATTTATTTTATTACTAAGAGAAACTTTTGCTAATGGACTTTTAAAAGTGAAATTAATTATGATCCCATTTTTAACAAAAAGATAAAAACTTGAAAAAGTTTGGCAACAAATGTAATAATGACCATGATGATGAAAATTTAACTTTCACTTTGTTGGCTGAATATATACATACATACATACGTACATACATACAAATATGTAATTAGAATAAAACTAATGTGTAAAAATATTCATTTTCATAACATTTTTATTTATTTAAACATTCAAATAGTTTACAAAGAGCTCCAGGGCAACATTTACACAAACAAGACCTTTGTGAGAGAATTATAATAATAATAATAATAAAATAACTTTGTTTAATATGTATCGTAAGAACAACTACCAAACAAACAAACAGATAAACAAAAAACAACTTTTAATTATGCTCATAATAAATTTATTTTGTTTTGTTTTTCTGTTTTATAAATTAAAACTTTTAAAATAGAAAAATTAAAAAAAAAATATATTTCCGTTTTCCGCTTAGTATTGTTTTTATTTTAGAAAAATAACTTTAAAAAATCTTATAATTTGTAATAAATATTTACGTTAGAATTTTGTATTTGTTGTTTCTATTCTTTCATTGTTATCTACGACTGTTCACTTGTTGTTTCTGAAATAAATAATTTCTTCAATCCTTTGTCACTGTCATAATTTTTATATTTGTTCATTCATTGTTTAGTTTGCGTAATAAATACTTTTAAATGCCGGTAATAAATCTTTTCTGGAAACTCGTATTTTAAATTATACAATAGGCTGTTGCTTCTTTTAACAAATCTTTACAAAACATTGAGATTTATAGATTAGATAAAATTTAGTATGTTTGTATATATGTATGTGTATGCGTGTGCTATTTATTTTAGCTTGATAGCATAAAAAGGAAAGGAAAATATGTGTCTGTTTGTTTAAAGATTTAACATTTTCTATTTTTTTAATTACACATTAAATTGTTGTATTAAATTTATTAAGTTTAAATTTTTTTTTTTTAATTTAAAGGAAGGTATTGCAAAGTCCATCATGTTGCTATTTTAAGGGCTTTTCAGTACGAAATTTGTTTTCTAAAACAAAATAAAAAATTTTGATTAAGGTGATTCCAATTTTCATTGTACCACAAAGAGAAAAGTTCGGCAATTATGAATGAAAAATGATTTCTGGCAAATCTTCACGAATACGTTGACCGATGTCTATTCTTTCATCAAAGTTTAATATAGCCCTACACAAAAGCATTTAGTGGTGTTAAGCCACACAATCTGGCTGACTTAGCTGCTGATTCTCGTAAAATTATTCGAACGGGACGTAACATGTGGCACTGTCCCGTTAAAACCACATATCAGTGATATCCACGTCGTCAATAATAGGCCAAATGTGAGTTGTTAGCATCTCGCGAAAGCGTGATCCATTGACCGTTACTGCATTTCATGACAAAATGGGCTTCGCCTTTAACAATGATTTTCTCAAAAAAAAAAAAACAGCTGGTAGTCTCTGAATGAATTACGCAAATCTACGGTGATGTAAATGGTTAGTCGGCTTCAGTTCCTACACCGACCGAACCTTGCAAGGCCTCAAAATCGTCATATCCCAATTATTGAGAACGTCGAGGAATTGACAAATTTGGATCTGCTTCAACACTATGGTTTGCGACTGTGATGTTTTTAAATAAACTACCCGGTCGAATACGCGATGGTCTTCACACATTTTATATTGAGCCTGTCGACTCAAATTCAACGACTAAATTCTTAATAGCAGTTTCAAAAGGACGATTAGGTTTTTCGAAAATATCAAAAATTTTACGAAATGTAAATTTAACAGAATCACCGTTTTTATAGTGGATTTTTATTTATTTTAGTGTGATTTTAGTGCGAAATTGAATTCATTGTAACAATTGCCAATGGATCTACGACGAATACGTCAAAAAAACAAATGTCAAAACTATCATGTTGGTGTTGCCATAATTGAAAATCAAGCTTCTAATATTTTCTTTTATCAATTACAGTTTTAGCTTATAATTAACCAGCGTGCCCGAGACTGCTTTGCAAGTCATTTGTGCGCCAAAAAATTCAATCAATTAAGAAAATTAATCAGAAAGAACACAATTTCTTTTTTTTCGTTTTTAGGTTTTTTTTAATAATTTTATCTTTTTCACAATTAAATTTTTTTGTTATTTTTCTTATTCTATTGCAATGCTTTTACATACGCGACATTATTCGATTGATTTTGGTTCGCGGTATAGACAAACAAAGCAGTTGGTTCATTAACATGTGAACATGATACATATAATTGACCGTGCGAAAAACAGGGATCATTGCATCAAAAGCAACACGTATGGGGAACTAAAGCCGTTTAAAATCAAATGGCAAATCTGGAGGAATCATAGGAATGCGTGGTATCAGCACATCATCGCCCTTATATTTTCCTTATAAAATTTTTGCTTCAATCACATTTTCATGACTAAACGTGTCCCATTGCAAGTCGTGGCTGGCAATGGGACAGCAGTCCAGGTAACTCAAGCGAATATTAAAATTCGACTGGATAATTTACAAAATCGTCATGATTAGTAACAGAGTCCACCGATTTTTAGGTAAAAATTTCCCAGAGAATGTCATTCAAAATTGTAACATTGATATCCGAAATATCTGCGTTTTTCGCAGCTAAGATAGTTTTTCCCCCAACCAATCATGGTTTCTAAAATTTTGTGCAATACCGGAAAATACGGTGGCAAAGTGGCAAAACTTATCTGAAAGCGTAATCAGAAAGCAGCTTGCTAGTGAACAACACTTTGTATGAAGCACACCGATTTGAATGTAGCTGCTTTGCCCCACTGTGGCTGCTGTGTGTAACAAAATAAAAGAACATCGACATTGTGAATTTTGCACAAAGATCTGAGAGTATTCGCTTAGTTAGGGATTGCAGCGAAGGTTGATTGATGAGCTCAAGCAGCGTGATATTGGGACATATAAATTTGGAGACAAGATAGAGGTATGTAACCCATAAGCAAACACCAATGCAAGCTTGAATTCAATATTTGCGTTTATGATGGCGAAATGGAACTCCTCAGCGTCATCTCGGTATTTATATAGTTTCTGTTATATATTTTTTTTATTAAATGTGATTGAATCATAAGAAGGACTTTGCCCATTGTGAGATTGGATTGAAAATTATAGCAGAATAAAAGAATATTTTAACGCTATTATGTTTTAAGATTATAAAAAATAAAACAAAAATTTAAATTTTTATGGAAGAGGACGATCAACAAATGGTATTAACATTTAGAAAATATTCTGTGGCTAATTTTGACGAAAAGCATAGCTGGTGCCCCTGTAGGCTAGTAGGTAGTGTACTAAGTTATCAGCCTGGGCGTTGCGGGTTCGATTCCCAACAAACACTTCCCCCCAGGGGCATATAAATATGGTCTTTATAGAATATTCCACTATCTAGACTCAGTGCAACTGGGGTATAAAGGGAGCCCAGTCCCCTGAAGACAGGCAGGTGGTCAACTGGAAACTCCACTTTATTTCCACGGGGATCAGTGAGCTCGCAGAGTTCATTATTTGTCTTTTTAGACTTCTCTGGCTGATCATTGGTGTTGGCCCCTTATGGGAGCATCGTGGTGGTTGTGGTTTTGCGGCCCCATAAGGGATTATATGAAATTATGGTGGCCAGGATCATCTCGCTGATAATGACACGCTAAGTGAATGATCCAGTCCAGTGAGCATGCTTGACATGTGTTCTGGACAAGGAGTTAGAAAGTCTCCAACTCTTTAGCAAGGTGTGATAGTTTGCAGATCTGCCCTGAAATTATTCAAGTTGCAACTAGGTGGTTCTGTTGCTTAGAATTATGTCTTCGGCTATCTAGGACGTATGTATAACGTTTTAAATTATACAAGTGGTTTGTCCACCATCTGATTAAGACTACATAGTCAGGCGCGGATGTAAAACAAATCACACTCTCTCTCCCAACAAACACTTTGGCTGTTTTTTCTCCACAAAATTAAAAAGTGACTGTCGATGGGGCTGCTCAGTAATAAGGGCATAGTCACCGGTCGCTGTGCTATCAGATACGACAGGTAATTTCCGTAACTATACTTCTGCTTTCACCACTTGTCCCATCTCTTCTCTATCCCTTTTCTAAAGAATGCAGCACGATACTTAAGACTAAATAGACATTGTTGACTAAAGTGCTACTTCTCTTACACAAAAAAAAAGTATTGCTAGTTAGCCGTATGTTACAAATAACACGACAAATATTGCCGTCAATACTATCAATTGTTAATAGTTTATCAGTTTAACCCAGTGACTTCATATGGCCTTACAAAAAGCAATTAAGTGGCATTAAAACGCACAGACTTGGAGTTTAATTTACAGGAAAATTGTTTTAAATCAAATTATCGCTTAGTTTTGGCTTTTAATAAGTTAATAATTTTGATCAACTTAAGGCACATAGCGTCATCATTTTTAAATTATATTGCTTCAAGATTACTGCTATTCATATTTCCAAAGAAAAGATTATTGCAGCAACAATCGCCAATCTAAGGAAAAAAACAGCATATTTAGCTCGTGGCATGATTGGACTACAAACCGTGTATTTTTCTGAATAGTAAATCTGTTGGATCTGCTGCGGCTTGCTTGTTGATAAACTCATTAAGCCAAAAATCAGCATTATCTTTGAACACAATTTTGTAATTATTCGATAAGTTTTGTTTTGTATTCGATAAGTTTTTATCTGATCCAGCACTTAACAAGAAAAAGAACAATGAATTGATGATGATGTCGTGATATTAATTTTCACAGCAGTTATGTCTTATTGGGTTGAAGGATGCGGACAAGGCCCGTTTATAGTAACGATATTATTTATTTATGTGCTATAAAAATCATAAAACAGTTTGTTTGAAAATTAACCGTGTTCAAGCTCAAACAAGCAACCGTGTAAGGTGTAGTAAGACCAACTAGCGAGGTATGAAGTTGTAAAATTAAAAACTAAATTTTTGTCGATAACTATAGATTTTAAAAATATGTTTTGATTTTTTACAGACGCTTAACTTTTTGTCTTCTATTTTGTATATTCAAAATATGCAAAATTTTACCTTAAGCTGCATATAAGTTTTACATATAAAAATGAAATTTCCTGTCTATATTAGTTCGAAGTTTTAAATTCTATTTAAAATTCAATCAATTAAAACACAATTTATTCGTATTTTAATTCAATTAAATATAATTAATAAAATTATTTTTTTATTTTTGTTTTAGATAAGTGAAGATATTTAACTTAATTTCTTTGAATTCCATATGATTTCCTTATATTTAGCAAGTCTCAGGTGTTTTCAAATCCATACAAACGAGTTCTTATATCAATACATTAAAAAATACATACATACATACATACAAATGCATGCATTCATTTTAACAGACACAGCTTGATGATTTGGAATATTTTCATTAGAATTTCAGAAATTCAATTGTGTTCTTTCATATGAGATGGCGAGGTGAGGCGTCACGAATACTTATATGACATTATTGTTCAGCACCATTACATATGTCAAATTAGCTCATTTTAAAAGTTAAGGACAATTGGTCAACGTAGCATCGTTGTATGTGTATGATGGTGTCATTTACTTTTGTGTTTGTCATATTCTCTTTCAACTATCAACCTGAAAATAGTCTGACAGTTAATGTCTGCTTATATCTGTATGTGTGTACTTTCTACACGCATTTAAACTTTGTAAGACATTATACAATTTTAAACAAAAAATATTATTTAGTTGTGTTTCAATGTATCAACCGTAGTTTGTTGCCGATAATTTTAGGGGAAAAATTCGGAAATTTGGAAACTAGGAAATGCTTTGTTTATAAATATTTTGTTTAGATATAATAGAGCCTTAATTACTACCCCCCGGGGGCACATTATCGGTCTTTGTAGAGAATAACTATTTAGACCTGTGCAACTGGGGGAAAAAGGGAACCAAGTCCCCTTAAGTCAGCAGGGGTACAACTGGAAGCTCCACGTTATTTCCACGGGAATCAGTAAGCCCCAGAGTTCCGTTATTTGTCTCTTTAGACATTTAACTGTTTTCTGGCTGATTATTGAGGTTGGCCCCTATATGGGAGTATCGTGGTGGTTGTGGTTACGCGGCCCCATAACAGACAGATCAGTTTTTATATGATGGCCGGGTTCATTTCACCTGGTGAAATGTTCCCAGATCCAGTGAGCATGCTAGACATGTGTTCTGGACAGGAGTTGGATAGTCTCCAACTCTTCAGCAAGGAGTGATGATTTGCAGCCCTGCTCTGGAATCATTAAAGTTGCAACTAGGAAAAACCTTTTGCTAGAATTAGTCTTCGGCTTCCTAGGACGAGCATGACGTTCCTATTTACGGATGGTGGTTTGACCACCATCTGATTAATTACTGTTGTTTTTTTATCTGAATATATATAAAAAGGGTATCAGATAGAGTCTGTCATGGAAAGTTTAATACTTTTCTCACATTAAAAGTACCTAAAATGTCAAGAAATAATAACAAGAAAAAAATCATTATCATTTGTTAGGGGTGATTCTTTTATTCGCAGAGTCACCTCATTTATATATTTTTACGGTACAAATATTTGTCGTTTATTTCAAAATAATTTGCAATTTGTGCAACAAATTTTTTATCAATGATTTTTTTATTATTTGCCACACTCCTATTTGATGCCCAAGGAGCTAGCAATAACTGGAGCAAGATTTGCCTGAATAAGATTATTTTTATAATTAAAGTTAATTGCTTTTATTTAATTATTTTGGAATTAGTTTTTTAAAATTCAACAGAGTCTTCTCTTCCCACTAATTGTTCTAAGCCCGTTCCCATGCCTATTTTTTCGCTAGTTGGTTAATACGGACACTGCGATCCCCTTTAAATAACAAAAAAAAAATATTGTTGATACATTTTCATTACCTGCTTCTAAAAATTCTACCCAGTGGCATTAATTATTAAAAAAAATTAATTAAAACAAATTTGTTTTTAAAATTTTCCTTTAAAGAAGTTTTTTCTTGGTATTTTCTCGCGTAATTTTTCATCTAATACAATTAAATGTCGGCGTCTTAATTTTTGTCACTTTTAGCAGCTTTTTTAAAATGCTGGCAACACTGCTGAAGAGTTTTTACGCAGGCATACATGAGTAGAAAAAATAGGGGGTTTTCAACAAGAAGTGTGTTTTTTAATTGTAACAACACTAATAAAATTTGTGATATTTTCTGACGACATAATCGTCTTTCTGAGACTACTATTAAGAATTTGGTCGTTAAATTTGAGTTGACAGGCTCGATACAAAATGTGCGAACACCAATGCGTTATTATTTAGCTGAAAACGTCGCAGTCGTTGTCAATTTTTCGACGTTCTCACCAATTCGGGATATCTAAAACCGCCACATCGCTAATTTTGTGTAAGTATTTGATGTTAAAAGCCTTACAAGGTTCAACTGGTACAGGAATTGATGCCGATGGACCATTCACATCGCCGTAGATTCACATAATTCATTCAGAAACGATCGGGTTTTTTCAGACGAAGCCCATTTTCATTTGTCAGGGTATGTCAATAAGCAAAATTGCGGCATTTTGATCTTTTGAAAATCCTACAGCGATTATTGAGAAGCTTTTGCATGCTCAACGTGTCACTGTATGGTGCGCTATGTGGCCGAAAGGCGTAATTGGGCCGTTTCTTTTTCACTATCGCGAAATGCTAACTACTCAATTTTGGCTTTTTTTTGAAGACGTGGATATCACTGACATGTACTTTCAACAGGACGGTGCCACATGTCACTTCGCAAAAAAAAAAAAAAACGACCAATTTATTGCAAACTAAAACCGCTGGCAAAATTACACGACAATCAGCAGTTAAGTGGTCAGCCAGATTGTGTGATTTAACACCACTTAATTAGTTTTGTGCCAATCGAAACGATTGCAGCCTTAAAACTCAAAATTGGTAATGTGATTAACGAAATAGGACCGCCATTGTGTCAAAAGGTGATCAAAAACTTTGATGAAAGGATCGACATCTGTCAGCTTTGCCATGGTGGACATTTGCCAGATATTATTTTTCATATATAATTGTCAGACTTTTCTCTTCGTAATATAATAAAAATTTGAGTCATCAGTTATCTATAATTATTCGGAATCATTATCAATATAAGCAGCAATTTTATTCGTGCTTGATTCCTTTTCAAATAAATATTAAGTGATATTCTGCTTATATTGATAATGATTCCGAATAATTATAGATAACTTATTTCCATTGCATGTGCCCGTTGCTTTTTTAGAATTTTGTAAAATTATTTACAAATATTTTTTATTATCTGAACTTTCAAATTACATATGAATGGTTTCCAATGGCAACCCTTATGTAGAAATTGAAAATAAACAATGTTTTTGTTGTTTTGAAATGTTTTGTAATGTTTGTATAGAAGTGTTTTTTGAGTCTTGTTGTCTGGGCTGTGTTGTATTTATGGGAAAATTCTCATGGAATCAGTTTGGCTTTGGATATAAGACTTTTAGGTTTTTCTATACAATATTGGGGTAAAATTCACTGATGAGCTTTGTGAGCGAAAGTGAAATTGCAATATGAATGTGCTCTCCCCCATTACAAAGCATTTCAAATATTTTTATTTGAAAGAATGTTTTATGAGAATATCATAAAATGTTCTTTTTTAATAAAAATTGTTTTGTAATAAATATTTTGTGAGAATATCACTTAATATTTATTTGAAAAGGAATCAAGCACGAATAAAATTGCTGCAACCGTTAACAGTGAGTCATCTTAATCTAAATTTTTTTGTTTTATTTTGTTTAAGAAAACAAACTTCTTGTTGAAAAACTTTTTATAAACAGATGGAGACTATTTAGGCTCGGGCTGTTAATTAACGATTTTTTTTTTCATTCATAAAATATTTTTTCTAGTTTTAATTTCGAAATAAAAGTGGCCGAAGCATCGTTATTTGTTTCTTGCAAAAATTGGAGCATAAAGTTTAATGAAATGAATATTGTTAAAAAAATATACAAATAAAATTGTTTTAATTAATTAAAATTAATTTTTATAAAAAAGAATAACAAAATATGTACACCTTTCTTTTAGCAATTTCACAGACTCTTGTTTCAAAGGAAATAAAATAAAGTTTTTATTCAGATACTTCTTAAAGCACAAACCACTGTTGCGATTCAATGTGTTAAGTGTCAATTGAAAATTCAGCGTACGTGAAACTTGTATGCATGTATCCATGTATTGTCCTTTCTATATATTTGTATATATATAATTGAACGTGTTGAACTCACGCCAAAATAAAATTAAGACATTAAATTTCACTTTGAGATTTAAAAGCTTAAAATATGACAAATTAACCCATGTTGTAATTGGGTGTTGAAATTAAATTATTGTATTCTGTTTGATGTAAAATGTGCCAAAGTGTGATTGTCACATCATACGTGTCCTCCTAATGCCAAACCTGTCATGTTCGTTAGCAAAGTGAAACTATAAATGCATATTGAAATTTGTTATTGCATGTTCTTCTATAGTACATCGTCCTTACTTTATCAACATTTATCAACTGGGCAATTGTTGTGATGAAGTTGTTTACTTGTATGGTGATGGGGAAGGCTATTGGTTTTTTCAAAGCGTTTGCAGTACAATAGCAGTGGGTGCTTTCGTGTTTATTGAGGGAGTGCATTCATCATTTTTCTGCACTTTTTATTCGAGCTGACAATATCTCCCAATAGTTATGCACACAAACAGATTGAACGTTTTAGCATTAATTTGATTATCTTATTTTTTGCTAGTTTATTTTATCTCCATCTTGGTATTGTTAACTTAATCGATAAAGAAGATATGCTTTAATAATAGCTGATTTAATTGCATTTTAGGCTACTTAAAATATCAATTCAACAACAGCTTTGTTCGTTTGTTGCAAAAGTGTAGTGCCACCTTTTTTATCACATTTCAAATGCTGGCTCAAAAAATGGGCGACTTTAGTTTAGACTCTAAAATAAATACAGAAAGCTTTAATTGCATAATGTGAGCGAAGTCTCAAAGCTTTAAGAATGCTTTAACAAAAATTTTAGTTATCTAAAATTTATTTCGAAAGTAAAATCAATAGAAGTATCGCTTTCGGTGTATATTATAAATCATAAAGGATAAAGATAATGTTTTAATGAACAGGTCACGGTCTGACGAATTTAGTTCCAGCGGAGTATACAGAATTACTTGCCCCCGTAAACATTCTTATATAGAACAAAGCCATACTCATACGATCATGTATGGGCCGGTGCCCCAAAGTCTATTTTGGAGTTGCTCGACCGCGTACAGGAGAGGGCCAAGAGGCTCATTGGAGATGGTAGGGTGTCCACCTCTATTGATTCTCTAGAGCATTGACGTATTGTAGGCTGTATTTCACGAAATTAGAAAACTTGTTGCCGAAACTTACATGTTTTTGCATTTCACTCGATTTTTGTTGAAAGCGCATCTATTTGTGGTCGATTGGCCAGTGACTCGTATTACAGGAAAAGTTTGGTTTTCAGCAGAACTCTACTGTCCCCGATGAGGCTTTTGGCTCTATCCTGTGCGCGGTCGAGCAACTCCAAAATAGACTTTGGGGCACCGGCCCATACATGATCGTATGAGTATGGCTTTGATGCGCCGGCCCATACATGAGAGTTGTATTCCATTTTCGACGAATGTAGGTGATATAAATAGTAAGAAGATCGAATGGAGTGAAGTATCCTTCACATCGTTTTAGGAAACCGAGGTACTTGGAATCTTCTTTAGAAACCTGAAAAATGAGTTTAGTCAGTTGAATTTCCGTATATCACCCTTAGCAGCAGATGCAGCACTGTTTTCGAACACAAATCTTTGCGTGTCTTACGGGCATTAAAATCGACCCTATTTACACGACGCTATTCTGAGATTATTCATGCTCTGCCTTTTAGAATTCACCTACAACTGGTGCCGGTCTATTACTAAATGAATACGAATGACAAATTGTGCTGTCATCTGCGAGCTTGTGACCACAATCGAATGATTGTTAGCTAAATCGCTAATTATGAAATAATTTAAAAAATCAATTCTTAACGCGGATGTGTTCATCATATTAAAAATCACATTTAATAAATTTGCTTTAAAAGATTTAATTTCGAAATCTAATTTTATTATTATTTTTGTGTGTTCAAACTTATGTAGGATACTGTGTGATTTTCCAGTCTTCGATTAAATTGTTCAAAGCTATGCACCGTAATGCATTGTGGATGCATTGGCAAAAGCGCGTCAACAACTCAGAAAATATTGAACTCATTCTTTACACCCCAAACGAAACAGGGTAATCGTATGAGCATTAGATAAGTTTCAACATTTGCACTCGTACATTGTAGCATATTAATGTGTTTGTGTATGGGCAAGTGTATGCATTTTAGTTTGTGCCTATTTGTCCATACAGATATCAATTGCTTTTTCTAGTGTGTCGCATTGGATTTTGGTCAATAAACATTTTGCTTCCAGGTGCCAGTTGTCTATTTCTTTCTATTTTTTCAGTATTGTGTTTTAGAATAGGATTGTCTTGTTTGAGCCTTCTTTGTATCCTTAGAAGGTATTGTGTACAACAGTATTAGCTAAAGCGGGGACAATTTCTGCGTGGGTTGTAAGAAAATGTTTAGAAAAATAACGTTTACTTTTGATCAAAAATTAAATCCCTATAACAAGATGTTAATATAGTTTAGCAATGTAGATTTGTAATCTGCTTCAATTCATGATTTTGAATACCGATAGATGAAAAATCGACGCGTGTTCGACTGGATCATTCAATTCGCAGCAGTGAGTTACAGTGTTGAAGCAGATCCACATTTGTTAATTCCTCGAACTTCTCAACAATTGGTTTATCCAAAACCACCACAATGCGATTGACTTTGAAGCCTTACAAGGCTCAACTGTTGCAAGAATTGAAGCCGACCGACTATTCACATCACCATAGATTCCCTCAATTCATTCAGAAACAATCGGCACATATTTCTGAAAAAATTATTTTTTCAGACGAAGCCCATTTTCACTTGTCAGGGTATGTCAACAAGTAAAATTGCTGCATTTGGGCTTTTGGGAACCCTAGAGCGTTTACTGAGAAGTTTTGCACGCTCAACGTGGGGCGTTATGTGGTTATTGACGACGTAAGTATCACTGACATGTGGTTTCAACGGAACAGTGCCACATGTCACACAGCCAATTAAATTAGGCGATTAAGTGGCAAGCCAGATCATGGGATTTAACACCACTGGATTGTTGAGGATAGACTCCATACAGAGCCAATTGAATCGATTTCAGCCTTAAATCCTTGATCTGATTAACGAAATAGGACCGCCATTTTGTCAAAAAGTGACTTTGATGAAAGAATCAACATTTGTCTGCCACGACCAGGTGGAAATTTGCCAAATATAATTTTTCATTCACAATTGCCCAACTAAATTTTTTGTTTTATTTTGTTTTAGAACACAAACTTCCTGCTGAAAAATCCTTTATTAAAATAAAAATAATAGTTGAAGTCTGCTTTGTGAAATATATATATATATATATATATATATATATATATATATATATATATATATATTCGCATATAAGGTGTCAGCTGTCAAACGGGCTGCCATACAGTATTGTATTTTTAAATCGTAATGTCATATATAAATCTTACTTTTGGCAATTTAAAGTTCTACTTTGAGTATAAAAACACCCTTTATGTATGTAACCCTACCAACTTTTTACTCATACTACTAAATAAATTTTGGCCGACATTTTATCGCACATGCTTCGTATTAGTCTACACCATATTTTTTTTAACTTCTTCTTTTGCTAACTGAGAATGTCTTCTCTCATTGTTTGCCAATCTGTCATTGATTACAATTCGAATTATGGAAGTGGAAAGTATTTGACAGTTCAAAATTGAAATGTCTCTTTTGTACGATTATTTATTTATTGACTTTGTATGCATGTGATTGTGATTATGTGTATGTGTGTGTGTGTGTGTGTATTAGAATGAGTTTGTTTTCTTGTCATTTTTGGTTTTCGTATGCTATCTTGTTTATGTTGTTGTTATTCTTTTGACACATTTTTATATGTGTTTTTTGTTCTTCTGAAATTTGATCTCACTTCTTATATCTTTTTTGGGAAATATTGAAATATTAATTATTTGATACGATGATTGATTGCTTAATTAGACGTAGCAGAGATAAAATGGTGCTAAAATGATTACCAAACAGTAAGAGCAAAAAAATCTACAATAAAAATTTGTATTCAAGGGCTTATAAAGCACTTCATTCAGTAATAAATCGAACCAGTTAACGGCGGGTTTCAAAGGGCAGAACATGAATAATACGCTCAATCACGATCTCGCAACAATCTCCGAATGGGGTCATGTGAATGGAGGAGATTTTAATGCCCGTAGGACAAGGTTGCATGCTTACTTTGGTTCTATGTTCGAAAATGGTGCTGCATCTGTTACTATGGATGATATAAGTATTAATGAATCGGAAGCTATGTTCGATGTTCCATGAACTAAGCACGTTTTTCAGGTTTCTAAAGAAGCTTTCAAGTGTCTCGGTTTTCTAAGACGGTGTAAGAGATACTTAACTTCATTCAATATTCGTGCTATTTATATTATACAACCTATATCCGTTAAAAAATTGTAAACAACTCTCATGTATGGACCGACACGCCAAAGCCTATTTTGGAGTTGCTCGGCTGTGTACAAGAGAGGGCCAAGAGGCTCATTGGGAATAGTAGGGTGTCTATTGACTCTCTAGAGCATCGACGCAATGTGGGCTGTATTTCACTGTTTTATCGTTATTACAATGGTAAGTGCTCTAGACAAATTGTGAAACTTGTTCCCGTTGTAAGCGAACGTTTTTGCGCTTAATTCGATTTTCCTTGAGATCCATCCGTTTGTGGTTAATTGGCCAACGTATCGCACTACGCATTACAGTAAAAATTCGGTTTTAGCAAAATGGTTTGTATGTGGAATGATCTCCCTCCGGAGGTCTTTCCTGTCACTTTCAATGTATGAAAATTAAAATCGAATATCCACAAACACTCTTTCCTCCTCTTTAAATTTTTTTGTTATTATTCGTTTAAAAAAAATAATTAAATATGGTATTATGTTGCAACTTTCATTATAAATTTCACAAGTGTCGAGTTCCATGTTGGCTTGTTGGCGAAAAGCAAGCAGCGATTTTTCAATCCCAAAAAATTAATTTGGCTTTAGCCAATATATAATATTATATATATATATATATATATATATATATATATATATATATATATATATATATATATATATATATATATATACATATAATTTTTTTCACCTATAATAGATATTTTATTTGCTTTTAGGGTTAAGAAGAGTTACTAATCCGCCTTGTATTCGTTAGATGCAGTAAATTTTTTATTCTAAAATTATTTCTAAAAATCGTTGCAGCTGCTGTAAGTGATAGTTTGGCAATCTGATTTCAATAATATAAAATTTGAACGAGCCTATAATTTCTATACTAAAAACTATGTTACATAAACGCAGATATAAGTCAACTACTGCTTATCTTCATTAAAGATTGAATATGAAACGGGAAATCTTAAATCCTGTAATAAATTCCTTGGACGATATCATTTAGCTGAACTTTTTAAAACGTTTATGTGAATGAAAAAAACAATGCGAAAGAGAAGAAAATGTAAAGGGAGCACTGCTGTCGGAAAAGCCCGTATAGAGATCAGGACAAAAGAAACGTGCCAAAAAGAATTGTGGCTTCGTTAAATGTTTTAAAATATCATTTATAGCATAATTTAACATATTCAGGAAACACATTGCGTAAAATTCGTGAGACCTACTAGTAAGAATTTCGTCATTAGATTTGAGTCGACAGGTTCGATACAAAATGTGCGAATATTAATGCATGTTTGACCGGGTCGTTCAGCTGAAAACATCGCAGCTGTAAGCCACAGTGTTGCAGCAGATATAAATTTGTCAATTCTTGGATGTTCCCAACAATTTGGGTTATCCAAAACTACCACATGGAGAGTTTTGCATTAGGATTTGTCTTAGCAGCCTTACAAGCTTCAACTGGTGCAGGAATTAAAGTCGATCGACCACTCACATCGCCGCATTGTGGGAACATTTTACGAGAAGGCGTCAAAAATATATAACTTTTGAACGGATCGTAATTTTGATACGCGGTTTTCTTTGTCTGCTAGGCTTTCGTTTTAAGTATAAAAATTTAAAATCGACCAGTTAGTAAAATAGTTGTGATAGGTTTAAAAATACATTCTAAGTTTTAACTGATTTTTGGTACGAAAGTAAAGTACTACAACTTGTTCAAAGAGTTTGTTTTACATAAAGTCTTATATTTTCAGCCACGTTTAGAACTTATACTTATTAAAAATTTAAATTTAGTCAGGTAGCACCAAGCTTTGGCCCCTGTGAAATTTTTAATACGAAGGCCAAAGTTAGTTTTTTGAAACAATTTGAGTTAAAAATTAGCTGATTAAATAGCAAAAACATAAAAAATATATTCATTGGTTCGAATTTACTTTAGATAATACTACTCGTATATGTAAACTTTTTATTGTGAATTGATTAATACTTTTTTAATGTACAAAAAATTTTAAAAGGATGAAATACATGCAGATAACTCTTGTGTTTGGAAAAATTACTATTAATTAAACAATTTTAGTAAATATTTCTTCTAACTAGCCGTTATTTTCACCTTCAAGAAGTAGTTTAGCTTCTACGTCTAGTTCAATAGAAGTAGTTTTCCATTTTTGCCGCATAATAATAAAATAACAATCAAGTCTTCATTACTACAATATCTTGATATTTTTCTTGTGTTGTGCTCACGAAAGAGTCTATAGTCTTTGTTTCGTTTTTCTTGCGCCTCTTCAGATAGATCTCCTATTGGTAGAATATTGTGTTGAATTATTTGTTCCCCATGCTACAAAATTTTATGAACTCTGGATGGCATATATCTCCGAGAATATTTTTTGTTGTAAAGTATAGCTGTTTTTTTGGCGTACTTTCCAAATTTTTTTGCATTTATCTTTCTGCTGCATGTATTTCCTTATTTTTGCTCACTGTTTCGCTTAACGGACCAAAATCCAAATCATAACCCAATTTAAGAATATGCTCCATAAAACGTATTGTAGTGTGAAGAGGGGACAATCGAAATATGCTGCCATAAAAGTCACATCTTCTGGAACTGGATGGCTTAATTGAGTTCATGTCTTTTTGCATATAGTGCAGCTTGATTAATTATTACAGGTTGAAGCTCTTTAGTTTCATCTTTTATTTTTCGGACTTCTTCAGTTAAGACGTTTGTTGTTTCTTTTTTGAAAGTAAATTTTATTGGTCTGCAATATTTTTTTGACGAGGATATTTCATTTTTCCATACTATTTTACAATCTGTGCAAATCAATTTAAAAAGCAAAGTATTTTGTGACCTCCTAAATTATATCAATTTACGTTATTTTAAGTAGGCAAAATATTTTGTTACCAACTGTGCATAACTTTGAAATTGACTAAAAATTTTTGTTTTCTTTCTGAAAATACGCATATTCATCCAAACAACGTCTCGCATAGGGGCGTTTTGAAAAATAAATAAAATGCTTGCAAAATAGCAAAACAGAAAAAAAAATTTTTAATTCAATTTTGCAAAAAAATGTTCGACCTTGTGTCAGAAAAATTGTTCTGGTGCTCACGGTCAATTTTGGGCTAATATTAATGCCGTGTATACCACTGAAATGTTGTTTCAACAGAACAGTGCCATATGTAACACAGCCAATGAAACGATCAATTTATTGGAAATCAAATTTCCCGATCGCATAATTTCACGACAATCAGCTGTTAAGTGGCCAGGCAGATCGTGTGATTTAACATCATCTCTGTTAAGGACAGAGTATGGAGAAAATCAAAGCGTTTTCAGCCTTAAAACTTAAAAGCCGTGATGTGATTAACGAAATAAGACCGTCGTCCGTTATTGACGGTTGTGGTGGACATTTGCTAGACATCATTATTCATTCATAATTGCCGAGCTTTTCTCTTCGTAATACAATAAAAATTTGGATTATCTTGATCTAAATTTTTGTTATAGAAAGCAAATTTCTTGTTGAAAAACCCCTAACTTAAAGATATGTATTTGTTTTTGAAAGCTGTAGGCTTTAACTTTAAGAAAATATTTTATCCGAAACTCGACTGCTAATAAAAGAAAATTAACAAAACATTTGTCTTACTGGCCAAAAACTTGATTATTAAATATGCTGTATCACAAGGAGCATTATCGTGATGCAATACCCAGTTGTCCTTTATGTTGGATCTTACACTAATAAGCCTTTTTCGAAGTCTTTCAAAAACCTCCCGATACAAGTGTTGATTGACTGTTTAGCCTTGAAGTACATATTCTTTCTGAACGATTCCTTAGATATCGGAAAAACAAACTAGCACGCTTTTGAACTTCAAAATCCGTAAGGGTACCGCCATTTTGCCAAAACGTGATTAAAAACTTTCCCAGTGTGGTCGTGGAGGACATTTGCCAGACATTACTTTTCATTCATTATTGCCGAACTTTTCTCTTCGTAATGCAATAAAAATTTGAGACATCTAATTCTAAATTTTTCGTTTTATATTCGTAAACAAACTTCTTGTTAAAAACCCTTTATACTACATGCGATTGATTATTCGAGGCAGATAATATTCTAAATATTTTATTACAATATAAAAAATTCAACTTCATAAAAATTTTATTGCGAATTATTTCAATTTGTAGTTTTTTCTATATAAAATATATTTTTTTCAGCAGGAATTATATAAAAAAATACGGACATGGACTAAATAAATTTATTTTAGAAAAAAAAATGCTTTTTTTAATTTTTCATGTCATAGAAGTGGCAGTGAGAAAAAACGAAGAAGAAGAAAATAAGCAATAAAGAGTGGTGATTACATATGAAAATTAGGTTTTGTTGCAAAATTAAAATATTTTGCAAGGATGACTTGAATGGTAACATTCAAGCGGCAGAATAGTTCGTTCTCTTTTTTTGTATCCATTTTACTGTTCATATGGGCATGTTGTATTATAAAAAGAATATTAATAAAAATAAAAAAAAAACAAATTCATATACACACAAGTGTACGTATGTGTATACTCATACTTATTATATGGATGCATACTCACACACGCACACACATATACACATACTTTTACTTATAAATTTGCAACAATTACAGGAAGAAATAAAATAAAATAAAATATTATTGTTATTTGGGTCAATAACAGGTATAATTTTATTTTTATTCTTTCATCTTTTTTTCCCTCTGAGTTTATTTCCATTTCTATAAATATTTGTTTATGAATAATAATAATAACAAACGAAAAAAGAAAAATATTTTCTACTTTAGGGATTTGTAATTGTTATAATGAAAATTAATAATTACTTTTATTTTTATTCGACCTTTTTTTTTTTTTTTTTTTAAATTTTATTAAATATGAAATAATCTTTTAACGGTCTTATTAAATAATTTAACGATTTTATTTTTTTTTCAATATTTCGCTTTCCTTTGGAAAGCTTCTTCAGGAAAAAATTTTTTATTTTTGAAAACAAAACAAAATTATTATCAAATTGAAAAAATGTTTCAAAACATTTGACAAAAACATATAAAATATTTTTTCATACATACATACAAAAAATTTTTAAATTTTCAAATATTCAAACATACAATAACAATGAAACGGAAATAACAAATAACAAATAACAAATTCTCTCTTATGAAATGATTATAACAAATTATGTGTCTTTTGAATTAAGTACCTATAATTCTGAGCTAAATTGTCTGTGTCTGTCTTGAAATTTATTCTCCTTACATTTGGTACATTAACAATTTCTAACATTTCCAACATATAACGTCTCTTGTAGTTTTTTTCTATATCTAATACTGATGTTTCATCAAACTTTGGATAATGATTATATTTCTTACAATGTGAAGATAAGGATGTCTTCTGTGTTGAAATATTCCTATATTTTTGGTCACACCTGTGACCAGCTAATCTCGTTTTAAGTTTATTTTTTGTTGTCCCAATATAAACTTTGTCACAGTTCACCTGGTCATTTCCTCCACATGGTATCCTGTATACTACATCAGATATTTCCATTTTTCCTATTTTATCCTTCATACTGCTAAATAATTTATTTAATGTGTTATGTGTTTTGTGTGCAATTATATATTTATCTGTGTCATATATTTTACACTTTCTTAATCTTTCTGATATTCCAGGAACATAAGTTAATGATTTATAATCTCTTGGCTCTGCTGTAGAATTTCCTAAATTATGCCTATAACTACCATATTGTCTAATTAATCTGTTAGTTAATTCTACTGGAAAATCATTGGCATTAAGTATATCTCTTATTGTATCCCTATTCTTCAAATGAAATTCTCTATCACTTATAGTCAATATTCTGTCTATCATATTTTTCGCTGTGTTTATTATCATATTTCTTGGATGTTTTGAATAAAAATTAATGATTCTTCCAGAAGATGTTGGTTTCTTATACCAATCAAATACTAACTTATTTTTCTTCCTTATTATCAATATATCTAAATATGGAAGTCTAGACTCTAATTCTCTTTCAATCGTAAATTTAATATCCGGATGGAAACTATTCAATTCTGACAAAATATTATCCACTGCATCTTCTGAAGTTATACAAAATAAATCATCCACATATTTTGTAATTATCTTAGGTTTAATATGCATTTTACTAATACATGAATTTAGTAATTCCTCCATCACAATATCAGCTATAATTGGAGATGCTGGAGAGCCCATAGGGAGGCCCTCCTTCTGTTGATATATCCTATTATCAAATTGAAAATACCTATTGTCTTCTATGCAAAACTTAAGAATACGTAAAAACAATTCCTTCTCAATATTCGTATTTTGTTCTATAATCTGCCATTTTTCCTCTATAATACTTAAAGCTAAACCTACAGGAATACTTGGAAAAAGTGAAACTACATCAAATGAAAACAATCTATCATTATCTTGTATATTTATTCTCTTAGTCTTATTCTTAAATTCCAACGAATTTCTAATATTATATACTGATTGTCCTGTTATCACCTTAAGAATATTGGTTATATACTTGCACAGTCCATAGGCCGGGGAATTAATGCAAGAGCAAATAGGCCTTAAAGGAAAATTCTGTTTATGGATCTTAGGTACTCCATACAGCTTTGGAGAATTTGATACATTAGTCTTAAGTCTATTTCTCTCCATTACTGAAATGATTTCTTTTTTAAAAAGTTCATCAACTAAAAAATTGTTTGTTTTTTGCAGTTTAGTAGTCGGATCCTTATTTAATATTGAGTATTTAGCAGAATCGTTGAGAATGTCATTTATTCTCGAATTATAATCATCTCTGCTCATAGCAACAGTAACATTACCCTTATCAGCATTAACAATTAATATGTTCCTATTCGTATTCAAAAATTTTTTAGCGGTTTTTACTTTATCTAATATAAAAATATCCCTTGCTGTAGGTCTAATATTGCTAATGTGCCTATCAATCATCATTGTTAGTTTTGTCCGCGCTACTTCCTGGTCCTCTTTTTCTTTTATAGTCTGAATCAATTCATCTCCTTCTGAAATTACCTTCATCATAGGAAAATTTTTCTTTTCAAGTGGTAATGCAAATTTCTGTCCTAGAGAAAGAATCCACTTAACATCCCCTGGAATATCTATGTCAGTCTTGTTAACAAACCAATCTTCATTAACCTTAATTCCTAATTCCTTTCTTTGAATATCAGAAAGATTCTTAAATTTCCTACTATGTGTTTCCTTAATCTTTTTTTCAGAAATATGAGTTAGTCTATCTATATATTCTAATAATTCTGTTATCTCATCTAATGTCAAATGTCCTTCCATATTATATACTAACATCTCTACGTTCCTATTTAAAATTTTTAGTATGTCATGTTGTTTCCTAATTGCTAAATTTAACATTCTTCTATGTAAATCTTTTGTGTACCTCTCAATAGTGTGTTGATATTTGGGAATTTCTTTACTATTAAAAATGTTTACTAAATTATTTGTTGTTAATAATAAATATTCATTGAAATGAAAATGAATATTGGATATTTTTATGCACAAAGTCCAATAGAGTTGGAGGGAAAATGGAGGTATTTCTACAATATTGTTGAACGCATGCAAGCAAATTACAATTTATATTTTCAAAAATACTTTTAATATTTTTTAGAAGCTTTATTATTCTATATTAGATAAGTAAGTGATTAAATGTTATTTAATTTATGATCGTTAAAATAAACAATGCTTTTTGCTTATTGCATGTTTAAATCCAACTTCTGCTTGTACTCGTTCTGCTTTGTAACCCTCTACCACTAGAACTTTCGAAAATTGTAACTATCAAATGATCTGGCATTATAGGTGGACAAATTTGAGATTAGAACGTAAATTGGGTTAAAATGCACCCGTTTTTTTAACAACTTCAATTTTATTGAGACCAATGTAAAGCAGAAAAATATGAGTTAATGCTGGAATATGAAGTCGAGCGAATGTCAACCTTTAATACTTCGATACACGTCCATTGTTTTCAATACAATCTTGAAGCACATTTTACAACGAAACGTTGCTTATCTCTTCAGTATAGCGTTATTTGTTTGTGGGTCGCTCACGAAGTCCTAGTCTTTCAAATGGCCCCAGAGAAAATAATACAGCAGCATTAAATCAAGCCAGAATTAGCTATTTATAGCTACAATAAGTTGGTTATCGTGGTTTGGTAGAGTATTTACGTTTCCTTGCTCACTTTCGAAAAAAAACACAGGCCGATGATACCATCTGTTTACACAACGCACCATACTCTCACTTTCTTTCGATGTTTCTTTGAGTTTTTCGAGGACTGTTTGTGCATTTTGTGAGCCCTGTAACTGCTTAATTGAAAATGAGTTTTATTACTAAACATAATTTTGTTGAAAAATGCATTTTTTTCATTCAGTTTATCAAACAGCCAATTCACAACCCATCGTCCCAAGCAATGGTCGGACGGCTTTAATTTTTAAACGAGTTAAATTTTATGAGTGTGAAGATTAAGATTTTTTTGCAAAATATTGCGTACAGTGTGTCTAGTGATGCTCACTTCTGGGGTCCGTTAACGAGTTGAAACACTTTGCTGTACAGAGGCTATGCCTTCATCACTACGGTCACTACGAACGAGCATATTGTTTTAGAATACTATAAGAAACAATATCTTAAGCCTCAAATTTAGCCATTAAATTATGTACAGCAGTCTCCAAAAGAGCCTGATTACGAGAAAGAGCTATTCGAATTTTCTCCATTTTCTAGTATATTTTCACAACCAAAATTCCTTGCTCAACGTTTTATTTCCCCCAGGAGACACAGAACGTGATAAGATTTACATCTGTACCTAGACGTGTGAGCCAAAAACTAATGGTGAATCAAACCACTGTGGATGATATATAGCGTGCACCTATGCCTTAGGAAGCCGAAGCATAATACTATTCAATAGGTCCAACAGTAGCAATTTCGGGAGTACGGAACAGGGCCGCCATCCCCACTCCTTGCTGAAGAGTTGGAGGCTTTACAACTCCTGCTGCAGAGCACACAACGTAGCATGCTCACTGCATTCGGATCATTCACCCTGTGTTCTTGGTCTAAAGTGATTGATCCCGGCCCCATAATCATTTTATGAGGGCCTGCGAAACCACAACCACCACGATACTCCCCAAAGGGGCAACCTCAAGTATCAGTCAGAGAACAGCAACAGCTGAACTCTGGGTATAATTGATTCCTCTGGAGCCCAGTTGGCTCCTGTTAGCCTTCAGGGGGGCCCTCAGGGGCACATTGATATGTTTTAAAGGAATCTCACCATTAAGACATGTGTCACCTGATATAAAATTATATCAATCTGCTGGCTGACACTTGTCATGCGCATCCCATTTCATGTTTTTGTTTTGTATACGGCTAATGATTTTTTGTTAGCGATGACTCAAAACTGAATAAAATGAGTCCATATCAAGTAAAGGGTTTTTCTACAAAAAGTTTGTTTTCTTAAACAAAATAAAACGTTAAATTTAGATTAAGAAGACTCAAATTTTTATTATATTACGAAGAGAAAAGTCTGGCAATTATGAACGAAAAATGATATCTGGCAAATCTCCACCACGACCACGCTGATAGATGCCGATTCTTTTATCAAAGGTTTTAATCACTTTTTGGTAAAACGGCGGTCGTATTGCCGTAATCACACCACGGATTTTGAGTTTTAAGGCTGAAATCGATTCGATTGGCTCCGTATATACTCTGTCTTTAAGATAACGGAAAATAAATTTATCGTTTAACTGGCTGTGTGACATGCGGCACCTTCCTGTTGAAACCGCTTGTCAGTGACATCCACATCATCAATAGTAGACCAAAAGTGAGTTATTATCATTTCGCGATAGCTTAATTTATTAACCGTTACACCATTTCCAGTTTCATCTTCGTATAAAAAAACGGCCCAATGATGCTTCTAAACCATATACCGCACCACATAATGATACGTTGAGCATGCAACAGATCTAGGTTTTCAGAAGCCCAAATGCGGCAATTTTGCTTGTTGAAATATCCGGACAAGTGAAAATGAGTTTTGTCTGAAAAAATGATTTTTCAGAAAAACTAGCCGGTTGTTCCTGAATGAATTGAGCGAAACTACGGCGATGTGAATGATCGGTCGGCTTCAATTTCTACATCAGCTAAATCTTGTAAGACTTCAAGGTTAAATTCATACGCAAAATTCGCCCTGTGGTGGTTTTGGTTGAGAGTGGCTATGCTCACTTGCATGCCAGTTTGTCGGACAGTTTCAACAGATGCTGTTCAGGTCTTGCTAGGTGTGCCCCCCCCCCCCCTTTCGCTTTTAAGATCAAACGGGGACTACCACTTCTAGGACACGACTGGCTTTCTGCTGGTGATTTGCTAAATACGAGATCGGAAACGGTCAAGAGGCTTCTAGATGAGCGTCTTGTGTTTATCTGGAGAAACAGGTGGGAGAACAGTGATGCAGGTAGAGTCACGTATGAATTCATAAGTGCCCCTACTTTCGTACGGGAACACCCAGACTTTCGCTTCGGCTTAAGCCTGGGCTTCCTACTGACCGGACACGGTTCTCTAAATGCATTTTTGCATAGAGGGGCTTGTCTGATTCTCCCTCCTATAGATGCGGGGCTGACACTTTCTTGTGGAGTGTCCCCTGTATGCTGACATTAGGGACTTAGACTCTATAGGCGTTGTCAGGGTTGGAAACGACTGCATGTTTGGCGGAATTCTGCAAAGAGCAGAGTCTTTAGATAGACTCCACGAGAGTGCCCGTATAGCCTTCCGCAGGAGGTTAACGCGTTTGTAGTCGGTATTTCACTGCGCGAGCATTCATAAACTTGTTGCTTTGTCTGATTTTTGTCTGTGCCTGGCAATGTTGTCCGGTGTCGTGTTTCTGTGGTGATTGTTGGCGTGGTGGTTCTTTCCGTGCTAGTGTGGGGGTTGGCGCTGCCGCCAGGGTTTTGTGACAATTTCTTCCCTTAGGTCCCCGGGCCTAAGGGCGGAGGTTGCGGCAGTACTCGGGCTTGCAGTAGGCAACTTTCCTGGAAGAGTCCGGTTGTAGTTAGTTAATTGTAGTTAGTAGTAGATTAGTTAATTTTGTGGAAAGGGCAGGATGCAGTCCTTGGCTGGTTTTATCTGCCAAGGGTCTTATCCTGCCTTGAGTGAATGGTGTGTGAATGGGTACCGAAATGGGTACTGGAGAGTATGTGGTATGAATGTGCGTGTGAGGCCACTAGTTTAAGTTATTTGGAACTCGGCTGGTGGTAACAGTTTGACCGGATACTATAAACTGGTACCACGGGTGCCAGGTGCCCCTGAAACTTCGGTTTCAGCCTGGCAGTTGGTGTGGCCCTTCGGGAGTTCCGTGGTTGCTGTGGTTTTAACTCATATCGCGGGATGAGCGTACTAGCTCTCGTGGAATTGCATTGCCACAGGGATACCGTGACCCATAGATCGGTAGGAGTGTAGAAAGGCTCCGCACCTTACCCAAGGTGGACGTCATGACCAAAAACGTCACGTCAAATTAGTACCCATGGGTTGTACATCGGGGCGTTAGTAGACGCATTGTATTCACTCGGTGGTAAGACCACTGTGGTATTAGGCCGTCTCGGCAGGTAACCACAAGAATCTGTATCACATCTGTGGTGGTTTTGGATAACCCCAATTGTTGAGAACCTCGAGGAATTGACAAAATTGGATCTGCTACACTGTTGTAACGATACGCTTTCCCTGGATTTTGAGGTGTACTCGGCGTCGTCTAGGGTCGTGTAGTGTCGTTAGGTTAAATAAAATGCTTCGGTTTATTCGTTGTAACTTAGCCTTTATTTGCCACTAAACCTCCGCTTGACGGCAGCTCTAATCTCAGTTCCGTCTATTGTCCACTGGCGTGTGTGTGTGTTTCCGTCGTCTTGGTCCTACGTATCCGGTAAGTGTCCGAGGGAAATAACCAAAAACAATGTAAGTTGGTTTAAAACCTACGCTTAACTGTTCACTGCTTTGGTCACCCACAGTGGTGACGGTGGACACAAACTCGGCTGGGTTAAAACTGCTTTGTTTATAACCTGACTGTCTTACCTAACTGCCCGAAATATTAAAATAATATTGCCTGTTGCCGGTCGCACACCAATTGCCTTTTGTTCATAAAATTCTTCTTTTTATAGCCATTCACCGCAACACACAAGTACACATACACCATCTACACAGCTGATATATACAACAGCAGGTTACTGCGTTCATTATCAGCCGCCACTTGCCTCATGTAAAGATGGCGCTGCCCAGTGAGCTGCCGTTTAATTTAAAATATAATATAAAAAAAGTCCCCCCGGGGGCCCTTGATAGTCTTTTTGGAGCCTACTATTACACATGGACTGGTGTCTTGCGGGGTAAAAGGGAGCTCAGGCCCCTTAAAGGCTAGTAGGAGTCACCTGGACAATCTACTATATATCCATGGGAATCAGTGAGCTCGCAGAGTTTGCTATTTGTCTCTTTAGACATTTAGCTGTTCTCTTTCTGATTATTGAGGTTGGCCCTTATATGGGAGTGGTTTCGAGGCTGTATGTTTCGATGCCGTCATGAGAGTTTGTGGGTCGGGTCATTCATAATGAACACAATGAATGGTCCAGGTCCAGTGAGTATGAATGCCGTTGTGTTCTTAATTATATTAAGCTTCATGCGTTCTGGAGCAGGAGTTGGATAGTCTCCAACTCTTTAGCAAGGAGTTAAGGCTGCGACCTAGTTCGAGCTTTTGAAATTGCTACTAGGAATGACGGGAGAATATGCTTATTCGATGGCCTTCTAGGGCGTGAATGGCGTTGCTTTTCTTTCACAGTGGTAGTGGACACCATCTGATTATGGCTCACTGCCGGTGCAGATGTAAACGTTATCACGCCATAACATACAAAACTATAAATCTAATTATAAAATTTAAATGAAAATAATTATAAAATAAAATAATTCATTGGGCTTAAAACTATTAAGATAATTCCAGAATAAAAATGACTATATGTAGAATAGAATGATAGTCCATTGTCGCTAAACAAGAGCATCGGGACTTTTAGCGTTACTGTGGCTCACGGCTTCGATATTTTCAGTTGAATCAGCCGGTCAAACATGCATTGATGTTCGCACATTTTATATCGAGCCTGTCGTCTCAAATTTAGCGACCAAATTCTTAATAGCGATATAAGAAGGACGATTATATTGTCCGAAAATATCACGAGTTTTACGAAATGTAACTTTAACAGAACCACCATTTTCATAGTGGATTTTAATTATTTTAATGCAATATTCATGAAATTAAATTGAATTAATATTGTAACAATTACCAATGCATCAACTACGAATACGTCAAAAGACTAAATCTTAAAACTATCATGTTGTTGGTGTTGCCACAATTGAAAAACACACTTCTCGTTGAAAAATCCGTTTTTAGAAATTAATTTTCCGAAATTAGAAATTAATTTTCCGAAAGTCTTGTGAAAGTTGATCGTGATTATATTTACTATGCAATCAATTGTGGAGCTTTTAAAGAAGGCTTATCCTTGAAAACAAAGCGCAATTTAATTCAAATTTTATGAATTGAAATTTATACCTTATTTTCACTCAATTGAATTTTTAAATCTTTCACCTGACGTATGATGCCTATTCTAGAACAAAAAATTTCCACAAATAATGTGAAAATGCTACTATATACACCGTAATAAAACAACAACAAAAACAGTTTCTAATATGTACACACACACACACACACACGTACATGCATAACTAAACTGAAAAAAATATATAAAAAGAATAAATTGAATACAATTTATCTTATTGCAAATAAAAATGGCTCAAGATGTGTTTAATTTATAAATGAGGAGTTTTGCAAATAAATTAACAATTTGTTGATTTAAGAGGGTGATTTAACAATTCCAAAGCATCCTTAAAATAAGTATAAGCACGGCTTGTATGTTAGTGTTTGTGAGAGTAATTGTAATTGTCTTTGGTCCTATAAAATATTTATAGATAATGCTAACAGAAATGCTATGGAATAAAAATAAATGCAGACATTTTCGATGTTAAAATGTAATAAAAATTGTAACTGAAATTTGTGTGTTAAAGAGATTGTAGCCGTTGGTCTATTAAATGCAATTTTATTCACAGTTTTTATATTAAATGTGATTAGAATCAATAAAATGGAAACTGGCTATAAAAGCTGAATTGGCGCTATTGGTTATTGTTGTTGTTGTTGTTGTATGACAGAATTAAACAAAAACCTAAAAGAAACACAAATATTGTTTAACATAATTGGTCATGTTTGAGTCATTAAAAAGAGTATTTAAATTAATTGAAGTTTTAAAATGTAATAAAAGACGTTTATTTAAGATTTTATTACTTCAACATATGGATGTAAATGGCTTTTCAAATTAGTAAATTCTCTTACTTCAAAATTACCCATTTTTTACGGCAATATTTAAGTGAAGCTTCATTTTATTTTTTAACTACATAAACGACTTATTAATTAAAATGTAAAACAGCAAAAAAAATAGTAGTGCTAAAGGAACAACTCTGCAAATTGTTTGTTTCAATCTTCCCTTTAACACAAAAAGAAGGATTTTAAAAACTGTTTGAGACGTGGATAAAGAAAGTTTTACGTGTTTGTTAACTTTTGCGTAAGTTGTTCGTCTACTTTTTACAAAAACTGTTGGCACAACTTTCATTGAAACCATAAAAAGTATACAAATTCTTTATGGGAATTTCTGTGATAATTATGCTTTAACAAGAGCCAACATTAGCCAGACAGCCTGTTTAAAATAAAATTAATGAAATGAATTAATGTACGCTAATTAATGAGCAGAAGTTGCAAATGCAACAGGAATTATCATTAGCAAATTTACAAGGAAATTTGAACATTTTAACAAATTTGTCAAATGATCATTACAACCAAATAAACAGAAATTATAACGAACTAAATAAAATGGGATGGATGGGATAAGATTTACATCCGCACCGGCAGTGAGCCATAATCAGATGATGGTCGAACCACTGTGGACAGTATGTAGCGCCATCCTCGCCCTAGAAGGCCTTCAGATACGTATATACTCCGGTCACTCCTAGTTGCAATTTCGAAAGCCCGAACAAGGCCGCAGCCTTCACTCCTTGCTAAAGAGTTGGAGACTATCCAACTCCTGGTCCAGAATGCATGAAGCTTAATGTAATTAAGAACAAGGCGACATTCATACTCACTGGATCTGGACCATTTATTGTGTTCATTGTGAATGATCCGACCACCCACAAACTTAAACGAGGGCCTCGAAATACACAGCCACCACGATACTCCCGAAGGGCCTACCTCAATAATCAGCCAGAGAACAGTTAAATGCCTAAAGAGACAAATAGCGGAACTCTGCGGGCTCACTGATTCCCGTGGAAATATAGTGGATTGTCCAGTTGACTCCTACTAGCCTTGAAGGGGACTGGGCTCTATATGGTTGTGTGATCCATAAATACTATTATGTGCCCCCGGGGTGAAATAAAATGGGATGGATGGGATACCAGCACTGGTCTTGAAACAGTTCCCTTCGACGCTAGCGCATACCTTAGCAACCGTTTGCAGCACGTTGTATCATGCCGTTATATTTCCAAAATGTTGGAAGGTTGCTGATTGAAGGCCAATCCCAAATAAAAGGTGAAACCAACAACCCTTAAAATTATCGCTCAATTGCAATTTGTTCCGCACTTTCTAAGGTAACCGGAGTCCTACAGCTTACTTAGTGACCGACAGTATGGTTTTTATTGGGGGCCCTCTACGGGCGACTTGCTGGCCTTCCTATCAGAACAGTGGTGCAACTCGGTGCATCGTTTCAGAGAGAGTAAGGTGGAGGCTCTAGATATCTCCAAGGCGTTTGATAGAGTGCGGCATGATGCACTTCTGTCAAAGCTTTCTGGTTTTGGTTTCGGTGATAATTTTTTCAAATTTATATCGACTTTTCTCAGGAATCGCACTATATGAGCTGTTATAGATGGAATTTCAGCAGAGGAGTTCAATATTAATTCAGGGGCACCGCAGGGCTCCGTTCTTTCTCCTACCCTATTTATTTTTTTTTTAATCGCCTTCTTTGTCAAACTTTCAACCCTCCAAACTCTTTCGCAGATGACAGCACCATTTGTATTCATTTGGTAATAGATCGCACCAGTTAGGGATGATTTTCAAAATGCAGAACATGAATGTTAAGCTCAATCACAATCTTGCGGTAATCTCCGAAGTCGAAAATCGACTGTGAATACAGTCGATTTTAATGCCCGTAAGACGTAATATTGCCTGCTAACGCATAGATCTGTGTTGGTGCTGCATCTATTACTATGGATGATATAGGTATTACGGAATCGGAAGCTCTTGATGTTCTTGGCATGAAAATTCAGTGTGATATTTTATGGACTATACACAGGTTTCTAAAAAACACTTTCAAGTGCCTCGGTTTTCTAAAATGGTGTAAGAGAAACTTCACTACATGTGATTTTCGTACTATTTATATGTGGATATATCCGTCCAAAAATAAAATATAACTCTCCTATATGAGCCGGCGCTAAAGTCTATTTAAAAGTTGCTCGACCGTGTACAGCAGAGTGCCAAGAGGCTCATTGGGGACGGTAGTGCATCCAACTCTATTGATTCCCTAGAGCATGTAGGTTGTATTTCACTGTGTTATCGTTACTATAATGGCAATTTCCGATAACATTAGCCTTCTGGAAATGAAAGCTGCTCCGGTAGGCTAGTAGGTAGTGTACTTGCCCTACCAATCTCGGGGTGATTGTTTTCACTACAAAATTAAGAGCTTGAAGGCTATGTAAATATCCTTCTACTTTCACCACCTGTCTTATCTCTTCTGTATCCCTTTCCTAAAGAATGTAGCAGGGTTGTGACTAAATAGGCATTGTAGTCTTAAATGCTACTTCTCTTAAAAAAAGTGCTCTAACGAAGCCAGGCAACTTGCTCCTGTAAATCGTACATTTTTTGTTGATGCTTCTCGGGAAGCAACATGATGGCTGTTGTTTAAATCGGCCTTTGAAAAAAGTTCCAAAGAGGTGTTAACGAAAAGAGAAGGCTAACATCCAAGTAAATGTCCAGGAGCTGGATAGTCTCTAAGTCTTAAGCAAGGATTGAGGGTACGGCCCTGCTACCGAACACTTAAAAATTGTAACTAAGGCGTATATGCACTTAGTGTGTATGCGTTTTAGGGCATCGTTGGACGCTCTTCTTACCACCCGGTAGTAAGACCATCATCGTGTATGGCCCACTTGGCTAGGTACCGATGTAAATCCTATCACTTGCTGTATATCTGGATCTCTTCTCCATCTGCACTGCGTGCCGTCGGTAAAAGGCGGCACCCGTTGCCTAGGCTAGTGGGAGACTGAAACTAGAAGAGAATTGAACTCTCGAGGTCCGAGCACTGTCTGTATACACTGGTGCCGCGAAAGCCAGTTGCCTGCAGAGCTACGGCCTTGTGCTGGTTATTGGAGAGGCCCTTTGGGGAGTAGTGTGATTCGTTTTACATCCGCACCTGGCTATGTAGCCTTAGTCAGATGGTGGACAAACCACAATTGTATAATTTGGAACGTCATACATGCGTCCTAGGAAGCCGAAGACATAATTCTAAGCAACAGAACCACCTAGTTGCAACTTTAATGATTCCAGGGCAGGTCTGCAAACCATCACACTTTGCAAAAGAGTTGGAAACTTTCCAAGTCCTGTCCAGAACACATGTCTAGCATGCTCACTGCACTCGATCATTCACTTTGCGTGTCATTATCAGTGAGAAGATCTTGGCCACCATAATAACCATTATACTGTTATTGGGGCCGCAAAACCACAACCACCACGTTACTCCCATATAGGGGCCAACCTCAATAATCAGCCAGAGAACTATTAAATGTCTCAAGAGACAAATAATGAACTCTGGGGACCGCTGATCCCCGTGAAAATAAAGTGGAGTTTCCAGTTGACTCCTTGCCTGTCTTCAGGGGACTGGGCTCCCTTTTTCCCCAGTTGCACTGTATCTAGATAGTAGAATTCTATAAAGACAATATTTATGTGCCCCCGGGGGGAACCCTTTGGGGAGTAATTTAATGGCTGTAATTTAAACTCAAAAATTGGGTAAAGTTGACTTTTTCCAACCAAAGAGCTGTTGCACATGCAACAACAGACTGTCGCTAACAAAGGGCGGCACGGAATTTAGATAGTCCTAGACTCTCGAGCAATGAGTGCCGTGTATGGGCTTTAGGAGCATTGACGGACACATTGTTCTCTCCCAGTGTTTGGACCACACTCAGACTAAGAGGCACACTGCTAGCTGCTACCAAGAATCTCTATCACATTTAATTTTCAAGGCGAAAAATAATAATCTCATGTCTTGCGGATGTAGCGCTCATGTAATATTTTATTAGTTTCAAGGCAAACATTAAGCAAACGATTGTATTGATGCACATAAAATGTGATGACACCAAACACAGATAGCTGCACATGATGAACATAGAATTTAATATATTTCTTATCGTACTTATGTCTATTGCGAAGGCAATGTTTTAACGGTCCATTATTTCAAAGTTACATTTGCCTGCGTTTAATAATAATTGTATGTGTGAAATTTTATTTATTGCAGATTGGTTTTTATGACCTGATCCACAAATAAATGGGACAGTTAACTATCGTGCAATTAAGCTAAATTGCTAATTGAGTTTGTTATTATTACGATTGCCATTATAATAAAATTGTCATTTTTCCGTAGAAGAATTGAAGAAAGTATAAAACAAAAATATTTAATAATCATAACAACTATTTAGAAGACAATTACAATAACTTTAAAACAGGACAAATGATACGATGGTAATAATCTAGTTGAATAACTATACATAATACATGTTCTTATCGAAATAATTTCAATTCCTTTTTACTGCATCTACATTTCCTGTTCCGATCGATCTATTGACCAACCTCACGTTTGTATTTCTTTAATTCTTTGTTATCCTTTTTGGATATTTTTCAAGTGTTTAGTTGATTGTACTTTTATTTCTTTAACCCGTAACTATTCATTTGATAATTTGTATGCAAGTCAAATCTGAATTCTGTGTATGCTTGTGTTTAGGAAAAACCTACTAGTGTAGTGTTGTTGTAGTCCTTCTCAAGACCACCAATACAAAGTGCAAAAACTAACAAATAAACAAACATTCATCCATGATTATGTTTATTTTTGTGAAAACTGTGGAAAAAGTGTAAATATTGTTCGCTTATTCGTTCGTTCACATCCTGATGCATTCAATTCATTCTCTACGTGCAACACATTTTCAAAATGCTCAACTACGTTTAAAACTATCAACATGTGGTCGAATATTTCTTACCTTCTCTGCATCGCATTGCTAAATATCCTTAAGAAAGATGAACAAACAAATACAAACGGCCTGGCAGCAAACAAGTTAATGGCTTCAATGCTTCGTTGCATACACAATTTGTATAAGGGAAATTGCTCTGATCACATCTTGAGACAATATTTTAAATTGATAAAGTTTGGAGCAAAAAAAAAAACAAGTTAGAAAAAATAAAGACACAGTTAGAAATGAATAAATGAAATTAAATTTAAATAAGTAAAACTTTAAGTTGTTACTTATTTTTAAATGTTTGACTGTTTTGCTATTCGAAGGTTAAAACATATTTTATCTCTCTCAAATGCAATTGAATTTCTTTTAAGTGAATTAAATTTTGATTATTTTTTTGAAGAAATAAAAATCATTTCTTATTAGGATGTGCTCTAATAAGGAAAATATAAGCCAAATTTTGTTTATCCTGCAGAAAATTGACTTGAATAAAAAAATGTATATTAAATGTTTCCGATTTATTTTTTATTAGAATAATAGTTTTAGTATAACTAAGGAAGATAATTTATTTTTTTCAAGTTAGTTAAGAGTAAATTAAGAGATAAGGTTGCTGCTGAAAAAGCAAGACAAGCACGGCCATGAGGTTTCATAAAAAGAAATTATAACATTTCAATGTAACCAATAGAAAAAAGAAATCAATGAAAAAAAAAAAATTCTCCAAACAGCGTAGTTATAAATTTATACAATTGTCGAGTTGTTTGTAAAGTTGGAGTTATTAAAAGTATAACTAAAAATCTTTTATAAATAAATATTTAATCGTGTTTTCATAAAATATTTCCTTATTCCAAAAATATACTGAAAATGTATTACTGCGGAGGAAAGCATTTCACTACTGCACATATCAGTTGTCCAATGAAAACTCTCATTTAATCAATTGGGTTTGTGATATAAAGCTCTTGAATTTTCAAAATTTATTTACAAAATTTGGGATAAACTTCACAAACGGTTGTTCAACAAGAAGTTTGTCCTCTAAAACAAAAAATTTAAATTAAGATGACTCAAATTTTTATGATATTTCGAAGATCAAAATTTGGCAATTATGAATGAAAAATAATGTCTGACAAATGTGCATCACGACACGCTGATATATGTCGATTTTTTCATCAAAGCTTTTAATTACCTTTTGCCAAAATGATGGTCCCACTATGTTAATCACATCACGGATTTTCAGTTTTAAGACTGTAATCGATTCGATTGACTCCGTATAGACTCTGTCTCTAACATATACCCACAAAAAACAATCCAGTGGAGTTAAAACACACGATCGGGCTGGCCACCTAACGCCTGATTGTCGGAAAATTTGGTTTGCAATAAATTTATCGTTTCATTGGCTGTGTGACATGTGGTTGAAACCACATGTCAGTGATATACACGGCGCACAGTGGCTCAGAATCAATTTTTATTGGCCAAAACCTATATTTTTTCTTGACATGGATTTTTGAAATTTTTATGCCATCAGAAAGGAAACAGATCAGAACTTAGGTAGCCAACAAATTTTGGCAAAATATTCACAGTAGTAGGCGTAGCATGCAGCTAAAAGCAAAGAATTTAAGTTAATTTAGAAATAAAAAAAATTTGTAATATTTGATCTCATATTAACTGCGATTTCTTGAAAACTGTTATTGATAATGGGCTGCGGTTTCTTTTGTTATGTGGGGTGGACTGTTGTTTTTCACAAGTGGTATTTGAGCACCCTGTATAATTTGTAGTTAGCGTGTTGTGTAATAAATTTGAAACTACCATATATTCGTAAAATTTGAAGTTGAATAGTGTATAAATTTTAAAGGACCAAAAAGGTCAAAAAATCGAAACCACCCAAGGAAAGGCAAAAGTGTTTTCTTTAAGCCTATATATACTTTTGCAAGCCGCCCGGACCCGCCCGTAGAACATTTTTTTTTATTTTAATGAAAATACTAAAAATTTTTACAAACAAAATTTTATCAAAACTGCTAGTAAATTTACTTTAGAAACAATTCACTGCCATAAATATAAATTTCAGATAGCAAAACGTAGGGAGAAAGAGAGGAAAGTTATTAGTGGTATAAATATTTCTTCAAACTTCCTAGAATTTTTCATGCTTTTTTGCACAGATGTTTCTATTACCTGCAAAAATTATAGGAAGAAATGTTTAAAATTTATTTCAGTAAAGTACAGATTTATAAAGTACAATTAATACCCATTATATCATCACATAACTGCAGCTAAAAAGAAACGTTATCCGCCAAAGGAATCTATCAAAATCATACCAATTTCGGCACAGTTACAACTGCAAGCTCTACTTGATCATACAGCCGAAAGGTTGCTACAATCACTTAAGGGAAGTGAGAAATAAATCTAAACCGCAATTTGACTCTTTTTTGTAAATGGGGATGCGATGAATCTTCTGGCCAAAAACAATATAAAAAATTTTAATTTAAAGATATTTCTGACACAGATATGTTCATGCTGTCATTTGTGCTATTCCAATTAATAAAGAATTAAAAAGACTCGGAACCTTCGTCCAGCACAATGCAAACAAATTGTATTTGGAAAAACCATACTCCATCGTTTACGAAATACTGCAGACCAATAAAATTTGAGAATAAAAAAGAAGCTCGTGATACCATTAAGAATGAAGTAAGTGACATTAGAGCTCAAATTTTAACACTAAAGCCATTAGGGTTAGAGATAGATGAACAGTCTATTAAATTAAAGTACCAATTAACACTTTCAATGATAGACGGAAAAACTACCCAGGTTTTGACTGATACAAAAGCTTCATCCAGCTGTATTATATGTAAAGCAACATCAAGTCGGTTAAACCAAGAACCAGCAAAGATAGTATTGACGTACTTGAATTTGGGTTATCACTGCTACATACGAGGATAGGGTTTATGGAACACATACTGAAACTTAGCTTTGGACTTCAGATCTTCACGATCAGTAAGTAATAATATGGGTTAATTATAGATCAACCAAAACAAGGATCAGGCAATACAAACGATGGCAATACCGCATGAAGATTTTTTTTTTATCCCGAAACTACATCTGGTATAACAGGTGTTGATATAGATGTTATTTCAAGATTTAAAACAATTACTGAAGTACTGGCGTGCAATGAACAAATTAATGCTAGACAATTTGGTGATTATGCCAAGGAAACCGTTGCTATATATACATTCAAATACAATTTTAGAAATATGTCAGCAACAGTGCACAAAGTTCTTTACCATGGAGAATATGTCATCAAGCTCCATTTATTATCAATTGGCGATTTATCAGAGGAAGCCAGGAAAAAAGAAATAAGGATTATAGATTTTACAGAGAACATAATACCAGAAACATGTAACGAAGTTCTACAAATGAAGATTTATTTCATATATTATTGACAACGTCAGATCCCTTCATCTCTAGCATTCGAAGTCAATGGAAAGTGAATCATTCAGACCAACATGCCGAAGCTAAGGCATTGCTACAGGACACTAGTAACACAGAGCAGAATATAAAATATTTACAGGAAATATTCCAACAAAATGAATAATAATTTTGATTTGCATTTAATATTTGAATGAAATAAAGTATACGAATAGTAATATTAAATATTTATTTATTTATTTACAATCTATTTATGACTATAAATAAATACATAATTAAAGAAAAATTAAGTTACACTGTTTTATTTTAAAGTTGACCAAAAACTAGAAAATATGTAAGCATTGTTAAGCATAATTTTAGGTGCATCGCGCTGTACCGACCTTAATAAAATCTAAACTCGATGAAAGCTTAAGATATTATCTATTGACTAAAAAAAGAATTTCTAAAAAATCTTTGTTAATTCAAAAGTTACCAATAAAATACGGTTCTGAGCCACTGTGCGGCGTCAATATTAGGCGAAAACTGATTTGTTCCAACCTTATCTTCGAAAAAAAATCGGCCCATTTACACCTCCAGATCATATAGCGTACCATACAATGACATATTGAACATGCAGAGACTTCTCAATAATCGCTCTAGAATTTTTAGAAGCCCAAATGTGGGAATTTTGCTTGCTGACATACCGTGGCAAGTGAAAATGGTCTTAGTCTGAAAAAATTCTTTTTCACGAATACATCAAAAAACGAAATGACAAAACTATCATATTGTTAGTGCTGTTGCAAGCGAAAAACAAACTTCTCATTGAAAAACCCGATATAATTAATTAATTACTTTTATTTGTTTCGCTACTTTAAATATGCCTGCTTTTTGGAACAACAAGAACAACGACAACAACAACAACATCAAAAAGCTTAAATAGTCCCCAAAAAGATTACGTTGGCAAAAAAAGGAAACAATAAACAAAAAATTGTTGAACAGAGAATAGCAAAGATATCATTTGGTAACCTCAGGCGAAAACAAATTAAAAACACATTTATATTGGTTACGCAAAAACAACAGCAAGAAATCATTTTCTCTAAGGTATACAACAAACAAAGGGAACAAAATATCACATAAAAACTGTATTAATCATCAACAAAAAAAGTGGTTGATACAACAAATATTTACAACAGCTACAATAATGAGAAAAAAATATTACAAGTCAACAAATGTATTCTTTTGTTGAATGTTTGACTTTATGATAGTGTTCCTACACAAGAAAATTAAGAGAGTGTAAAACAACCCAGCAAACACTATTCATTTCGTAAAAAAAATCATAAAGGAAAAAAAACTAAATGGCACAAGCAACACCAAACAAAACAAATAAGCAATAATTTGTTTAGATGAATAAGTAGAGAAATTATGTGAAATTACAATTAATAATACTCATACGCCACACATGTGGCTTTGTATTAAAGAAACATCCAAAGAATATAAATCATACGGCTTGAGCGTAAGGACATCAGTATTCCCATCTAAATTGTTTATTTTGTGAGAAATTAACACAATTCATTTATTCGAGTGAGATAACTAATTGAATTATGAAAATTGAGTGTTATGTTGAAGTGACTGTTATAAAAAACTGACATTTCGTTTATGCAAAAAAAGTTATGTGTAGCGATAAAATTGTGTTTTTTTTTATATAATGCGACAAAACTCATTTTTTGTGACAGAAAGTTACCTCATTTTGAGACAAAATTAACTTTTTGTGGAAAAGTTAAATTTTTTGACACAATTTGTAGTAAAATTGATCTTTATGAAAAGATTTATACTTTATGACAAATTTTAATGTGTGTGAGAGAAAAGTTATATTTTGTGACAAATTTTAATTTATTTTTTGATATGGATATTTTGTGATTGCTAAAGAAAAGTACATTTTGCGTTGTTTTAAAAAATGTTATATTTGGTGGCTAACTTTTTGCGGGAAAGTAAAATTTGTTGCATTGATTAATTTTTCTTGATTAAAGTTATGTTTTATCAAAAATTTTAATATCAAAATGTTACAAAATGTTATATCTCTTTCTGGCATATTTTAATATTTGTGACAAATTTGAATTTTTTTGATATGGTTATTTTGGGATTATTAAAAAAAAGTGAAATTTTGAGTTTACGCGATAAACGTTACATATAGCGATAAAATTAACTTTTTTATATATTTGAGACAAAATTCACTTTATGTGAAAAATTTCCATTTTGAGAAATAAATAACTTTTTGTGGAAAATTTATATTTTTTTCCAAATTAAATTTTTTGCGGAAAGTAAAATTTTTGGTTACGATTTATGACAAAATTGACTGTTTTGTGAGAAAAGTTCAATTTTAATGCCTGTGACATATTTGATATTTGCGAGAAAAGTTTATTTTGTGACAAATTTTAATTTTTTAGAGACAAGCTATTTTGTGAAATATTTTGACTTTGTATGAGAGAAACAAACCTAACTTTTTGGTTACATTTTGCGCCATTTTTATAGAGATATCGAGGTTTGAGTTGACAACACTTTTTAACTGATAGTAACTTTGTAAATTATAAGGTGATTAACATTTCGTTTATTTTAACATTTCAAGGATTTTAAAATGTGCATGGTTCTGTTGGAAATAACCGATCCCGGAGTGAATATTATATTATCTAACGAATTGTGTTTAGCGATTAAAGACGCCTTAGTTGGAATGTTTATGGCAGTAAACCAAACTGCTGCATTTGGAGTGATGATAATTCTTAAACTAACTGTTTGTTTAATGTATGATAGAATATGGTAGAATCTTTGGCCCATTATTTTTAAAAAATAAAGCTAGTCAAAACGTTGCAGTTAATGGGGATATCTATAGAAACATGAACAACAATGATATGCTAGAGCTATAGTTTCAACAAGAGGCGTAACGTGCCATACAGCCCGTGTTACAATTGATTTATTGAAGCGAACGTTTGTTAATCGTGTAGTTTCATGTCTTGGACCGGTAAATTGATAACCAAAACGTGAGTGAATTGACTACCGACTATTTTCGGTGGGCTTGTTTACGAAGAAAAGCCACAAATGATTGGCAACTTGCAGGATAACATGCGAAATATGGCCATAACTTAGCGCTACACCTAAACTTTTTAAAAAATTTTTACACATCACCTTTCTCATCAAGTATCGTCCATATTAATTTCTGCTCACTATGGTTTTAGAAAGAGTTATTCAACAGTTAATAGTTTTTTGGAATTAACAGCACTAGCCCCTCGGGGATTTGTGCAACGTAAACAAACTGATGTTATTTACACTGATTTCTGTAAGGCATTCCATAAGGTTAACTACAAACTTCTGATAAGGAAACTTGACTTTATGGGATTCACAAATTATTTACTTATGTAGATAAATTTATATCTTTCAAACATAACTTAAAAAATTCATTTTAACACGCCTACTTCCAAAGAAATTATTGTTTCATCTTCTGCTCCGCAGGGTAGCTATCTGGGTCCTTTATTATTTATCTTGTTTATAAATGATATACCTAATGCCATTAAATATTCAAACGTTCTATTATATGCAGACGACATGAAGATATTTTGAATATATTATCGTTACGCTGATCATATTCTCGTGCAAAAAGCGTTTAGATGCATTTAATACCCGATACAATATTAATCTCATAGAGTTGAACCTTAAAAAGCGCAAATGTATGTATTTCTTCCGACGATGTCATATGAACGTGCAATATATCTTAAACGGCTAAAAGCGGAAACTTAATGTAGTTTCAGATCTTGGTATCTTACTGGATGCTCAATTATATATTATATTTCGTTAACTACTAACAAAGCACGTGCAGTTCATGGATTTATAAAATGCTGGGTGAATGTTTAGTGACCCATATGTCACAGAACATCTCTACACTTTTCTTATCAGGTCTATTCTGGAATATGGCTCAATTATTTGGGATTTAATTTATAAAGTCCATAGTAATAGCATGAAATCGGTGCAAAATCAGTTCTTGTTGTTTTGCCTTACAATGGGAACCCTTAATTCTACTATCCTTTACTTGTAGACTTGCTCTAATAAAGCTGTCAACTCTTAAAAGCCATAGAATAATGTTAAATCTCACCTTTGTTTTCCTGTCTGTTCAGATTTTTATTTAGTGTTCTGTTTCGCCCTACGCGCTATTTTAATTCATTAGTATTTAAAGTATTTTGGATTAAATTATGCTAACTCTGACTGGTTTTAAAGAATTTGTACTGAGTTTAATAAATTTTATAAACATATTCATTTTTCTTTAAATATTAATGCTGTTAAATGTTATCTAATTTCGTATTTGAATAACTAATCTTAAGTTTCATGTGCAATTATTACTTACGGTTTTAATATCTGTAGGGATCTAGAATGCATAAATATAGAAAAATGAATAAAATAGCCTTTGATAATTGCTACTTTTTTATCGTTGGGACCAGCAGTTAGGGGATGATCTGCGTTCATGCAGTTCATTATATCAGAACTAGGAAATTAGGTTATGGGAAGGAAGAAAGAGGAGCTAGTGTTTGTAGACCTCTGAAGGGAGTTTATTCCACATACGAACTGTTGTGTTTAGAAACAAATTTTCCCTGTAATACGTAATGCGATTCACTGGCGAATCGACTGTAAATGTTTGCGCTCTCAACGAAAATCGAGGCAAACGAAATTACGAGCACAACTTCCCTAATTTCGTTAGATCACTAACCATTGTTGTAACGACAAAATAATAAAATAAAACCTACATTGCGTCGATGCTCTAGGTGCCCCTGTAGACTAGGAGGTAGTGTACTAGCTTGTAAATATGGGGCTTATGGGTTCGATTTCCAACGAAGACCTTGGAAAGATAAAAATTGACTGTCGGTGGAGCTGCTCAGCGATGAAGGCATAGTCACTGGTCGCTGTTGCTGTCTTTATACGGCAGTTAATTTCCGACTATCCTTCGGCTTTCACCACCTGTTTCATCTCTTCTCTATCCCTTTCCTAACGAAGGTAGCACGGTACTTGACTAAATAAGCATTGTTGCCTAAAGTGCTACTTCTCTTTAAAAAAAAAATGAGTCTCTTGGCCCTCTCCTGTTCGCGGTCGAGTAACTCTAAAATAGTTTTTGGGACGCCGACCCATACACGAGAGTTGTATTCCATCTTTAAAGGCGAATAAGAGGTATATATGGTAAGAAGATCAAATGGAGTGAAGTATCTCTTCAGCGTTTTAGAAAACCGAGGCACTTGAAAGCTTTTTTAGAAACTTGAAAAATGTGTTTAGTCCATTGAACATCACACTGAATTTTCATGCCAAGAAGATTCAAATTCGATTCCGTAATACCAATATCACCCATAGTAACAGATGCTGCAACTTTTTCGCACGTAGATCTATGCATAAGCATACAACATTCCGTCCTACGTGTATTAAAATCAACTCCATTCGCACAACTCCATTCGGAGATCGCCACGAGATCGTGACTGAGCGTATCATTCATGTTCCGTTTTATGGAGCTTACCTTCAACTGGTTCGCTGTATTACCATATGAATACGAATGACAAACGGTGCTGTTATCTGCGAAAAAGACAAACAAAGTAATTTCGAAAAATAATCAATAGGGTAGGAGAAAGAACGGAGCCTTGCGGTACCTCTGAATTAATGTTGAATCCGTCTAATGAAATCCCATCTATAACAACTCAAATAGTGCAATTTCTAAGAATACTCGATATAAATCTGGAGAAGTTATCACCGATACCAAAAGCAATAAATTTTGACAGAAGTGCATCATGCAACACTCTATCACACGCTTTGGAAACATCTAGAGCCAGCACCTTACTCTCTTTGAAATTTCGTGATAAGATTTACATATGCATTTGGCCGTAAGCCTTACTCAGATGGTGGTCAAACCATTGGGAATGAAAAAAAACGTCATTCATGTTCTAGGAAGGCGAGGACTACTTCTAGCAACAGGTCTTTCCTAGTTGCAACTTCAGCGTTTCCAAAGCAGGGTTGCAAACGATTACTCCTTGTTGAAGAGCTGGGAATTATCCAACTTCTGGTCGAGAACACATGACTAGCATGCTCACTGGATCCAGATCATTCACCCGCTGGTGTTATTAAAGGAAAGATGATCCTGGCCCACTAAATCAGTTCATACGGGGGTCGCAAAACCACAAGCATGACGATGCTCCCGAAGGTCCAATCTCAATAATCAGTCAGAGAATATCTAAAAGGCTAAAAAGACAATTAGGGGAACTCTGGGGCTATACTGATTATCGTGGAAATATAGTGGATATTCCAGTTGGCTCCTTGCTAGCCATGAAGGGAACTGGGCTCTCTTTTTCCCCCTGCAAGACACAAATTTAGATGGCTAAGTAATGATGTATGGAATTATACCATTGTTCCGATAGAAAAATCAGCAAGTCACTTGTACAGCGCCCCTACGGAAACCATACTGTCGGTCGCTAAGAAAGCTGTGGGCAAGAGCTTCACAAAATGAAGATTATTCATACTTTTCATCATTTTAGAAAGTGCAGAACAAATTGCAATTGGGCGGTAGTCTTCAGAAATGTTAGTTTCACCCTTTTTGGAGATTGGCGTTACATTAGTAACCTTCCAACACTTTGGAAATTCACCGGCGTGATACAACATGCTGAAAAGGATGGCTAACGGACACGCTAGCGTCGAAGAGCACTGTTTCAAGATCAGTTCTTGTATAGCATGCGGCTCAGGAGACTTATTGATGTTGACTTCTGCTAAAACATTTTTATATAGAGGCTATAGTATAAAATGTTACTTCCAGATTCCATATGCTGGAAGTCATATTTAAATTATAGTTCTTAAGGATTATATTTCGAATAAATAAAAAAATATGTCTCTATGTTTTATTCCATTCGAAGATTCTATTCCTCTAGAAAAACACCCTATATGTTTTTTGAAAACATCTCTATGACAAGAATTTTTAATTTTATTTATTTCAATTTGAAATCATAGTAATGCAGGTGTCCGAACAACCACATTAAAGCTACAATTTTAACAAGTTACTCACTAAAATGAGAGGATATATATATATATATAGCAATAATAATATATCATTTTAATATTTTAATAATATAACATAAAATTTAAGTTAAAGTTGTTTAGGATACTTAAGTTATTGTAGCATGTAAATGCCGACACATTTATTTTTCATTATTCAATCATTAAATCATGTAACTCATTGAGCAAAATGACAGACAACAGAAGTTGCTAATGTTTTTTTTTGTGCTGACTAAGGATAATTCATACAATAAAAAATGCTTCCTTCGCTTTTAAATAGTCGTAGAAAAAACCTGAGGAATCATAAAATAAACTGATCATTTTTTAATGATATTAAAAAACATGTACTCCTTCTAGTAAGGATATTTGTCATTTAACTTTAATTCTTTAATATTCGCATCGCATACAAACCTGTGTTAGATGGTAAACAAATACATGTTCATATATTTCATATTTCATACCGCCACTCAGCAGTCATCAACTCATTTGCTTTTGAAACCACATCAAACTACAGAAGCTTATGCTACCACAGTCACATTTATTTATGAAGAATGCAAAAATAATGATGTCACATCGTATGACAGAACAAAACATAAATTATTTGTACACGTAGAACTTGCAACAGATACAAAAACAAAAAAACAAAAAAAAAAAAAACACAAAAAAGTAGGGAAACAAATGTCATCATGTTTCATTTGTATTTTGGTCTCTTTGCAATGTTAAAAGAATAAAACGAACAAAAAACACATTTAATGGCTTTAAATAACAGCAATATTTACCCATAAAATCACATATGTATATTTATATGTATGTGTATGTGTTCAAATGCGAATGTGTACGAAATATGAAAAACAAATTATTGCCATTTGTGCGCGTGGTATAATGCATCCAACCTTTTTTTCCTTCATGTTTGGCTGGGTGTCTTTTATTTCATACATTTTAGATCATGCAATGCCACCATGGATTATTGTAATTTGATACGCTTTCCGAACTGATGTGCACATTTTTGGCTTTTGGCTGTGTCAGGTATGTATTTGCGTGAATACAAGTGTTAAATTTTCTTCAAATTGTACAAATATGAAAATTAGAAGCTTCAATAGCTGCTAAGTATAAGTACGATATAGCAGTCATATTTTAAAATATATGGTCTTATAATTATTTTATTGCTTTAACTTCTTCTTTAGGAGCCTCTGTTTATGTCCTCTTGAGAATAGTTTAAATTAATAAATTTTAAAAAATTTCAAAAGATCATATATTTTAAGTTCCAATCTTTAAAAAGCCATGTGGTTATCACGTATAGTTCTACAAGTAAGATAATCTTATTCAATATATTTGTTCGTTTATTAAAATTTAAACTTAATCTACGTTATTATGTGCTATTCTCATAAAATATTTATTATTCAAAAAATTATATATTTGAAATGTATTACTGTGGGAGAAAATATCCATATGGTTGTTTCACTACTGCTCATCAGTGGATTTTACCCCAAATTTTGTATAGAAAACTTAAGAGTTTTATATCATAAGCCAAATTGATTATATGAGAGCTCTCATTAAAACAACATAGCAAACAAACAAAAAGTCGAAAACACAGCAAACATTTCGAAAAGAAAATTACTTTTTATTTTCAAACTTAAACATAATTCATTTTTGTAATACTATAACACTGAACTACATATTTAGTTGAAAATTGTCTTTTTCATACAATTAATATTTTACTTGCAAGATTTTTAAATCGAGTTTTTTTACACAGGTATATAATTTTAAGTTGACACCACTTTTTTAAGTGGCGTCTCTTTTACTAGCTGTCAGGTTATTTCGGTTTTAGTACGGTTTGAAATTTAAAAATGAATAGGCTAATGCTCAATTAAGCGAATTGGGCCGAAAACAAGATTGCCGTTGAACCTGATATTCATAAGGAATTTCGTTCGTAAGCAATCAAGCTCACTGTGTTTGAATGCATACGTTAATAAACAAAACTGCCGCGTTTGCGTTGATAAAAATCCTCAAGTATATGTTAAAACCAGAAACCAGGCTGCTTGGTGTGCTCTATGGAATGACGGAATCATTCGTATTTCTTTCAAATAGTTGCTGGTCAGACCATAACCATAAATGTGATCCATGTAGAGCCATAACAACCTTTTCGTTCATCAATTAAACAACCTTGATGTGCAGGAACCATGATTTTAAGAAGATGGCACAATGTGTCACTTAGCTCGTGCCACAATTGATTTAAGGAAACGTTGGGTAACCACATACTTTCACGTTTCGGACCCGTGAATTGGAAGAACGTGTGATTTAACATTGCACACTGGGGATTTTTGTATGGAGGTGAGGAAAAAAATACATTTGTCACAAAATTAGTTTTATTTATAAAGTAACACACAAAACTAATCAAAATAAAGAAAGTTAGAAAAATGTTGATCGCTACCTGCAGTGTAAAAAGCTATAACTAACAAAAAATTTAAATGATTTTGTTTTTAATTTATTATTTATTTTAAATCTATTTTTAATTTATTATTCTAAAAGAGCCTTAACTTCGTCGCTTATGACACTATGCTTTTTCTGGCTAAATGAAGGCGTCAAATGTGAATGTGCATAATATCTTCGTTCGTGGCAATTCGACTGCATTTTCTGGAGTGTCTGAGGCGATATTTTTTATAGTCTTTGTTACGACATTCCTGAGCCTCTTCGGATAGTAGGCCTACAGGAAAAATACATTTTTCAATTTTGTATTCTTGCCATGAGTCAGAATTTTGTGAAGTATAGGTGGGGGATATGGTACCATTCGTACAGTGCAACAAACTATTTTGCCGTCTCCAAACAAAAATCACTAAATTTTTTCGGATCTATTACCTCGGTGATTGTTTTAGCTTCGAGAATTATCGAAAATCCCTTGATTATGTTTTCACCTAGACTCGTATTTTCGGAAATCAAAGCATGATTAGCAAAGAATCTTCGTAACATATTTTCTTAATTTGTCGTACCAGAGCCTTTCTTAACAGTATAAACCTGTATTCCAATTTTCTCTTTAAGTTCACGTTTTATCAAACATTTTCGGGCTTTTTTTATCGGACGAGTATTTAGAAGCTACATGCAAAAGACACTCCATCCGCTTAATACGCGCATGAAGTGGTGACATACCAAATTGCAGTGCTTCTTCGTTAATGGGCATAGCTTGAATTTCTTCGATTTTATTCATCTTGGATGTTGTGACTCCACAAACAAAAACAAGGAGATGCTGCTGGTGTTTCTGTTACTTATTGTGCTGTCTTGCCATCAATCATTGTAAAATATAATTCATGTTTTACTTTAAAGTTACGATTTTTTACTGTTAACTCAAATTCTTTTAGTTGATATATCTCCTCATCGACTCTTCTCTTTTCTTCTCTTCTCGCATAACTTTAGTTGTCTCTTTAACGTATGCAAACTGTAGTGTTCTACAATACTGTGTGGAAGAAGGTTTATTGTTGTTCGATACTAATTTATTTATTTCATCACTTAATGGTAATTTAACTGGTACGATATTTTTTTTTCTTCATACATTTATTTTTAACTTCGAAACTGTTGCCTATATAGCGAAAATACTTGCAATTCTTGATTTTCCTAAATTTATTTAAATAAAATCCGACTAATGGTTCTTGAGTTATGTTAAACAAGAGGGCCTTATCAGAATTGAGTCGCGAATCAATCAGCTGAAAAATATTGTACTGTGTAGTGCAACAAATTTAGAGGTGGCACCTGGTGGCGCTTGAAATTGATTAAAAATGTAAAAACAGATATTAGACAATGTATTGGTAGTGATTTCCAACTGTGAGAAAGTATGGCTAAAATTGCAGGTCCAAATGTTTGGAAAAAAGGGATTTTTTTATATGTTCATAAAAATAAAGAAACAAAAATATTAAGAGTCTGCAGAGTTTATTTTTTTAATTTTAGTATACTGAAATTTCCTACTTTAAATAAAAAATAAAAAAAACGTTAGTTCACATAATAAAATAATATTCGTTTTGAAATTCTTAGGTTTTAATTTAGTTGGTTCAGTAAAACATGCAACTACTGAGCTTGAGACGGCTATAAAAAAAACAAGCAGCAGATCGGAGTAATTGTTTTTTATTTGATTATACCATTTAGTCTAAAATTTCAAAATATCATTGAATATTGTATGAAGAGTGTGTTAACAATTTGACTTTTTTCCACGAAAACCCCAGTGTGCATCGCTAGATGTGAAGTGGCTAGATTACAGAATAAATCTGAAAAGACTGACGATTTGAAAGAAAATATTCGCCGAATTATTGCCGATATATGGTCACAAATGTCGAAAGAAGTCATCGAAAATAAGATCTCCAGATTACACTACGTGCAAACCAGCTTTTATGGTCGTATTGCAGAGGTCATATATAAATAATATGATTCCAGTATGAGAAATAAATTAAATTATCAATTAAAACCAATAAAAAATCAAATTAAAAAAAATGTATTTTTATTTTATTCCATTTCGAAATTTTATATCTTAATAAAGAATACCTTTAAAAAAAATGTAATCTTCTACACCTTAACACATTTGCAATGCTAAGAATTATTCCAGATTTTTGGAAGTAAATAATTGAAGTAAATCAGATTTTAGATTTTTTTTGTAAACTAGAGATCAGGAGAACAAATCTAGCCAGAACTACAGATTAAATAGCACAAATCATATAGGAATATTAAAAACAAAATCCAACATATCATAGTTGCACGTTTCGGACTGGTGAATTGGCGTTAAAAATCGTAAGATGTGATATCAATAGTATTAAGAATTAAAACTTCTTTAGAAACCTGAAAAATGTGCTTTTTCTATCGAACATTCCATTGTATTCTCATGACAAGAACATAAAGAGCTTCCGAATTCTTAATACTTATATCACCCATAATAACAAATACAGCAGAATACACATCTGGCAACATTGAAACTGACGGGTATTAAAATCAACTCTTTTCACACGACCCCAGTTGGAAATTGTTGCCTGAAGGTGATTAAACATATCATTCATATTTAGCCTTTTAGAACCCATCTCTAACTGATGCGGTCTATTATCGAATGAATATGAATAACAAATGGTGCTGTCATTTACGAAAGAGTATATTTGGTTGAAAGTTTGACAAAGAAGATTATTTGGAAAAATAAGAAATATGGTAGGAGAAGGAACGGAGTATTGCCGTAGCTCTAAACTAATCTTTCATTTGTCTGATAAAATCCCATCTAAGATTCCAGAGAAAACTTGATACAAATCCGGAGAAATTATCAGCGATACCAAAAGCAACAAGTTTTGAGCATCATGCCAAACTCTAGCTAAATGAGTAGATACAACCTTAATAATAATAAAAAAAAACTACCTAAACACTGACTCACCAGTTCAATTTAGAATACGACTTGAGAATGATGTCTTCATATTAAAAGTGCTCGCCGTTCATAACGAACAAACAGCCAGGAAGGCGGAAAGAAATGACAACAGAATGACAACAGTCTAGTAAACGCCTTAAAATATCTAGAGCCACCATTTGACTTTCTCCGAATTGATGTATGGAGTTGCAGCACCCCCCTGGGGGCACATTTATAGGTCTTTATAGAACTTCGACAACTGGAAACTCCACGTTATTTCCACGGGAATCAGTGAGCTCGCAGAGTTCCGCTATTTGTCTCTTTAGGCATTTAGCTGTTCTCTGGCTGATTATTGAGGTTGGCCCCTATATGGGAGTATCGTGGTGGTTGTGGTTTCGCGGCCCCATAACAGGTTTTGTTTATTATTGTGGCCAGGATCATCTCGCCATTAATAACACCCACAGGTGAATGATCCAGATCCAGTGAGCATGCTAGACATGTGTTATGAATAGGAATTGGATAGTCGCCTGCTCTTCAGCAAGGAGTGGTGGTTTGCAGCCCTGCTCTGGAATCATTGAAATTGCTACTAGGAAGGACCTGCTAGAATTAGACTTCGGCCTCCTAGGACGTGAATGGTGCTGCTTTTCACTCACTGTGGTGTGACCACCATCTGATTAAGGCTCACTGCCAGGCGCAGATGTAAATCTTATCACGTATGGAGTTGCACCATTGTTCTGACAGGAAAGCCAGCAAGTCAAGAAATCATACTGTCGGTTGCCAAGTAAGCTGGTCGAGTCCAGGTACCTCATTAGAAGAAAATTATTTAAACTCTTCATCACTTAAGAAAGTGCAGAAGAAGTTGCAATTGGGCGATAATTTTTAGGACTGTTAGCCTCAACCTTTTTCGGGATCGGGGTTAGATTAGCAATCTTCAAACACTTTGGATATGCCCTGCATGATACAACATGCTAAAAAGGGCTGCTAACGGGTGCATTAGTGTCGAAGAACACTGTTTTAAGACAAGAGCTCAAATCCCGTCTGGCCTAGGAGACTTGCTGACATCAACAAGCTGAGAGCTGCTAAAAACTTTTTAACCGCTTTTGAATAAAATTTATTGATGTGTAAGAATTGTGGATTAATTTTAATTAAAGTTAATTTTAATTCCTTTTATTATTAGTGTTATATTATCTTTTTTAATCTCTGCCATTTTCTAGCGTAAGTTTCCACGGTATCAATAAAGTTAAACTATGAAATATTCACTTATAGTGTGGCATTGATAAATATTAGTTTTCGTTTACTTTAAATAGTCCTTTATGATTGCTGCTATTGAGTTTTGTTATACGATAGCTACCGTTACATCAGCATATTATACAATTATTATGATTCTCTTAAATTTTCATAATAGATTCTGTTAACGTTAACGGTTTACAAATGCAATTTTCAGCGTATAAGAGAGACGCTTCGTCCTGCTTACCTATTTATACTCCTTATGTCACACTTTAAATTTATAAACTAAATATCAATCAATTTTTCTTATTTATACACTGAAAACCCATCAATAAATCAATTGACATCAAATCACCGCAATATTTTAAGTAGCAGTAGACGCTACAACTGCATAAAGAGAAAACTAATGATCCAAAGCACTTCAAAGCATCCTTTTAAAAACTTATACCACAGATTCTTTTAATATTCTAATATTTGATTTATAGTTGTCAAAAATATCGAAACAAAATGTTAAAGAAAGAGGATGCAACAAAGTGAGGAAAATCAAATTTTATTTTAAGTGTTAAAAGAAAATACTTGTTAAATATAACTGACTGATGGTTAATAACAATAAATGATATTTAGCGATTCGAGCACATTTTTTTTTAATTAATGTCATGAAATTATTTGATTTCTCTTTTCTTGTTATTTAAATTAACATAAAAATTTTACTTATTTTAATATCAATAAATTTGGAGATGAAAGGACATGTCTTGTGATTACTTTCTGAGTATTGTTTTGAGAATTTTTTCAACTATTGATTTTATGATGTTTTACATTATTGCAATTGTTTCTTATGACTGCATGAATATCTAATAAAACCCACAAAGAAACTATACACTATTCATTTACTTGTGCATGTTTGTGTTAACATATACACCAAGTCTGTGCGGTTAGCAAATATTAAGTTTTTTTTTGTTTGGTGTGCAAATATTTCCATTTCATGCTTTGCTTTTCTACATTTTTCTTGCACTAACTGCTTTTCTTCTTTGAAGACAAACATTTTTCACAAATTAAACGAAAACACCTGGTGTTTATATAACGCGATATTTGTACAGTAACTATAACACAATAGTCATAACTCGATGTGAAGCAATGAACAAGGAAGTCTATGTACTTGAAAATATTTTTTACTTACAGTGTGATATGTAATAGATGGAACAATTCCTAATATTTTTCAATATCACATTTAATTATTAATTTAAGAGCCTATAATATAGGCCATTTGAAATAGTATCTTTAGTCTATTTGAATAGTGATACCAGTGTAAACATTATATTTCATTTGGGGGCCTTTTTTAAAAAATTTGTTCAAGTACACAAAAATAATTCATCAGCTTTCAGGAGCACAGCAACAAAGCATAATCGTTCCTTCCTGAAATTTAGCTGTTCTATTGTTTACTAAGAACCGTTTAGTATTTATTAATTCTTTAGACCAACGCAGACTCAATTTAGAAAACTAATATAATTTTGAATTTAATATATACGAGAATTATTACAAAAATAAATTCTTTACAATGTAAACGGCCCAATTTTTTCAGGCAATTTTTAAAAATTTTTAATAACTAAAATTATTTTGGGGCTAATATTTTGATTCAAGTCTGCTTATCAAAGAAGTATGGTAAAGAAAGCAAGAAAAATAAAACAACAATTGATTTACGGTGCTTAAAATTTCCTATGTTATAATGCTTGCAAAACTTTTATAATTCTCAGTTAGTCAAGGAAGTGTTGGTGAAATTTTTTGAAAAAATATGTGCAAATAAACAAGCTAAGGTAACCTGTAAAGCGACCAAAAGTAAGAGATTATTTTTTTACCTTTTATATTGAAATGAAAAGAGTACAAAGGAAATTTAAGTGATTCAGACTTTAATAGGATTTTTGGCGAGTCTTAGCGATTTTGAATTTTTTGAAAATTTAAATGTTAGTAAAGATAAAGTTATCTCCGAATTTAATGTTGATGCCGGGCCTGGAGATAATAACGATGGTTGCCATTTAAAGTCTAGAAGATTAAGGAATCTTCTACTCCCTTTGTATCACATTTTGTTGTTGTATGTAGTTTATTCGATGTATAGGCGCCTGTATGACTGTGTGTATAGTTGTTTTTGTTTTTATGCTGATAAGGTTTCTGCTTGGGATTTATTTCATATATTTGTTGTTGTTTTTTGTAGAAAAGGGTTTCTTAGAAAGCTACGCAGATGGCAAACAACATGTGTGTTTGTTGTTGTAAAATTAGTTTTGTCTTGCGCGTTTAGATGGTAAACAGCATTCATGCATTTTTTTTTCTTGCATGCCAGGCAGTTAGTAAACAGCATATCAAATTGTAGTTGTGTGTGTATAAGCTTACGCAGTTTGTAACCAGTAGTTCGCTTTATTGCTTAATTGTTTTATTTTAAAACTTAAGCAAGACACATTCGTAACAATATAAAATCTATTCTCTTTCATTTAATCTAAAATTATACGCTAACAAAGTAGACCGCCTGTAGATGCATTGGGAATTGTTACAATGAATTCAATTTCGCACGAAAATTGCATTAAAATAATTAAAATCTACTATGAAAATGGTGGTTCTATTAACGTTACATTTTGTAAAATACGTAATATTTTCAAACAACATAATCGTCCTTCTGAGATCGCTATTAAGAATTTGATCGCTAAATTTGAGAGACAGGCTAGATACAAAATATGCGAACACGAAAATATGTTCGATCGGGTCGTTTAACTAAAAACATCGCATCCGTGAGCCACAGTGTTGAAGCAGATCCAAGCTTGCCAATTCCTCGATGTTCTCAACAATTGCGGTGATCCAAAATCACCCCATTGCAAATTTTGCGTAAGGATTTAAGTTTGAAGCCTTACAAGGTTCAACTAGTAAAGGAATTGAAGCCGACCGACCATTCACATTGCCGTAGATTTGCTCAACTCATTCAGGAAGAACCTGCTGGTTTTTCTGAAAAATAATTTTTCAGACGAAGTCCATTTTCACCTATCAGGGTATGGCAACAAGTAAAATTACCGCATTTGGGCTTCTGAAAATACTAAAGCGATTATTGAGAAGCCTTTGTATACTCAACGTGTCACTGTATGGTGCGCTATATTGGCAACCGCCAATGAAACTATCAATTTATTGCAAAGCAATTTTCTCGAGTGCATAATTTTACGACAATCAACATTTAAGTGGCCAGACAGATCGTGTGATTCAACACCACTGAATTATTTTTTGTGAGGCTATGTTAAGGACATAGTCTGAATGGAGCCAAACGATTCGATTTTAGCCTTAAAACTCAAAATCCGTGATGTGATTAACGAAATAGGACCGCCATTTTGCCAAAAAGTGATTAAAAACTTTGATTAAAGAATTGAAATCCATCAGGGTGGTCAAGGCGGACATTTTTCATTCATAATCGCCGAACTTTTCTCTTCGTAATACAATAAAATTTTGAATCATCTTGATCGAAATTCTTTTAATTTATTTTGTTTTAGAAAACAAACTTCTTGTTGAAAAACCCTTTATTTGGATTTCTTCTTTCTTTATGTAGTTTTAATATTTTTTCTCACTGTTTTTTGTCGTACTTTTTTCATTTTGTATTTTTTTTTATTTTCCTTTAGTCTTTTCTATCTACTCTTACAAGAGACAGAGAAATCATAGATTCTACTCGCAACAAATTTGCAAATTAACATTTTCTTCGCCTTTAAAAATATTCAGCAAATAAATTAAAAAAATATATTGCAGAACACTGTGGAATTACTAATCTCAAAAATTTTAAATTATCTAAAATAACAAACACTTTTTTTTCATTTTATTTGAGACAGATTTTTTTCACACATATTGTTGGCAACTACAATTGTTACACTGTAAATAAAGTAAACGCTTGCTTTAAATAAATTCATCCTTATTTTGTGGCCAAAATATACTCCTAGTCTGAGAACAGGGTGCACTGAAACAATGAACATGATACATCTCGTACCTCGAAATAAAAACTACTTAATGTTTGATTTGTGAAAACATTGTGGATTTTTAAAGCCAAAAATTCTTTCTATTAAGTTTTATTGCTTCTTTAGATACCAGGCAAATAGAAATAGAATCATCGTTATTATTTTTTTAATAAAAAACAATCATTTTGTTACGAAATTGAGATTTGACAACGATTTAAATACCTGTAACAACAATGGTAAGCAGTTATTTGCGCTACACAAAAAATGTAGTGTGTGTTGTGCAATCGCGCAATTTCTGCTTATTAAGAAATGGGAGAAATCATTTTTCTAAAAAATTTTGTTACATTTTTGCTGTAACGAAAAATTCATGAGCTAAATTTTTCTATACAAAATTTTATCAGTCATATACAAAAACAAAAAAAAAAAAAAAATAATAATATCCGTAGGCGCGACGGATGATTCTTTTGAAGGCGAATTAAAGGCATGTTTAGGTATGGTAAGGGGTTTTCAACAAGAAGTGGATTTTCTAAAAATTTTGTTTAAGACGATTCAAATTTTTATTGTATTACGAAGAGAAAAGTTCAGCAATTACAAATTAAAGATGATGTCTGAAAAATGTCCACCACGACCACGCTGACAGATGTCGATTCTTTCATTAAATTTTTAATCGCTTTTTGGCGAAATGGCACGCATTTTGAGTTTTAAAGCGGAAATCGATTTGATTGGCTCAATGTCTACATTGTCCGCTATTCTGTCTGCCATACACAAAATAAACCAGTGGTGTTAAAGCCATGTCAGTGATATCCACGTCGTCAATAAAAAGCCAAAATTCATATGTTAGCATCTTTTGATATTGCGATCTATTGACCGTTCTAGCCGCATCTCGAAAAAAAACAGTCTAATCACGCCTCCAGACCATATACCGCACCATACACGTTGAGCATGCAAAGGCTTTTAATTAAGCGATCTAGGATTTTCAGAAGCCCAAAAGCGTAAATTTTGCTTGTTGATATACCCTGACTAGTGAATTTGGACTTCGTCTGAAAAAATGATTTGTTTAGAAAAAACCAACGGGATGTTGCTGAATGAATAGAGCAAATCGGCGGCAATGGGATGTTGCTGAATGAATTGAGCAAATCGGCGGCGATGTGAATGCTCGGTCGACGTCAATTCCTGCACCAATTGAATCTTGTAAGGCTTCAAAGTCAAATCCTTACGTAACATTTGCCATGTGGTGGTTTTGGATAACCCCAGTTGTTGAGAATATCGAGGAATCGAGAAATTTAGATCTATTTCAACACATTGGCTCACGACTGTGATGTTTTAGTTGATCGCCCGGTCAAACACGCGTTGATATTCACACATTTTGTATCGAGCCTGTTGACTGAAATTTAACATCCAAATTTTTAATAGCGGTCTCAGAAGGATTAGTTTGTCTAAAAATATCACAAATTTTACTAAATGTAAGTTTAACAGAATCACTGTTATGGATTTTAATTATTTTAATGCAATTTTCGTGTGAAATTCAGTTCATTGCATCAACTGCCAAAGCATCTACCGGGTGTCTAATTTGTTTGTTTATCATTTTTGATTAAATGAAATAGAATGGGTGTTATGTCGATAAATTGTTTATTTAATGTCGGCAAACAAATGTGACTCTTTTTGAGTACATTTTTCATTACATTCTCAAACATTTCATATTTTATAAAACATTAATTTCATCACGAATATTTTGTTTGAGTGGCTCAAGCGTTTCTGGTTTATTTGCATAAATCTTGCTTTTCCGATATCTCCACAAAAAGAAGTCCGGAGCAGCCAAATTGGGCGACCGTGGAGGCCAATCATTTTTTAAAATAACTTAAGTGGAAAGAGCTCTCGCAGTTATACCATTGTATTCCTGTATGCCATGTGGCACCGTGTTGTTGATACCACATGTTAATCAAGCCCACGACATGTAGCCTTAAAAATTTTTCAATCGCTCCCCATTCACAGTTATCGTTACGCTGTTTTAATTGTCAAAAAAGCAAGGTCCAATATTTCTCCTAACCAAATTGCACACCAGACTGTTTTTTTTAAGGGAAGCAAAAGGTGACTGTTGAATAAAATGTGTGTCGTCACTAATTAAAGTAAAATTTGACGACCAAGCTCCTGAGCACGGTGCCGAATTAAGGTAGACGGATTGTTTTGAACGCTTTGTTGAGGAGCAGTAATGTGTTCAGCCGATCTTGCAGTATGTTGTGGTTCATGCTTGGGCCTATTACCTACAGACCCTCTTTCTTCAAAATCAATTACTACACGATAAATAGTGCGGTTCATTGGCATGTTGTTTCTCCCAAAAATTTCACGTAATTTTCTAATCGTAACATTAGTCGATTTGGATAAAATGTTTTAACGATTAAAACTTGCTGGCTTATCCAAAATTTTCCATAATAAATCTGCCACGAGTCTACTTTACCAGAACCAAATATGAACTGTCAAGACAAATATTTACCAAAATGGCGGCAAAACAAAGTAGTGTACCTTCCCGGCGGACCACGAATTCGTCAAAAATCTAAATGTTAAAACTATCGTGTTTTTGGTGTTGTCACAATTGAAAAACAAAGTTCTTGTTGAAAAACCCATACTTAATTTGACAGTTACAAAAGGATCTGAATAAAATACTATGTGCGGGTCTAGTGTGACCTAGTCAAAGGCGTAGAAATTTATTGCAGTGCAGCCTGTTCATGTTATAATATTTTTCAATTCTAGATGATAATCATAGGTGGTGAAGCAAATGTGATCGAAATAAATTTCAATGTTGTCGTTCCCAATGAATGTTCTGGCAATAGTAATAATTAAATGAGTTAAAATAAATAAATTATAAAGATAATCAAACTTACACATGTAGAGAAAACAGATTTATTTAAAAGCGTTACTTGACACTGAGTGTTAAAGTTGATATACACTGACTTTATTTTCCGTGAACTGATGAAGATCGCTTGTATGGTAAATGATGGAATCTACGTTTGTATTCTTCAACAGCGCGTCCCCACTCCATAAAACTAAAAGAACTTGTCGTTCTATAACGAAATTTTTAATTATCCTCCAATTATCCCCCAATGTTAAATTATTTAAATTAATTTCAGCACAACAAATTTCTTAAATTGTGATCTAATTAAATTTCATGGAGATTTTAGAGCACAATTTGTTATCCGTTTTATATTTAAAATGTCAAACTTCTGTTATATATTAACATATTATCACTTTTTCATTTCATTCATGAGGGAAATAAAGTAATTAAGTTGTAAATTTATTTTAATGATTTTATTGAAAGGTTATTGAATTAAGTAAACTAACAATATTGTAGGCGAATTTTAAACACACTTAAAGTGTGTTAAAGTGTAAGAAATGATTTTATCAAAATCAAATAGTATAATTGTATAACATACTTATAGGAACAGAGTTTTATTAATTTTTTTCAAAGTGAGTATCCAATAGAAAATAATAAAATTAATTATATTTCAGCTTCTTGTTGTCAGCCGTAATTATCAACATCGATATTGGGGTTATAATAAATCTCACATAATGTCACGCTTTGCCAATCAAGTAAGGAGTAGTAACAGTAAAGCCTGAAAAATTTTTTAATTTTGTAATGGTGACAATGCAGCGGTATCAAAATAAAACAATAGCACTGGTCTTGAAACAGTGCTCTTCGACTTTCTGTACATCACCATAATTTAAAGCTTCTGATTTTTGTGCAAGTACAATATGTTGTATTTTTTTTAAATCTTAAATATTATTAAACGCATCTGTATACGTTCTCTTTGAAAGGCCCGTATTGTTAATGCTGTAAGTCACACTATATCCGGGTTTATATTAAGTTTATGCCGTTTTAAGTATTATTAAGTAAAATTTGCTTAACATTGTCCTACAAAGGAGCAAACAGTACAACTATATTTGATGTAGATAATTTTTTGTTAATTATTTTTATTTCTATTTGCTACAACAAAAAAAAAATACTAAAAAAGGTGTACAAATAGTTTCTTATTTTGGAAGTATAAAAATATATCCCTTATTCGGAGTATCGAAATTAAACTTTTATGACGAAATTTATAGTCCCTAATTGTTTTTAATTCGTACCTTTTTTGCCATTTGTTAGTTTTCAAAATTCCATTATTTATTCAAGAGCTGATCTTGTAGTTTTCATTAGTTCTATAATGAAACTAGGACTAAATAAAATGATATATGAATTTAACATTTTCAAAAGTGTTTTAAGTTTCTTAGTTGAGCTCGTAAGCATAAAATCATCCCGAAATTCGTAAAGTATTGCAAAACTAAATTTGATTCTAAAAAATAATTTATTTATTTAAGTTTATATTAAGCTTTACTAAGTTCACTTGCAATTTTTCCTACTTGGTTCATTTATTGTATTTTGTAATAAGATTAAATCTATTTAAATTTCGAAATGACTTTAAAATACACTAGAGAGATTAGAAAATAGATTAAGTACCATAAGCGTCATTATATGAAGTTCATGAATTGAAAGCATATAAAACAGTCATCCTTACTACATAAACAGCTTAAATAGCAAAGACCACACAAATATATAGGCACACACACACATGCACACTTAAAAACTTACAAATTTGTAGAGGCAAGTACTAAAAATTTAAATACAGAAAATAGTAAATAGAAATTAAATAACAACGAGGCAAGTTATAACAAGATTAAAAATTTAGCTATAACGTCTCCTTGTTATAAGATCTTGTGAGATGACTTTTACAATATTAAAGTCTTGGTTGGTATAATTTTTGCTTCATCACAAAAGTAATATGCTGCTTTTATCTTTTTTTTAAGTATAAAAACAACTTGTACTGCCACCCTCGTTGTTAACAATGTATACTTAAGGTTATTTGCCTACTATATCCTTTTCCTTCTCTGGTAATATAAATAATGCTACTGTAATATACTTATAAAAAAAATGCAGAAAACCAAATTCCTTTTACCTCCTGCCTTAACACACTTCTATTTTATAGTCTTGTCTTGCAATAGTTAATTGAAATTCTTTGTTAGAAAATCTTGCCTATTGGCTTCAATAGTATGACTTTGGAAGGCCAATGTAAAAAAATTATAACACAAGTAACACTTAAATATTTCATTTAGGTTTATTTAGACAACTTTGTGCACTTGAAAGCTGATATTGAAGTAAATTGTGTTTTCTTTGCATGCATTAGCTCCTCATATAAAGAAGTTTTCTAAGTTGGAAGTCGAATTCATATTCTCGAGTTAGCTTAACCTAACAACAATTAAATGTTTTTATTAGTTATCAATAAAAGCTAATAAAATAGTATTGAGAAAGCTTTAAATTTAAAATTTTTCTGTAGGACTAAAATTATTTCAAATTATATCAAAGTATCTTTTCCACTGTAGCAGTTAAAACAAGTTCGAAAATTTGCATATTTAAATTAGACTTTGCAGATCAAATGGAAAATATATGAAACTTTTAATTTTTTTCTTTTTGTATCGAGAAGTTCAATTTAACTCCCATCTATGCATGAGATATAATTTGATAACAAGTTAATATGTTATTTAGTGTTGAATATGTTATTTAGTGTTGATTTTAAATAAAATGATTTTTTTTCCAAACATGATTAAATGAACATTTCGCATTTTTGTTTAAAAGCAGTGGTCGGCACATCTGATGCATCGTTTACGAAATGTTACGAGTATTAATACTTAATTGCTATAATTTTCACCAAAAAATAAAAGATGGTATTTTTTATTTAATTTTATAGTGTACAAAAATTTTGTTAACTAACACTGTCCTTCTATTGTGTTCTTCTCACTGTTTCCTTAGAAAATATTTTTCTATTTTTGTTAAGATCAGTTTAATAGTTTTTTTCTTTTTCATCATTCTATAATGAATTATGGAGTCAGTTTTTATCTATTTCTACATCTTATTCAAAAATCTTTGATACGTCAAATTACACCTTTTTTAAAAATATCCTGCTGGTAGAAAAGCTAACTTTTCGGTTCTAAAAGTAATAAACAGGACCAAATAGTCTTTGTAGTTGAAGAGAACATGATGACTTTTATTTATTTTCGAAATAATTTCATAAACCTAAAGTAGTAACATTTTTACTTAAAGATGTGTCTATTTAAGCCGGCCATTGGTTTAATGGGAACTAAAAAGATTTGGATTGACTACACCGTTGTTCCACAAATTTGGGTTTAACTCAATAACCAATTTTCCAAGTTTATTTTCTTAAAAAAATTACCAAAAAAAATCTCGTTAAAAAAATTAATAAAACCAAAACAGGCAATAAATTAGATTTTTATTTCATGACACATATTTTATTTAATTATTAATTTATTTTATAATAATTTATATTTTATAACTATGTTGGACCAAATTCATATATAATCGATGGGCAAATTTGAGGTTAAAAAAAATTGGCTGTCAAATGATTAAGTCAAGTATTGAGCTGTCATCCTTTATCATTTGTTTAGCAAAAAGCTGGAAAATTATACACGTGAAACGTTACACCCTTAAGCATAAAAATTTAACTGCGAACTTGGTGAAAATATCACTGTTACGTTTCGTAAAATTCGATCAGGTTTTGCTTATCATCATATTTCTTCTGAGAACGCTGTGCGTAATTTAATCACTAAATTTTAAGTTAATGGTATTGCTGCTTACAACAGAGCAAAAGGATGCATTCTTCGTAGTAAGTGTAGTGATGCAAACATGGCTGCTGTATGACATCAACTCCTCAACTTTCGCAATAATTGTGCAACATTTAGAGGCTTATAAATTTTAACTCCTTCAAGAATTGAAGCCGACCGAACATTGTTTACGTTGAACATTAGTGAATTGGCTGTTTGAAAACCTGAACGAAAACAATGCATTTTGCAACAAAGTCATCTTTAGTTATGAGAGTCATTTTCAATTAGGCGTTGATGCAAACAAACAAAATTGTCGCATATGGGGCTTACAAAACCCAAAAAACGTTTTAGAAAAATCATTATATTCCAAGGAACACGGTATGGTACAGTTTGGTGTCGGGAAATATCAACGGCACGTACCTTTTTAAAAAGTGAGTACGGAAACACTATCAGCGTGATTTTTCTGCGCTAGCAAACCATGAATACCGATTTTTTATGGCCCCAAATTGGTAATATTGTCATTTATTTTGGTTCTACCAAAACAGCGCTACAAGTCTTCCAGCCACCCAAACAATTTAGCTATTGCATGAGAAATTTTCCGATCGCTTAATTTCTCTATTTGGTGATGATATTTTCTCTTGAGTAATTTGAAAGACCCAGTTTACGTAAAGAGCCCACAAAAAACGAAGCATTGACAAAGCGTAGCTTTGTTGGAAAAAGTGCTTCAAAGTGTTGTAAAAAGAGCGGACGTATTAGAGGTGAACATTTATCCTCTATCACAGAGTTAATAGCTGGGTTTGTCAAATCGAGGAAAGCACCGAAAGAAAGTTATTCTGTAGCAGTATTTACTTGATTAATCGACATCAGTGATGAGCTCATAAAAAATGTGTAAAAAATGTTAGTTTTTAGTTTTCTCCTATTTTGTAAAGGGCTTTTCAGCAAAATTTTTTTTTTTTTTTGGAAAAGAAAATATATTAAAATGATTCAAATTTTTATTGTATTACGAAGAGAGAAGTTAGGCAATTATGAATGAAAAATGATATCTGGCAAATGTCCGCCATATCACGCTGATACATGTCGACGCCTTTATCAAAGTTTTTATTCACTTTTTGGCAAAATGGCGGTCCTATTTCGTTAATCATATCACGGATTTTGAGTTTTGAGGCTGAAATCGATTCGATTGGCTCCGTATAGACATAGATTCACAATAACTAATTAAGTGGTGTTTAATCACACGATCTGGCTGGCCACTTAACTGCTGATTATGCATTTGGAAAATTTGGTATGCCGTAAATTAATCGCTTCATTGGCTGTGTGACATGTGGCATCGATTTCTTGAAACCAAATGTCAGTGATATCCACGTCCTCAATAATAGGCCAAAATTGAGTTGTTAGTATCTTGTGACAACGAGATCCATTGACCGTTACCGAACTTCCAGCCTCATTTTCGAAAAAAACGACCCAACTACTCCTCCAGATTACATAGTGAATCATACAGTGACAATCGTTCTAGGATTTTCAGAAGCCCAAATGACGAAATTTTGCTTGTTGAGATGCCCTGACAGCTGAAAATGAATTGAGCTACGGCGATGTGAGTTGTCGATTGGCTTCATTTTCTGCTGCATTTGAACCTTGTAAAACTTCACAGTTGAGCATGTAAAGGCTTTTCAATAATCGCTCATTCACATACGCTGACAAGTGAAAATTAATTGAGCAAATCTACGACGATGTGAATTGTCGATTGGATTCAATTCCTGCACCAGTTGCACCTTGCAAAATATGCAAAGTGTTTAAAGGAACGTCGAGGAGTTGACAAGTTTGGAATGCTTCAACACTGTGGCTCACGGCTGCAATGTGTTCAGTTGAAGGATCCGATCGAGCACACGATGGTGTTCCCACATTTTCTATCAATCCTACCGACTTAAATTGAGCGACTAAATTCTTAGTAGGACAATTATGAATTTAGCGAATTGTAATTTTAACAGAACCACCATTTTCAGAGTGAATTTGAATTATTTTTATGCGATAATCGTGCGAAATTGAATTCATTGTAACAATTGCCAAAGTATCTACTACGAATACATAAAATAACGAAATGTTTTTGGTGTTGATACTATTGAAAAAGAAACTTCTTGTTGAAAAACCCAATGTTAGAATTTTCTAAGTAATAGGTCTGAGAGAAATTTAATTGAAAAGTCTTTATAACTGAAAATGCTGATGCTGATATTTATGTTGGCATCAGCTACAGTTGAAAGTACAGTAGTGAGATGATTTCATACATTTAATTTCATGCAGATAATAATTTATGTAGATTATCTTAAATGAATAGAAATATGTAAAAGCAAATAACCACAAAGTTCCTCACAATTATACGTTATAATACTAAAATTCGAGAGCACAACATGCTTAAGTATTTGTTTATAAATTTAAAATGATGTTGGCGATCAAATACGTAAAGTCATCTTTTATTTTCCAAAATATTTGGCGTTTGATAGCCGCCTTACTGAAACAAATACTTACCAAAAACTATTTAACTCTTTGAAATGATGTAGAAACCAATTAATCTTGTCTTAAATAGGATTTAAATGCTTTGCTGCTATTGTTGTGTAACGCTATAAGCTTTTGGCTGATTAAAATAGTCGACAGAAATCACTGTAGTTTTATCACTTGTAATACAATTGATTTTAGATGTGAAAATTGTTATATTGTCACGCATAACATTTGGATATTAATGTTTAGCTGCGTCTATTAAATAAGAAGTAAAAATAGCCCGCAGGCCACGTTTCTGTTAAATCGATTGCTTAGTCCTGCAATTCAGGGCAGTTCTATATCAATAAGGTTGGAATATCTTAACTGGATTGTTCGCTTGCGATGTTGTTTTCTATTTGTATTTACATCTTATATTCTATATCCTTCGGGCTTATGCTTTTCAACTCCTATCCCTGACTGTTGTTTACACTCTATTCTGTTCTCTTTTTATAAAAGTAAAAAATGGATTTTTCGCTTGACAATTAACTTTTTAAACAATTCTGTCAGATTTAAAGAAACAAACTTTAAAGAAAAGAAACAACATTTATTTATTGTCTTTTGTTTGGGTACGGTTTTCCGTCGACCCTCGTCAAATTTGTTTCGTGAACAAACCGGTTTCGGCTGTTTGCCATCTTCAGTGTTCTTTTCGTACTAGTTGCGTTCTATTGTCAGTTTTGTTTATATAGTTCGTGTCTCCCTTCATGTTATTGCGTTCGTCCCTTTCTGTCTTTTTTGCCTACCTCTCTCTCTCCTTTTTTTTTTTTTTTTTTGTTTGTCTCTTTTTACCTAATTTGTCGGTCCCTTTTTCATTCGTCTTCTTTCCTAACTCTTTTACGATCATGCTTGTAGTCCGTTTTTGTTTATGTGTGAACCTATTGGGTTTTTTCTTTTTTCCTCTTTTATGTGACATAATAATCTGTAATTGTGCGTTTATGATGTTCTTTATTGCCTTGGTCCTGCGCACCTGCGTAACGTTTTTGTGCTGGTGTAGTGTTTGTTTTCCTGTAAAAATGTTTCAACGGTTCAAATATTGTGTCCGAAGCAGTGTTTATTTGTTCATTTATTATTCGTCCGTCAAATGTTTTTTGTTTGTATATTTCCATGTTTTCCAATACATTTAGTCTCCTTCCTTTGTGCTGTGTGTGAAGCAGTTTAACCGTTGTCTTAATATGTCCTGGTGTACATTTGCTGTTAAATATATGGTTCGCGAAGTTTGATTCTGGAGTCGATTTTGGTTCTCGTAGTTTTTTGTTATAGTCTCTAATGTGTTCCCTAAATCTGGTCTTAATTTTTCGTCCTGTTTGCCCGATGTAGCTATAATGGCATGTACAAGTTAATTTGTACACTCCTTGTCTGTCTAGTATATCTGCCTCGGTTGTTTTATTCCGTAGTATTCTGCCTAGGTTGTTTCCTGTTCTGAATGCGGTATTGATGTTGTGTTTTCCAAAGAATTTCGCCAGTTTGTACGCTGATCTTCCCATATATGTTAATGTAGCCCATTTTTTTCCTTCCCTCTCCTGTTCTCTGTTCGTTCCAATTTGTTCCCTGATGTTATCTACGAGGCGCTTTTTGTATCCGTTGTTTTCCGCTATGGTGTATATTGTTTCCATTTCCTTCATATACATTTGCCGTGTTAGTGGTGTTCTCTCGAGTCTTGTTATTAACTGCCTGATTGCTGCGTTTTTGTGTTGCTGGGGATGATTTGATGAGTTATGTATTATTGTGTCCGTTGCTGTTGGTTTCCTGTATATTTCATATTCGATTCTGTTCGAGATTATGTTCCTCTTGATCGTTAGGTCCAGATAATTAATTCTCCCCTCCTCTTCCTTTTCCATTGTAAATTTTATGTCCTTGTGTCTTCCATTCAAGTAATCCAGAATTTGCTCCTCGTTATTTCCTTCCAGTATACATATGATGTCGTCGACATATCTCGCGTAGAATATTACCCCGAAGTTGGTCCCCAATTTCTTTACGTATTATTGTCCTTTGCATTCGAAAAACACGAATAAGTCCTATATCGCATCACACAGCCAATCGAACAACAAACCAACCAACCAACCAATCAACCAACACCAACAGCAAAATGTTTCGATTAACAACATAATGATGATTGCTAATAAAAGTTTTATGTTGTCATCTTTGTTTTACTTCAGGCTAAATTTTATACATTCTCAAACACATGTCGCAATTCGGTATAGAAATTCTGCAAAACCTATTAAAATTTTTCAGTTTTAAAATACACAATTTTCCATCACTAAGAATGCAATGAAATGTGTGCTGCAGGACTTGCTTAACAAGCCAAAATATGGCTACAAACGAATAGCAAACTTTTCCATGTTCACTTATCAGTAAATTCTATCATAATGTGGCATTTCAAGGCATGATAGCCAATACTTATGCAATGCATAAATAGCAGAAACATCTAAAACTGTATTGAATTTAAATGTTTTCACAAAATTCACACATCATTGGAATTGAATTTGTGGAATAATTGTGACAATAGTTGGAAATATTTCATGAAGTTGCAACCTCTCGTCTAAGTTAAAGATCAAAGGCATGTTCAGCAGATCAAGTATTTCTTTATTGTTGTTCTTGTACAAAGAGATATTTGATAATAATAAACGTTTTATTATTTTGAATTCTTTTATTGCAAAATAATAGCACAGTACTTTAGAGTTTTAAATTAAACGATTTATTAACTTTCAATGCACACAAATAAACACGATGGTAACTTTGCTGTCTTTACTCACCGACGTCTTGAATTAACGTGAATTAATTGTTATAATTGTTTTAAGCAATTCTGGCATATACAAGAATACTCTACTTTAGCATAATTATCATTCCTGTCTGGCTGTGTATTTTGTTTTACCTGTGTAGTTGTTTTTGTTTTCTGTTGCTTATCTTATTTAGTAGAATTTCTTTTAAGCATGTTGCTGGTATCTTGTGTGCATAAAATTTCGTAGATAACTAAGTAGTTTGTGAAATGTACAGTGTGTCTTTTTTGTGTACTATTTTTTACTGCTAATTGTTATCTTTTAAAACTTAGCAAATTATCGTCGTGACAATATATAAGAGAGTAGATTTAAAAGGAAATAATAATATTTTTTCTAATATCAAACACCACTTATAATCTACCGAAATCCATAAGTTTTAAATAACATCTTCAATAAACTTTTTTAACCAGCGATTCTCAAGATTGTGTTTGTGTAGGCACTACTGCCATCGTTTGTTTTAGCATATCTTACTGGAAACCGAATTTGATATGACATCTGTACATAAATGGCGGCAATAGTTTTTTATGCCGAAAATTTAGAAATATGAAGCTGATTTTATCTAAATTATTATTATTACAAAAACAAGGTTTCCCCCCGCGGGGGCACATTTATCAGTCTTTATGGATTACTCAACCATCTACACTTGTGCTGCTGGGGGTATAAAGAAGCCCAGTCCCCTGAAGGCAACAAGCAGGGTGTCAACTGGAAGCTCCACGTTATTTCCACGGAAATCAGTAAGTCCCAGAGTTCCGGTAATTGTCTCTTTAGCCTTTTAGCTCTTTCTCTTTCTGATTATTGAGGTTGGTCCTTCTCAAATATCGTAGTGGTTGTGGTTTTACGGCCCCCGCATGAATTTGATCAGCATCATCTCGCCAGGGCCAGGAGTTGGATAGTCGCCAGCTCTTCAGCAAGGAGTAGTGGTTTGCAACCCTGCTTTGGAACCGCTGAAATTGCAACTAGGAATGAGCTGTTAGTCCTCGGCTTCCTAGGGCGTGAATAACGTTGCTTTTCATTTCCAGTGGTTTGACCACCTGATTAAGGCTTACGGCCAGGCTTTTTCTCTGACTGATTATTGAGGTTAGTCCTTTGCAAGTATCGTAGTTGTTGTGGTTTTGCGGCCCCCGCGTGAATTTGATCAGCATCATCGCGCCTTTAATAACACCAACGGATGAATGATCCGAATCCAGTTTGCATGCTAGGAATTGGATAGTCTCCAGCAAGGAGCAGTGGTTTGAAACTCTGCTTTCAAACCACTGAAAAGCACTAAAATTGCAACTGGGACTGACCTGTTGCTAGAATTAGTCTTCGGCTTCCTAGGGCGTGAATGACGTTGCTTTTCATTCCCAGTGGTTTGACCATCATCTGATTAAGGCTTACGACCAGGTGCAGATGTAAATCTTATCACGAAATGTGCGTTAATGCTACGGGCTATCAGTCCCGGGATTTTTGAGACTAACCGGGTGGTAATTGGTTGGAGATTTGGCCATTTATGAAGTCCTTATTCTGGTACTATGGGTTTCAGAAGCCTCTGGAACTTCGGTTTTAGCCTGGCAATGGTGCGGCTCTTGGGGGACCTTCGTGGTGGTTGTGGTTTATGCCCAAATGCCGGAAGAGTTGCATTGCAACCGGGTTTCGTGATCCATAGAGCAGAAGGTTTTTGGAAAGGCTACGCTCCAAACCAAGGGGGACGTTATGACCAAAAGTATAGCATCAAATTGCTACTCATGGCTTGTACATGAGGGCGTTGGATAAGACCACCGTAAGTTTATGGCCGGGTACTGAAGCTAATCTGTATCACATAGGTGCGTTAATGCTTCACGTTATCATATTTAGCTTCAAATTGTTAATAATTTTTGTTTATATAAAAATTAATTTCCTGAAGAAGCCTTCTACGAAAGCGAAATATTGAAAATATAGTGTTAAATTTAATTAAAAAAGACCATTACTAAGATTAATACTAATTTATTTTATATATCAAAATTATTTTATATTTTATATTACCTCGTCTGCATCAATGTTTAACACCTGCAAATTAATTAAATTTAGATTAAATTTAACGACTAATATTAATTTTTCAGAACCAGTTTTTAAATCAAGAATGAAATTTAATAAATTAATAATGTTATTAAAAAAACTAAAATCGATAGCTTTTTTAAACTAACAAAATTATTTCTAAAATTTATATTTTATTTATAAAATGAATAATTATTAATCTTAGTAATTTTTAAATAAATTTAACACTATGTTTTCAATATTTCGCTTTCTTGTGGAAAGCTTCTTTAGGAATTTAAATTTTAATAAAAACAAAAATTAAATAAATATCTGCTATTCTTTTTAACGGTCTTTTTTAATTAATTTAACAAAAATTTTAAAAAAATTATTAACAAATTGAATTTTTTATTTCAATTTGTTAATAATTTTTGTTGTTAAAAATTAATTTTTCCTGAAGAAGCTTTCCATAAGAAAGCGAAATATTGAGAAAAAATATATATGTATTGTTAAATTAATTAAAAAAGACCGTTAAAAAAATAACAGATATTTATTTAAGATATAAAAAGGTCGATTAAAAAAATAAAAAAACAAAAATTATTAACAATTTGAAAAAATTTTTTTTTTAATTTTTATAAAAACAAAAATTATTGGCAATTTGAAAAATTTTTGAAAACAATTTTTTCAAAAATTTTTTTTTTCAAATTGTTAATACTTTTTGTTTTTATAAAAAATTAATTCCTAAAAAAAATATTAACAATTTGAAAATATTGTTTTGAAAAATTTTTTCAAATTGTTAATAATTTTTGTTTTTATGTGAATTTAATTTCCTGAAGAAGCTTTCCACAGGAAAGCGAAATATTGAAAATATAGTGTTAAATTTATTTAAAAAAGACCATTACTAAGATTAATAATTATTTATTTAATAAAAAAAGAGGTCGAATAAAAATAATAATCATTTATAAAATGAGAATTGATGAAAAAAAAGTTGATAAAAAATATATTTAAAAGTAGTTTGATTTTTGTTTGCCTATTTTCCAAAATCTTTTGAAAATCTAACAATGAAACTTTTACTATCAAGTCTTTCAAGAATGTAAATTTCCTTAATTTGCAAGGGTTTAATTTGTCTGTTTAATGCTTTTTTGCTTCACATTATTTTATTTTTAACAATAAGCAAGAATCAGCCACAATTTACTTTTATGAATTTTCACTAAAAATACAACATGGAAAAATAAATTCAAAAGAAAATTTATTAAATAAACCAATAGCTGAGTTGTATGCAACATAAAAGGGGAAAAGGAAGAAAAACACCAGTAATATATATATATATATATATATATATATATATATATATATATATATATATATATATGTATGTGGGGAAGTGAATGTATCGCTTGGTGCGTAAAATAATAATAATAATAATAATAATAATAATAATAATAATAATAAAAATGAAATAAGAAAAATTACATACAATAACAACTAACAATATATTAAAATTACAAAATTAACAACAAAAGCTTTATATAATAATACAGACCAACGTGCTTGATAGAAAAATCAAGTACATCCACTCATATTTATTGTACACACATACACACAAAAATACCTTCATTTAAAATTGTTATAGATTTTTATGAAATTGAGGTCTCTTGGTGTAGGTGTGCGTTCATATTCTAATGAAAAAATCAGCCATTTATAGTGAGAAGAAGACAAATAAATTGTTTTCGGTGAGACGTATTAAATTCGTATGGGACTTCAGTTGAAAATAAAGTTAAAGGAACCTGTTTAATTAATTGGAAATAACTGCATTCCCTTAATTAAAAAAAGCATTTTAGATTTTTTTCTTGAAATATTCGTTTAAAAAAAATCGTGGATACTGATTAGTTTTGGATAAAAGAAGAAGACGAAATAACAATTTTTCACAAAGTCTAGCTTTTTGAGAAATAAGTTAATTCAATATTTGAGAAATGATCGTTTCATATACAATACTTTTACGCACACTTTTACTTACACAGGACCGGAAATATCGGGTGGTGGCTGATCAATTTTGCTACATTAAGAAATTCAAATAACTTTTTGTAAAGTATATGTAATTTATTTTTTAGTAATTCAATTGAAAAATAATATATTTTTATTAAAGTAATTCATGAAGTTTTGAAAATAATTGAATTCGGTAACACATGTGCGACATCTTATCAAAAATTTATTCAATGCCTCAATTACCGTTCGAATGGATTGCTTTAAATCAGAGTAGCGAAGTGTTCACTCACTGTTCATACATGTGTGAATATGTACATTTCATTTTTTAGCCGCTTCTTCTCATACATGTGTGAGAGAATACAAAATGTTTTGTGTTTTCTCATTTGTGAATGTGACGATTTATTTTTTTCTTTCTATTCATTAGTGAAAAAATGAGAAACACACAAGTATTCATTTTTGAATATTTACTATTTTGATAATTTTTCAGAAATGAAAAGATCGTTAAAATATCTGCGTTAAGCATTCGCGTACATAAATGCACATATTTGGTAATGTGCAGTTGTCGGCGTATGTAGAAAAAAAATGTTTTTTTTTACTTCTTTTAGAATATATTGCAAAATTGTATTTTGAGTTAATATGTACCCATGTGTTTTTACTACATTTTACGGTAAACTCCGATCGTAGGAAGAACATTTTTTCATGTTCATTTATGAGAAATGTTATAAAATTTCAACGTTCATAAATGAACATATACATTTATGAAAAAGAACATTAATGAGAAGTAGCTAATTTATCATTCATCATATATGAATAAGACTAATAATTCTTCTTGTTCGCATTCATGTATGAACATAAGCAGAACATTTTTTGTTGTTCGTTTATGAGCGTGAAAAATAAATATAAAATTTTAGATTTTTTATTTATGAAAAGTATCATGAATTTTGATTTTTGAATGTTCATAAATGAAAAATTCTGAACCCTGCTTTAAATCATCCAAATTTGTTGGGTTTCTTCTTCTTCTTTGCAGTAACCCCACACAAAAAAAAGATCAGGTGCAGTGAAGTCAGAAGACTGGAATGTGTGGTTTTTTTAAATCAGTTTATTGGTGAATTTTTGCCGTAAATTCTGTCAGAACAGACGTGGCTATATGATAAGTTGCTCCATCTTGTTGAAATCAAACAGAGTTAAAAAGGATTCTCTATCGGCGTAATTTTGGAAAGAAAAATTCTTTTAACATCTTTAAGTAACGGTATCTGTTGACCGTAGCAGTAAGACCGTTTTCTTCGAAAAATTACGGACCGACAATGAAACTTGAAGAAACTGCACACCACACTGTGACGCGTAATGGATGTAATTGCATCTGATGGAGTATCTGTGGGTTAGAATTCGACAATTTTGTTTATTAACATTGCTGTTTAACTCAAAATGTGGCTTGCCCGACATAAAAATGCAGTTCAAGAGGTTTCATTAACTGACGCAATTTGAATGATCTTCTCACAAAATTCCAGGCAAATCGGGAAGCCTCTTGGGTTCAGTTTGTTTGTTAATTGAATTTTATATAGAAATAAGTTGGTGCAAGATTGCCTGCAGTGACTGTCTACTGACATCCATTTGAGCAGATAAGCTCCTTATCGAAACTCGAGGATTGGATTGTATGGCAGCAGCTACAGCAGCGATAGTTTCCCGCGTCCGCTTTAAAATAAATAAAATCCACTAAAAAAATAGTGGATCCGTTAAAGTTACATTTTGTAAAATTCGTGATATTTTCGGACAATATAATCGTCTTTCTGAGACGGTTATTAAGAATTTGGTCGCTAAGTTTACAGGACAGGCTGAATCCAAAATGTGCGAATACTAACGCGTTTTCGACCGGATCGTTTCAACTAAAAACATCGCAGCCGTAAGCCACGCTATTGAAGCAGATCCAAACTTATCGACTCCTCGATGTTCTCAACAATTGGGGTTATCAAAAACCATCACATGGCTAATTTACCGTAAGGATTGATTTTGAAGCCTTCCAAGGTTCAACTGGTACAGGAATTGAAGCCGACAGACTATTCCCATCGCCGTAGATGCACTCTTTTCATTCAGGAACAACCGGCTAGTTTTTCTGAAAAAATCATTTTTCTTTTTTTGGACTTCTAAAAATACCACAGCGATTATTGAAAAGTTTTTACATACTCAACGTGTCACTGTATGGACCCCCCGGGGGCACATATATATGGTCTTTATACAACTTCGACTATCTAGACACAGTGCAACTGGGGGAAAAAGGGAGCCCAGTCCCCTGAAGTCAGCAGGGGTACAACTGGAAACTCCACTTTATTTCCACGGGAATCAGTGACCCGCAGAGTTCCGTTATTTGTCTCTTTAGACACTTAACTGTTCTCTGGCTGATTATTGAGGTTGACCCTTTATGGGAGTATCGTGGCGGTTGTGGTTTCGCGGCCCCATATCAGTTTAATGGTTCTATGGTACCCAGGATCATTTCGCCGTTAATGACACGCTAGGTGAATGATCCAGTCCAGTGAGCATGCTAGAAATGTGTTCTGGACAGGAGTTGGAAAGTGTCCAACTCTTCAGCAAGGAGTGATGATTTGCAGCCCTGCTCTGGAATCATCGAATTTGCAACTAGAAAGTTCTGTTGCATAGAATTATGGCTTCGGCTTCCTAGGACGAGCATGACGTTCCAAATTATGCAGTGGTTTGGTCCACCATCTGATTAAGGCTTCATGGCCAGGCGCGGATGTAAATCTAATCACACGTTGTCACTACATGGTGCACTATGTAGTCTTACAGCGTGATTGGGCCGTTATTTTTTTTGAAGATGAGGCTGGAAATGGATCACGCTATCGCGAGATGCTAACAACTAATTTTGGCCTGTTATTAACGAATTGGGTATCACTGACGTGTGGTTTTAACAAGACGGTGCCACATGTCATACAGCCAATGAAACGATCAATTTATTTCAAACCAAATTTCCCGATCACCTAATTTCACGACAATCAGCAGTTAAGTGTCTAGTCAGATCGTGTGATTTAACACCACTGAATTATTTTTTGTGGGGTCATGTTAAGAACAGAGTCTACATGGAGCCAATCGAATTGATTTCAGCTTTAAAACTCAAAATCCGTGATGTGATTAACGAAATAGGACTGCTATTTCGCCAAAAAGTAATTAAAAACTTTGATGAAAGAGTCGACATCTGTCAGCGTGGCCATGGTGGACATTTGCCAGATATCGTACAATAAATATTTGAATCATTTTAATCCAGATTTTTTGTTTTAGAAAACAAACTTCTTGTTGAAAAACCCCTTATAAATTAAAACTTAAAATATAAATTGAATTGAATTTAAAATTTTACTTATTGAATAAATATACGGAATTTATACCAACTACGCTTTTAAAGATACGTAAGAAACATATGGTCACTTCTTGAAATATTGAATGGAACTAATTAGAATGTGCCTCATTTGAAATAAAGAAAATAAAAATTTAAGTCACTTCAAATAAAACGAATCGTTTATATTTTTTTTGTAAAGCCTTTTAAAAATAATAAAAATAGGGTATTCGATTTTTCAATTAGAATCAAATGATTTTTTATGGTTTGATAAAGTGAAGATTATGAGTTCAAATCCGAGCAATAAATGGTTAGTTTTAAAACGCAAATAAATGGATAACATTAGGTCAAAGCTGCAGGAGTTTTGAAAAATATGTTGTTTAAGGATATACCTTTAAGAGAACAGCAGTCGTGCGTTAACTATTGCCAGGAAATCTTAGTCTAAATCTTAATGGAGAATTTATGAGTGAGAAAAAGCGGCAATAGAACTGAAGATACTGCATATTTTTAGCTACAGGCATTCTTAGTGTAGCTTTTAAATGTGAAAATGTGGCCTGAGCCATAGATTGAAAAGTATAAAAATAATGAAAATTAAAGTGCCAGACAAGAGGAAAATAAAAATTAATGTTCTGCCATTTGCAAGCAAAATAAATTTTTTATTTGAAAAGGAAAAACCGTAAAAATATTCAATTCTTTTTGCTCTCCTCTGCTCTACTGTACGAGGTAAAATTTTGCAATAAAATTACATAAGTATCGTAAACTTACAACAATAGCAAGCAAAAAAAGCGCCACAAATAAAAAAACTTAAGTACATAATATAAATCAAAAGGAGGAGAAAATAAAAGCTAAAGACACAAAAATCTGCTTAAGACAAATCACGGCAATAAACAATAGGCAGCATTTTTTTTAAAGATCATTTCACAATGAATAAATAAAAAAGAGAAAGTTAAACCGAGCACGCTGCATAACAAAAAAAAATTAAAATATGATTTACAAAAATTAAAGAACAACAAATACGAGAAAATTTTTTTACAGCAAATTCTTTCATATTTATAAAATGATGACTTTTCCTGTGCTGCTGCTGCTACCACTGCTCAACCATTAAGTATTAAAATAATGCACCCTTTTTTATTATTCTCCAAATCCCCACATGTGCCTGCTTGTTTGTTGGTTTGTTTATTAAAAAGTTGGTTGAAATGGTGGGGTCGTGTTGGAAGGATGTTATTTGTGGTCCATAAAACATTTCATGGAAACAATACTTATGCTGTTATTTTATTTTTAATAATAAATAATTTCCTATAAAGAAATTCTTAAATATTTTTTACGGTGGGAGTTTTTCTTTACCTGAATAAAAGTAAAATTGACTGAGCTATTCAATTTGAAGGACTCCACTTAGAAAACAAAAGAACAGTTTTATCTATTGTTAGTGTAGTTGCCGGATAACATTCTTGCATCATGCACTTAATGGCAAAGATTTTTATTAAGTTTTTTTTTGAAGCATTTCATGATTTTGTAAAGCAGTAGATTAAGTTCGATAAATAAAACTTAATGGAACAAAAAACAAAAATGGTTATCCATTCAAGAGAGAACAACGAAAACAACAAATTATTAAATCAATAAAAAAAGATAACAATTTTGGTTTAAAAGGCTGTTATGTTATGACCTTTTCATGCTTAAGCTCTTATTAGCACATGAAGCCGCTCCGACGTCATCAATGTTTCGTACCGAAATGACCATATGCTATTTCCTCTGCGTATCCCACAAGATGTGTATGATCTAGTATTTCTATATTAAAGATCTTGTTATCGCACGGGATGTGATCCTTTAAACTTTTTTGCTCCCTGAAGTAGCCAAAAGGAGCTCGCGTTCCGTCAGATAATTCCGGAAAATTTTTACCGGGTAGGCTTGAACGAGGAATCTTCCCCGCAGTGCCCTTATACTATTAGCCCATCGCAGGTTGTAAAGAGCATTCCGCATATCAAGGGTGGCCAAAACGATTGTATGTTTCAGATTGTTCCATCGGTGTTAAGCACATTTAAAGCTCCTCACTATATCTTTAATGGCACCGAAAATACCGTGTCAAAAGCCTCGCTATCTTTCCAGTAATCCCCCAACTGACGGATTCTGCTAACTTTAATTGTAGTAGTTTCTTCAGTAATTTACCGGCACTATACAGCATGGAAAGCGGGCGATATGTTGACGTTTGCATTGGGTCCCATTTGCCCTTAATAATAAACGTTGGTGTTTTTAGATCCTCCACTGTTTGGAGAGATGCCTTGAGCCATAAAAATATGGTATACTTCGAGCATCGCGTCCGGCAGTTTAAGCGCCTCGGCTGGTACTCCCTCAGGGCCGGAGGCCTTGCCTCCTTTAAGGCTTCATGCTGCGATTCCTCCGCAGTCAAGGAGACGTGCAGTTTTTTGTGCTGTGATATCTGCTCTTCGTGCAGTGGTGGGTGTGTGGGGAATAAATTACTCACGATGCAGCTAATCTCCTCTTCTTCTAGTAGAGAGGTGGCGGTGCTTGCCGGATTCCCATGGGTTGCTGTTTAGGTCGCTCCAGATATCTTCCCATTGCACTTTTTGAAATTGCAACCTGTTGCTAGAATTAGTCCTCGGCTTCCTAGAACGCGAATGACGTTGCTTTTCATTCCCAGTGGTTTGATCACCATCTGGTTAGGACTTACAGCCAGGTGCAGATGTAAATCTTATCACGAAATGCACTTTTTTGCCTGCAATAATTGCCCTTTTTAAGGTCCTTCGTGATCGCCTCCACTCTTCGGAGTCAGACCGTGCTTCACTTAGTCGTATTCTCCAGCTGCGAAATCGGTCTCGCCGGATTATTCCAAGCACTTGTGCGTGCTTAAAATAATTAAAGAAAGTGGTATTTTACAAATAATGTTTTAAGCACACGGTCTTTATATATAAAAATTAAATAAATTTGATTTTTATGCTGTTGTCATTTTTTTCAGTGTAAACCGGCGAACGCTTTTGATGTGATGACATCATTTTTAAGCTAATGTTCATTCGAGTTTAGGTAGTTTTCTCATTACTCATCAATCTAATGGGTAGATTGCTCGCCACCTGGCATTTTATGCAGGGCTAATCTATTATTTCCGTCTTGTATTATTATTTGTGTGTTCAATATTGCGCAAAAACATCACATCAAAAAGTGGATGACTAACAGCAATAACTTGTTTGGAATTTTTCCGTCAAACACCGTTGTTATTTCCATCATTGCGGGCTGTTTGTTCCGTATGGTCGGCGCTCGAAGGTCATACGGAACATTTATTAGTTATTAGATAAATGCTGACCCTTTACGGGATAGTGATTATTCGTTTAATTGTTGTTCAGGGTTACAAACTTAAAACGATTAAAAAATATATTTTATTTATATTTTCCATGATTTATAGTTTTAAATCCTAAAATGTTTGTTGAAATTTCAATTTCTTTAAAATATCATAATTTTTAAACTATCAGCAGCAAATCATACAAATATTTGCTTATGTCGTTATTAAAGCATGTTTACATTTTAAACCTTTCTCTACCACATTATTCATTATCTTGTGTTACAGGTTACCCTTGTTTTTTTTTTTAAATAAAGTTTTTCTTAGTAAGAAAAAGTTTTTACCAACATCTTCGGGTATATTTGTTTAAAACTTAATTCTCAGTAAGTCCTTCGCTCTCTACCTCTCTCTCTCTTTCGCTTATATGTGTCTACATATCTTTACCTGAATTTGTTTACCATCTTATAAATCTTTGTAATTTGGTCAAGTATTAACGATGTGCTGTAACTGTATACAATGTGTTCATGTGGCGTTGTGTGCATATTGTCATAAAATATTTGTCGAAAGACACAAACTTTTCTACTTGAAATCTACTTAAGAAGAAGGGCACATATGATGCATGTGTCTTTGGATTTTTCTGCTAAAGTTTTGCAAAACAAACTTTTACGAGTTAAATCGCGAACATAAATATTGAACTTTAGAATAAAGTAAACACAAGAAGGATTATTGTTTTCAAAGGACATGCTTGCTTTCGCTATTTCTATTAGCAGTTGCAAACACTTTGTGATATTCAGTTTCAGGTCATTTATTACCACTTAAGACTTGCTGAGGGAAAACTGAACGTCATCTTTCATGGCTCTAATGTTTTTTAATAAAAAAACCAAAGGTTATTACGTACGAAATCATAAATTTTTTTTTCAAAAATGGTTAATTCTATGTTGTTATTATCAAATTGGTTATAAGTATATTTATTAAGAAAAATTCGTTATACTTTGTTTTAAATATTTAAAATTAAATTTTAATTCTTAAACATATGTTTTAATTTTAAGTCTATGACATGACTTTTAAAATTATGAAAAACTATTTTTTAAATTATCTAGAATTAAATCATTTAGTGCATATGTTTTGAAACAGGTGCGATTTTTGTTAAACAAATTTGAATTTTATTTATTAATACGCTATTTTCGACATTTTTAATAGTTAAATTTAAGTTATAATTTTTGAATTTTCTGAAAAGTTTTCATTGTCAGTAGAAGAATAATTTGTATTTATACTTATACATTTTCTTCTACTTAAAGTTATACTTATGCTTATAGTTATACTTATAGTTTTACTTGGACTTATAGGTATACTTATATTTATACTTGTGTTTATACTTATACTTATCCTTATACTCATACTTATACTTGTAATTATTCTTATACTTGGCTTATGCTTATAATTATACTTATACTTGTACTAATACTTATGCTTATAGTTATACTTGTACTTATACCTATACTGATATTTGTACTTATGCTTACAGTTATAGTAATACTCACATTTATGCTTAACTTGTATTTGTACTAATGCCTATACCTGTACCTATACTTGCAATTATATTTATGTTTATGCGTACAGTTATACTTATACTTACATTTATGCTTATACTTATACTTATGCTTATACTTATAGCTATACTTACAGTTATACTTGTACTTATATTAGTATTTATACCTAAACTTATACTCATACTTATACTTGCAATTAAACCTTTACCTATACTTGTACTTGTATTTATACTTTTACTTTTGCTTATACTTGTTATTATACCTACAATTATAGTTTACTCATACTTAAAGTTTTTCTGATACTTTCACTTATGTTTATACTCATACTTATGCTTAAACTTATACTTACAGTTACAGTTACACTTGTACTTATACCAAAACTTATACCCATACTTAACTTCCAATTAAACTTTTACTTATACTTTTACCTATACTTGTACTTGTATTTATACTTTTACTTATGCTTATATTTGTTCTTATACCAATACTTATACTTATAATTATCCTCATATTTATATCTATTCTTATACTTATAGTAATACCTATATTTGACCTGTACTTGTACCCGTACCTATATTTATGTTTATACATATAGCTGTGCTTATACTGATACTTATTGTTATACTTTTGTTTATACTCATACTAGTACTGACATTACGTGCTAAAGTTTACATCTACCACTGGGAATGAAAAGCAACGTCATTCACGCCCTAGGAAGTCGAAGACTAATTCTAGCAACAGGTCTTTCCTAGTTGCAACTTTGATGATTCCAGAGCAGGGCTGCAAACCACCATTCCTTGCTGAAGAGCTGGGAACTATCCAACTCTTGTCCAGAACACATGTCTAGCATACTCACTGGATCTAGGATCATTTCACCAGGTAGGTGTTATTAAAGGTGAAATGAAGCCGGCCACCATAAAAAAACTGACCTGTCTGTTATGGGGCCGCGAAACCACATATAGGGGCCAACCTCAATAATCAGCCAGAGAACAGCTAAATGTCTAAAGAGACAAATAACGGAACTCTGGGGCTTACTGATTCCCGTGGAAATAAGGTGGAGCTTCCAGTTGTACCCCTGCTGACTTCAGGGGACTGGGCTCCCTTTTTCCCCCAGTTGCACAGGTCTAAATAGTCACTCTCCACAAAGACCGATAATGTGCCCCCGGGGGGTACTTATACTAGTACTTATACATTTGCTAATACCATTGCTTATACTTATAGTTATACTTATGCATATACTTATACTTTTTACTTATACAGAGCGACCGCCGGGAAGGTATACTATTTTGATATGTGCGTGTATTTTCCGACGGGGTTTAATTCATTTTTATTTGGGTACGGTTTTACGTCGTTCTCTTTATAAAGAGAAGACTGAAGATGGCAAATAGCCGAAACCGGTTTGTTCACAAACCAAATTTGACGAGAGTCGACGGAAAACCGTACCCAAATAAAAGTATACTATTTTCCTTTGCCGCCATTTTGGTAAACATTAGTGTTGACAGTTCATATTTGTACTGCAAGATCGACCGAAAACATTATTGCTACTCATGAAGGTCTTCAAAGCCATCCACCAACTTCAATTCGACGCCGTGCTCAGAAGATTTGTCGTCAAAGAACAACTTTGGCCAGAATTTTTCACATGAATTTGTATTTGTTTTCATATAAGATTCAGTTGACACAAGACGATTTACGCCGCCGTACCTATGCCAACAGAATATTACACCTCGCCCTTGAGAAGCCTGATATTTATGAAAAAATCATAATGAGTGACGAGACACGAATGGATATGTGAATAAACAGAATAGGCGGTTCAGTGGAAGATGAATCCCTCAAATTATTCAACAGTCAACTTTGCGTCCATTAAAATTGGCAGTTTGGTGTATGATTCGAACTTTACTTCTTTGAAAATTAAAACGGCTGAAGGATAACTGTGAATTGGGGGCAATATCATGATATGATTGAAAACTTTTTAATGCCACAACTGCATGCTTTAGGCTTGATAAAGATGCGGTATTAACAAGACTTTGCTGCATCGCATACAGCCGGGATTACCAGTCCTTTTTCCACAACAATCCAATTCAAGAAATGGTGATGTTAATTGGCCTCCACGGTCGCCTGATTTGCATGTTCCGGATTTATTTTTCTGGGGATATATGAAAAGCAAGGTTTATGTAAACAAATCAGAAACGCTTGAGCCACTCAAACAAAATATTCGTGATGAAATTAATGAAATTCCGCGTGAAATGCGAGAATGTAATGAAAAATATGCTCAAAAGGGCTGGCATTTGGAAGGCTAATAGAGGCGGACATTTATCTGATATTGTATTCCATACACAATTGCCAACATTAAATAAAACATTTATCGATATAACATCCATTCTCGTCCAGTTAATCAAAAATTATAAACAGACACTCTGTATTTGTGTATTTATTTATATATATAAAAATACTGCATAGGTGCCCCTGTAGGCTAGTAGGTAGTGTACTAGCTTGTCAGTATGGGGGTTGTGGGTTCAATTACCAACGAAGACCTTGGTTTTTTCGCTACAAAAACAAAAATTAGCTGTCGGTGGGGCTACTTAGCGATGAAGGCATAGTCACTGGTCGCTGTGCTGTTTTATATACGGCAGTTAATTTCCGACTATTCTTCTACTTTCACCACCTGTTTCATAAAAAAAAAAAAAACTTGTCCCTGGTCATAGCATAAAAATAAGGTGCAACAAAAATTTTACATAAAAAATATTTAATGAAATTGGAATTAAAATTTTTTAATTTCTTTAGAAAGTATTCTAAAGAATTAAATTATTTTCATTTTTCTTGGTTATGTTTGATAATAATACTAATAAAAAAGAATAAAAACACATAAAAATTATGTCTGAAATTTTAAAAAATATTTTTTTTTTGAATTATGTTCTATTTTTTATTTTTCTATTCCTTAAATTTTTAATGACTCTTTGGGGATTAGAATGAAAAATAAAACCAAGAAGAAAGAAACTTCGAAATCATACCGTGTGCAGTTTACTATCCATATAAAAAGAAGTTCTCATATGTGTGTAGACATATAATATTGTTTACATGTGTTGGTAAAAACATCATAATTTTTGTTTGTTATTTGTCTTACAACATCTTCTTGATTTCTGAGGATTTCTCTAAGTCCTTATAGGTTTCATGTTGCTTTCGTTTTTTTTCTTTACGTAACAGAAGATGAAACAAAGTATTCCACAGCTCGTTAAAGTTATACTCAACACAACATCAGCAGGTTTTTTATATTGCAAAACAAAAATGAAAACAAATAATGTGGAACAAAAGGATGAGACAAATGAAAATAAAAGGATAAACAGTTTAAGGCTGTTGTGTCAATATGACTGGGGGTCCAATGCCTAATTGAAATTAATGAGATTTTCGATTTATTTGTTTTGGTTTTTTTCACTTCATTTCATTTTTCTTACTTGTCGTTGCGTTATTTTTTGTTCTCTTCTTTGAACTTTCTACAGAATTTTTTCTATGATGTTAAGAAAACGAATCAAATTAAATGAGTTCTCAGTTTAATGAAATGTTTTTCTCTTGATGGTGGTATTTGCTTTTTAAGTAATTTCTTAACTAAACGGTTGCCACTCAGGGCGACAATTTTTTATACAAAAGAACAAACATTAGAAAAGAAATGTTTATTTTCAAATGATTAACAAGTGGTTAATCTAACATTTGATGGTTAATGGCAAGAGCTGTTTTTACCTGGACCCTTCATTATTTTCTTCAGGAATCTTAATTAGTTTTCTAACAACAATGGTGTCTGTGATGGACGTTCGATGGGTGGAAATTGTACGAAACAAAAGTGTTCAGGGAAAAAACGGGAAGTGAATTTTGTTCATACTTTCACAAGCATAACAATAATCTCAAATTTAAAATAGTTTCAAGTACCTGACCTTTCTGAATAAGTGTGAAAATGACAGAATTTTTGGGGCAAAAAAGAAAATATAAAGAAAATATTTAATTTTTCTTTTAACAAAATTTAGCATTGATTTGTCTTTTATAAAAAATTAAGTTAATTTTTATTTATGTTTTCAATATTTCACCACACCATTAGGTGGCATCTGCAGGAAAATGAAAAGTGTGTAAACAATTTAACAGATCAACCCATAAATGAAAGAAAATGTTTATATATTTTTTCCTTTTGCTGCAGATACCACCCAATGTTATGGTGAAATATCGAAAAAAAAAAATAAAAATTTACCTAATTTTTATACATAGACATCTGCCTGAAAAAAAAACATTATTCATAAAATAATAAAATAATTAATATAATTATTAATATTAAATTAAATTTCTTAAATTACGTAAGTAATATTTTAGAAATGTTGAAGCTTCAAACGAATAATCGATTAATTGGAAATAGAAACTTAAATAACTCAGGGACGATATTCGATGGTAGGGTTTGTAGTTTAGTGCAAGGAAAGATTAGTAGAGGAATTATTTAAAAAGTAAAATAACGAAATAAAATATTCTCAATTTATAGAAAACAACAATAACAATAAATAATATATATAAAGGGTTTTTTAACAAGAAGTTTGTTTTCGAAAGAAAAATAACATTAAAGTGATTCGGTAATTATGAGTTAAAAATGATATCTGGCAAATGTCCACCACAACCACGCTGACAGATATCAATTCATTCATCAAAATTTTTAATCTTTTCTTGGCAAAATAGTGGTCCCAATTCGTTAATCACATCACGGATTTTGAGTTACCAGGCTGAAATCGATTCTATTTCTCCATATAGACTCTGCCCTGAACAGAACTCCAAAAAAAAAGAATCCAGCGGTGTTAAGTCACACGATGTGGTTGGTCACATACCTGCTGATTGTCGTGAAATTATGCGAAAATTTATCGTTTCATTGGCTGTATGATGTGTGGTACCGTCCTGTTAAAACTACATGTCATTGATACTCACTCGTCAATAATAGGCCAAAATTGAGTTGTTAGCATCTAGCGATAGTCCCCCCGGAGGCACACGATAGTCTTTTTGGAGCCTACTATTCCATCTAGACTGGTGTCTTGCAGGGTAAAAAGGAGCCCAGGCCCCTTAAAGGCTAGTAGGAGCCATCTGGATTTCACTATTTGTCTCTTTAAACATTTGGCTGTTCTCTGGCTGATTATTGGCCCCTATATGGGAGTATCGTGGTGGTTGTGGTTTCGAGGCCCTCGTGAGAGCTTGTGGATCGGATCATTCACAATGAACACAAGGAATGGTTCAGGTCCAGTGAGTATGAATGCCGTCATGTTCTTAATTATATTAAGCTTTATGCGTTCTGGACCAGGAGTTGGAAAGTCTCCAACTCTTAAGCAAGGAGTAAAGGCTGCGTGCTACTTCGAGCTTTTAAAATTGCAACTAGGAGTGACCGGAGAATGCACGGATTCGAAGGCCTTCTAGGGAGAGAATGGCGCTGCATACGATTCACAGTGGTAATGGCCACCATCTGATTATGGCTTACTGCCGGTGCAGATGTAAACCTTATCACGCATCTCGCGATAGTATGATCCAATGATCGTTACCGCATTTTCAGCCTCATTTTTGCAAAACACAACAAAAAAAAAAAAAATGGCTCAATCACGACTCCAGACCGAATAGCGCATGATAAGGTTTCTCAATAATCGCTCTAAGATTTTCGGAAGCCCAAATGGAGCAATTTTGCTTCTTGAAGTACCCTGACAAGTGAAAATGAGTTTGTCTGAAAAAAAGATTTTTTCAGAAAAACCAGCTCGTTGTTCCTGAATAAACTGAGCGAATCTTTAGCGATATGAATGGTTTGTTGGCTTTAATTTCTGCACGAGTTGAACCTGTAAGGTTTCAAAGTGAAATTTTTATGTAAAATTCGTGACCAAGAATGTCGAGGAATTGACAAATTTGTATCTGCTTCAACAAAGTTGCTCACGACTGCGATGTTTTCAGTTGAATGCCCGGTCGAACACGCATTGGTAATCGCACATTTTGTATCGAAACTGTTGACTCAAATTTCTAATTCGGCCTCAGAAGGACGATTATATTGCCCGAAAATATCACGAATTTTATGAATTAAAACTTTAACAGAACCACCATTTTCATAGTGAATTTTAATTATTTTAATGCAATTTTCGTCCGAAATTGAATTCATTGTAACAATTGCTAATGCGTCTACTAGGAATACTTCATCAAATAATTAAATGCCAATAATTAAATGGTGGCAACACCAAAACTATGGTGTTGGTGTTGCCACAATATAGAACAGTCTTCTTGATAAAAAACCCGATATTAGAAATATAGAAATATAAACATAAAAATTATTTTTTAAAATACTTTTAGTAATAGGGGTTACGGGTCCTTGAGTCCTCAGTAAAATTTAAATTTGTTTTCAAATAAACTGATTTCATCTACCTGTTGGAATAATGTGTTTATTTACGAAATTCGGTGGGTTTCGACTCAGAAATAAACGAGAAGAAAAAACGAGTAAGTAGGGGAATTATTTAAAAAGTAAAAGAATGACATAAAATATTCTCAATTTATGGAAAACAACAATAACAATAAATAATACATATGTATTTATGCTTTAGTTTATGCTTAGAGTTTCTTAAAAAAATTTCCTTTAATAGCGGATTCAGAAAATAAAAATCAATTTCCAAATAAAACAATAATAAATTCTATTTATGACAATAATATTAATGGATGACTGCCTAAACTTAAAACTTCTATTACACCCTTGAGATCATTTACTTAGGTAAACAAGTCTAAAGGTGACATATGCTCATCATAACCCTCTCTAAAGTAAAAAGCGAGAAAATTGCCAATCATATAAATGTCTTGACTATTAACTATTTTCATAAGATGAGCGGCAAGTGACACGAAATGTATCTTATTTCAGCTTTGATACTATTCGCTGATAGTAGAGGTAAAATGAGAAAGTAAAACTGTCTAGGGCGTCTTTAGCACAACACTTAACATCTTTTCAAAATATTAAAAACAGAGAAATCAAGATTTGAGGTGTTACTTTGAAGTGCAAATTATGAAAAGAATTGTAAATGGATTTTTGTTGAAAACCTTAAGAGATTTTTGTTAAAACTAAATAGACGGAATTATTAAAATATGCAAAAAACAAGTTTGTTTTTATTTATCCTTTAAACACCTTCTTCCCCCTGATTTTTGTCATTGGCTTTACAATTTTTATGACAACAAAAGCTGAAGATAAGAAAAGCCAAAAAACATAATCGCAAATGCTAAATTCTTTTAAAATTGAAGAAATAAAATAAAAAAACGAAAAAATTTTTAGTTGACATTCTTCAGGCTTAAGATGCGCTTAAGTACCGCAAATAAATTGAAATTTATTTAAAAGAAAAGTTCTTTTTTATTTCTTCTTCTAAAAACATTTTGCATGAAATAATTTTTCTTTAAATAAAGGAGTGTGTAATAGTCGACTGTCAAAAGGGGTGAGAATTCCTGATAGATTAAAAAAAAAAAAGTTTATTTATTTGCCACACACACACACACACATACACACACTTACCAGAAAAGTTGTTCAACAAGCCGTTTACACTCAATCATTTAGATGAGAACAAAAAGCATAGAAACCATATGACTGTATATTTGTGTGTGTGTGTGTGTGTATGTGTTTGAATAAAAAGAAGAAGACTCTTACAGAAAAAGTTGTTAAATATATGCAGATTTTTCATTTCATTCTCTGGTAACAACAGGAAAATCCTTTCGTTTATATTTTCATTCATTCACTGTTTGTTGTTGCTGTTGTTTGTACCCATTTTATCTTTTTTTGAAATTTTTGTTTTCGTGGCTGTGATGCTGTTGCTGAAGGATTTAGAAAATATTTTTTAAATTTTTTTTTCAGTTGCGTGTTGAATGGTGCTTGTTACCCGCAATTTGTCTTAAGTGGTTCTGCAGCAACAGTTTTTTATTTCTATCTACTCCTTTTCCAGTGTTTACGTTTCTCTTTTGTTTCATCTAAAGCGGGACCCTTTTTTCATAGTTACAATCATATAAAAAAAATCTTTTTTTTTTAACCCAGCAAACAAAAGAGGTTATGATAATTCTTGAAAGAGCAAACAATTTGCTTTCGCGGCATTTTAAACTTTTCGTAAACCTTGTTTTTGATATTTATGTAGAGTAATTGATGTATAAAAAATTTCGAACCTTGTAAGGCTTCAAAGTCAAATCCTTACGGAAAATATGCCGTAAGGTTATTTTGAATAACTCCAATTGTTGAGAATGTCGGGGAATTGACAAATTTGGATATGCTTTTACACTGTGGCTCACGGCTGCGCTGCTTTCAGTTGAACGACTCAGTTGAATATGCGTTGGTGTTCGCACATTTTGTATCGAGCCTTTTGTCGAGTCAAACTTACCAATCAAATTCTTAAAGCGTTTTTAGAAAGACGATTATGTTGTTTGAACATATCAAGTATTTTACGAAATGTAACTTTAACAGAACCACTATTTTAATATGTAATGAATTTTAATTATTTCCCTGCATCTACTACGAATACGTCAGAAAATTAAATGTCAAAACGATAATGTACTTCTTACAAACCGTTACACAGTATAACATATTATTTCAAATCGCTGAATTAAAATTTTATCAACCCTCAGATTTTGCGATTCTGGATGTGAGATTCGTTATTTTCGTTTAGCATCTTTATTAATGGATATATTCTATTCATTTGGGAAGAGTAAAAGGTTGTTGTTGCATGATGTTTTTAGCTATAAATTTCTCTAGAACAAACAAGATGAATAGCGCAATATGGCGGCGCTTTAGTACTTCAAGCAAGTCTGGATTATATTCCTATTTTTTCTTATGATTCTTTGGGTAAAAACTCACACTGTACAATGCCAAAATGATCGAGCTGTCAAAACCAAGACACTTCTTACGTTTATGTTCATCATCAAAAAAATAACGTTTCAACAAGCCGGAATATTTCAGCACACGTAACAAATATAGTTTCAAATTCACCCGCAAAATTTTTAGAAGCAAATTATTCTATAGAGAATCGTATAAGCTCTTTTTATATAACGACTATTCCTAAGATTTAAGCGAATATAGTTTAAAAAATTAATGCACAATTGGCAGCGTATTTAGCAGCGAAGAAAGGCGAGCAATAGTGACAGAGATACTGCTGTAGGCTAGTAGGTAGTGTACTAACTTGCCAGTATGGGGGTTGTGGGTTCGATTCCCAACGAAGACCTTGGTTTTTTTTTTTACTACAAAAATAAAAATTGACTGTCGGTGGTGCTGCTCAGCGATGAAGGCATGGTCGCAGTGCTGTCTTATACGGCAGTTAATTTCCGACTATCCATCTACTTTCACCACCTGTTTCCTAAAGAATGTAGGACGGTACTTGACTAAATAGGCATTGTTGCCTGAAGTGCTACTTCTCTTTAATAACAAAAAAACTAAAAATTTTACTTCGCCAACAACATGTTGCATTTGTAATTTTGCATTATTAAAAATCTTCAGACTGTGTGATGTGTTTGTTTTCTTAACAAAAATTATATAAAAATGAAATTTCAAGGTGACTGGGATATGAACACAGGCCAGTTGCAGTGCTATAATTACTTCATTTTATACTCAAATGAATTAAAAAATAAAATCAGATTACTTAAAACCAACCTGAAATAAAATTTATCAAAAATTTAAGAAAAAACGTAAAATTTTTTTCGGCTGAATCCCGTTTTGTTTATTGGGTTACTGCTCACAAGCCTTAAAAAAAGAGACGCCAAAAAGTGTGCAAAGTATTTTGCATTTATCATGAGCCAACAACAACAATAACAACTACAACAAGCAACAATGCTAAAGAAGACAAAGTACTGGTTGTTCCCCTTCCTCCTTACCAACAAAAAAAAAAAAAAAAAAAAAAACAGAAAATAAAGGGTTGAGAGGATTTTTTTTGTTTCTTTTTGTATTTATTTATTTAAATAGGCTTGAATTTTTTTCTTGACAATATTTTATGCGTAAAAGGTGCTGTTGCAATTGTAGGCTCACAACTGTGCTGTTGTCAACATGAAGTACAACTTGTGTACAACATCATCATTATTGTTGGCAATTGTGGCCTATTGTAGTCGAAATTGTATTTGAAAGCAAATGTTCAACGATTTTCTTTACTTTTGTTCAGCTTTTTCATATTGACAAATTCAGGCGTGATAAGTTTATTTCTTTTACACTTAACTTTTTTTTGTATTTATAATTATTTAATTTTTCTTTTACAAAAAAAAAAAAAAAAAAAAAAAAGCTGAAGGAAAAAACTAGAACAGGCTTAAAAGAAAAACCACTAAATTGCCTTACATTGCTGCTGCTACAGTCAGCCGAAAGAAAAAGGTTAAATAATTGATGCTGACAATCAACAATGTAAATAAATTAACGAATAAAATAAAAATTAAAGAAATTTCATTAAGAGACTAGATAGCTTTCTACACACCAGCCAAATACATCGACATAAAATTTAAATATAAAAAGGGTTGTTTTAATTTATTGTAATAAAAACAAAACATCCAAAAATTGGGTGAAAATTAATGATTAAACATTTGCTCTAATTTCTAATCATTTGTGAAGGCCTTAAGTAAGAAAATAAAAAGAAAATATTTGAATTAAAACAAGACCACTAACAGCAATATTTAATGTGGTTAGAACAATAGGGGCAGGTATTTATATAATTAATCAAGCAAAATGTATCTCGCTTTTTTAGCTGTTTCGTTTTCGACTAACGAAATATATAATAGTGACTTCCTCATGAATTTGCTTTCAAAATGTGTTCACAGTTTTTCAGTATTAAAATTGTAATTAGAAAATCAATAGAAAAATTTTTAGAGTTGAAGTTGTGACCATGTCTTAATATTTGTGGGAATTTATCTTCTTTAAAGGGATGCACACATGAAATTACTTTTGCGGAAAAAATGCTTCATATCATAAATTATTCAATATCAAAGAATAGTTAGTTACAGATATGCCTTTTTCTATTTTTTATTTTTATTTTACAAGTTTTTTTACGATTTATATTTCTCCTCTACTTAAGGAAAACATGTAAAATGTTTTCCTATTATTAAATTTGTTAAGCAAATTCTAACATACGATTTTAATAATTCAATCATGTGCTTATAATCTGCTTATTCATATCCTTTAGCTTATAACCGATGTGCTGATATTTGTATCAGGTTTTTCAACAAGAAGTTTGTTTTTCCATTGTGGCAACAACACCAACAACAATATAATAGTTTTCACATTTAGTTTTTTGACGTATTCATTGTAGATGCATTGGTAATAGTTATAATGAATTTTATTTAGCATTAAAATAATCAAAATCTATTCTAAAAACCGTGCTTCTGTTAAAGTTACATTTTGTAAAATTCGTAATGTTTTCCAACAACATAATCATCCTTCTGAGACCGCTATTAAGAATTTGGTCGTTAAGCTTGAGTCGACAGGAGGCTCGATACAAAATGTGCGAACATCAACGCGTTTTCAACCGAGGCGTTCAACTGAAAACATTGCAGCCGTGAGCCACAATGTTGCAGCAGATCCAAACTTGTCAATTCCTCAAAAAATGGGGTTATCCAACACCGCCACATGGCTAATTTTGGGTAAGGATTTAACTTTGAAACATTACAAGGTTCAACTGCTGCATGAATTGTAGCCGATTGACCACTCACATCGCCATAGATTCGCTCAATTCATACAAGAACAATTGGTTGGTTTTTCTGAAAGAATCATTTTTCCAGACGAAGCCCATTTTCGCTTGTCAGGGTATGTCAACAAGCAAAATTGTCGCATTGAGTTATTGAGAGCCTTTTGCATGCTCAACGTGCCACTGTTTTTTCAAACATGTGGCTGGAAATGCGGGAAACATCAATGAATCACGCTATCGCAAGATGCTAAGAACTCAATTTTGATCTACTATAGATGACGCGTATATCACTGATTTGTGCTTTCAGCAGGGCGGTGCCACATGTCACACAGCCAGTGAAACTATAATTTTATCGGCAGCCGAAATTTGTGATCGAATAATATCACGGCAATCAGCCAGATGGTGTGATTTAACACCACTGAATTATTTTTTGTGGGACTATTTTAAGGACAGAGTCTATACGGATCTAATCGAAACGATTTCAGCCTTAAAGCTCAAAATCTGTGATCTGTTTAACGAAATAGGACTGCCAATTTGCCAAAAAGTGATTAAAAACTTTGATGAAAGAGTCGACATCTGTCAGCGTGGTTGTGGTGGACTTTTGCCAGATATCATTTTCCATTCATAATTGCCGAACTTTCCTTTTTGTAATACAATAAAAATGTTATTGTATTTTTTTAGCAAACAACCTTGTTGTTGAAAAACCGTTTATAGTAATCGTATCCCTCCCCGCTGGGTTCCACAATAATTTCCTTCCTTCCTTTGTATGATAATTTTAGCTACCTGGCTCCTTATTAAGCTGTTAGCGTATCAAGAAATGTAGCCCGAAAATAATAGGATTTCTCGTGGACAAATGTGCATGCGAGCGACCAACTTAGGCTGACACTTTATACTTAAATGTATTCTAAAGCTAAATGGGTGTACCCTTACTAAAGAAGTCATACCCATTGAGGCAAAAGTTGACGAAGTATAAATTGCTACTTAATGTTAAAAACAAAAACAAAATTTCGAAAAGCTAGCTAGTAACACGAATGGTGCTAAAGCAGCTATTTGAGCGAAAAATTAACTCAGTACTTTGAGAAAGTTTCCTAAGCTTGATAACAACTTAAGTAAACAAATAACATATGGCTAAGATTAAATTCAATAAGGATGCTGTTTTTCAGTTACTCCTCTAAAGGATGCTGAAAAGGCAGCGCAAATTAAAAAAGCCAAGAGCATAGTTATGAAGTTCGAGACTTCAGTCTGAAAAAATTGCTAGAAATTAAACAAACATTTTGTTTTTACAAAAAGGGCAGCTAAATCAAAGGAGGAAATACCTGAAAAAATATTAATTGTGCTAGTAAAGTAGAGAATACGTTTTGGCCACGCGTATAAAGAATTCGTTCAGAACAAGTTATCTTTTAGATATACGCAGGTATATGTGTTTGAGGCATAAATTAAAAAAAATCCTTTAAGAAAACTATTCTTTTGGCGTATCTTGTATAAAAATGTTTATTTGTTTGTATTTAATAAAAATGAAAAATATTAATAAATTGTTTTTGAAATAACTTTAAAGTAAAATAACTGTTTGATAATTATTAATAGAATAATTAAGTAATAATATAATTTTTCTATTTTTTTATCACAAAATATGTAGATGATTTATTTTGTATAACTTTGGAAGATGCAGTGGATGATATTTTGTCAGATTTGAATAGTTTTCATCCGGATATTAAATTTACGATTCAAAGAGAGTTAGAATCTAGACTTCCATATTTAGATATATTGATAATAAGAAAGAGAAATAAGTTAATATTTGATTGGTATAAGAAACCAACATCTTCAGGAAGAATTATTAATTTTTATTCAAAACATCCGACAAAAATGATAATTAACACAGTGAAAAATATGATAGACAGAATATTGACTATAAGTGATAGAGAATTTCATTTGAAGAATAGGGATACAATAAGAGATATACTTAATGACAATGATTTTCCAGTAGAATTAACTAACCGATTAATTAGACAATATGATAATCATAGGCATAATTTAGGAAATACTACGGCAGAACCAGGAAATTATATATCATTAACTTATGTTCCTGGAATATCAGAAAGATTAAGAAAGTCTAAAATATATGACACAGATAGATATATAATTGCACACAAAATATATAACACATTAAATAAATTATTTAGCAGTATGAAGGATAAAATAGGGAAAATGGAAATATCAGGTATACAGGATACCATGTGGAGGAAATGACCAGTTGAACTGAGACAAAGTTTATATTGGGACAACAAAGAACAAACTTAAAACAAGATTAGCTGGTCATAGATGTGACCAAAAATATAGGAATATTTCAACACAGTAGACATCCTTTCTTCACATTGTAAGAAATATAATCATTATCCAAAGTTTAATGAAACATCAGTATTAGATATAGAAAAAAACTACAAGAGACGTTATATGTTAGAAATGTTAGAAATTATTAATGTACCAAATGTAAGGAGAATAAATTTCAAAACAGACACATACAATTTAGCGCAGAATTATAGGTACTTAATACAAAAGACACATAATTTGTTATAATTATTTCATAAGAAAAAATTTGTTATTTAATTTCCGTTTCCTTGTTTTTGTATGTTTAAATATTTGAAATCTTAATTTTTGTATGTTTGTATGTATGAAGAAAATTATTTTATATGTTTTGTCAAATGTTTTCAAAAAATTGTTTCTTTTCAAATTGTTAAAATTTTTTGTTTTTGTAAAATATAAAAAATAATTTCCTGAAGAAGCCTTCCACAGGAAAGCGAAATATCGAAAAATATGTATATTGTTAATTAAAAAGACCGTTGAAAAGAATAACAGATATTTATTTGTAATAATATAATAAATAATTTCATTTATTGGAATCTCTTTTAATTTTATCTACGTTAATTTGTGCTAAATTCATTTAAAAATAAATACTTTATGATATTCTCATAAAATATTTATTATTAAAAAAATATATCCGAAATGTATTACTGCGGGAAAAACAATATCCGTTTAGCAATTTTACTACTGCTCATATACTTCATTAGTGGATTTAACACCAAATTGTGTATAGAAAATGCAAGACTCTTATATCTAAAGCCAAAATGATTAAATGAGAATTTTCATTAAACCAATATTGCAAAAGGACAACAAAACTCAAAAACACTCCAATACAAAAACACAGCAAACATGAAAACTCTTATTTAATCAATTTGGTTTTAGATATAAGAGTCTTGCATTTTTTATACAAAATTTGGGGTAAAATTAACTGATCCAACTTCTAACTTTAACAATAAATCATATTTAATAAAGAACTTATGCCTAACTTAAACTTAATTATACAAATATTATAACTTAAAAATCACTAAAATAAATAAATATCCTCAAGAGATATTAAAATTTATGTCATTTACTCGAACAGTGAAATAAATTCAAATATTTATTTATTAGATCTCATGTCAATTATTAAACTTCTTATTGCGTTATAAAAGACATTAATTTTTTAAAAAAATAAACAACATTAGCATGACTAAATTTAATTACATAAGAAACTGCTTTTTGGGAATCATTTCTTTCTGTTTTGTGTGGCATAAGATAATGAGCTTGATGTGGTTTTTATATTATTTTTCGGTTTTTTTTTTCTTATGACATACTATACACACGCATACCCACTCGTAAGAACATATTTGATATTTGTCATTAATGTCAATAAGAGTGAAAATAAATCCCTGATTGTGTTAAAATCGTACGTTTGTACATTTTAGATGGGTTGGTAATATAGTGCGTTGCTACAACGAATAAATGACTAACTGACTTTTAAATCACACATTATTTTAGACACGTACAAGTAACATTCAATGCAAATCTCCAAAGACCTTTAAGAACAGCAGCAACAGAAAGCAAAAAGCCGTCCCATAAACAATCTGCATAATTACCCATACACACACACACACACCAACCCACAACATATTACATATTCACAAAAGCTTTTCTACAATTACATACGCAATACGCATTTACACACTAAAATATATAAATTTAATACACACTTGCACATAAAAATTATGTGCTTGTTTTTCAGGTGTATTAGCCATTTCGAACGTGGAAACACCTTTTCCATAATAAAATAAATATCCTTTATGCAAAAATCCAAAAAACGTGTTGTTCTTGCAGTAGGAGACTTCTTAAAAATATAAAAAATTTAGAATATAAGAACAACACAGCAAATCTTCTTGAAATTTATTGACATAAACATCAGCGATTTTAATACTCTGTAATTTTATCTATGAGTGGAAGTGTGAGTATTTATCATCATCCTTTATACATGTTACGAAATTGGGCATATGTTAACTTTTATTGTTCGCCTTTATTAGTGTATGCGAGTCATTAAATTTTACCATTTTAAAATACTTCAACTCTTTATTAGGCTGTGCTGCCTTTAAAGCCCTTAAAAGTAGTAAAAAGAGGACAATTTTATTTATGTATATGACTTTGCTAGCCCCAAATTACTTTTATATTATTTTATTTACTAACTACAAGAGTCCATAGAGAATTTTATGAAAGTCATATTTTATGAACTTTCATTAAGTTTTAGATTTTGTTTTTATTTTGAAAAAATGCAATAAAAAAGAAAGCCGACATTGTCGGAAGCTGCAGCTCAAGTGGTTAACTAGTTAATTTCTTAACTAATTATTTTTTATGCCGTCTAAATAAGAAAAGTCACAGTGATTTATATGACTCTTTTTGCGAATTTATGACAAAAAATGAATGATTAGGATAAATAAATTTTAAGAACGCTATGCCAGCTACACCAATGTCAGGTGAACTGATAGTTTACAGACTCCTTATAGAAATTTTGACACATTTTTAATCATAAATTAATAACATGCAGAAAAATGTATTTTATGGTTATAAATAAAATTTTATAATTGCAAATAAGAAGTTTTTTAAAGAAGTTTTTTTTCTAAAAAGAAATAAAACAAAAAATTTAGATTAAGAAGATTCAAATTTTTATTGTATTACGAAGAGAAAAAATCGACAATTATGAATGAACAAATGATACCTGGCAAATGTCCTCCACCACCACGCTGACAAATGTCGATTCTTTCATCAAAGTTTCTGATCACTTTTGTTTTGGCAAAATGTTGGTCCTATTTCGTTAATCACATCACGGATTTTGAGTTTTAAGAATGAAATCGATTTGATTGGCTCCATATAGACTTTGTCCTTAACATAGCCCAACAAAACATAATCTAGTGGTGTTAAATCACACGAGCTGGCTGGTCAATTAACTGCTGATTGTCGTGATATTATGCGATTGGGAAATTTGGGTTGGAATAAATTGATCATTTCATTGGCTGTGTGCCAATGTGGCATCGTCCTGTTGAAACCACATGTCAGTGATATCCATGTCGTCAGTAATAGGCCAAAATTGAGTTGTTATCATCTCGCGATAGCGTAATCCATTGACCGTTACCACATTTCCAGCCTCATCTTCGAAAAAAACAAACGGTCCAATCACACCTCCAGACGATATAGCGCCCCATACATTAATATGTTTAGCATGCAAAGGCTTCTCAATAATCGCCCTAGGATTTTCAGACGCTTAAATGCGGCATTTTGCTTGTTCACATACCATGACAAATGCAAATAGGCTTCGTCTGAAAAAATTATTATTTCAGAAAAATCAGCTGGTTGTTCCTGATTGAAGTAAACGAATCTACGGCAATGTGAATGGTCGGTCAGCATCAATTTCTGCACCAGTTGAACCTTGTAAGGCTTCAAAGTCAAATCCTTCGCCATTTGGTGGCGAAAAACAAACTGTTTATTGAAAAACCCGATACTATAATATGTTTGAACAGTAATAAACGTTTGGCTGTGATAAATATTATATATATTTATACCCATATAGACGAACATATTCATAAAGAAAGTTTTGGATTTAGGTTCTGAGAATATTTGAAGCTTAAAAATATTTCAAATAATTGTAACCACAAAACTGTACTTCAATTAATAAACATTTTGCGAATTTACAAAATTTTCATTGACAGCACTTTACTTGAAAATTGTTAATAAAATGATATTGATGCTGGAAAATGGTTATGATGTATCAAGGATTTGTTAAAAAATAAATAACGTTTTGCTATATAAATGAAAATATTTTTTGATAAAATATAATTTACGTTTATAAATTTGTAAATTTTTAAAAATAAAATAACATTAAAAAATAAAGTTTTAAATCAAATAATGCCTTGGGTACAATATTTGAAGAGTTATTTAAGTAAAGTTTCTTAGTTTATTTATTTATGTGATTGTTTTACTTCTGCATTTTATTGTGAATAAATTACAAATTTAAGAACAATATTTTTAAGTTATCTATGAAGTTATCACCTTTCACATTTTAATGTCAAGAACATTTTTATTTTAAAAAATTTTATAAAAATAAAAGTTTTAATGGGAAAAAATTATTATTTTAATATTTTCATTAAAATTTAACCGCTTCACAATTTCATAAGTTTGTTTGTTTTTTTCTTTTATATTACGGTATGAAAATCATATCTTGAGTTCTAAAACAATTCTCAGTCTGTTAAAATTATAATATTAAAAAGTTCCCACAACCATTTAACATTTTATTCTTTCCCTTGTGTTCGATAAAATTAGCGCATAGAAGGTTTGAATATGTCTCAATCATCTTAACATACATCATCATTGTCACTCCATCGATTTTTCTGCTTAAAACAATAGCTGGTTTGGCTTCCTATACATTTCGTTTATCAAAGAAACCCCTTAACCACTTCAGCCTCGAGTGTCGCATGCTAATTTGTTGCCAATTATCGCTTTTACTAAGGTTCTGTTAAGGCTTTTTAACAATAATTTGAATGTTTTCAAGTTAAAGCGCTTTTGGGATTTAAACTAATGCTAGTGATGTCAATTTTAACAAACAAGTAACGCAATTGATGTTTAACATTACACTTAGTGATGAAAGGAACCACTTTTTCAATCCATTATAATCAGTCATAATTTTTCTATATAAAAATTTTATCAGTTAAAACTTTTTTATAAAAGAATTTCATCAATCAAAATTTCACGTCAACATTTTTTTTACAAAAAACTTTCATAAGTTGGTTTTTTTATAAATAAATTCATTAGCCATATTTTTTTATGAAAAATTTCGTTAACCAAATTTTTTTTATAAAAAATTTCATCTGCCAAAATTTCTTTGTAAAATTTTTCGTTAGTCAAAAATTTTTTATAAAAAATTTCGTTAGTCAAAATTTTTTTTTATAAAAAATTTCGTTAGTTAAAATTTTTTTATAAAACATTTCATTGATCAAAATTTATTTAAGAAAATTTTCATTGATCAACATTTTTTTATTAAAAATTTTATTTATCAAAATTTTTTTATGAAAAATTTCATTGATCAAAATTTTTTTTAAAAAAAAAATTTCATTGATCAAAATTTTTCTATAAAAAATTTCATTGATCAAAACTTTTTTATGAAAAATTTCATTTTTTTATTAAAAATTTTATTTGTCAAAATTTTTTTATGAAAAATTTTATTGATCAAAATTTTTTTATGAAAAATTTCATTGATCAAAATTTTTTTATGAAAAATATAATCACCCAAAATTATTTTATCACAAAATTAGTCAAAATTTGTATACAAAAATGTTACCAGTGAAAATGGTTTAAAAGAATTTTTTTCAGTAAAAATATTTCTGTAAAAAGTTTCATCAGTCCAAATTTTGTTTTAAATTTCATCAACAAAATTTACTTATAAAATTTGTCATAAGCCAAAATTTGTATAAAAAAAATTCATTAGTCAAAATTTAAAAAAAATAACTTCAGTTAAATTTTTTATAAAAAATTTCATCAGTTAAATTTTTTATAAAAAATTTCATCAGTGAAAATTTTTTCATAAAAAATTTCATCAGTGAAAATTTTTTCATAAAAAATTTCATCAGTGAAAATTTTTTCATAAAAAATTTCATCAGTGAAAATTTTTTTATAAAAAATTTCATCAGTGAAAATTTTTTAAAAAAAAATTTCATCAGTGAAAATTTTTTCATAAAAAATTTCATTAGTGAAAATTTTTTCATAAAAAATGTCATCAGTGAAAATTTTTTCATAAAAAATTTCATCAGTGAAAATTTTTTCATAAAAAATTTCATCAGTGAAAATTTTTTCATAAAAAATTTCATCAGTGAAAATTTTTTAATAAAAAATTTAATCAGTAAAAATCTTTTCATAAAAAATTTCATCAGTGAAAATCTTTTCATAAAAAATTTTATCAGTTTAAAATTGTTTTGTAAAAAGGTTCATCATCAGTTAAATTTTTTTTTAAATTTCATGGATCAAAATTTCTTTAGAAAAATATTTTAATAGTTATAATTTTTCTATTAAGAAAATTTTATCAATCATTACATTTCTATTGAAGAAATTTCATCAGTCATAATTTTTGTATAAAAGATTTTTTTAATTAAAAAATTCTAACAAAATTATCTGTCATAATATTTTAGTAGAAAAAGATTTGATGCCATAATATTTCTATACAAACATTTTATCAGCCAAAAAAATTTCTATTAAAAAATTTTCCAATGAAAAATTGCTTCAATTATAATTTCATTAGTCACAATTTAGCGCAAAGAAAATCAATCATAATTTTCTTTAGAAGATTGGTTAAGTCATAATTAAGAATAATTTCATCAGCTATAATAACTCTGTTAAAAATTTTCGTCAGTCATTATTTTTCTATAAAAGAATATCGTCACTTATGCTTTTCCTGTAGACGTAATCTCAAGACATCAACAGAAACAACTGACAAATTTAACTCCAACGGAGTATACAGACTTGCTTGTACCTGCAAACATGCTTATAAAGGACAAACTGGACGAAAACTAAAAACAAGATTTACAAAACACATACGCTCATACAAATGAAAAAGTGAAGATAGTACACCTTGACACTCACGGACATGCACCAAGGGAACGAGATGAATGTATCACATAACTACATCCTAGTTAAAAAAAGAACGAAAACTAGACAGTTTTGAAAAACAAGAACTTTTAAGAGATATTATAAACGAACAGGTAAACAGGAACTCACACACAATTTTCACACCGCTGAAACTACTATCGTATTATTTTTAATAAAAGATTTTTTGTTTTAATTTTTAATTCAAGTTTTTTATTTATTAACTTTGCTTAACAGGGAGCAGTTTTGGTATTTAGTTATTAGAGCTCAACTTGAACCTGGGTTGTAGAATTAATAACAATTGATTCGTTTAAATCGCAGTCGTTTAAATACCGACTATGCGAAGGATGTAACCAGTCTAGAGTCGAGTGAGAATAGAAACTCACACATTTTAAAAACTGAAAAACATCTTCAGACGGACATAGTTACCCAGCAAATAATTAATAATGGAAACATTAAATTAGCCTCGTATAAAATGCCTGGTGGCGATATAATCTATCTGCATGATTAGATACGACCTTAATAGAAAAACGACATAACCGAACACTATTTATAGTAACAGGCATAATACTAACTCTACAGTACTATCTAAAACCAGGGCTTGAAAATGATGTTATCGGATCGGAATGCACTTCGATCATATCGAATAGACAGCCAGTAACGACGATTTTTAAAGGAGGGGAATAGGAATGACAACAGTAGTTATTATTTTCTTTACAAAATGTTATGTTTCTATAACAAATTAATAAAAATGATATGAGATTTCATAAACAATATTTTCTTTCCTCAGAGGAATTTAAATATATCCTCTTCAAAGTGCTTTAAATACGTTAAGGATCTCTGATTGTGCCAAGTGGTAAATATTAAATACGAAATTGCGAATTCCTTAAGAACTTATTCACTGGATATTTTAAGCAAGATTCATACCTATAACAAAACTGTATTAAACTCTATGCAAAAATTTTAGTTTTAAATAAGAAACGCTTTTCATTGACGCAGCCCAGTCAATGACCATTGAACATTAACGTAGGTATTTATCATATGACAAAGAGTCTATTAAAGATTTTTTTTGCTAGCATTAACTCTAACAAGTATAGAATAAGCCAAAGGTAACCAAACAACATATCAGTGGTTAGGTAACCATTGTTAACAATTTATAAAGGACATTTTTTAAATGAAATTTAATAGATTTAGAATATAATTTTTTTTTTGTGTTTCTAACAAAAGTAACAAATACCTTTCTAACCAGCTAGGAACAGCTCAAAGGCTAAAACCTCATTGAGTTGGTAAATCCTATCAATGAACTCGGGTATGTGTATACAGCATACCTGCATATGTATTCGTTAAGGTATACCTTAGAATATATACAGTTTTGCTTCAAGTGACATCAAACTAAACAAAAGCCTTGTACACACACACACACGCACTCCCTTCTATATCAACTGTCCAAAACAAAGTAGTAAAGGATCAAAATTCATGCATGAACATTATGCTTATTATAGCAAACAAAAATCTTAAATATTAAAATAAAGAAAGAATATTAAAAACTTGATAAGATAAAAAATTGCAAGGCAAATTACTTTTTTATATTATTTTTTAACTGTCAATCATTGAACCAGAAAGACATAAATCTTAAGGCTTTTTAACTGAGAAGCAACAAAATATGATTGAAAATTGAAATTTCTTCTTCATAATCATATTTAGGATTATTTTTGTTTTGTTCATGTTCAAATCTGAAATGGTAATCTGAGCTTTTCATTGTATGTTAACATACATGCAAAGCCTGTGGGCTAAAGAAACCCTTTTAGATTTTTATTTTAAGGAAAGTACTAGAAAAAAAGTCTAAGTCCTGCTGTAGTATTAAGTAAATTAGAAAACAGGCTTAAGGCTTAATATTAAATAAATGTTATCGTACCGACCTTCAAAATCATAAAAATCAACTAAATAGAGTGAATTGCAAACGAAAAATGTAGAGGCAAATTTATTTGTTTCATTCTAAGAAAAGAAATAGAACGGGTTTTTGTTTTCGAAATGTTGGCAGTGCTTTTGTATAAATAGAAGTGTTTTTGAGTTTTGTTGTCTTTTTGCGGTGCTGTTTCAATGAAATCTTTCATTTAATCAATTTGGCTTTAGATATAAAACTCTTGAATTTTCTGTACAAAATTTGGGGTATTATAAGCATTAATGCAATGATCACATGGATGTGTTTTCCCCGCAGTAATACATTTCAAATATATTTTTGAACCTGAACAAGAAAAAGAAAAATGCTGCCATATTGCAATATAAATAAAAAACGATCACTTACATCGGGTTTTTTAACATGAGATTTGTTTTTCAATTGGTGCAACACCAATAACATGATAGTTTTGACATTCAGCTTTTTGGCGTATTCGTAGTCAATAGATGCATTGGCAATTGTTACAATAAATTCAAATTCGCACGAAAATCGCATTAAATAATTAAAATCCACTTGAAAATTGTGGTTCTGTTAAAGTTAAATTTCGTTAAAATCGTGATATATTCGCACAGCATATTCTAAAACCGGTATTAAGGATATTGGCGTCAAATATGAGTTGATGTTCACGCATGTTCAACTTTGTCGTTCAACTGAAAACATCGCTGCCGTGAGCCACAGTGTTTAAGCAGATCCAAACTTGTCAACAATTGGGTTTATCTAAAACCATCACATGGCGATTTTTGTATAAGGCTTTGACTTTGAAGCCTTGCAAGGTTCAACTGGTTCGCGGTAGATTCGCTGAGTTCATTCAGGAACAACCGGTTGGTTTTTCTTAAAAAATAATTTTTTCAGACGAAGTTGATTTTCGCTTATCAGGGTATGCTAACAAGCAAAATTGCCACATTTGTGCTTCCAAAAAAAATCCTAGAGCAATTATTGAGAAGCCTTTGCGTGCTTAACGGGACATTGTAGTGTGCGCTATGTGGCGTATTGGCCTATTATTAACGAAGTGGATATCACTGACACATGGTTTCAACAGAACGGTCACATAGGCAATTTATTGCAAACCAATTTTCCGGAACGCATAATTTGACGACAACCAGCAGTTAAGTAGCCAGCCAGATCATGTGACTGAACGCCACTGGATTATATTTTGTGGGGCTACGTTAAGGATAGAATCTATACGCAGTCAATCGAATTGATTTCAGCCTTAAAACTCAAAATTCTGCCAAAAAGTGATTAAAAATTTTGATGAAAGATTCGACTTCTGTCGTTTTTCATTCATAATTTCCAAACTCTTCTCTTCGTAATGCAATAAAAATTTATATCATCTTAATCTAAATATTTTGTTTTGGAAAACAAACTTCTTGTTGAAAAACCCTTTATTAAAAAAAAACGGTGTAAAATGTAGTAAAATAACTAAATATTGTTGAAACGTGAATTGAAAAATATTTAAAAGGCCGTTTGAAAATATAAAAAATTTTAAAACGTTTAGTTTACTTCTGATTGTTAAAATTGACCGAGGCCGAGTTAAATATTTCGTGTGTAATTAAATGTAATGTAAATTATGTACTCACACCTAGATTTTATAAATTTTCAAAAAACAAATTAAATATGAAAAGAATTTACTTTATTAAATTAACCAAAATATTTTAGATTTACTGCTCCCCGCATTGTAAAATTTGAGGTTAGAAAATAAATTGGCTTAAAACACACACACACTGTTTTTAACAAATTCCCTATTGTTGATACCAGTGTAAATTAAAAATATTGTTATTAATATAATTAAATATGATATTTGGGAAATATCCATCTCTTGCACGTCATCGGACGTCTCCTCTTGTCAGAAATTTTTGAAGCATATTTTGCAACAAAGCTTTACTTATTTTGTCTTCTAGATTATTCACAGAAACCCGGTTTTTCCAATGGCCGCAGAGAAAATAGTCCAGAGGCATTAAATCGCAATTTTCAACGTCAAATTGATAAATTACGTGAACGAAAATTTCTCATGTAATAACTGAATTTTCGGGTGGCTGTGTGGATTATGGCGCCGCACACTGGGGATTTTTGTATGGAGGTGAGGAAAAAATATATTTGTCGAAAAATGTAGCGATTTCATCACAAATTTAGTTTTATTTATATAGAAATACACAAAAGTAATCAAAATAAAGAAAGTTAGAGAAATGTCGATCGTTACCTGCCATAACTAACTAAAAAATTTAAATTATTTTTTTTAATTTTTAATTTATTATTTATTTTAAATCTATTTTTAATTTATTATTTTAAAAGAGCCTTAACTTTGTCGTTTATAACACTATGCTTTCTCTGGCTAAATGAAGGCGTCAAATGTGAAATCATGGGATCTGATGTTACCATCATTCGGTGCGTAATTCTTCTTCGTTCGTGGCAATTCAACTTCATTTTCTGGAGTGTCTAAAGCGATATTTTTTATAGTCTTTGTTACGACATTTCTGAGCCTGTTCGGACAGTAGGCCTACAGGAAAAATACACTTTTCAATTATATTCTTGCCATGAGTCAGAATTTTGTGAAGCGTCTCCATACAAAAATCACCAAATTGTTTTGGATCTAATACCTCAGCGATTGTTATAGTTTCGAGAATTATTGAAAACCTCTTGATTATATTTTCATCTAGATTCGTAGATTCGTAAAGAATCTTCATGACGTATTGCCTGAATTTGTGGTACCAGAGCCTTACTTAACAGGTTGAATACCTGTATTTCAATTTTCTCTCTAAGTTTAGGCTTTTTCAAACATTTTTGGGCTTCTTTTGAGTGGACTGTCCCACGTTTAAATTCAATATTATAAGCCATATGCAAAAGACACTCCATCAGCTTAATACGCTTGCGAAGTGGTAAAATACAAAATTGCTTGTTTATTTACGGGAATAGCTTGAACTATTTCGATTTTATTCATCTTGAATGTTGTGGCTCCACAAATGAGACAAGAAGATGCAGCTGGTGTTTCTGTTAGTGATTGTGCTGTCTTGGTGTCAATCATTGTAAAATATAATTCATGTTTTACTCTAAAGATACCATTATTTACTGTTAACTTAAATTCTTTTAGTTGAGATATCTCATCGACTCTTCTCTTTTTTTCTCGTAGGGTTTTAGTGTTTTACAATACTGTGGGGAAGAAGGTTTATTGTTGTTCCATAGTAATTTATTTATGTCATCACTTAATGATAATTTAAGTGGTACAACTAATGTCATATATAAATGAGAGTCAGAAATTTGACCATCTGAAAACCTCTGTTAGTATTCGCTTTGACTAGATGCCCCTTGTGCATATCTCGAGCATATTTTTTAAATTCATACCTTTACTTGATTGTTCATAAAAGCGAAACGCGTTCATCGATTTTCATGAGATAGGTCTCATTTTGTTCATAGGTTATACAACTTTACGTGAAAGTAATACAACTTGACATTTTTTTTACCGTTTTGGTTTTTTTATGAATTAAAAAACAAATTTACTTTTTAGGCAAAAAATATCTTTTTTTCTTCATAGATTTATTTATAACTACGAAACTGTTGCTTATGTAGCGAAACGTTATATAAACAGATTCTTGATTTTTCTAAATTTTTTTAAGTAAAATCCGACTAGTGGTTCTTGAGTTGTCTTAAACAAAAGGGCCTTATTAGAATTGAGTTGCGAATCAATCAAATTAATAGGTGGCACCTGATGGCACTTGAAATTGATTAAAAAAGAAAAAGAGATATAAGGCAACATATTAGCGGTGATTTCCAACTGCAAGAAAGTAAAGCTAAAATTGCAGGTCCAAATGTTTGGAGAAAAAAGGTATTTTTTTATGTGTTCATAAAAACAAGCAAACAAAAAAGGAATTTAGTCTCTGCAGAGTTTATTTTTTCAATTTTAGTATACTGAAACATCCTACTTTAAATAGAAAATAAAAAGAAAAACGTTAGCTCACATAATAAAATAATATTCGTTTTGAAATTCTTAGGTTTAAATTAAGTTGGTTCAGTAAAACATACAGGTACTGAGCTTAAGACGACTACAAAAAAAACCGGTCCGAATAATTCTATTTGATTTGATTTTACTATTTAGTCTGAAATTTTAAAATATCATTGAATATTGCATGAAATCACCAGTGTGCGTCGTCTTGATCACAAACCGCATCATCACTTTCTTTGGATGTAGTGGTTTTTCGAGGATTATTTGTAGATTTTGTGAGCCCCAAATGTGACAATTTAGTTTGGTTACAAAATCGCCTACTTGAAAATGAGCTTCATAACTGAAGATGATTTTATTGAAAAATGCGTTGTGTTTTGGGTTCATTTTCCGTTTGACGTAAACAATTGTTGGTCGGCTTTTATTCTTGAACGAGTTGCAGTTTATAAAGGTTTTTATGCAAAATATTACGATAATTGAAGCCCAATTGTTGTCAACCTTGACCAATTGATGTGCCAAGCTCATTCTCAACACTTTGCGGTACAGTGGCTATGTTTGCATCACTAAGTTCACTAACAGCGTATTGTTTTGGCCTTTTATCAGCAAAAATAATGTGAACTTCGAATTTAGCGTTTTACTTATATAAAGCCTTACGTTCTATGTTTATAATTTTCTAACTTTTTACTAAGTAAATATAAAAAAATTGTAGCTCAATTCGGTTGTTTTTGTAACTTAAATGAAATCCAAGTGACTAAGAAATATACAAAAAATATTAATAAAATAAAAAATGATTAATTGTTTTGACAACATGTTTATTCAGTCCATGTTTGTATAAGGGAAAAAATTTGATTGGTAAAAAATTGGTTTGTCTTATTGATTCTCAGTTTTTCTGTGTAATTTCAATTAATTTCTAATGATGTTTTTTGATTTTTTTAATTCTATAGTATGCAAAACATAAGGTACTTGCACGATTATGCGTATATTCCGGTCATAACGTTACGCCTTTAGTTTGAGCGGGCATTGAAGGTATACAAATATTAAAACCTCACTAACAGAATAAATTTGTTTTATAAAAGTTATTTGCTTAAAGTCAGCTAATAAATAGTGTTTAATAACACATAATGAGATTATCAGGTTCAAGTGAAAATGATAATGATAATGAATAATGATTGATTAGCACCATATTTTAGAGAATACTTCACATTTTTGCTTTTAAAAATATATTTTTTTCTCTCTACCTTCTGTAATAATCGTAATAAACACTAGTTATTTTTATGCACATATAAAAAAAAGAACTTAAGCCTAACTCAAATTTATTTGTAAAACCGTGCAAATAAAATAGAATTTAAAAAATATAACATAAACTATCGAAAGTTAGAAACAAATTTTACATTGAATAACATTTAAACAACTACTGTGAAATCTAATGACACATTGACAACAGTTAGTGAAAATTGTTCTCTTATTCAAAGAATTTTTAACGAAGTTGGCTGTCAAACTGTTATACTAATTATGAGTCTGTTAAATAACTGAACAGACTGTTAAAATAACATAAAGCTTTCAATGATTACTCCTTATTTCTCCTTTATAACACTTTTATTACATACCCACTAAACCCCTAAAAGTATGCTTTGAAAATAAAAAAGGAAAACTCTTCTACTTTCTTAACTAACAGTGGAAAAAGTAATTCCATGTTTGCCATAACATTGATTTATGTAATTTTTGTAATTTCCCTCAAAACAACACCAGTTGCACATCTATTATTCAACAGTTAGTTACACAACTTCTTCTTTAATATATTTGTCTTTGGTTCTGTTTATGTGTCATTGCATTTATGTTTCCTACCCTATTACTTAACATATTTTATTTATTGTGTTACTTTTGTTTGTTATTTTCATTTTAGAGGTGATTTACGACATCAGTGCCCATAAAAATCTACAGATTATGCACAAGGTAATTGAAAATTGTCAATTATTTGTGGATTTTCTGAATATTTTATCGTCTTATCTTATCATAAAAAAGTAATAAAATTTTAAGCTAATTAAGTGTAGAATATAGAATGTACTCTCCAAACTGTCGCTTGTGAAGAAATAATATTTCATGTTCATTTAAATACTCTACCAGATGTGGGCTTATTTTTGTGCTGTTTCAAGTGCAATAAGTTGGTTTAAATGCTGGCTATAAGTTAAGAGGCTTAAGATATACGAGCATGTATTTTTTAAAACATTTTTGCTACACAAATTCTCAAACAAATAAAAATATTTTTATTTCATTTGCATGCAAATTTAAGGTAAAGACAATTTAAATAGTTTATTTTTTTTATATTTTAGGTAAAAAATATCGCTCTACAATTTTCAAGACTCCGAAAAATTTAATTTTTTTTTTGCCATCCAATTATCTGCTTTGTAATCTCTAACTTTACCATGGCAGCCTGAACGAAATTTTAGGTAGGTATTATCTTTAATTAATACATGCCATGTGTAGCTAGCCCACCTATGACCCCTAGGAAAGCTCCATGTATAGACAAAATAAGTAATAGAATGCTTGCAGAGCAAAAGACAAATTCTATTTTTTTTTAATGCAAATTTGCGCCTTGAGTATTATCCTGAGCAAGTGGAAGGTTGTTCTGATTACTATGATAACTAAACCGGACAAACATCACACACAGCTATAATCATTTAGGCCTATAAGTCTACTGCCAACTGTGTCAAAAATTTTTGAAAAATTGTTAATGGCAAAATTGACTTTGGCATTGGAAGAGGTCGATTGCAACCCTAGTCATCAATTTGGATTCAGGGCTAGCTAGGCAAATCACCCTTCAACAAACTCACAGAATTGTTAACGTCATACCCTGGTCATGCGAGGATGGAAAATATTTTTCAGCTCTGTTTATAGATATATTGCAAGCGTTTGTTAAACTGTGGCATGATGGCTTAATCGTTTTTTATAGGTGCCTCTGTAGGCTAGGTTGTCAGTATGGGGGTTGTGGGTTCGATTCCCAACGAAGACCTTGGTGTTTTTTCACTACAAAAATAAAAATTGGCTGTCGGTGGGGCTGCTCAGCGATGAAGGCATAGTCACTGGTCGCTGTGCTGTCTTATATACGGCAGTTAATTTCCGACTATCCTTCTACTTTCACCACCTGTTTCATATCCCTTTCCTAAAGAAGGTAACACGGTTGACTATAAATAGGCTTTGTTGCCTGAAGTGCTACTTCTCTTTAAAAAAAAAAATCTGCAAAATAAAGCTAAAAACCTACCTTTAAATACTCACACACTGCTGGAAAGTAACTTATTTGATCGATAATTCAAAATCAGAGAAAACTATATTAGCCCCGCTTAGCCCATTTTGCAGGAATTCTCCAAGGAAGCATACTGTTTTCGCTTCTGTACATAATTTATGTATCAGATATGCCAAGAGGCTCTAACATTCGTACCTCAACTTTTTCAGATGACATCGCATTTCTTAGCGTCCATAATAAATCCAGTGGCATTGCGAAATTTTCAGGAGCTCGGTTGATGCTCGGGGATGATGCCACCTGACCACAAACCGCATTGTCACTTTCTTTCGATGCAGTGGTTTTTCCAGGATTATTTGTGGATTTTGTAAGCCCCCATGTGTGATAATTTTGTTTGTTTACATAATCGCCTAATTGAAAATGAGCGTCATAACTGAATATGATTTTATTGATAAATGCGTTATTTTTTGGTTTATTTTTCGTTCGACGTAAACAATTGTCGGTCGGCTTTTATTCTTGAACGAGTTGCAGTTTATAAAGATTTTTATGCAAAATATTATGATAATTGATGCCCAATTGTTACCAACTTCGACCAATTGATGTGCCAAGCTTATTCTCAACACTTTGCGGTACAGTGGCTATGTTTGCATCACTAAGTTCATTAACAGCATATTATTTTGGCCCTTTTTATCAGCAAAAATAATGTGAACCTCGAAATAAGGGTAAACGGGCCTAAATATACTCATGTAATATTCACTCTACATAAAGATACATGCTCTACCAATAACGTATAACAACAAACTAATATCACAGCAAAATGAACTGCTTTATTTCGTCATTCACTTGGACTGTCGATTAACTTGGAAGTATCATATTGATAAATTGACGCAGAAATTAAACGTGAAACAACAAAATTCGCTAATTGACAGCTCTGGAGTTAGATTGTAAGCTTTTATTTGTATAATGTGATCCTTAAGCCAATATAATGCTACAGGATTCAGTTACGGGGCACTGCTTCAGCCTCAAGCATTGAAAAAAATTCAAAGGCGACGGAACGAAATTCCTCGAAATGAATACTGTAGCTATATGGAATGTTAATAATTCAAAAAACCGTAAATGTCAGATGGCGGGTCAGCTTTCTACCTGCATAAGTAGATATTACCTTAAAAAAGCGTAGGTGTGTTTTGTTTTTGTTCTGTGTTAGTTATTTTTGCTTTCTGTTGTTTATCTTATTTCATAGAATTTCTTATAAACATGTTGTCGTTGTCTTGTATGTATAAAATTTCTTAAAAAACTACGCAGTATGTAAAAACACAGTGGATCGCTTCGTTTGCTTTTTTACTGCTAATTATTTTCTTTTAAAATTTAAACAAATCATTTTCGTATCAATGTATTTAATTTATTCATTGTTCTTGTTTTGTCACTTCTCCCATTGTGCATGGATATTTTCTTTTTGTATTATTTCTGTACTTTGAAAAATACAATAGATTCACAATCAATCACAAAAAAAAACCTAACATCTCATTATCGTTTTACAATCGCATCGTTGAGTCTAAGCGGGATCTTTAGATTCTATTTTTAATCAAAATATAGTTCGATTTTTAAGAAAAAATTAAAACTCCCTGAGCCAGCAATGCGCTGTTCTTCAACTATAAACCTTTCGATTAGTCTTACCTTCACATTTGGGTCTGTCGTATTTTTGGTACGTTTAAAGACAATCGTACTGAAAACATACGGTTGAGGTAAAACTATTATAATGCAAAATAAAATGATAAAATTAGACTATAATAATATTGTTACATGGGTTAATATAGCGAAAATTATATTTAAAATAATGTACAAGAAGACAAACAAACGCTATTGACGCTATCATGTGAAAGATTTCACAGAAATCCTCTTTATTGTTTTTCACCGGTTAAGGTAGTAAGTAGAATAATTGATAACTAAGCAGCTGTAATAATTATTGTTCCCTTTAGTCATGCACAGGCCTCCTACATAACCGTATTTATAGATTAAAATGTAAAAATCTTTCATTTGTACGCTTTTCCCTGCTTGTTTCATTTGTCAACTTGTTTATTTTAGGACAAAAATTATGTTTCAATTATTCCTCCTTCTGTTTACCCGCATTAAAATATTTTAAACAGTAACGCTTGCTGCCATCGTAAATTGATTTGTTTTAACTTATATTTACAACGTTAAGCTTGTATAACAATAAACTTTTATATGATTATAATAAAAATAAATACTGATTTCGAAATGGTTAATATAATTTTATTTTCTTATCGGATTTCGGTGGGTTATCCAAGTTAGTCATTAAATTTTTTTCTGGGGGAGTTTATAAAATTTCATATATTTTAAACAAAAATTTATTTCTTTCAATTTAAGACTAATAAAATTATACGAAAACTTTTTTAGAGTACTATAAATTAACAAACACAAAAAAAATTAATAAAATTTTTAATCATATTAATTTTAATTTTTTGATTTGTAATTAAAAAGATCCATAGATACGAATAAAGAAAGAAGTGGTATTTAGGTAAACGAAATTACCTATCGTGTCTTTTGTAAATTGCGTAGTTTTCCAAGAAATCTTATGCATACAAGACAGCAACAACATGTTTAGTATAAATTCTAGGAAAGAAGCTAAACCAACAGAAAACAAAAACAACTAACACAGAACAAAAACAAAACACACAACCAAACAGGCGAGTACATACAGTACACTTTAGCAAAAAAATTAACAAAACAGAGAATTATATTATTAATAAATTTTTTCAGTGCTTATCGGCAATAAAATGGCAACTGTTGTGGTTGGTTCAAGTTATTAATCGCTTCCAGCTCATCAGCGTAGAATAGCAACTTCTCATATCCCACAGACAATAGCCAAGCGGTGATAAATCGTACGATTTTGAAGCCAGCTCACGGGTCCAAAGCGTGAAGCGATGCGGTGTGGCATGTTGTGCAGTCTTATTGAAATCACAACGACAGTCAGTATTCATAACTCTATAGCAGTCACCATCATCGTTGACTGCCCATAAAACATACGAAATAGTCAGTTTTTCTGGAAAATTTCTTTAGAAACCTGACAAATATCCTTAGTCTGTCGAACATCACACTAAATTTTCATCAAGAGCTTCTGAACCCGTAATAGTTGTAACACCCATAGTAACAGATGCAACACCATTTCCGAACACAGATCTATGCGTAAGCATGCAACATTGCATTTTACGGACTTTAAAATCAACTTTATTCACACGAGCCCTTTCTGAGATCATTGCGAGATCGTGATTGAGTGTATTATTTATGTTCCGCTCTTTGGAAACTGCCCCTAACTGGTGTTCGGTCTATTAATAAATGAACACGAATGACATATGATGCTGTCGTCTGCGAAAGAATATATAGAGTTGAATATGTAGAGTTTTCACAATTAGGAAGCGTTGTTCAGGCGTCAGTGTATTTAATTCAAACTACTTTTAAATAAGTTTTCAGCTGATAAAATGGCTGTCATAGCCTTCTAGTTAAAAAGGTGTTGCCAGGTAGTTTCTTCAAAAATTTATCTAACTTATGACTGTCTTGATGTTTGAGTCATATGTCGCCTTAATTTTCTATTAAGTGAACAAGGTGATCGATATTATTCAGATTACCCGGGCGTCACATTGTAATCACTGAAACAAATTTGTTAACGATCGAGAAATATTGCGAGCCATTATTCATATGATTCATGGCTGTATAGTTCTCCAAAATATTGGTTATAAGAACATCTATTAAGATAAAACTTAGTTGTGTTATTTCAGATAATATTCAGAACATAGTAACTGCTAAAATATAATAATTTTCGAAATACTGTTTAGCACTGAATATGTGGTTCAAAAACAAAGTTGAAGCTCTGCAGTTCACAAAACATAGATAGGTTATCTATATTTTGAAATTAGTTTTGAATTTGTTGTTATTTAACTATTCAATTAAGTCACATTATATTTTACTAATATAACTATAGAAAATATTTTACATGTACGTAGCCTTACTGGCACTGTTCTCTCAACTGTCAATTTTATTTTAAGACTGCAGTATTGCAATCAAATTTAGATTTCGGATGAATTTCTGAATACCCTATATAATTTAAAAATGTTTATTTATACAATAAAACACTATCATTTAATCTACAGTGTCCCTGTATTCTTTTTTCTTACTCTTGAATTGGTTTTTCATTAACAACTTTATTACACGTATGAACAAATACCATAAAGCAGAATGTGTTTTTAACAATTTTTATAAAAATTTACTTTTATATTTAATTTTATTAATGTTTTTATTTGCCAGTGAAAGGAGGAATGAATAAATGTATGTAATAATACTAGTATGAATATGCTACTAACGGCATCATGTTAGTGAGCGCATGTATGAAAGTTAAATAAGCAAATTGAGCGAAAAGTTTTCTGAATTGAACTAAATATTTTAATATTGGCAGAATATAAATACCCGGCAACACTTTTTTGCTTTTTGAAAATGAATTTTGTTGGATTTTGTTTTAAATTCAAAATGAATGTTTAAAGAAGAAATGTTTAGAAGTCGAAAATAGACCAAAATCGCTATAGCCCAAATATGTCTACAAATTCTTTCCTTTATAAACAGAGTGGAAAAATATTGAGGTTAAGCCAAGCTTAAATTCCGAAATCATTCGTTATGAATCCAAGACCTGAATTTTTTTAATTTCTTTGGGCTTAGTCATGTTTTTGACTTTATTCATGGTGGTGTTATTAATAAACTCATAGAGATCCTTTTAAAACTTTGAGGTTTTACAGCATATAAACTGAAATCAAAATTTTGTGAAAAGAAACAAAATTTAATCGCTCGCCGTATATCCCTGCATAAAATATGTAGCAAAATTGTAAATGTCGGCTTTTTTCAACAAGAAGTTTATTTCCCATTGTGGCAATATCAACGTTTTCGTAATAGATGCATTGACAATTGGTACAATGAACTCAATTTCGTAAGAAAATCGCATTAAAATAATTAAAATCCACTATGAATTTCGAAAAATTCGTGATATTTTCGGACAACATAATCATGTTTCTGAGATCGAATTTGGTCGTTAAATTTGAGTCGGCAGGGTCAATGTAAAATGTGCGAACACCAGTGTGTGTTCAACCGGACCCTTTAACATCAAAAACATCACAGCCGTGAGCCACAGCGTTGTAGCAGAACCAAATTTGTTAATTTCTCGATGTTCTTAATAATTGTGGTTATCCAAAACAAACCACCACATGTCGAAGTTTGTGTAAGGATTTGACTTTGAAGCCTTACAAGGTTCAACTGGTGCAGGAATTGAAGTCGACCGACTATTCACATCGCCGTAAATTCGCTCAGTTCATTCAGGACCAATCGGCTTTTACTTAAAAAATCATTTTTCAGGCAAAACCCATTTTCACTTATTGAAAAGCCTTTGCATGCTTAATGTATCACGGTGTGGTGCGCTATGCGGTATGGAGGCGTGGTTGGGCTTTTTTTTTGGAAGAAAAGGTTGGAAACGCGGTAACGGTCAATGGATTGGGCTATCGCGAGATGCTAACAGCTTTTTTTGGTCTATTATTTACGACGTGAATATCACTGACATGTAGCTTCAACACGACGGTGCCACATGTCACGCAGCCACTAAAACGATCAATATATAGCAAACCAAATTTCACACTACGAAGGGGCTCATGCCTCCGCCCCCCATTCGCATAAATAACCAATTAATACCACAAAGTACAGAGGTCAAATACCTTGGTATGCATCTTGATCGGCGCTTCACACGGAAAGGCTACATAGAATCCAAGTTAGCACAAATGAAGTTGAAAGCCAATTAAACTGGCTTATTGGCAGAAACTCTACTCCTAGCTAGGATTGCAAACTTCTACTTTACAAGTCGGTCCTGAAGTCAATCTGGTTTTACGGAATCCACTTATAGGGCACTGCCTCAGCTAGCAATATAAGAAAAATTTAAAGACGCAAAAATAAGATACTACGACTGATCACAGATGGTCCCTGGTACATAAAAAAAATTAAATATCCACAAGGATCTAAACGTGCCATCAGTAAGGGCAGAAATAGTGAAACATGCAATAACATATTTAAAGAGTCTCGAAACACATCCAAATCCACTAGCCCGTAACATACTTAATGACAGTGGTTACATTAGAGTGAAAAGGAGGGATACTGCTTTTCTCGCTCAAACATCAGAAGGATGACCCGCTGATAATAGCAGTCAGCCTGAAGCATAAAGAATTTTGTCTGACAATGGCTGGGCTTGATTTTTGTTATTAGAACTAAGATATGAATAATTATTGTTAGTTCGATTACATCGAAGATACAATAAATAAAATAAGGGAGGGTGGGTAAAGAAGAAAAAAAAACAAATTTCCTGATAATCAGCAGTTAAGTGGCCAGCCAGATCGTGTGATTTAACAGCACTGGATAATTTTTTTAGGGCTGTGTTTTGGACAGAGTCTATACGGAGCCAATCGAAGTGGTTTTAGCCTCGAAATCCGTGATGTGATTAACGAAATCGGACCGCCATTTTGCCAAAAAGTGATCAAAAACTTTGATTAAATAATCGACATCAGGCAGCCGAACTTCTATCTTTGTAATACGATAATAATTTAAATTATTTTAATCAAAACTTTTTGTTTTAGATTGTTTTAGAAAACAAACTTTTTGTTGAAAAACCCTTTACACAAAGTTCGTTTATTATGAAGTATAATTTTAAGGTTTACACATGAAATTTGACTCTGCAAAACAATCAGTGTTATGCTCTTATAGCAGTCCGTTTCTGATCAAGTAAAATAACGTAATCTAAGTTTAAGAGAATTTTAATTGCTGCAACAAAAATTATATTTTATTAAAGACATTTCTACTTGGCAATTAAATCCTTTTCTAATAAATTTAAAGAAATAATTTTTAAAAATGAAAAATTATTATTAATAATTTTTGTGCCATTTTTAAAGAAAGCTGAATGACCTGCTTATTCTTAGCTGGATTAAAACTCATTTTCATTGTAAGACTAAAAATAGTTTTCAAAAGATTATAAAAAAATTAGGAAGTTATTCGAAAGGCACCGCGCATTCATATTTCGTTCATAAAAGTAAGTATAATACAAGAAGAGCATGTATGGTGATGAACTGGGATTCTTTACTAAGCCGACGGCCAGCAGGAAGCAAGGAATATATATATCGATTAATTAATGAAATATTTGAGACCTTAATCTAACCAAATTATTATTATAATTTCTCATAGTTGTTTCTATTAAATTAATCGGCTAGAGGAATAATATTAAAAAATCTATAATATAACAGACAGATGAATGTGTAGTAAAAACTGGCTGCACCACATTCTGGAAAATTTAGCCACTAGGAATTTTTTCTGATTCCTTTAAAAGTTATCTAAAATAAATATTAAATAATTATTTTTTCTAAATAAATTGAGGAATTAAAATTTACGTAAACATAAGCTCTTTTAAAATCGATTGAAAATAGAAATTTCTGTATACAAAATTTCTATAAAAAAAATTAACTATTAAATTAACTAAAATAGTAGTCGTAGATTAAGCCTTGAAAAACAGTTAACTGAAACACTGGTTGAAAATATTTATATGCCTGATTATATGATACCGAAGGCTAATTGACATGTTCGCTTTTAATTATCTACTTCTGTCTGCCTGTCTTAACTTCATTATTTAACTCATTAAACGTTTATAAGCTCCTTGAACGATAGGGTATTTATAAAAATAATTAAACACTTGCACATATCTACACATTCACCGTCGCATTTGAAATACTAAAGTAGTCCTTCCTTGAAATACAATTAATTGAATGCAATTGCAGCTTAATGCTTTTTGTTTTATTATTTTGTTGTTGTTGTTTTTATTATTTAAACATAAAATTTTATCGACCAGTATTCGTGAATATTATTTTGATATTTTTACCTCAATAAGCGATTCGTATCTGTTTGAAAGGCCTTGTAAAAAAGGGCCTTTTTTGTATTTCACCGATCACCAAAAAATAAAATTTTAAAGAAGAAATTTTTTAAATCATCTGTTGGAATACAATTAAATCTTATTCGGAATGGAGTTACACAAGGTTTAAACTTATCAAATTTTTTATTAATTCTCTAGTTTGGAAAAATATATTTTTGCTAGATTTTAGATAAATACACTTTGGTTCGGTGCTATGCTCGAGGTTGCCACTTATCGATGTTTTTTGTTTGTTTTGACTGCATAAACTAAAACGTAAAAAGATAATATTAAATCTCTTAAATCAATTATTATTTTTTTAGCAGTTTTTTATTAAGCACTATGCCATAGTTTAATAAAAAAATTTTTAAAACTTTATATTTTATTATTATTCAATATTTCGCTAAACCATTGGTTGGCATCATCAGGACAAACAAAAAGAATGTATAAATAATTAAATTTGTTAATCAAAAATGTTTTTTATTAACAAAAAAATTTTTCAATAATTCAATAAATAATTAAATAATGATGTAGTGCTTAATAGTAAACTACTAAAAAATTTTAAAAAGGTCATATAACTATAATTATTATATATCAATTATCATTTTTCCAGTTTTGACTTTAGATCATTATTAATTGTAATTAATTAAAAAGACAACAGAAAACTTAAAATGCCAGCATAACGGTTCACTACAACCACTGTCAGCATTATTTGCAAAAGCTTTCGATTGTAAATTTTTCAATTTAAAGAACTATTAAAAATAAATATGGTATAAGAATATTTTATTTTTAAAAAATTAAATCTTAATCTTAATCTTTTAAACGGTCTTTTAAATTATAACGATTAATTTTTTTTTTCGATATTTCGGTTTCCTGTGGAAAGCTTCTTCAGGAAATTATTTTTTATATTTTTCAAAAGCAAAAAATTATAACAATTTGAAAAGAAAAATTTTTTTAAAAAAATTTTTTTTATATTTTTTTATATAAATTATTTTTTATATTTTTCAAAAACAAAAAATTATAACAATTTGAAAAGAAAAATTTTTTTCAAAATTTTATAATATATTTTTTATATTATAATTTTTGTTTTTGAAAAATATAAAAAATAATTTCCTGAAGAAGCTTTCCACAGGAAACCGAAATATCGAAAAAAAATAAATCGTTATAATTTAAAAGACCGTTTAAAAGATTAAGATTTAATAAAAATAAAAAAAGTCGAATAAAACTGAAAATAATTTTTAAAAAAATTTATTTTTAAAAAATTGTATTTTTAAAAAATTTATTAATTTACAAAAACCATTATTTATTACAATTATTAATGACGATAAATTGATAGAAACACTACCAGGAACTATTCTTTACTACCATAATTTTATATTTATCTATTAGCTATGCTAACTAACCTTTCGTTAGAAATAAGTTTGGTGCTGTTCCATGAGTAACTCATTTTTGTACATATTTTTTATTATTATTTTATTATTATTTTTTGATTATTATTTTCGTAAATCATTTTAATACACGCAATTAGTTCCCAGCCCTCATGTATGAAAATTAAAAAATGTAAAAAGTAAAAGTGTAAAGGGATTTTCAACGAGAAGTTTGTTTTCTAAAACAAACAACAAAAAATATTTAAATTATTTTATTCCATTACGAAGAGAAAAGTCACAGTTATTATGAATGAAAAATGATATCTGGCAAATGTCCACCACGATCAGGCGGACAGATGCCAAATTCTTTCATCAAAGCTTTTAATCACTTTTTGGCAAAATCGCGATCCTATTTCGTTATAACGTCATGGATTTTGAATTTTAAGGCAGAAATCGATTCCATTGGCTCGGTGTAGACTCTGTGCTTAAGATAGCCACACAAAAAGTAATCCAGTGGTGTTAAATCACATGAGCTGGCTGGCCACTTAACTGCTGATTGTTGTGAAATTATGCGACTGAGAAATGTGGTTTGCAAGAAATTAATCGTTTCATTGGCTATGTGACATGTAGCACCATCCTGTTAAAACCACATGTCAGTGATATCCTCGTTGTCAATTATAGACCAAAGTTGAGTTGTTAGCATCTCGCAATAGCATGATCCATTGACCGTTACCACATTTCTAAACTCATTTTCGAATAAATTAAATCTAAAAAAATTTTATAAAAACTATTAAAATATATTAAGCACTAAAAATTAAAAAATTAATAGAAAAATATATAATTTTAAGGAAATTTTGATTGTTACGAAGATGATTTATTAAGTAAAAAAAAGTAATTATCAGCAAAAAAAAACAAGTAAATGACTCATTGTGTGTATGACAACAATAAAAAGCTTATGGGAAATTCTACCAAATAAGTTAGCAATAGAAAACAAAAACAACTAACACAGAACAAACCAAAACAAAACACACAGCCAATCAGACGCCCAAATTTAATAATAATCACAACAACAGTATGGGTGATGTTAAAGTGGAATATTCTTGTATATGCGAGAACCGCTTACAAGAACTATAGAAGCAGTACTTGCTGGGTAAAAATTAATTCAAGTTGTATCATCAGTGAAAAAAGACAACAAAATTACCATCATGTTTGTTTTGTGTGTATTGAAAGTAAATAAATTGCTAAACTAATTTAATACTCTAAAGTACTGTGATATTATTTTGCAATAAAAGATTTCAAAATAACAAGACGTTTATTAAATACAGTAAACGTAACAATATTATTATGAATATTATAAAAAACAAACAAAAATTGAAAATATGAAAACCTATATGAAGAAATACATTACGAACTGAACTGGTAAATACTAAATGTCCCTAAAAGTGATAGCTTAGCAAAAAAATTATTAAATTCAAAATTAATAAGATTAAAATTTTCTATCAAGTAAGACTAGAATTAGATTCCTAACAAAAATAGTTTCGATTTTGAGAATGCAAAAAAAGGATTTTTATTTAAGCCGCTAGTTTTCTTAAGTTTAACCTCAATGCGGCACGTGTTAATATTATCAGATTGAGCTGAAACTTTGTCAAACTCATTTTATAGTCAATTGATCCATTTTAGGGGGTTAAGTCGAAAGATAGGATCAGTTTTTTTTTTATCTCATATACGTTGGAACAGTCCTATTGTGTATTAGTTATTTTTTCCACATTATTGTTTACTAATTCGAAATTCTGAGAAATCTAAATATTTCGAAAGTTTTCAAGAAATCGGAAGCCCGATAAATCCAAGGATTTGTTAATTTCTTTATTGCCCGTTCTAGTTATGATCTTGCTATGAACTTGCTATGAACGAACTAAAACATAGTATTTCACTTTCGTTACTTTTATCATTAATTATTTATTTTTAGTAAAAGAAGCAAAACTAAAGACAGTTTTGTATTTAAACGCAAGACAGTAGGAAATCAAATCTTTATTAAATTGGCCTAATTTACATGCTATTTAGTTTTTCATATAGCTATTTGTCTCAATTATAACGTTTCTTTTTATAATCTTTAAAACTGCCTATTTTTCAAATGAAAAACTTTCGCCTAAATGGTATAAAATGGACTACAAAATGTTGGCCTGACAATTATTTGTTACCCGCAGTATTTTTTCAAATATAGTTGTGCCAGATTCCTGGAAATAATATCTTTTTTATATAGACACATGTATTCATGTGTAAGAATATTTTAACAAAGCAAATTGTATTGTTCTTGTTATTTTAAAGTATTTCATACAAAAAAAAAGAATTCTTTGATTTTTACTGGTTTTGTTTTTTTTTTTTTCTTGTAAAGTTTAAAGTGTTTTTATTTTATACTAGCGTGCCCGTGACTGCTTTGCAAGTCATTTCTTCGACATTTTTTGATCGATTTTGGTTCGCGGTATTGAAAAACAAAGCACGTGAACGTGATACATATAACTGAAAGTGCAAAAAACAGGGATCATTGAAAAGCAACAGGTATGGGGAACTGAAGCCATTTAAAATCAAACGGCAAATCTGGAGGAATCATAGGAAAGCGTGGTTTCAACACATCGCCCTTATATTTTTCTTTTAAAATTTTTGCTTCAATCACATTTTTCATGACTTTTTTGACTACTAACATATGTCATTGCACCTGCCAAGTGTGCATACAACGCCATCTACTGGCAATATAGCATTTACAATCATGTTTTTTTATGGGTTCTTGAGTTAAGATAGCGTTGTAAAAAAAATGTATGTGAAAATGAATTTTCTTCATAATTTTTTTTTTGGGAAATTTTCCAAAATTTTCTTCAAAATATTGTATTAAATCAAATTTAATTTAAATAAATAAGGAAAGCTGATAAAAGCTGAAGAAAATTCCAATATTTATGTTACTAAAACTCCAGTCACATATGTCATTGCATCTGCCAAGTGTGCATACAACGCCATCTACTGGCAATATAGCATTTACAATCATGTTTTTTTATGGGTTCTTGAGTTAAGATAGCGTTGTAAAAAAAATGTATGTGGAAATGAATTTTCTTCATAATTTTTTTTTTTGGGAAATTTTCCAAAATTTTCTTCAAAATATTGTATTAAATCAAATTTAATTTAAATAAATAAGGAAAGCTGATAAAAGCTGAAGAAAATTCCAATATTTATGTTACTAAAACTCCAGTCACATATGTCATTGCATCTGCCAAGTGTGCATACAACGCCATCTACTGGCAATATAGCATTTACAATCATGTTTTTTTATGGGTTCTTGAGTTAAGATAGCGTTGTAAAAAAAATGTATGTGAAAATGAATTTTCTTCATAATTTTTTTTTTTGGGAAATTTTCCAAAATTTTCTTGTGTATTCTTCTTATTTGGCCGGAGACCTGTCCGAATTGGTGCTAATCACCGAAATCGGTCCAGGCATTCTCGAGTTATAAGCGTAGTAACTAACATCACTTTCTTTTATATATATAGATTTTATACTTTTTAAACTCTCAAATAAACATTACTTTCAATTTCAGTTTTATTAATATTGAAAACAACAACGAAATGATTTTTTAAATAAATATTAACTGATATTTGTATAAACGTATTTATTCATTTGGAATAATTTTAAAAAATAAATAATCAATCGAAATTGGTTTAATTTCTTTATAAAAAAAATTTGTTAATATTTTGCTTTAAATGTAACAATTTAATTAATTGTTGATATACGATCAATTAAACAATTAAAATGAAATTTTGTTTATTAAAGTAGAAAATAATTGTTATAACAAAAAATAAAAATCCTATGAACTTGGTGTTTCCTAATAGGCATTAACTTGTTTCCATAAGTTGCTCTAAACTTGAAAACTTACCTCGTTAAAATTATTCTCCTAAACTGAATGTTAAAGTTTTATTACTGTTACAACTAAAAAAATAAAAAAAATTTACGTTAGTTTATCCAATTTCATTTAAATACAGTGAAAACTTCCATATTTTTTTTCAAATAACCGTAGCATTGCTATGATACCAATTAAATGGTAGGGCAACATTTTTTTGCTAACAACACAGACGAAGTTAAAAAATTTTGACTTATAAAAGTGCAAGTGTTAAATGATCTTTTAGATTTTTTTGCGTATGGTTTTCCGTCGACCCTCGTCAAATTTGGTTTGTGAACAAACCGGTTTCGGCTGTTTGCCATCTTCAGTGTTCCAGGCACAGATCTTTAAGAACTTTGAACTGAAACAAAACGAGATGACTTTGACATTAAATGTGTTAGAATAAAACAATTGCAATTTAGTTCACCAGTATCCCGGCCTAAAACTATATTTATTTAGCGAGCTAAAAGTCCAACTCGCTTCTTTTTTTATTATATTTATTGCTGAGGAAAATATTCCTCCTTATACACTAATTCTAACTTCTAATTTATTTACAAAAAATACTTAGAATTATTTTTATCAAATACTCTTATGCTAAAATATGAGAAAATAATTTTCCCAGAGAGAATATGAAACGTGGCAAAGACAGCGAGTATTAGTGCGGTTGTGTGTATGCACATTTCCATTGTAATACATTTGTAAGCTTACGCGTACTCACAACTAAATCTTTGTGAATTGTACAAGTAGGAATGCTTGTGACCGCCCTTAGCTTTATTTACATATGTATGTTTGCCTGTGCACATCCATACTTGAATACAACACCCTGTATGTTCGGTTTGCAGCAAATACATTGTTAGTGATCGCTGCTAGTGTGAATTATTTAGAGTGACATAAACACTTTAATTAATGATTTCATAGACAATCACAACAATCAACTACCACTACATTGTACCGGTACAAGTGACTATGTACGCACGCTACATTATAATTTAAATTACTGCTGGCATATGACCCTCATGTCTGGTAAGGATAGCTTAACCTAAAGTTTCAATTTTCGATGATTTTTTCCAATATTGGTGGCCGTGTGATAGTCTTGAAGCGTACACTGACACACAAATGGCGGTTTGGTGTGCTTCATGGGTTGGTGGAATCATTAGTCCGTACTACTTTAAAAACGTAGCTGTTCATAACGCTACAGGGACTACTATGAAGACATGATTACTAGCTTTTTCAATTGAACATCCATAATGTATAGGAGCTGTAGTTTCAACAAGGTGGCGCAATATATCACACAGCACCTGCCAGCATTAATTTAATGAAGGATAGGTTTGATAGCTGCATAATTTCTTGTTTCGGACCCGTGAATTCGGCTCTAACATCATCTGAATTAACGTCGCTATACTATTTTCCCTGGAGATATGTGGAGTCGTTAGTCTACCACGATAAACACGAAACGTTTGACCACTTGAAGGACAACATTCGCTGCATTACTGCCGATATTCAACAAATATCGAAAAAAGTAATAGAAAATTTAACTAAAATAGTCTACGTCTGATTCAAGTGTGGCCATCATATATCAGAGGTCAAAATTAAATTTTAATGCTAGAAAATTAACTTTCCAATAAATTAATTTTCATATCAATTTCATTTTAAATCAAAATTATAAAAACACCTTTTATATCTATTCGCATTTCGAAAGATAATGAGATAAATAATAAAAACAAGATTTACCTTATAAGGAGTTGTTTAATAATGTCTTCTAGGTTGATTCCTAATAACTCAGAAAGGACCTTAACAGAAGTTAACCTTAACAACATTGAAACTTGTAACTTTATTTTTTTGTTTATTTTGGACCAGCACTAATGGGAGGACCCATACACATGCAATGCATTGTGCCATAACCAGGAAATTAGGCTATGAGGAGGAAAAAAGAGAGAGTAGTGTTTGTGGACATTCGATTTGAACTTTCCTACATTGAAAGTGACGGCAAAAGACCTCTGCAGGGAGTTAATTCCACATACGGACTGTTCTGCTAAAAAACAAAATTTCGCTGTAAGCCATAGCACGATTCACTGGCCAATCAACCACAAATGGATGCGCTCTTAACGGAAATCTAGTTCCGTGCGTGTAACGGGAACTAGTTTCCCAATTTCTCTGAGCACTTACCCTTGTAGTAACAATAAAACAGTGAAATACATCCCACATTGTGTCGATGATCTAGAGAACCAAGCCAGTTGAATACCCTACAGTCCCCAATAAGCCCCTTGGCCCTCTCCTGTATGCGGTCGCGCAACCCAAAAATAGGTTTTGGGGCACTGGCTTATACATGAGAGCTGTATTCCATTTTTGGACTGATGTAGGTGGTATAAATAGGACGAAGATCGGATGGGGTGAAGTATCTCTTACATCGTTTTAGAAAACCGAGGCATAGCTAAAAGCTAAAAAATGAACTTAGTCCATCGAACATCACACTGAATTTTCGTGTCAAGAACAACAAGAACTTGCGATTCCTTAAAATTTATATCACCCATAGTAACAGATGCAACACCATTTCCGAACACAAATCTATGCAACATGGTGTCTTACGGGCATTAAAATCGACTCCATTCACACGAGGCCATTCTGAGATCGTTGCAAGGTCGGTATTAAGCGTATCATTTATATTCTGCCTTTTGGAACCCACCTGCATCTAGTTCGATCTATTACTGAATAAATACGAATGACAAATCGTGCTGGCAGCTTCAATAGAGTATATAGGGTTGAAAGTTTGACAAGGAAGGTCATTTAGAAAAATAAGAAATAAGGTAGGAGAAAGAACGGAACTTAGCGGTACCCCAGAACTTATCTTGAACCAGTAATTTTTCATCATTTTGCCTTTAAATATGTAGTGTTCTATGCAAAGAATTGCATTTCGGTCCACGATGATGGTGAAACCACCGATGCATGCCCAGTCATCTACAATATATTGTGACTCAGGTAAAATTTGAACTACTTGATATCTGGTTTATAGAACATGTGCCATTTATACCACAATAGTCTAGGAGCCTTGCACAGCTGTTTTTCATTAATTCGTTTATAAATCTAGAGAAATTATCACCCACACTAGAAGCAACAAATTTGGACAGAAGTGCATCATGTGGCACTCTATCAAATGCCTTGGTAATATGTAGAGCAGCCACCTTACTTATAAAGAAATTTTACTTGCTTGTTATGTAGAGTTCACCTAGATGACATATATATATATATATATATATATATATATATATATATATATATATATATATATATATATATATATATATATATGTATATCAACAGTTAATACTGCCAGTAACAATGATCCTATAAATGTACGGTTTATGCCGTCTAAACGTAGTGCTAAAATACATTGTAACTAAAATGAGAAATCAGCTAAGTAACTAATTTAACCCTTATCAAGCCAGGAGGTCTACCAGGCTATCAATTAAATTTCCGACAATTCTCTCAACATTACTGACACAATACGTTCAGTAAATATCTCTGCTAAACCTGAAAATAAATATAAATAAACAGTGTTGTTTTTCCCTCTAAAGAATGTTCTAGCAATTTTTTAAATCTAAAAAGAATTGTCACGTATTTTTCATATAACAGTTGAAAACTTATAATACAAATTTCCAAAAATAGAGGTTCAAAGGCTCTCTAACAATTCATCCATAGGAAGAAAATCCAAAATAAGCTAGAAAAACTTACGAGATGATAGGGCAAAAAACTTTTCCGTTTCGCTTCAAAATGCCCTGACACCATTTTCGAGAATAGCGTATCATGTGGGCATTTCAGCGTCACGGTCACTTCAATATCAGTTCTTGTCTGATACTCCAGAATTTGAGTAAATAAAGGGTTTTCCAACAAGCAGACAAAATAATAGATTAAGATTATTCAAATTTTATTGTATTACGAAGAGAAAACTTCGCCAATTATTAAAGAAAAATGATATCTGACAAATGTCCACAACGACCACGCTGACAGATGTCGATTCTTTCATCAAAGTTTTTAATCACTTCTTGGAAAAATGGCGGTCCTACTTGTGATTTTGAGTTTTAAGGTTGAAACCGATTCGGTTGGTTCCGTATAGACTCTGTCCTTAACATAGCCACACAAAAACTAAACCACATGTGAGTGATGTACACGTAGTCAACAATAGGTCAAAATTGAGTTGTTAATGATGATTGTGTTGACTGAAAATATCACGAATTTCACGAAATCTAACTTTAATAGAACCACAATTTTCGTACTGAATTTTAATTATTTTAATGCGATTTTCGTGCGAAATTGAATTTATTGTAACAACTGCCAATGCCTCTAAAACGAATACATCACAATTTAAAATCTTCTTGTTAAAGAACCTATATAGTGTTATCTTGCTATACCTTTTAGCATCCAGAGGTATCGATTCAAAAAGTCTCACTCTGGTACCTAAAGAGATAATTAGGACTTCATTAGCATATATAAGAAAATGTTTCTTCTGAAGCGATTGTGGTATTGTTGTCGAAGCAAACGCCACTTTTAGATTTATTAAACTTTTCTTCATTTAATTCAATTAAATACAAAAAATTGTATTTTGTAAAATAAAATTTAAAGCACAATAAGACGTACATGCATAATTTGCTTTAAACACACTGTTAACAACTTTTGTTTAAATAGAATACAAAAAAATAATAAAATAAAAAAAAAAAAAAAATACAAAATTTTAATACTGTATTTTGAAAGAAAAAAAATATTGTTGTTTTCATTTGTTTTGCCAAGTTTTGTTCAAAAACTTTTTCGATTACAGTTTAATATAATTTAAAGTTTTTCTTTGTTTATTGTTGTTACACTACAGCATTCTGAAATTTCACATTCTATTTAAGTTAAATACAAAACGCACCCCATTCTTTCTTTTTACATTAAATATTGGTTGGTGGCTGTTGAGTATCAAAAGATTTGATTGCAATATTTCAATTATGAAAATTTTTTGATGCTACCGCTGTTGCTCTTAAAGCTTAGAAAGTTTTTTTTTAGAAAAAAAAGGAGCGATTAAAAAGGAAATACAGAAGCAGCAAGTGGATATAAATCAGGCTAAGTTCAGATATTCATTTATTCATTCATTCATTCAATGAAACAACTGTTGTTCTGATACACTTTTACTTTCCTGCCACTTTAATTTAATTTTTTTTTATTTATTATTATTTTTATTAATATTTGTGTTGTTGTTATAAATAAAAACATGTTAGTTTAACTTTACTAACACTGTTGTTGAAATGCTATCCTGACTGCTAGCCTGTCTGCCATATTGTCAGTCTGTATTTCAATCAACTGCTGGCTTGCTTTCATATTTTTTTTATTTCATATTTTGTTTCTTTTAATTCTTTTACTTTTATTATTAGAAATCTTTTTATCTTGTTGCTTTGCATGTTGTTTATTTAATTTTTAATATCGCAATTTAATAAATGAAGAATTTTAAAAGTGTTGTTTGTTGGCTTGCGTTTTCTTGTACTGTTGTTTGTTTTTTTTCCTTTTGTTGTTATTTATACTTTCATCTTCACTCATTTATTCATCTGTTCATTTTCTTATTGTGATATTTATCACTAAAATCATAATAAAATTACTTGTGTTATGTAAATTGTAATATAATGTTGAAAAATATAGTTGTTGCAATTTCATTAAGAAACAACATTTATTTTTTAATATATAGACGTTTACTGCTGTCATCAACATCACTATATTTTGATGAGATATTGGTGAATATTATAAAACTTATTCTGTCGTAGAAGAAATATGACGTCCCCTAAGTTTCCTCACATAAGACATGTAAATCGGTTATCACTACGTCTTTCACAAAAAGAAAGCAGTGTTCTCCTTGTCATAGGTCCGGCAAGCACAATAGCTCGTAGGTTACAAGCGTCTATATCAAAACCTTTGTGGGTTATGCAAAACCTTTTATGTAGTTTAAAGCATTCTAAGCACACTTAATATATATAGGATTTTTCAACAAAAAGTTTGTTTTTCAATTTTAGCAACACCAACAACATGATAGTTTTGACATTTAGTCTTTTGACGTATTCGTGGTCGATGTATTGGTAATTGTTACAATGTAATCAATTTCGCACGAAAATCGCATTAAAATCCACTATGAAAATGGTGATTCTGATAAATTTACATTTCGTAAAATTCATAAATTCATGACTTGGACAACATAATCGTCCTACTAATCGTCCTAATCGAACATTATTAAGAATTTGGTCGTTTAATTTGAGTCGACAGACTTGATAAAAAATTTGCAAGCAACAACGTGTGTTCGGCCGGGTCCTTCAACTGAATTGATCGCAGCTGTGAGCCACAGTGTTGCAGCGGATCCAAATTTGTCAATTCCTAGGCACTCTCAACAAATGGGATTATCCAAAACCACCACATGGCGATTTTTGTGTAAGGATTTGACTTTCATATCACCATAGATTCGCTCAATATATTCAGGAGCAAGCGGCTGGTTTTTCTGAAAAAGCAGTTTTTCTTACGAAGCCCATTTTCACTTTTCAGGGTATGTCAACAAGCAAATTGACGGTTTTGGGCTTCTTACCCCAACAGCGATTATTGTGAAGCATGCTCAATGTGTTACTGAATGGTACGCCTTGTGATCTGGATACGTGATTGGGCCTTTTTTCGCACTATCGCGAGATGCGTTACTGACGACGTAGATATCACTGACATGTGGTTTCAACAGGACGGGCTAACATGTCACACAGCCAATGAAACGATCAATTTATTGCAAACCAAATTTCCCGATCGCATAATTTCACGGCAATGAGTAGTAAAGTAACTAACCAGATCGTGTGATTTAACACCATTGGATTACTTATTGTGGGACTAAATTAAGAGCAGAGTCTACACGGAGCCAGTCGAATCGATTTCAACCTTAAAACTCAAAGTCTGAGATGTGATTAACGAAATGGGCAAAATGGCGGATTTTGCCAAAAAGTGATTATTTTTTTTCACTCGAAACAGCACTCAGGGAATGACTCCTACTGATGCAATGCAATGTACCAGAACTAGGAAATTATGTTATGTGGGGAGGAAGAAAGAGGGAGTAGTGTTTGTGAACATTCGATTTGAATTTTGTTACATTAAAAGTGACAGGAAAGACTTTTGAAAGTTGTTTATTCCACATACGAACTGTTCTGCTAAAAAACTTGTCAACGTTGATGAAAAAATCGATATTTGTCAGCGAGCTCGTGGTGGACATTCATTCATAATTGCCGAACTTTTCTCTTCGTAAGACAATAATAAAAATTAGAGTCAGTTTAATCTAAATTTTTTGTTTTATTTTCTTTTAGAAAAAAAACTTCGTGTTCAAAACCCCTTTATAAAACGAATTCTATCGTACTAAGATATATAACGACGTCCCCTAGGTTATTTTCCACTTAAGACATATAAATCAGTAATCTTTTGCTCTGTGAACAATATTTCTCTTAAAGAAAAAATACCGGACATTCACAATAACATGGAAGGCTGTTTTTTTCCTGTCATAGTCTTTATTAACGTCTGTATCAAAATTTATTGTGGTTTATCCAAAACCTCTTATTTAGTTTAAAACATTTTTAACACATGCAATATGTATTTCAAGTTCATCTATAAACGCGAGAATTGGTTTTAATTTCTTTAGATAGTATTAGTTGCTATAGCTGCTCTCTCTATTCTGCTTAAAAGCAACAATGACTGCTAATAGTTTTCTCACTCCTGTCAATACACACACACACACACGCACATTTTTATATAAGAGGAAATATTCCTTAATATAAAATCTTTCTTTGGCATTAAAATAGAAAGGAGATGAAATCAAAAACAAAAAAATATGAAAAGCCAGCAAAATATGGTGGCAACAAAAACGCCAAAAACAACAACAAATATGCTTCCAAATCTTTTTCTTTTTATCTTTTTTTCACCTTTGTGTCGATAAAATAATTTAACTAAAAATTTTTGTATATTTTGGTGGCATTTTGCACGACCATTCAGCAGTGACAAGAATTTCAGTTTTTATTATTGAAATTTTTTATCACTTCGAAGGGGAGTGATTTTTTTTATTTTATTCAAAAACATTTTTTGTTTTGTTGTATTTTATATTGTTAATGTACGTTTGTGTCTATTTTAATGGTTAATGTTTTTGTTGCTATAATTGTTGTTGCTGCTGATGATGATTTTTGATGATGACAAAAGGTGATGTTTGATGTTATTTTGATAACATGTTGAATGTTGTCTCATGCCTCACTGTTAGGTGTTTTCTTAATGCTTAAAGCTATTTACTTAATGGTTTTTATTATAAATAGCAACATAATTCTATCATGTTAATGTGACTTACAAAACAAGAAACAAAAAAAGTAACAAAACAAATTCTTGATATTATATTTAGAGCTATTTTGAGTCTTAAAATTATTTTATAAGAAAAGTAGCACACCTCTCAACTAGATGGCTGATTTTAATTTTATTCGGATTACTTCAGTGGATAATAATTATATAATGAATTAGCTTATGTTCAATTTAGTCGTATGCTTGTTTGAGGCATAAAATCAAGGACCTGTATATTGCGCACTTAGTTTTGCCAACATACTGATCTTGGTAATACTATTCAGTGCACTGATCGATAGAGTCAAACGTGCAAGGCAGTGCCAAATATATATTTAGGAAGAAGCAGGGGCCCTAATTGCTATCGCCAGCCTTAAATAGGAAATAGTATTTTTTTTCAGCCAAAAAATATTTTCTCAGTTCGGTGTGCTACTCTTTTGTAAAACTTTGTTCCTGATTCAGTGGATAAAATAAAAATTAGTCACACACATCTCCCCAAAAATAAGTAAATTAATTTAATCATTAAGAATTATAAATTTCCGTAAAATATTGCCTTATTTCTGCATTGCCACCAAAGAGTCATCGAGCGAAGTAGCGTTATCTCATATAATGAATCTAAACTTGTTATAAGCCCGCTCAAAAAGCTCTTCTAATACATTTTTTTAAACAGTGTTGTTTAGACTTTCGAAGGCTTTGTTTAATAAAAAAAACACTTTCCATAAGCTGTCACACCTATCCGCCTAAATTGGGAAAATTAATATGTTTTTGTGACGAATTTGGAGCTTCAGATTTTTTTTATTAACTCAGTTTTGCTCCAAACTCAATGCATTTTTCTCTTGGTACTCTTTTAACTCTTCAGCAAATTTAGCCACACAATAGAATATTTAAATCGATTTTTAGATTCAGGGGTTAATTGTTTAATTTTTTTAATAATGTTTATTAATTCTTTTTGGCTTATAATTCTCATTTTGTCTATAATTTCTCAAAACATTAGTCAAGATACCATGAGATGAGTTAAGCAATAATTGGAAATTCTACAAGAACTTTGTTATTCCACCAACAAATAATTTTAGTAAATTTATTGCAAATATAATTAAGCTAATAAAACATTCTTTCTGGTTAAAAAATTTGTGAACAAGGAATAACATAACTGAATTTAAGTTAATTCTATAAAAAATTTTAAATTTCTTGTAAAATATTTTTAGTTAAATTTTAGGCTGACCCATATAGAGAGTAGTTTTTAAAAGATATAGAATTTTAAGTTGGCAACAATACTGTTGTCATTTCTTTCCATCTTTGCTGGCTGTTTTTCAGTATGAACGGCGAGCGCTCTCAAAGTGATGACATCAGTCTCAAGCCGTCTTCTATACTGTACTGATGTGTCAGTGTTCGAATTTAGGTAGTTCTTTAACTAAGGTCGTATCTACACATGTCCCCATCTGTCATTTTATGCGGGGGTAATTTTTAATATTTCCGTCTTTAATTATTATTTAGGTTCGTGTGTCCATTTAAGGGTGTTTTCCGTTTATTTGAGTGCATGAGTTGTTTTAGTGGTGCGAAAATTGTAGCTGAGATCGTGTTTACCTGTTCGTTTATAATGTCATTCTTAACATTTTTTGTTTTGTAGATTTCCATGTTTTCAAGAATCAAGTGTTTGTACCTTTTTGCTAGGATATAGTAATGTCACACATTCATCTATTTCCCTTGGTGTGTATCCATCAGTGTCGAGGTGTAAAGAAAATTTGAAATCTTTTCTTTGTCGTTTGTATGAGCGTATTTATTCTGTCCAGTTTGCAGCTACAAATAAGTCTGTATACTATGCTGGAACTAAATTTGTCAGTTGTTCCTGTTGATGTCCTGAGATTATGTCTCAGAATGTTGTCGGTTTTTAATGTCGTGAGTGAACCTTCTTTGTGGAAGATGTTAGTTAATCTATATATTTCCTATCCTGCGTAAGTAAAAGTGTGTCATCGTGTTGCTTCGGTTGTCTCTTTGTCTTCTTTAATCTTGTTTTTAGTGTTGTATTGTCTAAGAAGTTTGCCCATAGTAGTGGGTTTGTAGGCTTTATTTTTAGCTATGGTGTTGAGTTCTTTATTATACTTATCTAGAGTAAGTGGGATTATCTTTAGTCTGTGTATCATATGTCTTAATGCTACTATTTTATGTTGGGCAGACTTGTTCGAGGGGATGTGGATAGTAATGTCCGTGGTAGTTGGTTTTCTATAGTCAAATGTTAAACGGTCAGTTCATCGTATTATTGTGATGTCAAGATATTGCAAATTTCCCTTTGGATCTTTTTCCATTATGTATGTAATGTTATTATGGATTGTGTTTAAAACTATAAGAATTTGTTCAGCATTATCTTGTTCGAGAATGCATATGATGTTATCTACGTAACTATATTAATCGGTTATTCTGTGTTTCTTCATTAGCGTCTAATTCGAGTTATTGCATGAAAATTTCCATCAAGATTGCGGAAGTTGCTTTTCCCATGTCGAATAAAAATCTAACATTACCGCAATCAACTTGTTGTCAAATATCTTCCGAAACATCCACTAGCGCCGCACACTGGGATTTTTTGTATGTAGGTGAGGAAAAAAATATATTTGTCGAAAAATGTAGTGATTTCATCATAAATTTAGTTTTATTTATATAGTAATATACAAAATTAATCAAAATAAAGAAAGTTAGAGAAATGTCGATCGTTGCCTGCAATGTGAAAAGCCATAACTAACAAAAAAATTTAAATGATTTTTTTTTAATTTTTAATTTATTATTCTAAAAGAGCCTTAACTTCGTGGCTTATAACACTATGCTTTTTCTGGCTAAATGAAGGCGTCAATTTCAAAATCATGGGATCTTATCTTACCATGATTCGGTGCGTAATATCTTTTTCGTTCGTTGCAATTCGATTGCATTTTCTGGAGTGTGTAAGGCGATATTTTTTATAGCCTTTGTTACGACATTCCTGAGCCTCTTCGGATAATAGGTCTACAGGAAAAATACACTTTCCAATTATATTCTTGCCATGAGTCAGAATTTTGTGAAGTGTAGGTGGCATATTGCACCACTCGTATAGTGTAACAAACTCTTTTACTGTCTCCAAACAAAAATCACCAAATTGTTTTGGATCTACTACCTCGGCGATTGTTATAGTTTCGAGAATTATTGAAAACGTCTTGATTATATTTTCATCTAGACCCGTGATTTCGGAAATCATTGCACGATTCTTAAAGAATCTTCATGACGTATTTCCTGAATTTGTCGTACCAGAGCCTTACTAAACAGGTTGATAACCTGCATTTCAATTTTCTCTCTAAGTTTAGGCTTTTTCAAACATTTTTGGGCTTCTTTTGAGTGGACTGTCCTACGTTTAAATTCAATTTTATAAGCCACTTGCAAAAGAGACTCCATCAGCTTAATACGCTCACGAAGTGGTAACATACCAAATTGCTTGTTCAATTACGGGAATATCTTGAACTATCTTGGATGTTGTGTCTCCACAAATGAGACAAGAAGATGCAGCTGGTGTTTCTATTAATGATTGCGCTGTCTTGCCGTCAATCATTGTAAAATATAATTCATGTTTTACTCTAAAGTTGCGATTTTTTACTGTTAACTCAAATTCTTTTAGTTGAGATATCTCCTCATCGACTCTTCTCTTTCCTTCTCGTATAACTTGAGGTATCTCTTTAACGTATGCAAACTGTAGTGTTCTACAATACTGTGGGGAAGAAGGTTTATTGTTGTTCCATACTAATTTATTAATGTCATCACTTAAAGATAATTTAAGTGGTACAACTGATCTCATGAGAGTCAGAAATTTGATCATCTGAAAACCTATGTTGGTATTCGCTTTGTGCATATCTCGAGCATATTTTTTAAATTCATATCTTTACTTAATTGTGTATAAAAGCAAAACGCGTTCATCGATTTTCATGACTTATGTCTCATTTTGTTAATAGGTTATACGACTTTACGTGAAATTAATAGGACTTGACACTTTTTTTTACCGTTTTGAATTTTTTATAAATTAAAAAAAAAAAAATATTATAAAAATTAGGCAAAAAATATTTTTTTTCTTCATACATTTATTTATAACTTCGAAACTCTTGCTTATGTAGCAAAACGTTATATAAACAGATGAAATTATTTGTAATTCTTGATTTTTTTAAATTTTTTTAAGTAAAATCCGACTAGTGGTTCTTGAGTTATGTTAAACAAAAGTGCCTTATCAGAATTGAGTTGCGAATCAATCAGCTGAAAAATGTTGTACTGTGTAATGCAACAAATTGAGAGGTGGCACCTGGTGGCACTTGAAATTGATTAAAAATGTAAAAAGAGATATGAGGCAGGAAAGTAAATCTAAAATTGCAGGTCCAAATGTTTGGAGAAAAAAGGGATTTTTTTTATATCTTCATAAAAAAAAGCAAACAAAAAAACTCAAGTCTCTGCAGAGTATATTTTTTAAATTTTAGTATACTGAAATATACTACTTTAAATAAAAAATAAAACGAAAAACGTTAGCTCACATAATAAAATAATATTCGTTTTGAAATTCTTAGGTTTAAATTAAGTTGATTCAGTAAAACATACAAGTACTGAGTTGGGACGGCTATAAAAAAAAACTAGCAGTCAGATCGGGTCAAAAAGAATTGATTTGATTGTAGCATTTAGTCTAAAATTTTAAAATATCATTGCATATTGCATAAATAGTTTGTTGACAATTTGACTTTTTTCCGCGAAATATCCAGTGTGCGCCGTTATACAGCTGTGTTCTTTTGATTGTCATATAAATTGTGTAGTATCTCACGTATTTTTTTTTTTATAAAGAGAAGTAGCACTTCAGGCAACAATGCCTATTTAGTCAAGTACCGTGCTACCTTCTTTGGGAAAGGGATAGAGAACAGACAGGTGGTGAAAGTAGAAGGATAGTCGGAAATTAACTGCCGTATAAAGACAGCATAGCGACCAGTGACTATGCCTTCATCGCTGAGCAGTCCCACCGACAGCCAATTTTTAATTTTGTAGTGAAAAAAAAACAAGGTCTTCGTTGGGAATCGAACCCACAACCCCCATACTGACAAGCTAGTACACTACCTACTAGCCCTGTAGGGCACCTTATGACAGTTAAGGGTTTTTGTGTTGGCATTGAGGTATATAGATCCTTGATGTCAAAAGAACGAGTCGCGTGTTTTCGGTTATCTTGATGTTTTTAGGTTTTCCGACAAATTCTTGTTTATTATGTACCGTATTTCGTAAATTTATATTTTCTTCAAGTAGATCGGTGAAATATTTAGGCAGGCATTTTAACATAAATAGACTGACACCTGAGCAATGATTGATAAGCTAATTTGGCTTTACGATGAATGGATGCGTTAATAAATAAAACTATTGTATTTGAAGTGATGATAATTATGAATGGAAAACTGAAACACCGTTACGTCAAGAAAAACCCAACGTTTTGGGTGCTTTACGTGCTGGTGGAAGTATCGGTCTGTACGTCTTTAAAAAATATGCTGGTCAGAACGACACAACCAATGGTGAACGCTATAGACCCATGATTAAAAATTTGTTCGTTTATCAATTGATGAACCGTGATGTGCAGGAGTTGTGTTTTCAAAAATTGGTCACAAAGCTCGTGCCAACATTGATTTTTTGAAGGAGACATTTGATAAATTCACAGTTTTACGTTTCGGAAGCCCCCAAGAATATGCGATTAAACATCACTGGACTACTGTTTTTAGAATATATAACGTCGCTAGTCTACGTCGATAGGTCACCACATATGTTATTGTCGATATACAACCATATATGTTGAATTGGACCTCCAGATTAGAATACGCCCAAGCCAGTTATGGCGGTCATATTGCAAAAGTCATATTTGAATTATTATATCAGAAGATTAGCTTTGAAATGAAGTAAATTTCCTGGCACTTTAAATAATTCATCTTTATTTTAGTCCATTTCAAAATTCTATACCTCTATAAAAATACCCTTTACTACTTACCGTAAACCTTATATTGCTATCTCTAATTGGCCATGAAATTTTCAAATAATATTCCGCTTATCACTATTTTCTTTTCAATTTCAACTTCCCAACTTTATGTATGAAATGCTTAACAAACCTGAAAATAACATGAAAGTTTGAACATGTGCATTTCCCTAAAGACATAAGTGAAAAATCACATCAATATGCAAAATCCACTAAAAACTTGGTTATTCAGTTATTGATTTATTTTTTCATTCTTACGATCGGCCATTTGTTCTTTCATTTCAATCAGGTAGTAATTCATCAATTCGTTCAGCTATTCATTTAGTAATCTCATTCGTTCGTTCGTTCGTTTATATTTTGTTTGCCTTTGATACAAAATAAATAAATAAATAAATAAATAAATAATCTTTAGCATTTTTATTACTTTTCCTCTAGTTACTTGCCTTTTCAGTTGTGTTTTACTAATGTCATTCTTTATCTCTAATTGTTCGTTTACCAGTAAATTTTAGTATGAATGTGTAGTGCAACTGTTTATCGGTGTGAGTATACTTTACTTCGTCAATTTGTATTTATTTTTGTATCTCTAGAGTTTCTTCTATGATGAGATAACATGACAAAAATAAATTGAAGTCCTTTAACAACATGCATTCATTCTCCCACAATTTCTTTTTTCAAAGCATTCTATCATCCATATGGATTTCATTGAGCATATAAGTTATCCAGCATCTGACATTTGTTTTTATTCAGTAAGTGTGTGTGTGGGTGTGTGTGTGTTAGTTTATCATTTGCGTCATGAACTATTTAGGAATATGAATGCATTTTTACACATTTCTTGCCAGAAGGCATACCAAACAACTACCACAAACTACTCTTACATTAATAAGAACACACACACACAACAAACATCTAATACAGAAAAAAATTGATTTTGCACCTACACACACACACACACACACACATCCATTTGGAAAGTAACCATCGATGGGGAAGTAATACAGCAAACCAATTCATAAATTCAAAGAGCAATTTTATTCAGTTTAGTTTTCCATAAAGGAAATGATGCAACGCTGATGTCTTTAAAAATTGTTTTCCTCTTAATAAATGCATGCAATTCAAAAATAATTATTTACGCATACATTCACACTCAATGTACAGATATAAGACCTAAGAGGGATATCATATGCATCTATATATTAAGGATATTCACCTAAAGCACCTTTAAGAAAATACTTTTAAAAAATTTATTCAATATATAGAAATTTATGTGGGGTTGTTTAACAAGAAGTTTGTTTTTTAATTGTGGCAATACCATCAATTTAGTTTTTCGACGATTTGTTTTTAATGCATTGGCAATGGTTACAATGATTTTAATTTTAATTTTAAAATCTTCTATGAAAATGGTGGTTCTGTTAAAGTTACATTTCCCAAAAATTCGTGATATTTTCGGACTATATAATCGTCTTTCTGAGACCGCTATTAAGAATTTGGTGGTTATATTTGACGTTCGCCCGGATCGTTCAATTGAAAACATCACAGCCGTGAGCCATAGTGTGAAGCAAATCCAAATTTGTGAATTCCTCAATTTGGGTTATCCCAAACCACCACATGGCAAATTTTTAAGCCTTACAAGGTTCAACTGGTGCAGGAGTTGAAGCCGTAGATTCGCTTAATTCATTCAATAACAACCGGCTGTTTTTTCTGAAAAAGGCGGAACCCATTTTCACTTGTAAGGTTATGTCAACAAGCAAAATTGCTGCGATTGGGCTGGTGAAATTCCTAGAGCGATTATTGAGAAGTCTTTGCATGCTCAACGTCTCACTGTATGGTGCGCTTTGTAGTCTGAAGGCGTCATTTTGCCAAGATGGAGCTGGAAATGTGGTAACGGTCAATGTATCACGCTATGGCGAACTCCTAACAACTCAATGACAATGTGGATGTCATAGAGCCAATGAAACGATCAATTTATTTCAAATCATATTTCCCGATCGCATAATTTCACGACAATCGGCACTTAAGTTAATTTTTTGTGGGGTTATGTTAAGGATAGAGTTTATACGGTGCCAATCGAATCAATTTCAGCCTAAAAACTTAAAATCCGTGATGTGATTAACGAAATAAAGCCGCCAATCTGCCAAAAAGTGATTAAAAACTTTGATGAAGGAATCGAAATCTGTCAGCGTGGTAGTGTTGGATATTTGCCAGATATCATTTTTTATTCATAATTGCCGTGAGGAGCTTTTCTCTTCGTAATGCAGAGTGTGATTTGTTTTACATCCGCGCCTGGCTATGTAGCCTTAATCAGATAGTGGACAAACCACTATATATAATTTGGAACGTCAAGCTCGTCCTAGATAGCCGAAGACATAATTCTAAGCAACAGAACCACCTAGTTGCAATTTGAATGATTCCAGGACAGGTCTGCAAACCATCACACCTTGCTAAAGAGTTGGAGACTTTCTAACTCCTGTCCAGAACACATGTCAAGCATGCTCACTGGACTGGATCATTCACTTTGCGTGTCATTATCAGTGAGATGATCCTGGCCACCATAATAACCATTATACTGCTATGGGGCCGCAAAACCACAACCACCACGATACCCCCATATGGGGCCAACCTCAATGATAAGCCAGAGAACTATTAAATGTCTAAAGAGACAAATAATGAACTCCTCGGGCCACTGATCCCCGTGGAAATAAAGTGGAGCTTCCAGTTGTCTCCCTGTCTGACTTCAGAGGGCTGGGCTTCCTTTTTCCCCCAGTTGCACAGATCTAGATAGCTGTTACGTACTATAAAGACCATAAATGTGCCCCCGGGGGTTCTCTTCGTAATACAATAAAAATTTGAAATATCTTAATCTAAATTTTTTGCTTAATTTTGTTTTAGAAAAAAAATTTCTTATTGAAAATCTATTGCTCAAGCTGAGTTAGTGAAACTGCATTTTTTAACTCATACTTGATCCAGACAAATCTATTTTACAAATAACCGTACTACACATATATAAAATCCTATAATTAGTCCTTACCATTCAGAAGCTAAAATGTGTAAACTATCAGAAGTTCCTCGTACTGGGTTACGGTAATGAGCTGAGATGTAGATCTCTTCTCTACTGGGATATTTAAGCCTCAGAAACCTAATTGTCAAAAGAGTCCAAAATTCACAAGGCAAGGATTGAAAAAGCAGCCGAAAATATTATTGGTCTTCTCTAGAGTAGCCTTTTCCCCTCTCTTTCATTTTACGTATATAACAATCTTAACACTCAGCGAGGGCGAATATTGTTCTCTATATGCGACTGCCAACGTTGCAACAAAACTTGTGCTATGACTTGAAGTTTACTAAAGTGCCAAAGCTAAAATTTATACATTTAACACAGTGGATTATTTATAATAATCAGTAAGTTATAAAATTTTTATAACTTTTATCCATGTCGTAGCTCAATAAATAGCGAAAAGTTTCTTAGTTATTTACACAATTGTATATGATAAAGATTGTTATCTGTGAAATATTTAAAATTTTTCTTTATACTAATTTTATGTGTAATGTCATGAAGGCTTTGACTGAACGCAAACTCGTTAACTTTAATCACTTTAAATGATCCTTAATATCTCATATGAAGTTTAAGTTATATTAAAAAGGATTGTGTTCACTTGGAGATTAGCTAAACTTATGATACTTACATGCGATCTGGCATCCATCAATTGACTAACAGATTTCCTTTATAAAGCCAAAGACATTAGATTACAGAAGCGATGTTGATTAAGAGGGCTACTATTTATATTTCTGACCTGGTAACACTGACTGTTGCTAGGCACCAGCTGATGTTTCCAGTGCTACCTTCACATTGTTAAACATAACCTCAACCAAAACATTTTGTCATTTTATTGTTGTTAGTGTTAGTGATAGCAGGTTGAAAAAGTGATCTCAGGAGAAAATGGAATTAACTAGTGAACAAATTGGAGCAATAATTTTTCATAACTTTCGACGTGGCCTGACACGACAACAGTGCAAAGCTGAACTTAATTCCTTATATGGTAATGAAGCACCTTCTTACAGCACCATTAAAAACTGGTATAACGAATTCAATCGTGGAGGACCTTCACGTAATTCGTCCTGGAGTGATTGTCGGCCACGGTTGTTGTGTCAGAAAACATCGCAGCTGTGCATGAGCTGATAAAGCATGATCGTCATGTAACATATCGCGAGATTGAGACGTCTGTAGGGATTAGTATGGCAAGCATCAATAAGATCTTGCATGAACATTTGCATATGAAAAAGGTTTGTTAACGTTAGATACCGCATAACCTGACAAATGCACAAAAGGATGCTCGTGTTGATTGGTGCAAGAAAATGTTGTAGAAATTCGCTCAAGGTGCATCAAAAGCAGTTTATAATATCTGCACAGGTGACGAATCATGGATATACTCATATGATCCTGAAACAAAGCAGCAATCCACCGTATGGGTCTTTCAAGATGAGCGAAATTCCACCAAAGTTGTTCGTGAAAGAAGCACATCAAAGCAAATGGTTGCCTGTTTCTTCGGCATTACCGGTCATGTGGCGACTGTGCCATTAGAGCAACGTAAGACGGTTAAATCGGCATGGTACTCCACTATTTGTTTGTCAGAAGTCTTTGAGAAACTTCGGGAAAAGTCAAAAAAAAGACGCATCATTCTGCATCACGACAATGCGAGCTGTCACCGATCGGCTGAAACAATAGAGTTTTTGACAGGGCAAAACATTGAATTGATGGGTCATCCGCCGTACAGCCCTGACTTGGCACTGAATATAAAGAAAAAACTACGTGGACAACGGTTTCCTACACCTGAAGAAGCAGTTTCTGCATTCAAAACCCATGTTTTAGAAGTACCTAAATTGGAGTGGAAAAAGTGCTTTGAAAGTTGGCTCCAACGCATGCAAAACTGTATAAATCTTCATGGAGAATATTTTGAAAAACAATAAAATAGATTTTGTCTTTAAATGCCTGTGTTTTCATCTTTAGGCCACAAATATAAAAAGCAGCCCTCGTAAAATATTATAAAATCTATTTCTTAGCCATTAAAGCTTTTAAATTTGCTTAGCCGGTTAGATACACATAATGTAATTAAATGTTCCTAAGTCACCTTCATCCTCAAACTACCTACAAAAATCCAATATACAGCTGATTTGTCTACTTATTTTTGTCCTAATGCCGCAATTGGTAGCGATTACACCAATAATGACCCTCAGAATTTTTCCGCCCAATCCTGAAGCAGTAGAGCCTCTGTCTTGTTACGACAAGCCCATAAGGCTCTTTATAACCATAACCATTTAAATAGAAGTCTAAGTAGTGACTACTCGTTGGTATTAAGGTACTCAGTACAGTATAGTATAGAACACTGCTTGAGAATGATGTCATCACATCGAAAGCACTCGCTGTTCATGCCGAACAAACAGACAGCAAAGACGGAAAAGAATGATAACAGTATTTTATTTATTGGCGAAACAAATCCAAATAACTTAATACGAACGATTAGTCACTATTTTAGAACTCGACTTGAGAATGATGTACTATATTGAGTACAGTATAAAACACTTCTTCAGAATGATGTCATCAAATCGAAAGCGTTTGCGTTCATACTGAAGAAACAGCCAGCAAAGACGGAAAGGAATGAGAACACTGGTTGGTTTTAATGATTCTTATCGCTATTTCTCTCTCTCTCTCTCTCGCTCCCTCAATCCTTTTCGCGGCCTGTTCGTCGGAAATTTCATTGTTCTAATCTTGAAAGTAGCAAAATCTCACAATTTAATTAGTCATTAGCACACCGAGAAATTTTTCCACGTTTTTACCAAACTCAATTAATATAACACGACCTAACCCACCGTGATTTAAAAAATTTTAAAACATAAAGCTGCCATTCCGCATACAAAGGTCTCAATTGAAAGTAAGTGCAAAATGATTTTCAAACCTGTGCATTTTTCCTTACATCTGTGATAGCATCTTTGGTCCTGGATAGAGTTTTAATATGACTCTTTTCTAACATAACATTAAAACTAATGATTGATTTGTAAGATATTCATTTTATTTTTGATCACCCTTAATATAACAAGCTTTTTAATACACAAGTATAGGAAATTTAGTATCAAATGCGTAGAATATAATTTGATTCAATATTTTTGATAACGAAAAAATATTGAAGTCTAACAAATCACTCCAACCTGATTTCAGTTTTTTATCGCATAAAATTCTAAAAAATCTGTTTAAAAAATGAAATTAAAAAATGAAATTAAAAAATAAAACTACAACAAAAAATAAAAAACACATTTTCATAAAATTGATTGAGAGCAATTCAGAATTAATCTCTACAATATAAAGGAACCATCCGCAAATTTCTTACTTTAAATTGTATTCTCATCATTTATTCGTATTGAAGAGAAATTCACACGCTTATATTATTATTCATATCCAGGCAATTAAAGAGATCCTTATAAATCCTTTAATATACATATTTTAATTAACTATTGCCTTTTGCTAATTGTTTGCATCCTTGTGTTTTTATAATTTAAATATTTTATTGCCTGCAATCAAAAAATAATGAGAAACACCAGAGTAAAAAAATAATTATAAATTAAAAAAAACAATAAAAATATAAATAGAAATATTTTTGAAAGTCAGCAAAAATATTAAAAATTATCTCATAGGTAACAAAGTCATATGAATATGTAATGAGTGCTACGATACCCTACAGTTCGGATGACATTACATAATGAGTTTTTCGGCAAGAAGTGGATTTTTCAATTGTGGCAACACCAAACACATGATACTTTTGACATTTAGTTGCAGTGAATTCAATTTCGCACGAAAATCGCACTGAAAAACCTAAAATGCAGTGATTAAAAACTTTGATGAAAGAATCCACATCTGTCAGTGTGGTCGTGGTGGACCACGTGTTCCCTACAGATAATATTTGAGAAGTATCTTGCGGTCGTCACATGCGACGTAAATACATTCAATTGAATTATATCTGATCTGGATCAACGTGGTCCATATTCTTAAACAAAATGCAATGCGATCTTAGGTTTAAGTTTGTTGCTGCCACCGGCGATTAAACCATATCAATGTACCATACATTTGTGTGGATGTAATGGACACTTAAGTGCCTGATATAGATTATTTCAATTATATGCACACAGTTCATTTTGGAAATGCTTTTCCAGTAATGCTAACCAGTAACTTAACAACTACGCAGCAGAATTTATACAATTTCTCTTTATTAATAGCGATTAAAATTGTATTGTTGCGTTGATTCCTTTTAAGGTTTTGTTATTTTGAATTCTTTTATTACAAAATAATAACACGTTAGTTAAGAGTTTTCAATAAAGTTAAACGATTTATTTACCTTCAATACACACAAAATAAACACGATGGTAAGTTTGTTGGCTAAACTCGCTTACTGATGACTTAACTTAAATTAATTTATTTGATTAGCAAATGACGCTTATATAGCTATTTCAAGCGGTTCTCGCATATAGAAGAACATTCTATTCTATTTAACATATCACCTCATATTTTTGTTTTTATTATCATTTAGTGTAGGCGCCTGCTTGGCTGTATATTTTGTTCTTATTCTACGTCAGTTGTTTTTGTCTTCTTATGTTTAATTTTGTAGTGTATTGTCATTGGCTTGCTTGTATAAGATTTCTTGGAAAACTACGCAATTTGTAAAATGCACGATGGGTCGTTACGTTTATTTTCTTACTGGTAATTATTTTCATCATCTTTGCTACACTGCTCATGATTTTTATCCTATTGCTTTCTATTTGTTTTATCTTTCATGTTATATTCGTATTTTGAAATTAATTAATAATAACGAATTAGTTATTTAACCCTTTCAATATTTTATAAAAATTTTTCTATTAAAGCACCAGGACTTTTTATAAAAATTAAGTTAATTTTTATTTTTAATATGTTGCCACAGCATTGTGTGGCATGTTCAAGAAAAGAAAAGTGTATAAAAAATTTAATAAATCAATTAAAAATTGTTCATTAATTGATTGACTTGTTAAAGTGTTTATATACTTTTCTTTGTCTGAATAAACGCCACACAATGTTGTGGCGTAATATTGAAAACAAAAATAAGAATTAATTCATAAATTTGTATTTAATTATTTAGAACATATTTTTAAATAAATATATTAAATTAGCTTAAATTTGTTTTTATTTTGGCTAACTATTTTATACATAAACAGAGTCCGGTATAATAAATATAAGACCGAGTGTTATTATGTATAGAAAAAAAATTTAAAAAAAATCACAAGCCGTATTCAGTAAAATGAGCCACAGTGCAACTGATTAATAGTTTATATGGAAAATAAAGTTCAAGCGTTTATCTATTCACGATGATTTATCAAATCATAAATGCCAAAATGATAGCACTGTGTGACAGTTTGCTTGACGGTTAACCCCTTTTGTAAGTGCTACTGGCCTTTAAAAATCTCCTTTACTAATAATTCATGTGAAGTTGGAAAACATAATGTTTAACATGAATATCAAAAGGGCATTTAGGCTACTACATTTATTTCCTTTATTATTATGTATAACTGCAGGACATTTTTGTGGGATAAATGAGACTGTTGATGATAAAAGTGTCGAAGTAAAAAAAGTAATTATTTTTAAATGTTAAATAAACATAATTTTCATTCTGTTTGCATTTAATACCATATCAGTGTTTGCAGATGGAAGTGCTTAAGTAAATTATTGTGATGAGTACCACAATATGAAATTTTTTTAAAAAAATATTTTAACAGAACCGATTAAATCTGTTTTTTTTATTATTGTTGTCACATATAGTGAAGAAAATTGTATGAATAAGAAAACATGCAATTTTCATTCACTTATTATTTTCTTTATTCACTTTACATAAGTGTATGGAAATATGAATTTTAAAATGTAGTTAAATTATTTAAAGAGAGATTTCGATTAACTTTCAATATTTTATTTAACAAAATAAAACTTTACAATAAATTATATCTAAAAAGGCTGACGCATAAAAAAATAATAGACAGTAATGTGACTTATAACAAGTCGAATAACCTTTAAGGGCTTCATGATACATGTGATTAATTTTAAATTATGATCAGAAAAGCAGTTGAGATCACAGTAAACTGTTTAAAACTATTAAACTTTTCATTAGAAAAGGTGGGAAAATTTGAGGTTAGGAAGTAAATTAACTCAAAACACACATGTTTTCGGCAAATTGTATTTTAATGATGTCCATGTAAAGTAGAGACATTATAATTAAGAATCGAATATAACGTCGATCAAATGTTCTCAACGTCTACTCTTTTCACAAAATTTTGAAGCACATTTTACAATAAAGCTTCGCTTATCTCATTTTTCAAAACGTCAGTTGTTTATATGTTGCTCACGTCCCCCTCGGGAGAATCTCATATTATGTCTCATTTTGGGCGTAAAAGGAGTCCAGTTCCAGTAAAGGCTAGCAGGAACCAACTGGGTAACTTCCCCTCTATTCCCACGGGAATCAGAAAGTCCCAGAGTTCAACATTTGCTGTTCTCTGACTGACTGTTGAGGTTGGCCCTTCGGGGAGTATCGTGGTGGTTTGAGCTTCGCAGGCCCTCATGAAATGATTAACGGGCCAGAATCATCTCACATAACACAAGGTGAATTATACGGATCAAGTGAGCATGTTATGTCATGTGTTTTGAACTAGAAGTTGGAAGTTTCCAAGTCTTCAACAAGGAGAGGGGGTGGCAGGCCTGCCTCGTGCTCCTGAACTTACCACTAGGAATTTTCTGTTGAATAGAATTATGCTTCGGCTTCCTAGGGCGTGGTGCACGCTACATATCACCCAAAGTGGTTCGGTCAACCATTAGATATGACCTCGCGATCGATGTTGATGTCAACCTTATCGCGAAATATATTGCTCCCGTAAATCTAGTCTTTGAAACGGCTCCAGCGAAAATATTTCAGCGGCAGTAAATCACAAGAACGAAACGGTCAATTGTTATCACCATAACGAGAAATTAAGCTACCGGGAAATTTCCCATACAATAACTAAATGGTATAGATCGCTATGTTGCTTGTGCTGCCGTCAGGCTGAAACCAAATGTCACTGATGTAAACGTTAGCCAATTGAGGCCACAAAAAATTAGTTATCATAGTTTAATAGCTTAGAGAATTCACGTTGTCCTTGCTCATTTTCAAAACAAAAAAAAAAAATGGCGGCCGATGCTGCCGACTGACCACAAACCGCACCATACGATAACTTTCTTTGGATGTAATGGTTTTTTGTGATTTTTTATGGGCCCCTTATGAGAAAATTTTGTTTGCCTAATTAAAAATGTGCCTAATCACTAAATAAAATTTTGTTGAAAAATTAATTTTTGTTTGTTCAGGTCTTTAAACAGCCAATTCATAAACGCTCAAAGCAAACAATGCTCCGTCGGCTTTAATTCTTGTACAAGTTGAACTTAATAAGCTTTGCTCAAACTGTCTCTGATAATCACTTGTTACTGTGAATGTGCAGCAGTTCATGTTTCAGACTCATTCACAACCATTTGCTGTATAAACGCTATGTTTATATTCCCACGGCCTATTATCAGCAACAATACCGTGATTAAATTACCGCTATTAAGAATTTGGTCGTTAAATTTGAGTTGATATGCTCGATACAAAAGATGCGAACACTTGCGCGTGTTCGACCGGATCGTTCAACTGAAAATCAACCGGAAACAGCGCAGACGTAAGCAAATCCAAATTTGTCATTTTCTCGACGGTCTCAACAATTGTGGTTACACAAACCACCACATGGCGAATTTTGGGTAAGGATTTGATTTTGAAGCTTTACAAGGTTTAGGAATTGAAGCCTATCGATCATTATTGTCGCCGTAGATTCGCTGAATTGATTCAGAAACAATCGATTGAAAATACTAGAGCGATTATTGGGAAGCCTTTGCATGCTCACGTGCGACTGTATGGTTCGCTATATGGTCTGGAGGCGTGATGGGATCTTTTTTTTTCGAAGATGAGGCTGGAAATGCGGTAACGGAGATGTTAAAAATTAAATTTTGGCATATTATTAACGACGTGGAAATCACTGCCATGTGGTTTCAACAGGACGGTGCCACATGTCACACAGCCAATGAAACGATCAATTTATTGCAAACCAAATTTCGCAATCGCATAATTTCACGAAATCAACAGTTAAGTGGCCAACCAGATTGTGTGATTTAACACCACTGGGTTATTCTATTGTGCAGCTATGTTAAGGACAGCGTCTATACGGAGGTAATCGAACCGATTTTAGCCTTATAATTCAAAATACGTGATGTGATCAACGAAATAGGAATGCCATTTTGCCAAAAACTGATTAGAGACTTTGATGAATGATTAAACATCTGTCAGTTTGATTATAGTGGACAATTGCCAGATATCATTTTTCATTCATAATTGCCGAACCTTTGTCTTAGTAGTACAATAAATATTTGAACTATCTTTAACAAAATTTTTCGTTTTATTTGTTGTAGAAAACAAACTTCTTGTTGAAAACCCCGAGAGAAAATACTATCAACCGGTTAATAGAAATCATTTAGAAAATATACTTTTTAAAACTTAAAAATAAAAGATAATTAAAAACGATTAAATTTCAATTTGGTGGACAACCCGGGCTGTACTATTGGCACTAGTTCTTTAAAAGAATATTTAAAAGCACAAACAACAAACATGTTACAACTTTCGGTTCAATTAAATTTTGAGCATAAATTGTAAACGAGCTGTAATGCCATAATTTACCCACGGCTTCAATTGTGCCGATTGTAGAACATATTTGTTTCTCCTGAGATATTGTTGTATACTTTAACAAATGCTTATATGTGTATTTTTTAAATAGCACAGCTCCTGTGTTTTCTCTGTCATAGTAATTTTTCATGTTATTTTAATTTAATATTCACATGCACGAGCACATACATACAACATTCATAATTTTATATGTGTAGGTGTGTATGTCTGTTTAAATAATTTTATAATTTTTCATGAGTATTGTTTGTATAAGTGTGGTGGCATCAGGATATGCCACAGTTGCCACTTAATTTGTGTGTGTGTGTTTGTTTGTTTGTTGATTCTGCAAAAAGTTTATTAAAGCGAACATTAATTATATTTGACCAAACGGTGACCACATTACTCATGACATGACATAAAGTTCACAAACAAAATAAAAAAAAAAACAAAAAATTCATAAATTTACACGAACATACGTTTATAGGAAGGAGTTCATTAAATATTCATATGAAATTAAAAAAACAAAAACAAAAAATAGACAATATTGTTTTAAATGTTAATATAAAAGTACTTTGCTACCCTTTGCACTTGTATTTAGTGGTTTATTGTTTATAATACTTCATAATAACGCAGCTATGGCAAACTTTGTGAAATATATTATGCGCAAAACATAAAGGGTTTTCCATTACAAGCCGTTACATGTTAATAGATTTTATAAACCATTCAATTAATAAGGACATTATGTATGAAACATATTATTTAGCAAATTTTGCAATGACAGAGAACTATTTACTTTTAGGGACATTTACAATTTATAAACGTAGTCCTTGTTGTATTGGGTGGGCAAATTTGAGATCAGGAACAAAATTATCTGCCAATGATTAGATATTAAGAACTGAGCTGCCACTCTTTGATATTTTTTTTTTTTTTTGTAAAAAGCTGGGAAGTTTTCAGCATGGAACGATACGCTCTTGAGCATGGAATATTAGACGTAAAAATGTTCAACCAGTTTGGTAAAAATTGCAAATTACTGTGATAAAATTCGCAACAGCAGCAGTTTCTCCTGCTAAGCAGGCTCCGTCTGAGACGGCTCACAGTTGTTTGAAAACTTTTTTTTGCGAAAAAATTCGGCAGCTCATGAACCACATAAGCTGTCTTAACAAAATTTTACAGAGGCCATGCAGAGGAATATCTGATTCAACTTACAGACGATAGGCCCTGTAGGCTAAAAGGGGTATGCCCCAAAGTTGAGTATCACGAGCATATAATTTTTTGGAAATGGCATATAAAGTTTATTTATTACTCATATGTTACGAGCTTCTGAACTTAAGTAGACGTTTAAAATATCGACACGTACACGTACACGTCTAGGTTACCTCTTTGGGCTAGAAAAATAATTTATTAATTTTTGGCCGACCGGAATATTATTTAAAATATTAGCTGCATTCTTGATAAAGCTTCTAATAAAATAGTAGCAAGTTTTGTTTTGATAGCAGGGTTCGTCAAAAAGTTACAACGCTCTGAATTGGGAAAATGTAAAGACAGCCGTTTTTTATGATTTTCCCCAAAAAGGAGGTATGCTTTTTTTTGCTTATATATGTAATTGAAGCTTACTCTGGAACTAGAAAATTTTTTCAGACTATTTTGAAGATTACTTACAGCAAATGTGAATAAAAGAAAAATTGCGTCAAAATTTATAATGATTCTCACTTCAGCCTTATTCAAATATGTCCAATTTTGATACAAAATTTATAAATTACCCCAAAATTCCTCGGTGTGCAAAGTACCGATTGAAAAATTATAAACAGATTATTAAAGCTCTATCTGTTGGCTGTACACTCCATAAAGGATTCGATAGCCACGCAGTTAAATACACGTTCAGGGTAACCAGTTTTATAAAATAAAACATTTTTTGGAATATTTGTCCCCGTTTAAGGAATTCATTAAGATAGCTTATGTGGGCTATTTATTCGCCGTAATTTAGCAATTTTTTCGAAGTGAATAAAATCAAAAAATTATTAAAAATTAATTGAATATTTGTGTAATGTCTTTCCTTTGAATTAGAGGCGCAGAAACTCGCGCAGATTAAAGTTAGTGTGCAATCAAAATGTTTATGTCTTCCTGCAGTTCATATAATTTTCAAAATTGTCTAAAAGCTCTATTAGATTGCGGATTTATACCCAAAATGGGTTTTTTCTTAAACAAATGGAAACAACAACAGTGTAGAGATTGGAGATTTATTTTTGGGCTATTTTAAAACATTTTAGGAAGTTTTTAAGATTTGTGTTTTACAGATCATAATTTTATTCACTTATAACAGGTGGACAAAGTTGAGGTTAGGAAGTAAATTCCCTGTCAAATGATTAAATGTCAAGAGGTAAGCTGTCGTCCTTTGACATTTATGTAGTAAAAAGTTAGGAATGGTACTCTGTTGAACATAAAATTTTAGTTTTGAATATTTACAACCAAAATGGTAAAAATTGCACTGTATCGCTTAGTAAAATTCGAGCAGCTTTTCCTCATAATCAGCCTTTTTCTGACACCGCTGTGCATAATTTAATGACTAAATTCAATGTACACGGTATTGTTGCTGATAATAAACTAAAATATTATGCTTATAGTGGCCGCAGTGCTGGAAAAATAGCTGCTGTACTATAAAGAGTTGAGAATGAATGAAATGAAATCATTGGTGTTCGCAGCAAATGGACATCAGGAAAGGCACTTTGCGCAGCATTTTGCATAACGATCTTCTACTTCACGCTTATAAAGTTAAACTCGTTCATGAATGTAAGCCGACCGTTTAACGTTTATGAATTGGCTGTTTGAAACACAATGAAAGCAAAGTAATTTTCAACAAAATCATCACATATGAAGTTCACAAAATCCATAAAAAATCCTCATTCAAAAAAATTGACCATATGATGCAGTTTATGGTTAGCCGACATCTTCGGGCCATATTTTTTCGACAACGAGCAAGGAAATGCCGTCACCGTGAATTCTCCACATTACCAAACCATGACAATAAATTTTTTAAGACCACAATTGGCTACTGCTGCCAACTGTGACGTTTGGTTTAAGGAAGACGGCGTCACAAGCTACACATCCCTCTAATAATTAAGTTATGGCGTGAGAAATTTCCCGCATGCATAACATCTCGATTAGGCGATGTCAATACCATCTTAAACCACAAATCACTGACGTCCTCAAATATGACATTCGGCAATGCATTGATGAGAAAAGCGGATTTATATCACAGAATGTGTTTCAAAATCGTGTAAAAAAAGCGCATATCTACCGACGTGCTACAGGTGGACATTTGCTCGACATCATATTCCATTATTAATTATCATATTTCCACTTTATATTGGTATTCAAAAAAGTGTGTGCTTTAAGCCAATTTACTTATTACCTCAAACTTGCCCACCCATAAACCAACATTGGATTTTAAAAAGAAATATTTGCAGAATGTACAATTAAAAAGTTCAACGTTTAAAGTTGACTGGTATGAAATACGCAAGTTGTTGTTGGATTTCATATTATAATTAAATATTTTAATATTAATTTTATCATTATAACGATAGTTTATTGGCTTCTTTTATATATATATATATATATATATATATATATATATATATATATATATATATATATATATATATATATAAAGGATTTTTCCACAAGAAGTGGAGTGTTTTCTAAAATAATATAAAACAAAAAATCTAGATAAGAATGATTCAATATTTTATTGTATAACAAAGAGAAAAGTTCGGCAATTATAAATGAAAAATTATATCTGGCAAATGTCCACCATGACCACGCCGACAGATGTTGATTCTTTAATAAAAGTTTTTAATCACTTTTTGGCAAAATGGCGGTCCTATTACGTTTACCATTTCATAGATTTTGCTTTCTAAGGCTGTAATTGATTCGATTGGCTCTATATAGACTTCGTCTTTAACATAGCCCCACAAAAAATAATCCAATGGTGTTAAATTACACGATTTGGCGAACCAGTTAACTGCTGATTCTCGTGAAATTATGTTATCCGCAAATTTGGTTGGGAATAAATTGATCGTCTCATTAGCTGTGTGATATGTGGCACTGTCTTGTTGAATCCATGTCATGATATCCATGTCGTTAATAATAGACCAAAATTAAGTTGTAAGCATCTGCAATAGCATGATTTATTGACCGTTACTGCATTTCCAGCCTCACCTATCTTCAAGAAAAAAATGACCCAATCACTCCTCCAGATTACATAGCGCACCATACAGTAACAATTTTGCAATTTTGCTTGTTGACATACACTGACAATTGAAAATGGTCTTCGTCTGAAAAGATAATTTTTTCAGAGCGAATCTATGCCAATTTTATTGGTCGGTCGGCTTCAATTTCTGCACCAGTTGAACCTTGTAAGGCTTAAAAGTCATATGTCTACGCAAAACTCGCCATGTGGTGGTTTTAGATAATCCCATTTGTTTAGAACGTCAAGGAATTGACAAATTTGAATTTGCTTCAACACTGTGGTTCACGGCTGCGATTTTTTCAGTTAAACGACCTCGTCGAAGACTAGTTTGTGTTCACATGTTTTGTATCGAGCTTGACGACAATTGTGAGTGCATGTACTACAAATGCGTCGAAAAGCTAAAAGTCAAAACTATTATGTGGTTAAAAAACAAGCATCTTCTTGAAAAACCCGATACATTACAAATTAATTACTTAGTTCCCAACTTCTATTAAAAAAAATAAATATTGTTTTTGTATTATTTCATACAGCTGTCTGCTGCAACCAGAACTTGCCATAAAATTTTAACGTACTCCAATAATTAGTAAGGATTGATGCTTTTATTTTAATATCTAAAAACATTATTTAAGCGAAATTGCAGAAGAATCCGTAAATAAACGTCTTCTCTTTTGGGTATTCAGGCGCACTGTTATTATTTTTAGTTGTATGTGGCAATCAATAAGTTCGCGTTGTTTGATTTTATAGATGTTCTTAACGTTGGTGTCTTCAGCCTATCAGTCAGCTGCCCTTGGATTAGAGAAAAATGTTACTGTTTATGAATTCGTGATGACTTAGAGGCTTTTTCTTTAGATTAAACATGTTGTGAAAGCCTTGTTCAATATTTCCTAAAATTGGCACATTGGCTATCGATTGGTTTTTCTGAAGCTCCTCATCATTCTCTACATTTTTTTTTCTAAAGAGAAGTAGCACTTCAGGCAACAATGCCTATTTAGTCAAGCACCGTGCTACATTCTTTAGGAAAGAGATAGAGAAGAGATGAAACAGGTGGTGAAAGTAGAAGGATAGTTGGAAATTAATTGCCGTATAAATACAGCACAGCGACCAGCCCCACCGACAGTCAATTTTTATTTTTGTAGTGAAAAAAACCAAGGTCCTCGTTGAGAATCGAAGCCACAACCCTCATACTGACAAGCTGGTACACTACCTATTACCCTACAGGGGTACATTTGGCCAAATGTGTTCATATCGCCTTTCGTTTTATTATAAAATTTTAACACATATGTCTTTTTTGAAAACTCTGTACTGCGAACTCTTCATCACATGATGATAACAAATAAAACATTTTATTTTCGATTTAGGCTTGTAAGGGAGAAGCGTTCATTTTTTGCCATAACAAAGCATAGAGGTTCCGCATTGCCGATTGTTACAATTTTCTAACGCCGGAAAAGTTTCTTTTTTATTTGAACGCGGAGTTCCCACCAATGTGAGGTTGCGTAGTAACCATTCGGCTAGTGGTACTGATATGAACCAATTATCTACTATAATGTTTCTGTTAGATCCATAAACCGTTTAAGCTTTTCATATATCAACTGCACGCCATAGTAGTTCTATGAAGTTGAATTTTATTTACAACTTTCTAAACATATTTTTACATTTTAATTTTAATTTTTTGATTGTTGTAATTAAACGTTTTTAAAAGAACAAAAGCTTGCTCACAACGACTTGCTCATGTAAGTCATTTTATCATATCAATAGCTGTTTTACATACTATTTCACATTTCATCATATTTTCTCCCGTATTTATAGTTTAAATCTATACACGCAATACACCAGTTAACGCCGCAGCATAAAACAAAATTATTTTTTTGCTCCACAAAATAATTAATTTTAAAAGGGACGAAATACAATGTGGCTTATAAACTTATTATCATTATTGCGATAACGTTATCGTTATATATCGTCGCTGGTTAGTGCAAGTACAAATTGTTTTATTAAACAATTTAAATTTTTTTTGCTTTTATTTTTGGGTTTTATAGCCCGGCCAGCAGGTTGATTAAAATGTGGCCGTATAAGCGTAAACCTTTAATTAAGAGTGGCAAACATTATTAAAAATGCCAATCAGTTATAACCACAGGTTCTGCATTAAACTCTACTTTATAATATGAACACAAACAAACAACCAAATACACAATAAATATTAATACACCCAATGGGTTAAAATGCTTGTAGTCAAAGGGTTTTTAGTTGCAGTTATAAAAAAAATTCAGGATTAACAATAGGGATGGAGTTGTGTTTAAACAGAAGATGTCTTTACAAAATTTAATTAATTATTAACGCATTTATACAGAACCTTTAAGTCTTTAGTCATTATTGATAATGTTATTGTTATAATAATCCTTCGCTAATTATTATACACATAAATATTTTTATTACAACATGTCTCTTTTATAAATAATTTCTAAATATTTTGCAAATATTTTTTATAGAAACACAAACAAATATTATTGTTTAACGCTATAAAATATTAAATACTTTTGTTTTAATATTTTCAGTTTGCATGTAAAATACGTGATTAAATTTTTATAATAAAAATTAATAACTTATTAAGTTTATTGAATAATAAAGATTTATAAAATGCAATAAATAAATTTAGATATCCGTGTCGTTATAGTTTTGCAATATTTAATCAACAGTATTTTGTGGCGGTTGTGTATACGCTATAAATATTTCAACAGTAGTTAATTATACGCCGCTACGTGCAGTTGAGAAGTTTAAAACATTAAATAGTTCACTGTGTGTGCGTGAGCAAGAACAAGATCAAAAGTTAAGTTTTTATTAATATTGTTTATATTTTATAAACAATTTTCTAAGCACCGTTTCAGCTGCATTAAGATTATTTTATTTTCTAGCGCATAGAAGTCTAAGGGTAATATTTCTTTAATGTCAGTAATTAACAGGATTTTCAAAAAGATGTTTATTTTCTAAAACAAAATAAAACAAAAAATTAAGATTAAGTTCAGCAATTTCTACTGAAAAATTATATCTGGCAAACGTCCACCACAGCCACGCTGACAGATGTCGATTCTGTCATCAAAGTTTTTAATCACTTTTTGGAAAAATGGCGGTCCCATTTTATTAATCACTTTTTTTGAATTTTAATCGATTGGCTCCGTATAGACGCTGTCCTTAGCATAGCTGCACAAAAAATAATCCAGTGGTGTTAACATAGACGATCTGGCTGGGCACTCAACTGCTGACTATCGTGAAATTATGCGATCGGGAAATTTGGTTTGCAATAAATTGATCGTTTCATTTGTTGTTTGATATGTGGCACCATCCTTTTGAAACCAAATGTCAGTGATATCCACGTTGTCAATAATAGGCCGAAATTGCATTGTTAGCGTCTCGTTATAGCGTGATCCATTGACCGCTGCCGCATTTCCAGCATCTTCGAAAAACAAACTGGTGCAATCACGTCTCCAAACCATATAGGGCAGGGCGTCCAGATAATCGATCTAGGATTTTCAAAAGGCAGTTTTGCTTGCTGACATACCATGACAAGTGAAAATGGGCGTCGTCTGAAAGAGTGGTTTTCTCAGAGTAACCAGCCGGTTGTTCCTGAATGAATTAAGCGAATTTACGGCGGTTAAATGGTCGGTTAGCTGCATTTCGTGCACCAGTTCAACCTTGTAAGGCTTTAAAGTCAAATCCTTACGCGAAATTCGGCATATGATGATTTCAAATAACCTCTATTGTTGAGAACGTCGAGGAATTGACAAATCGTGAACTGCTTTAATACTGTAAACACACGCGTTGGTGTTCATACATTTTTCGTCGAGCTTGTCGACTCAAACTTAACGACCAAATTTTTAGTAGCAATCTTAGAAGGACGATTTTATTGTCCAAAAATATCACGAATTTTACGAAATGTAACTTTAACAGAACAGAACTACCATTTTCATAGGGGATTTTAATTATGTTCATGCGACTTTTGTGCGAAAATGAATTTATTGTTAATACATCATCTACCATGAATACGTCAAGAAACTAAATGTCAAAACTATCATGTTGTTGGTGTTGCCAGAATTTAAAAACAAAGCTTCTGGTTAAAAATCGCGATATTTAAAAAAATATTAATATTTTATATCAACAATTTTCTGAGAACAGTTTCAGCTGCATTAAGTCAGTCACTATTGCTGAGGAAATTCGAAAATTTATTAATATTTTAGTTTTATTTTCGAGGGCATGAAGGTCTAACATAAATACTTCTTTAATACCAGTAATTACTGGAGCTATTCCTTTCTGTTTTTGTTGGCTGCTTGTTGTACATATAAACGGCGAGCGCTTTGGATGTGATGACATCATGGTCAAGGCGTGTTTAAAACTGTACTGGTGAGTTAATATTCGAGTTCTACTCATGTAGCTAGAATGCTTGCCAAACCAGCTGCTAAGGGTTTCGTCTCATAAAATTAAACAAATTAATTTTACAATTTGTATCCAATATATGGAAAATGCTAAGTGGCGTTTTACAGGTGGAGCAGATAGGTCGATGGGATGTGTCTAGTAATTATTTTCATGTTAATCTGCTGTGGCTAATTCTCAATCTTACCTTAAGGTTAAAATTTTCCGAGGACATGTTTTAGGGCAGTTTGGACGTTTTCCACTTGGACTAAAATTTGTGTAGGCATGCTGGTAGTTGAACCATTGCATGTTCTTCCGGCTTGTGTGAAAGCAATTAAATTAAAAATATAATGATATTCAAAAGTCTGGACACAGTGTAAAGGCGTACGTTTTGTTTGAGCAGCCGCGGCGCACTCTAGGGATTTTTGTATGGAGGTGAGGAAAAAAATATATTTGTCAAAAAATGTAGTGATTTCATCACAAATTTAGTTTTATTTATATAGAAATACACAAAAGTAATCAAAATAAAGAAAGTTAGAGAAATGTCGATCGCTACCTGCAACGTAAAAAGCCATAAATAACAAACAGATTTAAATGATTTTTTATTTAATTTTTAATTTATTATTCTAAAAGAGCCTTGACTTCATCGCTTATAACACTATGCTTTTCCTGGCTAAATGAAGGCGTCAAATGTGAAATCATGGGATCTGGTGTTACCATCATTCGGTGCATTATATCTTCGTTCGTTGCAATTCGACTGCATTTTCTGGAGTGTCTAAGGCGATATTATTTATAGTCTTTGTTACGACATTCCTGAGCCTCTTCGGATAGTAGGCCTACAGGAAAAATACACTTTTCAATTATATCCTTGCCATGAGTCAGAATTTTGTGAAGTGTAGGTGGGGGATATTGTACCACTCGTACAGTGCAACAAACTCTTTTGCCGTCTACAAACAAAAAAGAAAGAAGCTACATACAAAAGACTCCATCAGCATAATACGCGCATGAAGTGGTGACATACTAAATTGCAGTGCTTGTTCATTTAGGGGCATAGCTTGAACTTCTTCGATTTTACGCTGCTGGTGTTTCTGTTACTAATTGTGTTGTCTTGCCGTCAATCATTGTAAAATATAATTCATGTTTTACTCTAAAGTTGCGATTATTTACTGTTAACTCAAATTCTTTTAGTTGAGATATCTCATCGACTCTTCTCTTTTCTTCTCTTCTCGTATAACTTTAGTTGTCTCTTTAACGCATGAAGAAGGTTAATTGTTGTTCCATACTAATTTATATATGTCATCACTTAATGATAATTTAAGTGGTATAACTGATGTCGTATATAAACGAGAGTCAGAAATTTGTGCATATCTCGAGCAAATTTTTTAAATTCATACCTTTACTTAATTGTTCATAAAAGCGAAACGCGTTCATGGATTTCCATGAATTATGTCTCATTTTGTTCACAGGTTATACGACTTTACGTGAAAGTAATAGGACTTGACACTTTTTTTACCGTTTTGGATTTTTTATGAATTAAAAAAAATTAATTTTTTAGGCAACAAGTATTTTTTTTTCTTCATACACTTATTTACTTATAACTTCGAAAATGTTGCTTATGTAGCGAAACGTTATATAAACAGATGAAAGTACTTGTAATTCTTGGTTTTTCTAAATTTTTTTAAGTAAAAGCCGACTGGTGGTTTTTGAGTTATGTTAAACAAAAGGGCCTTATCAGAATTGAGTAGCGAATCAATCAGATGAAAAATGTTGTACTGTGTAATGCAGGAAATTAACGAGTGGCAGGGGTGGCAATTGAAATTGATTAAAAATGTAAAAACAGAGACAATGTATTAGTAATGATTTCCAACTGTGGGAAAGTATGGCTTAAATTGCAGGTCCAAATGTTTAGAGAAAAAAGAGATTTTTTTATATGTTCATAAAAATAAACAAACAAAAAAAAACTTAACTTTCTGCAGAGTTTATTTTTTCAATTTGAGTATACTGAAATATCCTACTTTAAATAAAAAAAAAGACAAACGTCACATAATAAAATAATATTCGTTTTGATATTCTTAGGTTTAAATTAATTTGATTGAGTAAAACATACAAGTACTGAGCTTGAGAGGGCTATAAAAAAAAACTAGCAGTCAGATCGGAGTTATTCTTTTTGATTTGATTGTACCATTTAGTCTTAAATTTCAAAATATCATTGCATAATGCATGAAGAGTATGTTGACAATATGACTTTTTTCTGCGAAACCCCAGTGTGCGGCGTCAGCTTCTAACGTGGGATGGAACTCATATGATCTTGATTTTGTTACGTTTTTTATGCAAATCTTTCTTATTTTGGAGATTAGAGGACAATCGTACAAGGTATTCTTTATCCCCAAAATACACCAACAACTATCGTTGGTTATAACAAATTTGACTGCTAAATACACAGCTAACGCTTTTGCCATGAAGTTGGAGCAATAATTGCGAAGTAGATCGTGTTCCATAATCGTACCATCTTTGTGTACAACAGCAAAGGCAATTATGTTATTTTATCTTTATTGGTTTTCCTAATTCATGATAATAAAAAATTGTGTCGAAATAATATTTCATTTTTCGTTCTTGTATTTTTATAAGGATTCCGCTGATGTTTAGCTTATCCTTCATATATTTTGATGTTCAAAAAATATGTATATATATAAATAAATAAAACATATTATAAACATTTATTAATGTATGATTGTATAAAAGTATTTGTATAAATGTGTTTTTGTACACAATAAATTTCATAAATAAAATATTGTTTTATTTCTATACAATACACTCAACTTATTGACCAGAAAAAATTATAGCCGCTGGCATCTTTTTTTTGGTTTTTGATAGTCAAACGGCAGAAGCTAAAAATATTAGCACACAAGTGAACAATGACTTTCAATAGCCATTTAAACATTATTAAGTTGAGGCCATATTTTAATCAATGGTTTTTGCGTAGAAACATGATTTTCTTTTTTGCCATGTTTTTCTCTCTTTTTTTTATCAAAGTAAGAGTGTGTACAAGTTGTTAATCTAAGTAAGTGAGTTGTTAGGTTTGTTGAAAGCGCAACAAAAAAATCTGACACAAACAAGTAAAACTAATAGCAACATTTAAAGTTGCAAAACTCTGGTGTATAGCAAATATTTCATAATGCTACATCTGAAATAGATATTTTTTATTTTTTGAAATTTAGGAAATGCTTCTTTTACAAATTTAATTAGGCCACCATCGATACTAATCATGATAAGTTTTCCTTCAATAAAATGTAATTTCATTGGGAATTTAATAGGAACCTAGTTAATTAGACTGTGTTACTTAGAGAAATTTAATAAAATAATGTATTGTTACGTTAGTTCCTTTGAATAAACGTTTTGTTATATTGAGTTCTTTTATTGCAAAATAATAATACAGCGACTCATTCACTTTCAATAGACACAAAGTATACCGATGGTTACTTCACCAGTGTAACGCCTCAAAAAATGCTGTATTATATTGTCTCAACGATGTCTCATAGTTGCCCAGCAAGTGGTACTTATATATAGTTGTTTTATGCAGTTCTCGCATATACAAGAATATTCTACTTAAACATCATGCCATATTGTTGTTTTTATTACAATTCAGTGTAACAAAGTTTTTGTTCGGTGTTAGTTTGTTTTCTGTAGTTTAGCCTAGTTCGTGGAATTTCTTAAAAGCAGGTTATTGTTATTGTCTTGTGTGTATAAGATTTCTTAGAAAACTACGCAGTTTGTGAAACACACAATAGATCATTTCAATTAATTTTTTACTAATAATTACTTTCTTTCAAAACTTAAACAAATCATCTTCGTAACTTATTTAACTTCTAATAACAACCTTTCATAGAAAAATTATAAATTTGAAAATTGTTACAAAAAAAAAATATAACATGACCCTTTTTCTATACGAAGTTATGACTTTTTCTGCAGGAAATTTATGGCAAAAAAATGATGAATAATTACCAGGACTAATTAAATATGGCATATATATAGAAAAATTACTATACGAAAATGTTTTATGACTGATTGAAATTTTCTGCAGAACATTTATAGCATGAAATTATTTATAAAAAAAATTGTCACTGTTGAAATTTAATTTTTTTTTTTTTTTTGGAAAAATTATGGCGGGTGAATATTTTTTGCTATAAACATAGACTAAATAAAATTTTCTGTAGACAATTTATGACTCCTTTAATTTTCTTATAGAAAAAGTATGACTGATGAAAATTTTCTTTCAGAGAAATTATGAGTAATTGAAATTTTAAATTAATTTTCTGCAGAATTCTTATGGTTGGTAAAAAATTTTATTTAAAAATGATTGAAAATATTTTTTACAGTAAAATTATGACTGATAAATTTTTTTTCTTAAAAAAGATTGTGTGATTATTACAATTTTTTATTGAAAATTTATGATTCATGAAAATTTTCTGCAGAATATTAACACTGATGAAACTGTCTACATTTTTACTATTTATTAATGAAAATTAGTCAATAAAAATACATATAACATGAACATTTTTTATAAAAAAAATGTCTCGAAAGACATCTATTAGAGAAAGATTATGACCAATGAAATTGTCTACAAAAATATGTGATTAATAAATCTTTGGTATAAAAGAATTATGACCAATGATTTTTTTTGGTAGAAAAATTTTGAATAAAAATTTTTAAATAAAGCTTTCTGCGGAAAAATTATAACAAAATTATTAAAAGATTAAGATTGAATACAAATTATTTATAGAAAAATTGAAACTGTTGAATTTTTAATTTTTTATTTTTTTTTTAAAGTTATGACGGATGAGAATTTTCTACCGAAATATAATACGACTGACGAAAATTTATAAGCGATGAAAATTTTTTATATTAAATATTTATGATTGATGAAAATTTTCATCAGTTCAACATTTTTTACAAAAAGATTATGACTGATAAATTTTTTATAAAAAATGTAACTCTGTGATAATTTTCTGCTGAAAAATTTTGACATACAATTTTAATAGAAAAATTATAACAAAAATTTTTATAGAAAAATTATAACAAAAATTTTTTACAGGATGATGATGACCGATAAATTTCTTTTTTTCAAGAAGATTATGACCGATACAATTTTTTATAGTAAAATTATGACTGGTGAAAATGATCTTGAGAAAAATTATTAATAAATTTTTGTTTTTATATTAAGGAATTATGACTATGAATTATTAAATTTATTTTTAGATAAATTATAGCTGATAAATTTCTTAACAAAAAAATTATGCTTTAATTTGTCATGCAAAAAATTGCTGAAAGTAGAGTATTTTATATTGATACGAAAGCAAACTCTTTGATATTTATTTCTGTTCTCTGCCATTCTCATAATTGTACACACATTGTTTGTTCATGAACATATGTTTACCCATACATAGCCACTTGGATGGTCATACAATAATAATACTTAATATTATTACTGTAAGTTATTACTTCCTACGCAATTGGCCTTTTGTATTGAAAAAATGTTTGGTTTTGACCACAAAAGTGTTGCCACTTCAGTAACTTTCAGAACAACAATAAGAAGAAAGAAAAAGCACACATAAAAAAGGAAAAAAAAAGAAATCAAAAACAAGTAAAGCACATCTACTTAATAAGTTTAATGAATAACATAATTTCTGTAACACGGGTTTCAAAAAGAAATTTTTTTTTTTGCAAACGTTTTAATATTTTTGCACAAAACAAAAGAACAGAAAACAAGTGAAAAGTAAATATTTGAAATGTTGTAATAAATAATTTTGATTTTCTTTGTGATAAAATAGGTCAAGTGTGAATAATAATAATAACGAAAATATAAATTTACAAACCTTTCAGAGTTTGCCATCGTAAAATAAATAAAAATAAACCAAACCAAACGGTTTTGCGTTTATGCATTAATGAAATCCATCAAAATTTAAATAAAGACATATAAACCAAAATAAATCTAAATTATAATTTTATAACAAAAACATTTCCGTTTCCTTTTCCTTTTTTTCAATTATAAACCCAAACACACTCAAAAACACATGAACATACACACCTTTTCTCAACATAAACTTTATTTAAAACAGTTACATTTTGATTCCCCCCAAATATTTCCTTGGGAATTATTTATCTGTCGGTTTTTGTCATTTTAATCAACAAAAACAAAAGCTTAAAATAAAAAGCGAAACGGCTAAAAGGTACCAGATTTGCGGTCAACTGTTGAGGGATGTATTTCCTTTTTTGTTTTTTGTTTCTTTTTTGTTTTATTATATATTTGTTTTGGATTTATTTTATTTGTTTTTTGTTTGAAATAGTTAAATTAATCAAAAATACCACAAATAAGTCTTTTGGGAAATCAAGAGCCTCAAATTTTCAAAGAAAAACTAAAAGTGTAATAAACCATGAAAATGATAAGCTAAAGAAGGTATGTGTGAGTATTTGTCTGCATTTACGAACGCACGTACGTTAGGATATAGGGATGTGTGTTATACTAAAACAACATCAATAGCCAGCAACCCTTTTTGCAATTACTTTCAGAATACATTAGTTTTAAAATCAAAAGTACTTAAAAATTTGGTACCAAACATAGCATAAATAAATAATAAATAAATATATATTCCATATATATATATATACATACACATATATATATATATATATATATATATATACATATATATATATATATATATATATATATATAAATATATATATAATAAAAAAAAAATAAAATAAAAAAAAATAAAATAAAAAAAATAGATATAAAAAAATAAATATAAAAAAATAAATATAAAAATAAAATAAGAAATAAATAAAATAAAACGAGACCCATTATAAGCTATAGACTTGCACCAGCATACCACCTGGCTAAACACCTCACCGTAATACACAAGACCTTATCGGTAAACTTAATGACATCAAAATAACCGAAAACAGGCAACTCGTTTCCTTCTTCAATACCAACACCTGAAACCTTAGATATCCTACGCAACAAACTAGGCAATTTATACGAAAGACATTACATCACTAATATTATAAATATTGCAAAGGCGATAATAAAGCAGAACTACTTTAGATTTAATAGCCACTTTTACAAATTACCTGACGGGCTCGGTATGGGAAACGTAACTTCCGAAATCTTCATGCAAATTTTCATGCAACGTCTCGAATGACTACACGTAAAAGCACTAATGCAAAAACACAAAAGAACTCATTACTATAGATACGTAGACAACGGTGAACAAATTCTAGCAAACTTAAACACAATACATAATAACATTACATATACGATGGAAATAGAACAAGACAGAAATTAGCATTATCTTGACATTACTATAATACGAGGAGCTGATTGTTTAGCATTTGACATCTATAGAAAACCAACTACGACGGACACATTTAGACTTATGATACGCAGACTTAAGATAATCCCACTTACTCAAGATAAGTACATCAAAGAACTAGACACAGTTTACATCACAGCTTGAAATGACGGCTAAAAGCCCACTACCATCGATAAACTTCTTAGGCAATACAACAGTAAAAACAGGAATAAAGTAGACAAAGAGACAACCGATACAGGACGACGGCACACCTCTGCTTACACACGGCCAGAAATACACAGACCAACTAACCTTTTTCACAAAGAAAAAATACTCACAGTATTAAAAACTGGCAACACTCTGAGACATAATCTCAGAACAACGAGAGAAACAACTGACAAATTTAGTTCCAGTGGGGTATACAGACTTACTTGTACCTGCAAGCAAACAAATATATGGGGCAAACTGGACGAACACTAACAACAAGGTTTACAGAACACATACGCACATGCAAATAGAAAAGAGAAGATTCCAACTTTGCATTACACCTTAACACTCAGGGAGATACACCAAGGGAAATAGATGAATGTATGACGTTATATATCGAAGCAAAAAAGGACGAAGACTAGACCCTTTTGAAAACATGGAAATCTACAAAACAAAAACTTTCAACAGTGACATCATAAACGAACAGATAAACACTACGTCAGACACAATTTTCACACCACTAAAACTACTCATACACACGAAGAAACGAAAAACACCCGCAGACGGTCACACGTACCAAGTTAATAATAAAAGACGGAGGTATTGGGAGATTGGCTTTGCATAAAATGCTAGGTGGCTGATGTTCTGCTTTAACAACAGAACTACATAAACGCGAACAGTGACTCACAAGTACGAATTGTATCACGTCTTGATAATGATAATGATGTTTTCACATCGAAAGCGCTCACCATTTACACCAAAAAAACAACAGCCAAAAAGGACGGAGAGAAATAACAACAAAAATATTTAGTACTACAACCTATAATCATTAACTACTGCATCTGCATTCGTTTTACCATGTAAAAATCTTCGGCCCATAGTTTAGGTATAGAGCTTTTAAGTTGGCAACACTTTTTTAACTAGCGGCTATTTTTTCAACTATCAAGTCATTTATGTTTAGTTAAGAGAGTAGACCGAGACCTGAACAACGTATCCAAATTTTGCAAGATTGTCGCTGATCCTGATTTTCATAATGGAATTTTGTCTTCAGCGACGAAGCTCACTTTTATTTTAATGGATATGTAAATAAAGAAAACTGCCGTATTTGGAGTGATGATAATCTACAAGCGTATACGCAGACACTGCATTGCAAACTGTTCTTATCGATTGCTGCTAATTTGGATGAAAAATTTACATTTTCTAATCAAACCTTTAATTGCACTTTGCTAGAAAGCTGCAGTGAAAATTTCATTGGACCGTACTTTTTTGAAAACGATGCTGTTCAGAACGTTACAGTCAATAGTGGCCGCAACAGAGCCACAAGTACTGACACTTTCGTTCGCCAATTAAACAACCAAGAATGGACAACATATTACACAGCTCGTGCAATCATTTTTTACGCTTCGGATCCATGAATTGGCTTCCAAGATCGTCAAACTATTTTCTGTGGAGATATGCGTGCATTTGATGGCAACATTCGCTGCGTAATTGCCGATTACGGCCATAAATGTTGTAAAAAAATCAATGCGTGCCCGCTATAGAGTCATGACAACTGACTTTTTCGTTCACAAATTGAATAAACATGAGAGCTGCAAACAGCGGTTTCCCTTGTCTTCTTGTTTTAGCTCAAAGCATGCTCGCAAAACTTAAAGTTTGGAAATTTTTAGAAAAACTATTAACTGTAGTCACAGTAGCGATAATTTATTTTAAGAATTTTTCAATTATTATTTTCAGTTTTATTCGAGCTTTTTTTTATTAAATCTTAATCTTCTAAACGGTCTTTTAAATTATAACGAATTATTATTTTTCGATATTTCGCTTTCCTATGGAAAGCTTCTTCAGGAAATTATTTTTTTTTTATATTTTTCAAAAACAAAAAATTATAACAATTTGAAAACAAAAATTTTTTGAAAAACATTTGACAAAACATATAAAATAATTTTCTTCATACATACAAACATACAAACATTAAAATTTAAAATATTTAAACATACAAAAACAAGGAAACGGAAACTAAGTAACAAATTCTTTCTTATGAAATAATTAAAACAAATGTGTCTTTTAAACTAAGTACCTATAATTCTGCGCTAAATTGTCTGTGTCTGTTCTGAAATTTATTCTCCTTACGTTTGGTACATTAACAATTTCTAACATTTCTAACATATAACGTCTCTTATAGTATTTTTCTATATTTGATATTGATGCTTCCTCAAATTTTGGATATGTGAAGATGAGGATGTCTTCTGTGTTGAAGTATTCCTATAATTTTGGTCACATCTATGACCAGCTAATCTTGTTTTAAGTTTATTCTTTGTTGTCCCAATAAAAATTTAGTCACAGTTCACCTGGTCATTTCCTCCACATGGTATCCTATATACTACATCAGATATTTCCATTTTTCCTATTTTATCCTTCATATTGCTAAATAATCTATTTAATGTGTTATATGTTTTGTGTGCAAATTTATATCTATCAGTGTCATATATTTTAGACTTTCTTAATCTGATATGATATTCCAGGAACATAAGTTAATAATTTATAAATTCTTGGTTCTGCCATAGTATTTCCTAAAGTATGCCTATGATTATCATATTGTCTAATTATGCGGTTAGTTAATTCTACTGGAAAATCATTGTCATGAAGTATATTTCTTATTGTGTCCTTATTCTTCAACTAAAATTCTCTATCACTTATAGTCAATATTCTGTCTATCATATTTTTCGCCGTGTTTATTATCATTTTTCCCGGATGTTTGGAGTAAAAATTAATAAGTCTTCCAGAAGATGTTGGTTTCTTATACCAATCAAACACTAACTTATTTTCCTTTCTTATTATCAATATATCTAAATATGGAAGTTCAGATTCCAACTCTCTTTCAATTGTAAATTTAATATCCGGATGAAAACTATTCAATTCTGACAAAATATCATCCACTGCATCTTCTGACGTTATACAAAATAAATCATCTACATATTTTGTGATAATCCTTGCTTTAATATGCATTTTACTAATACATGAATTTAGTAATTCCTCCATCACAATATCAGCTATAATTGGAGATGCCGGAGAGCCCATAGGGAGGCCCTCTTTCTGTTGATATATCCTATTATCAAATTGAAAATACCTGTTGTCTTCAATGCAAAACTTAAGAATACGTAAAAATAATTCCTTCTGAACATTCGTGTTTTGTTCTTTTATCTGCCATTTTTCCTCTATAATTCTTAAAGCCAAACCTATAGGAATACTTGGAAAAAATGAAACTACATCAAATATAAACAATCTATCATTATCTTGTATATTTATTCCCTTGGCTTTATCTTTAAATTCCAATGAATTTCTAACATTATATATTGATTGTCCTGTTATTACCTTAAGAATATTCATTATATACTTGCACAGTCCGTAGGCCGGGAAATCAATGCAAGAGCAAATAGGCCTTAAAGGAAAATTCTGTTTATGGATCTTAGGTACTCCATATAGCTTTGGAGAATTTGATACATTTGTCTTAAGTCTATTTCTCTCTATTATTGAAATGATATCTTTTTTAAAAATTAATCAACTAAAACATTTTTTGTTTTCAGCAATTTTGTAGTAGGATCCGTATTCAATATTGAGTATTTTGCAGAATCATTAAGAATGTCATTTATTCTCGAATTATAATCGTCTCTGCTCATAGCAACAGTAACATTACCCTTGTCAGCATTAACAATTAATATGTTCCTATTAGTATTCAAAAATTATTTTATATGTTTTGCCAAATGTTTTTCAAAAAAATTTTCATTTCAAATTGTTATAATTTTTTGTTTTTGAAAAATAGAAAAAATAATTTCCTGAAGAAGCTTTCCACAGGAAAGCGAAATATCGAAAAAAATAAATCGTTATAATTTATAAGACCGTCTAAAAGATTAAGATTTAATAAATTTTTCAATTCAAAACCAGTTGAATTTGAAAATTCGTTTTTTCTAACAATCTTTGTAAGTTTTTATTCTATTTTCATTCATTCGAAATATAAATATTAATAATAATAATATAAAAATTAATAATTAAGAAGTATAAAGTTATATAATGGAATTTTAGGTGTTATGATATAATATAATATAATAAAATAATATAATATAAAATAAAATAAAATATTATATAATATAATATAATAATAAATATAATAATATAATATAATATATAAAATATAAAAAATAATTTCCTGAAGAAGCTTTCCACAGGAAAGCGAAATATTGAGAGAAAAAAAATAAAATCGTTATAATTTAAATGACCGTGTGAAAAGATTAAAATTTAATAGAAAAAAAAGGTCGAATAAAACTGAAAATAATTATCTAATTTTACTTTACATTATATTATATTATATTATATTATATTATATTATATTATATTATATTATATTATATTATATTATATTATATTAAATTTTATTATAGTATATTATATTATATTATATTATATTATATTATATTATATTATATTATATTATATTATATTATATTATATTATATTATATTATATTATATTATATTATATTAAATTATATTATATTATATTATATTATATTATTTTTTTATATTTTATATAAAAAATAATTTCCTGAAGAAGCTTTCTACAGGAAAGCGAAATATTGAGAGAAAAAAAAATAAAATTGTTATAATTTAAATGACCGTGTGAAAAGATTAAAATTTAGTAAAATTAGATATATATCATATTATATATTTAACTTATTGTTGTTTTGTTGGTAAGTTTGAGCCAATTTAAAAGATCTGTATTTGTAGCAATGCGTTTTCGCTTCAACGGCTTCCTCTGATAACTCACCTATTAACACTTATGCCTGCTTAATCACCTCAGTATTTGATGAGAATTGGATTAGTATCTTGTGTGCCAGGGATATTTTTTTAACAAACTAACAGGCTTTTCAGCATCAATTTTAAATCCACAATTAATATCTTGAAAAATTGTGGCACATCATTGCAAACTGTTCTTATCGATTGCTGTTATTTTGGATGAAAGATTGACTTTTTGTAATAAAACCTTTAATTGCATGTTGCCAGAATGCTGCAGTGAAAAGAATTTAAACACTAAGAAGGCCTTGAATACGTTTTCATAACTTGTTTATAATCTTTTTATAACCTTTTATTTTATTGTAAAATTGTAGTTATTTTTTTTTCTTTGATGCAAGAACGGAGTTACAAAATCAGTTTGCCCTTAAAATGCTCTTAAAATCTAAGATGATATAGCAGGCAGTTATGCTAATTAAAAATCAATTTGTGGGAAGAAATACTTAATTTTCCACTAAAACTACCATTTCTTAATTAAAAGGCTTAACACTTGTGAGCACTAAAAGAAAACTTCTGTTCTTTATAAGTCAAATGTTTTCGAGAAAACATTGAGCTTTTTATTCTTTAAAAATGATGAAAATATCAACACTATAATTACAAATTATCTCACAAAATTATCTCAGATTCGCTCGCCGCAAAAGGATGAAGCAACATGATAATGCCATGCTATAATTGAACAGCAAAAGACAAATAAACAACAGGACGCCATCAAAAACCAAAAACTTTGCCATTAAAGCAAGAAATCAACACCATAAAATAGTTCACTATTATGTTGTATTATTACCGCAAATCCATTATAAAATTCTGTTAAATCTGTTGTTATTTTTGTTTTTTTTACGATTTTATTAACACAAAGCTGCATGAAATAATCAGATCTGATAAATTTACAAATCATACAAATGAAATTAAAAATTATAAAATATTATAAATATGTTAATAAATCTATAGAAATTAATCTCACTGATTTAAAAAATTGTTAAAATACATTAACAATTTACTTTAATATGTTTGTTTTCATCAACATATTTATTATTAAAAATATTCAATAAAACTTATTAAAAACAAGGATACGCTATGAATAAATTTATAGAATTAAAAAAATAAAATTAAGTTAATCAACACTAATTAACATATTGATAACAGCAATATATGACGGGTTAAGAACTTGATAATAATTTTCTTTGTAAGTTTTACAATGGTAGGATTTGGAAAACCAAAACATTTAAATATTTATGCAGCTTACTAGCAGATAAGGATTTAAGTTTTGAGTTGGAGTTGGACATAATTCTTTGGGCCTCGAAACGCAATACATAATGAGGACGAACTAGTAGATGTAGTAGATTTTAATGCGTATATTCATGATTTAGAATATGAATTAGCAAAAAATAAAGACCAAGTTCGATGTGCAGATTTATGATAATTGGACAATTTATAAGTGATTATACACAAAAACGCTTCATTAGAGCAATTAAGTGAAATCTCGAAGAATTACCACTGGAATGTTAGGACTGCAGGATTATCCTAGTATGTCATCAAATCAAAACACTTTTCCACAATTGGTATATGCCAGTAGAGAGAGAGAGAGAGAGAGAGACATTTAGCACAACAGTGGTATAATATAAAAGACTTACCGGATAAAGAAGGATATATAAATTATTGAGATCTTAAAGCTAAAGAACATACATCTAAACAAATATATGAACGTTACAAAGAAGGAGGATATTATTATTCAGCAATAAACAAAAATTTTTATGCTACTGCAGGAAGCTCCAGAACGGATAACGAACCAGCCTCCAAGTGACCAAAACCGACAGAAGAGAGTGATACTAATACAGCAGATCCAACATTCATAGAAAAAGTTGCTCATCCTAATAATTCTAATACTAATATTGTGATCAATATTGATCACAAAAATATTCATCAAAAAAGTGGTTTAGGCCGAGTCTCGAATATGAGCACCAGGTCAGGGGTAACGGGTAGTGGAATTTCCCCTACTACAAGTAACACAGGGATAAGATCAAGTATACTATGTTGCAATAATTACATGCATTTTCCAAAAATTAAAATATTAATCAGTTATGGTTATAGACAGAAAATATTCAAACATCTGAGCCGTTTGATCAAATAACTACACCATTAGTTGAAACACCTGTCGAGTTTGTAACCTCTTATTTAAGTAATGCCACATTTGACATGTTTCCTACTGCAGCTGCAGATACAAAAGTTTTTTGTCAAGTTATTTGCTTGGAAGCTTGAACAGCAATTGATAAAGGATCTACAAAAAATTCAGAATACGCGCCGATTGTCCTGTAAATAAAAAATGTTATAAAAAATCTATGCACATATTATAAAAAATGGTGAAATATACTTCAAATGGGACAAATCCTCTGAAGGTTGCTGGAAATGTAAAAAAAAATGCTATAAACATATACCCTCAAATGTTTTAAGTGTACCTACACCAATATAACATTATTTTGTGCATGAATTGAATAGAGAAGAAAATCTTCATACCAATAAATATCCTGATTACATTATTCATGATAAAGGAAGTTATGTAATGGATGAAAAAGTTCATAAATCTATATATATATATATATATATATATATATATATATATATATATATATAAATTAAATGAACCACGTATGTAATGTAATGGCGTGAGGACGGCTGAAGCGATTTGGTTGTTTTTTTATTCGATTCAAAATTTTCTGGCGATGGTTTGTATGAACAAAAAAATACGCAATTAAGTTATTCACGAGTCGACATGTTCGTTCGAACAGGTTTGACGAAGCTATGTTGATGTTTGTACGTGTAATCTTACTCATGCATTCTTAGCACACGCTAAAAAAACGCATAGATCAAATAAAAACAAAAAAAAAACAAAAGAAAACAAAACAAAAGATCAAATAAACAGAGGCAACATCTTCAACTTCGGCCAAACCGAAAATTGTACAACAGTAACACATGTATTATTTTGTTTCAAGATTTTTATAATTCATTACTATTCGAAGCTGCCATAATTCTTAGAGATAATACCGTCACAATTTGTGGAGAAAAAAATTTACTTCAATTAAAATTCACAATAAAATCACATGTACATATGTATGTAAATATATTGCATATTTTTCAATACTTTGAAATATGTATATTGTATGGAAAAAATAAAAAGTTAAAATCCTTTGGTGAATTTGTTTGCAATTTTGTAAAATATGCATTTTAAGTTTCATTTTTAAAATTTTTTTTTTTAAAAGTGTATAAATTTATACCATAAAAATATAATTATATAAAAAATTGACTTGCAAATGTACATATACATACATATATTTTAATAAACATCAGCAAGCTTTGCTTATGTTACAGAATTTCACTTCACAATCTTTTTTACGTTTAAACTTTATAAAGTTTCTAAACAGTGCTCAGCAATTTAATTTAAATGTGTTGGATAATATTAAAAGTGTAAATTAGAGTACATATGTATGTATGTATGTATGCACATTATCCGTGCTTAAAAATTTTTCGTGCGATTTGATTCACATAATTTTAAAATTAATAGGTTTTATAAGAGAAAAAAACCCTGAAATATTGGATAGTGAGGGTTTAAAAATATTAAGTCACCGACAGTTACACTTCACTTTGAAGTTAAAAAATAATCTTCTATTCCATGCAATTTTAACGATACATACATATGTTTATCGCTTATATACTGAAAAATCCTTGGTTCTAAATTCTATCAAAATTCTTTGGTTCTAAAATCTTATTGCTAAAGTAAAAAATAAAAGCTCAACTTTGAACGATTTTGTTAGCAGTCAGCAACATTTCTTAAAATTTGAATGATAATCTACGTCTAGGTTTATCTCTCTATTCTTATATATTGTTAGACATTGGCAGTAGAAAAAACCGACTAAATCTATAACAGGCCAGATTTCCTTTCCAATGGGCTCCTGCCAATTTACAACGTCTAAAGACGAACTAATTGCAAAACTGTTCACACGTATTGCTCAAAATTAGAGCGATTAACTTTGGTTAGGTGAAAAAGCGAATTTGGCTGCAAAAAACAAATACGTTGATTAAATAAAAAAATCCAAAGTTTAATTAGTGGCGAATGGTATTCGTATAAATTGATTGATTCTATTACCGATCCTGATAATATTGTTAACTACCCGTAGAGTTCCTGAATTCATTGGACTTACCAGGAATGCCACCACATTACTTACAGCTCAAGGTTGGAGCGGTAATAGCCATTTCACGTGACCTGAATCAGCCAACACTATGAGATGGTACTAGATTGGTTATTAAAACGCTGATACCAAACGCGATTAAAGCAATAATAATTAAAGGAAAGTTTGTAGGTGAAGAGCTGCTTATTCCAAGTATACCTACCATACCAAGTGATTTACCATTTACGTTTAAAAGTCCAATTTCCCGTTCGCCTTGCATTCGCAATGACGATTAACAAATCCCACGGACAACCACTAAAAGTATGTGTATTAAACCTAGAATCCTAATGTTTTTTCCCACGGGCAATTGTATGTTGCATGCTCGAGAGTTGGTACACCGTCAGCACTGTTAATTTTCTCTCCCAACAGAAAAACAAAAAATATTCCCTACTTTGTTTTTGTTTGTTTATTTTTTAATGAATTACCTTAAGAACTATTTAAACAATTAATTGAGAAAAATTTGTGCTGTTTCTTTTTATACTGAAAATTTTTTTCTAACTCCATATGAAATATTAATCATTGGCAAATAGTTTCCGAGCGAAGCCGGGTCGTACAGCTAGTTTTTAATAAATGAAGCAGTTTAAGTACCAATAGCAAATTAGAAATATAAACCAAAAACTGAATTTATTAAAAGAGGAAAAGAATTATTGTGCCCTAAAAAAGTATATGGTTTATTCTACTAAAGAAAAGACCACATAGTCACGTATTACAATTTTTTTAAAGCTGGAAATCAATTTATAGCAGTCGACATTGGATTAGGAAAAACACCTACTACACCCATACTCGTAGTTATAAATAATATTAACGTTTTTATACAAGAACAATTGAATCAAATGGCATTTATCATCCAATAACACATCCAACCTTAATGACATGTTGAAATAATAGCAACTCCTCAATTGAAACCAACAGATAATTCAATTAATTATTTAAATAGTGCTTGTTATTGGAAAGTTGAATGTCAAGTTGAAATAAAATGTAATAATAATAAGCATTTGTTAAAGGACTTAGTGTGAGTTGACCTTTAGAAACTTAATTATGTGCAAATTATGATCGAGCTTACACTGGTGGACAAACTCTAATTGGTGTAACTAGTGATGACGATTGAAGAATTACGGAACCAAATAATGAAGAGGAAAATAAAGAATTTTAAGCTTCTAATATACCCCCATCTTCAAATATTTAATATTATTTTACAATATTATGTTTTTAAACTAAATGATAACAAGATAAAGGATGTGGTTTATTTCTATACATTTTTAATTTTTTATATGATCTTCATTTATTAGTATACATTCTAGATCTAAAAACATTATCATTTGGCAATACATCATTATTATATAAAACAATAATTGGTGTTCTCATAATAACAGAGTCATTAGAATATTTCACTTTAGCAGCCACTGTGTCTCTATTGATTACTATAAGTTTCACGAGAAATTAATTGTCGTTGAAATAGTAAATGAAGACAAAACAAGACAACACCAACAGCAGCAACAACAATACATCTAAAACAGAACAAAAACAGCGCACAGCCAAACAGAGGCCTACACTGAATAATGATAACAACAACTATATGTGATGCTGTTGAAGTAGAATTTTCTTGCAAGGGTTTTTCAACAATAAGTTTCTTCTCTAAAGCGAAATATTTAGATTAAAATTATTCAGATTTGTATGGTATTTCGCAGAGAAAATTTCAGCAATTATGAATGAAAAATTATATCTGTCCACCACAACCACACTGACAGATGTCAATTCTTTAATCACAGTTTTTAACCACTTTTGGGCAAAATGGCGATCCTATTTTTTCGTAAATCACATTACGGATTTTGATTCGATTGGCTCCGTATAGACCGTATAGACTTAACATAGCTCCACAAAAAATAATTCGCTGGCGTGAAATTATATAAAATGGCTGGTCACTAATTGCTAATTATCGTCAATTCATGCCATCGGAAAGTTTGGTTTGCAATAAATTGATCGTTTCGTTGGCGGTCAGACATGTGGCACACCTGTTGAAATCAAAATTAAATTCTAATCTCGTGGTAGCCTGATCCATTGATCATTACCACCCTTCCAGCCTCATCTTGGCAAAAAAAAAACGGGCAAGTGACACCGCCAGATTACATAGCGCACCATACAGTAACATGTTAAGCGTGCAAGGGCTTTCAATTATCTCAATTTAAATGCACTAGTTAAACCTTGCAAGGCTTCAAAGACAAGTCCTTATGCAAAATTCGTAATGTGGTGGTTTTGGATAACCCCATTTTTTGAGAACGTTAAGGAATTAACAAATTTGAATCTGCTTCAAGACTGTGGCTCATGGCTGCAATGATTTTAGTTGCAAGACTCGGTCGAACTTAACGACCAAATTCTTAATAGCGGTCTCAGAGAGACGATTAATTTATTCGAAAATATCTAAAATTTTGTGAAATGTAGTTTTAACGGAACCACCATCTTCACAGTGACTTTTAATTATTTTAATGCGATTTTCATGCGAAATTTAATTCATTGTAAAAATTGCCAATGAATCTACTAACAATACGTCAAAAAACTCAATGTTAAAACCATCTTGTTGTTGGTGTTGCCACAACTGAAAAACAAACTTATTGTTGAAAAACCCGATATTTATACAAAGCGTCTAATACAGAATATATAAGCACCATCTACTGGGCAATAGTTAGTTTAAGTGATAACATCGTCGAGTAAAGATATAAAGATAATAAGCCGGCCTTTAGGCTTGGTAAAGTTACCATCGTGTATTTTTGTGTATAAAAACATGGATAAGTAAATAAATCATGTCAATTAATTTAGAAACTCTAAAGGGTTGTGTATAATTATTTTGCAATAAAAGAACTCAATAAGATAACATTTCATAAAGGAATAAATACTATAATGGGTCAAGGTTTTAGGTCATTGAAACTTTTATACTTTCTTTTATAAAGCACATTTTGCCAAAAAGTGATTAAAATTTTTGATGAAAGAATCGACATCTGATAGATATCGTTTTTCATTCCTTATTGCTGAACTTTTCTCCTCGTAGTACAATAAAATTGGGAATTATTAAATCTATTTTTTTTGTTTTATTTTAGAAAACAAACTTCTTGTTAAAAAACCCTTATGATCTGGAGGTAAAATTTTTGATGATGTAGTTGTGGCCGTATATCGGCAATAACAAAAAAATGCTGTTCTCCAAGTGGTCAATCATTTCAGTGTTATCGGCACAGACTGGCGACGCCTATCTACAGAGAAAATTGTCTAGCGGCGTTTAATCGCACAATCATGGAGGCAAATTAATAAGTCCGAAACATAAAATTATGCGGTTAACAAACGCTGCCTTCAATATATCAACTGTACGAGCTGTGTGATATGTTGTGTCATCTTGTTGCAATCACAGCTCCTGCACATTATTCGTGCTCTATTGATGAACGAAAAAGATTACAAATCAAGGCTCTATAGCGGTTACAATGTTTTGTAATGATCAGACCAATATCATTTTTAAAGAAGTACAAACAAATGATTCCACTAGCCTATAAAGCACAACACACAAGCAATGTCTTAACATGCACTTGAGAACTATTATCACTGCATATATGGCGGATTTTTGTATTGATGTATCTGTTAAAAAAAAATTGAGCTTTATCGCTAAACAAAATTATCTTATAAAAATCGGGATCAACGGCAACCTTGACCCAATTAGCACAACTTGGAAGCGTTGTTCAGCCGTCTGTATTTTTTTTTGTTGGAATGTCAAATCAAATTAATAATGAATCAGTGTTGTCAACGCAAAGTTACGTACTTCTACAAAAAACCACCAATATATATTGCGCCACAAGTTATGATGTATTATTTGTATTAAGAATAACTTTTTTTTTTTTTTTTTTTTTTTTTAAATAATTTTATTTGAAATTTAAATATGAATCAATTTAACAAGGTTTTAAGAGTTTAGGAGTTTGTTTCCTTGACTACTTAATTACATATAACAAAATTTTAAAATTTATTTTCATTTAAGTTTAAAATTGTTTTAAGGAGGAAAAAATTTTCAAAAAACCTTTCTGAACATTTTTTGATAAATAAACTTAAGCTAAGAAGATAAAATTACGATGAGGTCAGCTCATTGATATGGTTAAACTCAGAGTCGCGACATCTGCTTTCAAAATTTATTGTCAGCCTGTGGATACGTGTGTTGACAAGTTCAACTTGAGCCAGAGCGTGAAGTCGTTCTGTAGAATAATGCCAAGGCAGGTTGTGTATCATTTTTAACAGCTTATTTTGGGCTATCTGTAGTTTTTTAATATGACACTGAGCGGCAGTAGCCCATAATGGTGCAGCATAAAACATTATAGCTTGAAATACTGATTTAAATATAAGAGTTTTATTCTCGATACAAAGACTTGAATTTCTGTTTATTAAAGGATACAGAAGTATTATTATCTTGTTAATTTTGTCTTTTACGTAGGGGATATGATCCTTAAACTTGAATTTTGGATCTAATACGACTCCTAAATATTTAACTTTGTTAGACCAGGCTATAAGGTTGTTGTTGCATAAAATAGGTTGCTGAGGCAGGTAACATGGTTTGCGTCGTCTCGAAAAAAAGATTGCTTGAGTTTTTTGTGTATTGACTATAATATTCCATTTCGAGAAGTACTGATAAACTTCAGCTAACGCACTCTGTAGATTTGACAGTATATCAGCGGCTAGTGTTGCTGAACTGAGGATCGCTGTATCAGCAGCAAATATGTATGTTTTACATCCACTTAATGTTGGGAAATCTGCAGTAAATATATTATATAGAATAGGCGAGATACACGAGCCCTGTGGGCACCCTGCAAAAATCTCCGTCTGAGCGGAATGTGTATGTCCAATATGCACTTCAAAAATGCGATTTGAAAGAAAACTTTGAATCAATTTAATCAAGTGAACTGGAAAATTATAATTTATCATTTTGAAAATTAGCCCATTGTGCCACACCGAGTCAAAAGCAGCTTTTATGTCCAACAGTACCATACCTGTAGAAATTCCATTTTTAAAATTTGATGTTACCAGGTTTCTTATACGAACGAGTGGCTGAACTGTATTATGTTGTTTGCGAAAACCAAATTGTTGTGTAGGTAGTATGTTATGTGAGTCAACAAAAGCTGAAAGTTGTTCTTTAATTATTGTCTCTAGTATTTTACTTAAAGACGATATAATGCTAATTGGGCGATAAGATCGAGGACAATCAGCAGGTTTGCCAGCTTTACTTACTGGAATAACTTTGGAATATTTCCACACTTTGGGAAAGTAACTTATGCGTATACATGAATTGAAAATGTTAGTAATGTACATAAGCCCTTTCATAGGCAAAGCCTTTAAACATTTATTATTAATCCCGTCTAATCCGGGTGATTTTTTGTTCTTTAATTTCCTTACGATGGTTTTCACTTTATCAATTGAAACGGTGACATTACTTTGTGGGTCACTTTCTGAACGAGCAAGATTATCAATTGCTCTATTTACTCGAGAAGTAGTTAACGAATCGCTAAGATTTGAGGATAATGAGTGGTTTTCGCTAAAAACTTGTCTCAAAATCTCGCATTTATCTCGTTAAGTGTGATATATAGTGTTGTTGTGCTTTAAAACTGGAATGTTGTTGTGCTTTTTTTTCAAAATTTTTGAAATATTCCAGAAAGGTGATGATCCCTTTTCAAGTGATGACAGTTTTCTGTTCCATGAAATATTTTTCCATTCCTTAATTTCTTCAGTTATACGACGGAGAATAACTTTTTAAAATAACGATTTTTGAAAAACAATATAAGAACTATTTTAGTTCTTGAATAAATTTTTCATTGTTCATTAAGTACACTAACTATAAGAGAACTTTAGTTTTGTTTAATAAAAATACTGATGGAGGTTGTTGTGGCTTGTAGGAGAGACTTTGTGCCTTAAGTGGATAATAAAAAACCTGTTTGACTGAAGTTTTACAAACTGGCATAATTTATTTATTTTCAAAAGAAAAAATAACTGACAAGTGTATCCCGTATTAATCTAGTAATTTAAGGTTAGATTTTGTTATTTAAATTCTAATTTGTCTGCAAAATTTACCACTTACACCCATTTTTAAACTCATTATAATGGTCTCTTTTATTTAATCATAATTCTTTTTTTAAATTAGATGACTTTGAAGTTTTCTTTATATCTTATACTATACACATGTACAATCTTGGCATAACCATATTACAACCATACAATGTTACAACGAGTTGAAGTTTAAATATTGCCTTCGTCATCTTTTGAATGACTGGATGATATATAATCGTAACGAATTTTAATACGATTTGTTTTTCTTGACACATTATGCCATAAAATAAGTAGTTGGCTGTTAAGTGGAGATGGCTTTTTTCACTTAAACTTTCTGCTAAAAAAAAAAAAAACCAACGCACACATTCATAAAAACACATAGAACAGCTTTTTAGTAAACTGTTTGAAACCATGTTTCAGGCATATGATGCTTTGACGTTCTTAAAACTTCTTTATCCCAACACAATTTATTTTTTTTTTTGCAAGAATGTAAGACAAACTTGTAATTATCATGTAATCATTGTAATTTACAACATTGATTTAATCTCGTTAAACTACTACCATACTGCTACAGTTTATGGCACAACTACACTCACACAATTTGTAACTGGAAGTATTATGTTTGTTATAATTAAAACAAATTTTAAAGGGAACATTTTAAGATTTTAAAAAGTTACATATTATCTTTAGAGTCTGTTTAGCAAAAAAAAAAATTAATAATAATAATAAGTTTATATGAATGTTTAAATTGTCCCAAAGTACTTTATATTTTTATTAATTTTTATAAAAACAAAAATTATTAACAATTTCAGATATTTTCTTGAAATTTATATTTTATTAAAATATATTTTTATTGAAAATGGAAATTTTATGGAATCTTCTATATATATAAAAGAGGATGTGTGTATGTATGTAAGAAATGGACTCGAAAACGGCTGGGCCGATTTTGATGAATCTTAAGAATATTCAGGCGGGTGACACTGTGAAGTCCAATTTTTGATTTTCGGTCTGTGGGCGGAGGGGCGTGGCAAAACCCACCAATGACATATACATGTACATATTTATTATTTTTTTTTTCTTTTTTATTTTATTTTTTAAAGCCATTGTTATGCTTTTCAAAACGAGATATCAATCTCTTAATTCGGTTATGTAGTTCCGAAGATATTTACAAAAAAAAAACTCACTAATATATAATAAAATATCAAAATTTTAAAACTTCCGAAATGTTACATTCAAAAATCCGAGTTTTCGGTTTATTTATATTTACAAAATATTTACATTACTATATAATACAACATATTCCCCGCTACGCTGGTAAAAAATAACGGTACAATCCAACAAACTTTGCTGTTTTGTGTTCATAAGCGAGAAACCTATAAGTGAAATCAATTTAGTAAATAACAAGTGTTTTTAAATTTACAATAGTGAAATAACTTAACAAATTATTTTTAATGCCAATTCATCAAATAGGTAATATGATTACTGTCGTTCCAACAACCAATAATAAAATGTTATAAAAGTAAAAAAACAAAACACATCATTGTTCCTTTTGCACTATTCCAGTTTACTAAAATGCCACCTAAAAAACAGCTCTTGCTAAAAAAACCATCGCAACGCGGCAGCAGAGGACAAGAAGAGCCGCTGAATCAGCTGAGGAACACGAATCACGTCTTCAGGAAAATCGAGAAAGGGCATCTACGTCCGCGAATCAAAATCAATCGAAGAATGTTGTATATGCTTTTACATATGCAATAGAATAAGACGTCTATTAGCACACAAAAATATTGAACTGTGAAAAAAATAAAATTACTAAAAAAAAACTAAAAACGAAAAAAAAAATTCTGTTCTTTCTGATTAATTTTCTTAAATGATTGAATTTTTTCGCGCACAAATGACTTGCAAAGCAGTCACGGGCACGCTAGTATATAATATTTGTAAAATTATTTTTAACGTAAAACTGTTAAAATTTTATAAATAAAAAGCTGATTACGAATTGAATTTCTTTATTTAAATTAAATTATAATGGAAAAATAAAAAGCAATTGTTACTTGAAATCAAGTGGTGATAGATTCCTGATAAGTGCCTGGTTTATTGTTATTTTAATACATCTACTTTTACCTCGTTATATGGGGTTTTCAACAAGATGTTTGTTTTTCAATTATGGCAACACCAACAACATGATAGTTGTTTGACATTTAGTTTTTTGACGTATTCGTAGCAGATGTATTGGCAATTGTTACAATGAATTCAATTTGACACGAAAATCCTATTAAAATAAATAAAATTCATTATGAAAATGGTGGTTCTGCTAAAGTTACATGAAAGTAAAATTCCTGATATTTTCGGAGAACATAATCGTCCTTTCGAAGCACTGATAAGAATGTGGTCGTTAAATTTGATTCGACAGGCTCGATAAAAAAATGCGCGAACACAAACGCGTTCGCTTGAAATTGTTCAATTAAATTCATTACAGCCGTGAACCACAGTGTTGAAGCAGATCCAAATTTGTCAATTCCTTGACGTTTTCAACAATTGTAGTTATCAATAACCACCATATTGCGAGCTTGGCGCATGGATTTCAGCTTGAAGCCTTGCAAAGTTAAACTGGTGCGCGAATTGAAGTACAATATACGATAATTTCTAGCACACATTCAAAAAGAAAAAAATTATCAACACAACAATATTGGGCCAAATCCACATACTTTGAAAACTTAGACGACCAGAAGACGCATTCGGAGTCTTTTAAGTGAATCAAGAAAGAGCCTTTTACTTTCTTTTTTGGATCATTTTTTTTAATATTTTATTTACATTTCTTTTGTAGTACCTGCAATGCTCTTTCTTCTACTTTCTTGCAAACAAAAATAAATTAAACGAATTCACCATAAAATTTTCAAGGTCATATTTTTCTGGAATGCCTACAGCATATTTTTCTAGCAAACATGAAACAAAACAAAAAAAAATCCGGCTAATCAGTTATCATCAGTTATCACAAGAGCTAATGATGACAATTTAAATTTCCCAGCTAAAATTTTTTAATTTATAAAGTATTTTTTGTAAGATATAAAAAATATATTCGATTAATCTTAAATTTATTTATAGTGTGCCTTATTTCACATTTAGTTATAATTCAAGTTATATTTTTTTCTAATTAACCATAGAAAGATAACGTAATTTTTAACTACGGTAAAGGTCATACGTCTGAAAGACGTATGGTTTCTAACATCCTTTTAAGGACTTAAAAAAATAAAAATTGGCCTAGGAGTTATTGAGATCATTTATGTATTATTTTTTCTCTTTCATAGCCATTAGCATGCTACTGAGATCAACTGAGAATACTGAACATATACATTTTCTCTCACTACAAACTACAGAGATAAAGTTCCAAATTAAAAAGGCATACGTCTGATAGACGTAACTTATCTATACAGGGAATTATTTTCTATCTCAAACCTACTTTAATAATTTTTTATGCCTTAAACACAAAAAGTGAATGCACTATTTATTACACACTACATACGCATGAATATATTTTCCACAAAAAAGCAAAGAAATAAATATATAAATAAAAATATATAATATAAAAAATAATTTCCTGAAGAAGCTTTCCACAGGAAAGCGAAATATCGAGAAAAATAAAATCGTTAAATTATTTCAAAAGACCGTTAAAAGATTATTTCATATTTAATTAAAAATATTATTGAAAAAAGGATTTATACTCTTAAAGCTTCAGGATAGTATGTAAAATAAATGGATGGATTAATCTGCATTATTGAAAATTATGTTTTTTTTTTAAATTATAGTGTAAATCAGTAAGGAAAATATGCAATAACTTAGTGAGCACTTTATAAACAACTTTTTAAATATAAAGGACACGTTTTATAGGAACAAAAAACAAATAAAAAATAAAAAACTCCTGTTGAATACGTATGTCCTTGCCTTTGCTACCTTATTTTATATATATATATATATATATATATATATATATATATATATATATATATATATGTTAACCACAAAAAATATAACTAAAGGCATTAAATGCCGGCACTTTAAAACTCACTCGTGTGTTAAATTCACCCAAAGTCATGTCTATAAGTCAACAACGAACTGTGAACTAGAAACAATGTGGTTCTTAGTTGCTTGCTCTTTTTTTCAACTGATAGCAACAGTTGACGGTAGAGAGATATTAAATTCATCCTCTATGACTTTTTCAGTGATTTTCATAAGGCACACACCATGGTGCTGAAGATTATTTTTTTTTAAATTTTGTATTGAAATTTTTTTAATTAAAAAATTCAATTAAAATAAAAAAACTAATTTCATATTAATTACTTGTTAAATTAATTGTTTTATCAAATATAAGCAGCATTAAATATCTGTGAACCATTTCGTTTATAAAAACTGTACAAATATCTCATTTTAAGGAGAATGTTTTTTAAATACCTTAACAGTATTGTTGCCAAAAGACCAAAGAAATTTTACTAAGTTAAACTTTTTTAGTTTTTCAAATCGAATGAATATTTATATTTCATACGAGCCATAAGCTGATGATTCATAGAAAACTTTTTATATGTTAATAAACTTTTAAAATCTAGTATGACACCATTTTGATATTACAAACAAAATACAAAAAAAGCTTACTCTAGTTGATACAAAGCTTTATCTTTAATTAATTGTTTGCCAATAAAATATTTTTTTACAAAAATATAAAAATTATATTAAAAAATCTGTAAATGGTTATTCTTCAAGCAGCTTTAGAAAGGACATTATTAAATTATTCTTCCATCCAGAAATTGCTTGCTGTATTGACACTAGCTTCACATATATCACCAACTTTATTAGAAAGCTTTAAGTTGCAAAATTTTCAAGGCTTAAAGGATACTTATACATATGTGATACAAAGTAATGCTTAGAAAAAATTCTTGTTATTAGGGTACGGTTTTCTGTCGACCCTTGTCAAATTTGGTTTATGAACAAACCGGTTTCGGCTATTTGCCATCTTCAGTGTTCTCTTTGTACTGTACAATAGAAATAAATTAAACCCCTTCGGAAAATTTACGCACATATTTTAGAAAAAATCTTTATTAATTTGAATCACACATAGTTTACATACTGCCATAAAATTTTAACTACTTTAAATTTGGATGTCATCAAAAAGATAAAAAAAAAACTAGAGAGCTACCCTTGACATTCGCAGTGCTCGCACAAACTCATTAACACAATAACAGTCAACGTTATCAACTTGATTGCACAGCTTTTTATCCGCTTTCTGTTTGGTCTGCATTTATTTTGTTTTTACTGAGAAAAATATGGCAACTCCAACAAACTTACGTTAAAAATTAAATAAGTTAATAACTTCGTAGCTTAGTATCAAAATAGATGTTAAATACTTAAATATTAATTTTACTTATAAAAAATATATCCTTGCGAAAATGTTTTATTTAAGTTTTAAGAGAAAATAATTTTGAGTAAAAAAGTAAACGAAACGACCTCTTGTGTGTTTTTTCTAATTACGAAGTTTCTTGAGAAATCTTGTGCACACAAGACAACAAGATACTTATTAAAAAATTCCACGAAATAAATTAAATTATAAAAATTATATATATATATAAAATTATATATATATAAAAATTAAAACAAATAAGAAATAAAGAACCATGAAGCTAAAGAGGCGTCTACACTGACTGATGATAACAAAAACAATATGTGATAATGTTAAACTAGAATTTTCTTATATCGGGTTTTTCAACAAGAAGTTTGTTTTTCAATTGTGGTAACACCAACAACATGATAGTTTTGACATTTACATTGGCAATTGTTACAATGAATTCGATTTCGCACGAAAATCGCATTATAATAAGTAAAATCCACCATGAAAATGGTGATTTGGTTACATTTCATAAAATTCGTGATATTTTCGGACAACATATATGTCCTTCTGAGACACGTATTAAAAATATAGTCGCTAAATTTGAGTCAATAGGCTCGATGCAAAACGTTCGACCGGGTTTTTCAATTGGAAACATTGCAGCCATGAAGTAAACACAAATTACTCAATTTGTCGACGTTCTTAACAGTTGGGGTTATCCAAAACCACTACATGGTAAATTTTGCATAAGGATTTGACTATGAAGACTAACAAAGTTCAACTGGTGCAGGAATTGAAGCCGATTCACATCGCCGTAGTATTGCTCAGTTCATTCAGGAACCCCGGCTGGTTTTTCTGAAAAAAATAATTCTTGCAGATGAAGCCCATTTTCAACTGTCAGGTTATGTCAACAAGAAAAATTGCCGCATTTGGGCTTCTGAAAATTCTAGACTGATTATTGAGAAGCCTTTACATGCTCAACCTGTCATTTTATGGTGCGCTATGTGGTCTGGAGGCGTGATTGCGCTTTGTTTCGAAGATGAGGCTAGAAATGCGATCACGTTATCGCGAGACGTGAATATAACTGATATGTGATTTCAACATGACGGTGCCATATGTCACAAAACCAATGAAATGATCAATTTATTGCAAACCATATTTCCCGATCGCATAACATCGCGACAGTCAGCAGTTAAGTGACCAGCCAGATCGTATAATTTAACACCACCAGATTATTTTTGTCAGGTTTTGTTAAGGACAGAGTCTATACGGAGCCAATCGAATCGATTTCAGTTTTAAAACTCAAAATCCGTGATGTGATTAATGAAATAGTACTGCCAATTTGCCAAAAAGTTATTAAAAACGTTGATCGACATTGGTCAGCATGATCGTGTTGGACTTTTGCCCCTAATCATTTTTATAATAATTGCCGAATTTTACTCGTCGTAATAGAATAGAGATTTTAATCACCTTTATATAAATTTTTTGTTTTATGCTGTTTATGGAAAACAAACTTCTTGTTGTAAAACCTATACTCTGCTTTATATAGTTTAAAAATGCAGCATTAATTCGTGAACGCTTTGACCCATTGTGTTTTAGTTTTTTATGTAAAAAAAACATTGTTCACTAAATATTTAAATATATATATATGTCAGTCTGCTCTCCATTCACACCACATAGATACTTATACAAGCACATTCATACACACAAATGCAGACATATACCCATACAGTTATGAGTTTATGAAGGTAAACTTTGCCTTTATTTCTTTTTTATATATAATTTTTTTTTTGTCAAACTCCTTCCATCGTTTTTTGACTAGCGAGCTTAAACTTGACATTTTGCCAATTTTATACATGACTTGAATATAAAGACAAAAATAAAACTATTTAGAATAAGCCAACGTATGAGATAAAATATATTTTATAGTTTTAAGAAATTTTATTTGTTTTCAAACAATAAATTTTGAAATATTTTTAATCCTTTTTTACATAATCCTTTACAAATTGAAACTTTGTAATATTCTTAGAAATAAATATTTAGGGTTTGTCATCTTAATTTGTCTTCTATAATAACTTCAAAAGGCCATTCATAGTAGAATTCTTAGAATTTTACATAAAGTAGTTGTTGGGTTATTAAATAAAAATTTATAAGACTTCAAATTGAAACTAAAATCTGCTCTGTTTATGAGACGGCTCTTAGATTCAATAGAAATGGTACTAAAGTGATTATAGATTTTAAAGCATTTAATTGATCGTTGTTCAATATTTGTGACAGCATAATAATATTTTGAAATATTTTACAATTAAAGGATTTATAAATACTTCTTTGGTTCATTAATTTTTAATTTATTTTATTGAATAACCAAATGTAAAGTTGCTTAAACTAGAAAAGATAAAAACTACTATTTGAATATAAAACAATAGGTTTTATATTCAAATTTTTCAGCTTATTGCTTGTGTTAAAAGCCAAAAGCCTAACTAAATATTTGAACAAGAATCGTATAAAATACTGAGCATTTGAATCAAAAGCAGAATAATTTTTAAAAACAAAAAGTCAGTCTTCGAAATTATATTTTAAGTGTAAAAAAATATGATTATATAACTATTTTATAATGAAAGAAATAGTTGACGTATTTATCTTAGTCTATAGCATCAATATCCTTACAGACTATAATAATATTTAATAATTTTTTACAACATAAATTATTCAAAAGGAGAACAATATGTTTCTTAAGAGTATTTATGTTGTAAAAATAATTAATAAATTTATAATATTTATTAAATTTGCAAAAAATCTTTAATAACCAATCCCAGTTAGAATTATTAGCTCTGTACACTTGTATGGATAGCGGGATAAAATTACATGTAGCACGTGACGGAACATTTAAACAGAAAGTATTTTTTAAAAATATACAGAATACACAGAACGAAAAATATTGTTTAAAAATTGACAACGGATGGTATCAATTTCACCACGAAATGTTCAAATTTGTTTGATACCATCCGTTCACAAATTTATAACAAAATGTCGCCCAATCAGGAGTAGATAATGTAAGCATGTCAAATTGAGAACGAAAAATTTGAAAGTACCAAACGTTGTCATATTAAAAATGGCCTGTTGTCAAATCAAGAGCGTTGAGTTATCAAATTAAAATTTTACGTTGCTTTGCTTTTAGTCTTGTCATTAAGTTTCCAATTGTCAATAAGTGCAGAATAAAAAATTTTAAAATATGGAAAACGAACAAAATTATGTGTTTAATAGTGAATAAAACGTTTTTTTAATTTATAATAATTATTTTAAATATTGAAAAAAATTTTGTCTTTGAAAAAAGCTCAAACGTTGAAGTCCTTAACATAGAAACTCAAGGGAATGGCTATAATGACAAAGAGAAACTTTAAAATTTCCTTAAATCCATTAAAATGGAATTTATTTTTAATATTTTAAAAGGTTAAATTATAGTGTTTATGATTATATTTATATGCTTTATCACTTATGTTATTAAAGCTGGCAATGGAACATTCAGAAGCCTATGGAAACATGTTATACAGAAAACTATTATTTAGCTTCAAATTTGAAGTGTATTGAATTATACAATATTAAAAGATTTTTGATTTAAAATGACTTAGTTTATGTACCATTTTATTTCGTTAATATAAGAAACTTTTATCATCATTTTCAGTCAGTTGGTTCATTAAATTAAAACATTTATATAAAACCAATTATAAATTTCATAAATCGTCAATTTTATGTATGTATATGCAATGAATAATTGTAAAACTTATTTTTCAGCTGAATCAATAGCAATTTACGAGTCTGTCAAATATGTTAAAGGACGCATGGGAAAATTTGCTATCTGCACTGACTCTCTCTCTCTCTCTCTCTCTGCACTGGATGCCATAAGAAACTGCAATAATGATGAGTTTTACACGAAGACCATAAGGCAATTTGTTATTGAAAGACAACCTCACATTAAACTCACCTGGATCCCAGTAATTCTGGAATAAAGGGCAAAGCCGTAAAAGCTGCTTTATACGCCCCTCTTATAACTACACCTAACCTATTTTCGGACGATATTAAAACATTTATAAAACACAACACAAAAATTAACGACAATTAAGGGTTAACTACCGACCGGTACAGGAAAATTAACCCTCACAAAATTAACGCCTACATGCTGCTCAAAAATATCAATCACAAGCTGCTACCAAGAAGAGACCAAATTAGAATAATAAGACTAAGACTAGGTCACACTAGAATCACAAGTGCTCATATGACTGATAAGAATATACCAAAGCAATGTCCTTTCCGTAGTTTGATCCCTAATACCTGTGCAAATTAGGCGCAGAACAAGATTACCGTTGATAAATATAATAAATATAAGCAAAACTGCCATATTTGGAATTATGATAATCCCCAGACGTATGTTGAGAAACCGTTACATGCAGAAAAACTGATTATTTGATGTGTGCTTTATATGCTGAACGAATCATTGTTCAGTATTTCTTTAAAAACGATGCTGGTCAAAACGTTACAGTTAATGGTGACCGCTACAAGCCCATAATTACTGACTTTTTCGTTCATCATTTATAAACCAAAAAGGCGCAATATGTTACACAGCTCATGCCTCAATGTTTTTTGTATTGGACCCGGAATGGACCTCCACTATCGCATAAGTTAACGCTGCCGAACATTCAACGTGTAATCGACGATATACGACCACAAACGTTGCAAAATCTCTTGAAAAATTGAACCTACAGGTTAGACTACGTCCGAACTAATCGCGGTAATTATTTGCTAGAAATCAATTTTTATTAAAATGCGAGCAGAATACATTTCGAATTAAGTAAACTTGGAATTTAGTAATGTGAATTTAAAAAAAAATCATAATTATTTTATTTCACTACAGGCGACTGTAGCTCTTTAACAGCACCCTTTATAAATATAAATTTTAATTATAGTCACCAATTGTAAGCAGTTCTTAAAATAACTCATTCAAATCGGAAGAGTTTGTTTCCAAATGTGTGATGATTTTAAATAATATAAAATGAATTTTGAACTTGGCAAAAATTTTTCAATTTACAACTTCTTGTAATATTGTAGGTGTTGTATTAAGTGCAATAGTCTAAAATTTGTCTCAAATATAACCGCAATTTTACTGGGTATATTTCGTTTGTAACATTTAAAATTTTAAGATATCCACCAAATACGAGTTATACTCATATATAAAGCATACTTTACGTTGTATTAATTTTATTACTTACTACAGCGGATATAGTAATAGATACGTTGAGTGAAAATAAAGTAGTTACTTTATAAGAAATAGTTTAGATTTATAGTGCGCAAAGATAAAATCATATATTGGAAAATCAATTAACAATTGTAACATATTGTGGCATTTTTGATATTAAAAATCCAGTTAAAGGATTATAATATACAAAGAGATGATCATGCATTGCGGCGAATAGAATAGTGTAACAGTTTTACTATTTGCCCAGGGAGCCCTAAAGGTGTAGCTTGTGGTGCAATAAAAAAAACCTTCGATAAGAAATAGACACTCACATTTCTAATATTCTTAAAGTGAAAGTGCTATTATTTTTCACCGTTAATAAATAAAATAAAAAAAATAAATATTACATATTTATTTTTCGTTGTCTCAGTAACGCAAAATAAATATGTAATAAGATAATTAAGCTCGTTCCAGGAAATATAATTGCATTACACATTTTGTTTTCAATTATTTATAAATGTTTGATTCAAATACACGCATTCTTTGAATAACTATGTAACGTTCATATCTTGTATCAATTAATTAACAACAACAAATTATTTTCATGTTTTGTGGTCATTTCATTAGAATACATATTAATTAAGTAGTTGTTATCATTATACTCGTACATTAGTACACATTTTAATTTTTTATTTTATTTTCGCAAATAAAATAAAATTTTATCTTTCGGATAGTAAAATTTGTGAGTAGATATTAATTGCTTAATAACTTTAGCGTTAGTTTTACCTATTATGGCTATATTTGATATGCTGTTTAATCTTGACACACATGAATTTATAGAATATATAAACGCAAAATCCAACCATCTTTCAGGCTTAACAGGCAACTAATGTTCAATACTAAACAACTTTTTAAAAAGTTTATCATAAAACTAAAAGTTTATACATATCAATAACCGTTTATACATATCACACCTAATTAACCTACAAGCAATATTTTTGTAGAAAAATTTTTATACCAATAAGCTGAATTAAAAGTAAATTGAACAACAGATTTAGAATTGCGAAAAGAAAACTGTGGAACTTAAACTTTTTAAATTTATAAAAAAGGAGAATATTTGTAACCAAAACATTCTTGGGGCTCACGTATTTGTCTGACTTAATGATAATTTATACGGTTTGACTTTATTTATAATTATGTATAATTTCCTTGAAATAATTCATCCTTCTGAAGTAAAATTATGTTTTATGACACTTTTTCGGTGATAGAATATCAGTAAAAAAATCAGCAGTGACACTTTTATTAGGAAAAAAACCAAATCATCAGTGATAATTTTTTTAGAAAAAAATCAAAAAATAAATCATCGGCGATCACTTTTTCCTTAAAAATTCATCCGTGACAATTTTTTACCTAAAAAACACATCAGTGACAATTCTTTAAAAAAAAACAACTTATCGGTGACAATTTTTTTAGGAGAAACAACTCATCAGTGACAATTTTTTACGAAAAACAAAATTCATCAGCGACATTTTTTTCCAAAAAAAAAAAAAAATTAATCAGTGACTATTTTACCAGGAAAAAACTAAATCATCAGTGACAATTTTTTTAGGAAAAAAATTCATCCGTAACAATTTTTTGAGGAAAAAAAAATCATCCGTGACAATTTTTTTAGGAAAAAAATTCATCCGTGACAATTTATTTCTTAAAAAATTCATTCCTAAAAAACTCATCCGTCAAAATGTTTTTCCTAAAAAACTCATCCGTGACCATTTTTTTCCTTAAAATCTCATCAGTGACAAATTTTTTTCTTTAAAAACTCATCACTGACAAAAAATTTTTTAGTAAAAAAACTCATCACTGACAATTTTTTTAGGAAAAAAAAATCATTAGTGGCACTTTTATTAGAAAAAAACAAATCATCAGTGACAATTTTTTAGGAAAAAACCAAAAAAATAATCCGTGATCATTTTCTTCCTTAAAAATTAAACCGTGAAAATTTTTTCCTAAAAACTTCATCCGTGACAATTTTTTTATGAAAAAAAAAACACATCAGTGACAATTGTTTTAGAAAATCACAACTCATCGGTGACAATGTTTTTAGGAGAAATAACTCATCAGTGACAATTTTTTACGAAAAACAAAATTCATCAGTGACATTTTTTTCCAAAAAAAAATTAATCATTGACAATTTTATTAGAAAAAAACCAAATCATGAGTGACAATTTTTTTAGGAGAAAAAAAATCATCCGTAACAATTTTTTTTAGGAAAAAAATTCATCCGTGACAATTTATTTCTTAAAAAATTCATTCGTCAAAATGTTTTTTCTAAAAAACTCATCCGTGACCATTTTTTTTCCTTAAAAACTCATCAGTGACAATTTTTTTTAGGAAAAAAACTCATCAGTGACAATTTTTTTAGGAAAAAAAAGTCATCAGTGACAATTTTTTTAGAAAAAACAACTCATCAGTGAAGAAGATTTGTTGCGAAATATAATTATCGTAAATGTTTCTCACGTAAACTACTTCTGTTGCTGCTGTTGATATAGCGACATACTCCGCTTCAGTACCGTTTAATGAAACAATATTTTGCTTTTTAGCGCTCCATGAAAATACACTGCTGTTAAAGTGCATCCTGAAATTGACTTCCTATCTGCAGCATCACTACCCCAATCTGCATCAGCAAAAGATTGAACTGGTTTTCCGGATTTCTTATAATGCGGTTTAAAATCAACAAGTACATGTGCGCGTGTGGATTACAATTTCTCTGTGCCAATTTTGTGACCGATAACATAATATCATATCCTGTAGACAACACCAAATGCATTAAAACACCGATAGCTGACTGATATTTAATTTTGCCCACCGGTATCCTGACTATATCTTTACAATCCAGTATTTTGTATTGGTTTAGTATATGCAATATATACTATTTTTGTGATATAGAAATTGCGACAGGATGACCTTCACGATCGAATTCAATTCCGAGAAAATATTAGAGTTCATCTCCGTCTACAACTTCAAGATTTTCAATCAACCTTTTGATTTTCTTCAGTTCAGGTATTTTAATTATATTGTAGACTCCGTTCTTATTTTTGGTATAGATGGATCGCTCATGGTTTGAAACCTTATCTCTTTAAAACGTGGTTTAGTTTTGTATTCTACTTAGGACTACTTTGTTTTAAACCATGCAGAGACTTTTTTAAATCCAGAACTCTATTAGGATATCTTTTATCCTCAAAACAATGTAGTTGTTTCATAATCAACGATGGAGATAACTATTGTTTTCCACAGCCAATGTAGCCTTATGCAGGGCGTGCGCCGAGAAGGTACACTACTTTGTTTTGTTGCCATTTTGATAAACATCAGTCTTGAAAGCTCATATTTGGCAGACGTGAAGTAAAATTTTCGATTACCCAACGTGTTTTAATCATTGAAAAATTTTATCAAATTCAATCTTCGTTTAGTGTGACGATGAAAAATTTACGTAAAATTTTTGGGAGACACAACGTGCAAAAACTAAATGCACTATTTAGCGTATAGTGAATGATTTCGAAGAAAGAGAGTCTTCCACAAGACCATTTATGCCCCTGTGCATATGCCAATAACTCGCTCATGACAACCCCACATTTTCATTTGAATTGATACGTGAATAAACAGAATAGTCGGCTCTGTGGAATGGGAAAGCCTCAAATTATTCAACAGTCACCTTTGCAACCATTAAAAGTAACAGACTGGTGTGTAATTTTGTCAGAAAAAAATGAATACGGCGTGGGGGTAAAACTGTGAATGGGGAGCAATATCACAACTGCAGGCTTTGGCCTTTAATATCAACAAGACAATACGTTACTGCGAGACCTCTTTCCAAAAGTTATATCAAGAAATGGTGGTGTTGATTGGCCTCCACGGTCGCCTGATTTGACTGAACCGGACTTCTTTTTGTGGGAATATCTGAGAAGCAAGATTTATGCAAACAAACCAGAAACGCTTGAGCAACTCAAACAAAATTTTCGTGATATAATTAATGAAATGCTGCGTGAAATGTGTGAGAATGTAATGAAAAATATGCTCAAAAAGGCTCGCAATTTCTATGCTAAAATAGAGGGACATTTATCTGGTATTGTATTGCATACATAATTGCCGACATTAAATAAAACATTTACCAATATAAGAACCAATCTCTTTCATTCAATTAAAAATTATAAACAAACAAACTAGTATAGCTTTCCGGCGGACACCCTGTAGTAGAAGAAATGAGAGAGGTTAATGATGAATAATACCATAACGTTGACCGCATTCTTTCGCTACTAGCCGAGTTTTTAATTTATGTACACCACCATTTTTATTTCTATTTACGGCATATGCCCACTTGCATCCTGGCCACTTCGGAGATCACTCTCATATATTATTTTTTATTCCATTTTCATAGACTTTAACCATTCCTTTGCATATGTCTTCGACACCTTTCACGATTTTCAATTATACACTTATTCATACCACGAATCTTATTGTATACTTTTCTTGGTCGTCCTTTTGATCTGTCTTTAATAATTCTGGGTATACCCGGTGCAACCTTGGCTACTGGTTCTGCATTTACCCCTTCTTGATTAGTGCCCTTTGTTTCATCATTTTGTTCTTAAATTGCAGCTTCAGTTTTTTATAATTTTTCTATAAAAAAAATTCCTCTTGTATGATTCTATAAAATAATATAAAATCAAATAATGCCTTTTATTTCAAGGCATTTTATGAACAAAAAATGTACTCGTTCCTATTAAAAGAACTATCAGATACTTGCCAATTTAGCAACTAAAAGCAAATAATAATATTTTAAAGTTTATTACAAAAATCATTTTTTACAATGCATATTGTTATTACAATAAACAAAACAATTTGAACGCTTTGGCAAGTAAAATAAAAATAATTTATTTAATATGATTTATAGTAATAAAACATAACATGTTTCCTTAAAATTCAAATGCATTTTGAAAATTGCTACACTTTAAGAAAAGTGACTCATATAAACTGAAAATGAACGAATAATTTTATGGTAGAGTATGGTATTAGTATTGTTACATTCATTCATTTTAATAAACGTTCTGTTATTTTAAGTTCTTTTATGGCAAAATAATAACACAGTACTTTAGAGTTTTAAATTGAGTTAAACGATTTATTTACTTTTGATACACACAAAATAAATACGTCTTTACTCCCTGATGACTCAACTTGAATCCATTCATTTGCCCAGAAAGTGGTGCTTAAATAGTTGTTTTTAGTGGTTCTCGAATATAAATACAAAAATATTCTACTTTAACACCACCTCATATTGTTGTTTTTATTATCATTCAGTTAAGACACCAGCTAGGCTGTGTGTTTTGTTTTGCTTTGTGTTGGTTGTTTTTGTTTTCTTGTTTGGTAGAATTTCTTATAATCGTGTTGTTATTGTTGTCTTGTGTGTATAAAATTTCTTAGAAAACTGCATAATATTTAATATGCACAGTTATCTTTTTTTACTGATAATTATTTTCTTTTAAATCTTAATAAATCATCTTCGTAACAATATATTTTTTTATCATAAAATGTGTCTTCTTTAAGTGTAAATTTTAATCTGCACAATATTTATATGAACGAAAATATAAAACCTGTTGGTAAGTGAATAAATATATAATCTTACAAAAAGCATTTGTTTCTTTTTTAATAATTTTTTATATAAATTTATTATTTATTTGTTTGTTTGTTTGTTTTTTTTTCGCAAAGTGTTTAAGAGTGTCCCAAAAAAAAATCTTTTATTCAACATTAGAAAAATGATACACCAAAATTAAATTTGATGGCCCACAAAAACGAAATTTGACACTTTTACTTACCTTCATCATATTGTTGTATTAAACGGACTCTGATTTACTCGTCTAATTTATGTAAATAATATCCGTTTTATATAAGGTTAATGGATGTGCTCATAAAAACAGATCGTAACTAGTGAAAAAGTTATCGAGAACACTCGGTGATTTCCTGCAGCATAAGCCAGCTTGTCGAACAAATTTTTAAAAGCACTTGAAAATAGTAGAATACAAGATTGCACTTGGTATTTTCCGCAGTCCAGATCAAATAAGTAACAATAGTGAAAAAATAATCGGACCGATCAGTCGACCGCACACTGCAACGTGCTTTAAGGTAAAAATAAATAAAAATTGTAAAAAGTTACATTAATTAGGTTAGAAATTACGAATTAAGTAAATGTAATTGTTACTAAATTTTTACAAATCTTATCAAATGTTTTAGTAGTTCCTTAGAGTGACAGAGTATTAGTTTTTAAAAAGCCAAAAGAATGATACATGTCTGTAAGACGTGGTATTATTTATAACTACTGATCAGCGTGTTGTTTGAACAAATATTGACCTACTTCTCCTATAGTTTTCTTTTATTTTATTAAATTAAATTTTATCACATTATTAAACCTCAATGGATTATAAATTTTGTTAGTCGTAAATTCAGATTAGTGAAACAATGAATTGAATCACGGCTTGAAAATATTATCTTCACATTGAAAGCGGTCGCCGTTTATACCGAATGAACAAAAGTTAAAAAGGACAGAGAAAAATAACAACAAGATTTTATTTACTGGCGGAAAAAATGTAAACAACTTAATACCCAAAATCATTAATTTGAAGTCGGTTATTATACAAGCTAAAAATTTTAATAGTGTTAAACAAACAACAAACAAACAAGTTATTTGTTGTTTCTTTTTTGAAAGTAAATTTTATTGGTCTGCAATATTTTGTTGACGAGGTTATTTCATTTTTCCATACTATTTTACAATCAGTGCAAATCAATTTAAAAAGCAAAGTACTTTTGTAACCTCCTAAATTATATCAATGTACATTATTTTAAGTATGCAAACTATTTTTGTGACCAACTGTGCATGACTTTAAAATTGACTAAAAATTTTTGTTTTCTTTTTAAAAATACGCATATTCATCTAAACAACGTCTCTCGTAAAGGCGATTTAAAAAATAAATAAAATGCTTAGAAAATAGCAAAACATAAAAAAACATTTTTTTAATTCTATTTTGCAAAAAATTTTCGACCTTGTGTCAGAAAAATTATTCTGGTTTCACGGTCGGATCGTGCCGAGTATACAATGAGATATAGGTGTGTAGGGGACATTTAGAGCTATGACACAGTGCTAATGCTTTTACATTCCCTAACGAACTTTAGAAAGTTATGCTCTATTAAGTAAGAAAATTTAGAAAAAATTTGGACCTCTAAAAAATATAATTTCAAAAAATCAATAATCATTCAAAAACAATTCAGTTTTCTTACAGTTATAGCTAACATATTACGCTATTTTACAAAGTTTATCTCAAAAATCTAACATTTACTGAAAACTTTCTCATTTTAGCAAGATATTGAAAACGCACATTTTGAATTACCTTGTTCAATGTGATATAGTTAAAATAAAGTTTTAATTTTTTGGCTCCCGAGGTACACTAGCATCTACTTTCGAACGAACTTTAAAATTTTACAATTGGGGACCATGAAAAAAAGGACTTTTGGACGCCTTCTCGTTAAATGGTGGTCCACTGTGCGCCGTCAATAATAGGAAAAAATTGAATTGTAAACACCTCGCGATAGCGTGATCCATTGACCGTTACCGCATTTCAAGCCTCACCTCCAAAAAAAAAAAAAAAAACAACTCAATCACGCCTCTAGAACACATAGCGCACCAATACAGTGACACGTTGAGCATGCAAACTCTTCTTAATAATCTAGTATTTCAGGAGCTCACAGTTTGCTTGTTTAGCGATTATACAGCAATGTGAATGGTCGACTGGCTTCAATTCCGGCACCAAGTGAACCTTGTAAGGCTTCAAATTCTTACGCAAGATTCGCCATGTGGTTTTTTTGAATAACGCTAATTGTTGAGAACGACTAGGAATTGAAAAATTTGGATCTGCTTCACCACTGTGGCTGATGGCTGCAATGTTTTCAGTTGAACGACCCGGTCGAACACGCATTGATGTTCGCACATTTTTTATCGAGTCTGTTGACTCAAATTTAACTACCAAATTCTTAATAGCGGTATCAGAAGGACAATTATGTTATCCAAAATTATAACGAAGTTTATGAAATATAATTTTAACAGAACCATCATTTTCATAGTGAATTTTAATTATTTTAATGTGATTTTCGTGCGTAATTGAACTCATTGTAATAATTGTCAATGCATCTACTATAAATACGTCAAAAAACTAAATGCCAAAACAATGATGTTGTTGGTGTTGCCACAATTAATAAAAAACAAACTTCTTGTTGAAAATCCGATACAACAATTATATAAGAATTTTATTGCTACGTGATAAAAGATTTTGAACAAGTAATTCAAAATTTCTTCGAATTTAAATATTAAAATAGAATTTGTTTTAGTGGCTCAGCACCCAGCATCAGTTACAAAAATTTCAACTTAATTACAGTTGAGCTGTAAACTATAATAAATTGTTTGGGACACTCTTATATTCATGAAAAAAAACTCAAAATAAAATATGTGAATGGATTTGTATTGAAGTATTTTTTATCTATATTTATTTGTATAAAATTATAAAACTTTTAAATAACGCAATTCATATATAAACAATTGTAAAATAAAAGCAATTTATAAAAAGTTCAAACAAAAGAGGTAAAATAATGGAATAAATGGAAACGGAAGTTTTTAAAGTAAACTGCAAATGCATCAAATGCATTAAGAAATTCTTTATTTTTTATATTTGTTTTAAAACATAAGAATTTTATGCTTTTCAAGGTAAAAATAATAACATTTTACTTATAATTCTTCTATCTACCCTGTTATGCCTTTATGCCCTTTAAGTAGGCATAGCACTACTGCCATTATTTTAGTTTGATTTATTTGCAGTAAAATTTGAAAGAATTCTACTTTTTCCATTGTTGGTTAAACAAAGGAATGCCTTATTTTTTTATATATGTAAAATATTTTTACACATATGTGTGTGTGGTTTTTGTATGTGGTTGCGTTTGAGGTTAATTAAGCAAAAAATTTCTGAAAACTATGCATGTGCATCAGCATTATTTTAAGCACAAAAACAAATGTTTAAAGAAACAAAAATACTATAAATAATAAAATTTAAGTACATAACGGCTTATAAAATAAAAAAAATATATAATTTACCTTTAACCTGTACTTTTTCTAACACAAAACAAGGACTCTTGCAAGTATTATGCTAGACAAAGCTGTGTTTTAAATAATTTATTTGTCTATTATAAGAGCATTACTATTAAAACAAACTTATAACAAGTTTCAAGAAATAAAATCAAAAGAAATGAAATGTGGATGAACTCCAGAAGGTATCTTTTGCCAACAGCAACAGTAAAAAAAAACTAACAAAGTACTTGAATAATCTTTAACCAGAGAGAGATAGAGAGAGAGAGAGAGAGAGAGAGAGAGATAGAGAGCGAGAGAGAGAGAATATTTGTTGTTATTTAGCATCGTTAATCGTGAACTTTAGGTTTTCTTCGGTTGGCCGCTGATATGATATTAAAAAGTTATAACTGCAACACAGTGGGGCGTTTCGATTTTTTTCGTTGCATAGTTTTTTCGTTAAATTAATAAAGATAATTAAAAATTTTAAAAACATTTGAAAGAAAACTCCTCCAACTTTAATATATATATAATTTGCATGGTCATAGATTAGCCGCGGCCTCTGCACAGTGTCAGCTTTTGACTGTTTTCGTTACAACTATTATAAAGAAATTTTAAAAATGTATAAAGCATTTGAAAGATAATCTCTTCCGCTTAAAAAAAAAGTAACCTGCATGGCTATAGCCCAACAGAGGCAATAGGCACAATGGTTTTTTCGCTGCAGAAACCATAATTTTTTAAGTTAACAAATTTCTAAATTTTAAATCTTTTAATTTCAAAATAAGTGCTCCCGTATATTGATATGCGCTGTGAACAGTGACACCTTATGACCCTTCCTTGACACAAAAAAATATATCTAAAATATTTTTAGTCTTTGTCTTTGCATTTCTGGGCTTCTTTTGATAAATTTTTACCATTATCCATTACCATTTACCTTATGTACAGTAGGAGTAAGTTTCTTCTCAGGGTACATTTGAGCCAAAGCTGGGCAGTTTTTGATGCATAATCATCAAACATTAGGCAATTTACTATTTCAAAAAAGTGTTCTGGATACATTACCATCATTAATATTTCTATACCCTCCATGTCCAAGCTTCTTAAGAAATTTATTTTGTATAATTTTTAGTAGTCGAGCAGATAATTTTTCTTTTGCTATTGTATACTTAGCAAAAAATTCTCCTTCTAGTGGTATAAGCGAGTTTTAAAATAAACTTCATGCATCTAATTCTGTTATAGTTTTGGTCATCAACTGAATCATCAATTTTGAAAGTTTTTGTGTGACTTTTCGCAAATCGCCTAATCAATAAAAGAGTTTTTCCATTCTTCAGTTCATCAACAGAAGGCTTGATTTCAGAAATTTGCTTTTTTATATTGTTTACTGTAGATTTGAAGACTGCTTTGTAAAGGGTGTTTTTTTAAGCCCGATAGAACTTGAAATTGTAAAAAATAACACAAAAAATTAAATTGTAATCAAAATTTCTTTTTTATTCGAAGGATCAATACGTGACATTAACATTTGAAAATGATTTCGGGCATATGGGCACCGCGGCTGTTCTTGACGAAGCGCATTCTGGACGTCCAATTTTGGGCCACTTTTTCGAGCACTGCTGGGCGTAAGTCACGAATAACACGAACAATGCTGTCCTCCAAGGCGTCAATTGTTGCTGGTTTATCAGCATAAACCAGTGACTCCACGTAGCCCCACAGGAAATAGTCGAGTGGTGTCAAATCGCACGACCTTGGAGGCCAATTGACAGGTCCATTTCTCGAAATCAACTTATCGCCAAATTTTGATTTCAATAAGTCGATGGTTGCTTTCGCTGTATGGCACGTAGCGCCATCCTGTTGAAACCACATCTCGTCCAGATCAATGTCATCCATATTTTCAAACAAAAAATCATTGATCATGATGCGGTAACGATATCCATTGACCGTAACGCGGTCCGATGATGCCACCAGCGTGAAAACCGCACCAAACGGTGCATTTTTCTGGATGTAATGGAGTCTGTAGGGTCTGTTGTGGATTGGTCTCACTTCATATGCGGCAATTTTGCTTATTAACAAACCCGTTAAGCCAAAAATGCGCCTCATCGCTGAACACAATTTTGCGATAAAACAACGGGTCAGTTGCCAACTGCTCTAGAGCCCAATCGGCGAAAGAACGACGCATATAATGGTCTCGTGGCTTCAATTCCTGCACCAGCTGGATCTTATACGGGTGTAGGCCGAAATCTTTGCGCAAAATTTTCCACGTAGTGGACGGACAGAGCCCCAATTCCTGTGACCGACGACGAATTGATAAATTTGGATCTTCTTCCACACTTTCGTTTACAGCGGCGATATTCTCTTCAGTACGCACATTCCTTCGACGTATTGGTGTTAGTGCATCCTCTAGAGAGTATGTGGTACGAAATCTATCGACAGTTCGACGAATGGCTTGTTCAGATGCACGATTATGTACGCCATAAAAATGACAAAGTCGTCTATAAGTTGCGCGAATCGACGACTGATTTTCAAAGTAAATTTGGATAATTTCGTAGCGTTGTTCAAGCGAGAGTCTATTCATGATGATTTGTCAGAGTATACTGAAACAAATAAAAAAAAATGTTTCATCAAGATTTCATTTTTTGTGTTACTTTTTACAATTTAAAGTTCTATCTAGCTTAAAAAAACATCTTTTATATGGGTAAAGAGCATTTGGAGGAGTTGGAATACTCTCTTTAATCCTCTGCAGTTGATCTGGGCTTGCACGTGCCGCAGTTTTTTTTAAAGTCACATCTTGACCATTTTTGGTCATTTTTAGATATTCTCTATTTTATCTGTAAAAATTACATTAATATAGGGTATCTGAAAAACGGCCAACATACCTGTTGCGGGAATAAGTTTACCGCCACTTTTCACCAGATTTTGAACACCAAATATAAAACACAACAATAATAGTTTTCTCTAGTTAGAGTTATATTTAATAAATATTTGGATGTTAAAATTCCTGTAAGCCAACAAAATTGTTTTATAAGAAATTACATTTTTATGAAAACAAAGCGTGATAAACAATACAACTTTATTAAATGAACAGCTCATAAATTTATATTAATGTAAAATATTTTAATGACTCGGTTTCACGATTGAGAAATATGTCTTTTCGTTTCTATATTTTATAAAACAATGCGCGTTTTCTAGCTAGGGATTTTATTTGGAGAGTTAGTGATTAAAGTAATTGAATAACTATAACCACAAATAAATTAATGTCTATACAATACTTAATTGACTGACGTTGGCGATAACAATACCCTTAAAACAATACTGCTACTTTATTTCTAAAGTGTATTTTTTTTTCAAGATCACCTTTTTTTCCTTTATAAAAAACTAGCGTACCCCTGATTGCTTTGCAAGTCATTTGTTGTTTTTTTATTCTGCAGTGTTGTTTTTTGTGTGCGCCCAAAAAATTCAATCATTTAAGGAATCAGAAAGAACACAATTTCTTTTTTTTTCGTTTTTGTGATTTTTTAATAATTTTATCTTTTTCACAACTCAATATTTTTGTGTGCTTATATAATACGTATTATACTATTGCGATGCTTTTACATATACGACATTCTTCGATTGATTTTGGTTCGCGGTATAGACAAACAAAGCAGTTGGTTTATTAACACGTCAACAGGGATCATGGCAAAATCAACACGTATGAGGAACTGAAGCCGTTTAAAATCAAACGACAAATCTGGAGGAATCATAGGAATACGTGGTATCAGCACATCCCCGTCCTTATATTTTTCTTTAAAAATTTTTCTTCAATCACATTTTTCATGACTTTTTTGACTACTAAACGTGTCCCATTGCAAAGTCGTGGCTGGCAGCTAAGCAAAATAATTGTTACACTAACTTTCACTTGCAGGCGGTGGGGCGGCAGTCCATGAAACTCAAGCGAATTTTACAATTCGACTGGATAATTTACAACATTGTCTTGATTGGTAACAGAATCAACCCATTTGTAGGGAAAAATTTTCCCGGGAATGTCATTCAAAATTGTCACATTGATATCCGAAATATCTGCATTTTTCGCAACTGAGATAGCTCTTTCCCCCAATCAATCAATCAATTCTAAAATTGTGTGCAATACCGAGAAATATGTTTGTGACCAATTCTTGTTTTGATAGCGTAAAGTGTCAAACATTATCTGAAAGCGTAATCATTTTTGGATTGCAACAGAATTTGGAAAACAAAATTCTCTATCTGTTTACACATCCATTAGCATATTTCGATTTATGTTGCCCTCGCATTCTATGCAAGCACACACACACACATACACGCAGCAACGTACAAACGAAAACACAAATTTCATTTGATAGACCCCTTTCAGACAGGCAAATTTTACTTTGACAAAGTTTTTTTAATTTTCTTTTAAACTTTCTTTGGTGTTCAAACACAAAAAGTTTTCTTTTACAAATTTTGTTTTAGTCAATGTAATCTGTAATGTAATCTGTGTATAAGTACAACTGTGTATAAGCGACGAAAGAAAAACAAAGCAACTTTGCGAGTATATCAAAGTCTGTACTCTCAATCATGCTTTCTCCCTCGCTCTCACATAAAATCAAAACTTTGCAAACTAAAATTTGCCTGTCTGAAAGGGGTCATACAAAACATTGAGTCAAAGTATGCAATGGAAAAAAAAAATTGATTTTTTTGAAAAATTTGTCTTGTTTCAAACACGCACTGTGGACGCACTATCGTGCGTAAACGCATGAAACAAAGATATAAACCATACGAAGGTACTGTGAAAGTTTGGTGAAAATCCGACGGCGCATGTCGTCAAATACTGGCAACCAACGGACATCTATTTTGGGCTTAATTTTTATATATATAGATTGGCGACTTTAAGCAACTCCACCAGCTGTAATCTTTATCTAATTAAGAAACACGTTTTTGAATTGGTATCAGTAAGAAGCTCTTTATATGATGTACATTGATTTGAAAAATTTTTTTTTTTGTTCAAGCAGAGGTAAAAAGTGCAAAAACAAAACTTGTTAAGGGTGCAAAGATAAAAACTAAAATGTTCATTTTTACATGGGTTTATACACATTTTTTATTTTTACATATAAAAAAGGGAAAAACTCCATTAGAAGACGAAGTTTGCCAGGCTCCTAAAACTTAAGCATATGCTCTTCACACAAGTCATAAGTATTAAAAGAAAGCTTATGACTTCTAGATTACCAATTTATTACCAGTTCTTTTAACGTCACCTTTTTTATATGTAATTTTCGCTTAAAACTGAAAATATCACCTTAAAGTTATTGTCTGCAGAATTTGAATTGCTACAAAATATAAACAGGTCGAGATATTCTTACAAAATTTTTAAGCACTATATACAAAGGGGCTTTTAATGAAGCGGTGAAATAAAATTATTTTTTTTTTTTTTTTAATTCTAACACATAAACTCCTTAAAAGGGGAAAAATTACCCAAAAAATTGTTTTATTTTATAAGACTCGTTACCCTGACTTTGTTAACTGTGGGGCTATCAAATCCTATTTAAAATATGTAGCCAAGAGCTGGAGCTTTAACAATCTGTTTATAATTTTTAATTTCGTGCTTTACACTCCGAGGAATTGCGGAGTAAATAATAATAATTTTTAATTCAATTTAAATAAGAATAATTTTTAATTTCGTGCTTTACACTCCGAGGAATTGCGGAGTAAATCTAAATTTTTTTTCAACATTGGCTAATTTTGTATAGGGGTAGAGGGTGAACCGTTATAAGTTTTGACGTAATTTTTCTTCTATACGCATTTGCTTGCTATAGGTTATCTTTAAAATAATGTAAAAGAATTTACTAATACCAAAGTAGGTTTTAATTATAAAATCCTAAAAAAACGGATGTTTCTACATTTTAGCTATTCAGAGGGTTGTAAAATTTTAACGAGACCTGTTCTCAAATCGAAACTTACTACTCTTTTATTATAAATATTATCGAGAATGCATCCAAGATAAGGTCGACCAAAAATTAAAAAAAATTTTCTACTCCGCTTTTCACCCGATTTTCATATTTATAAATAATTATTTATAAATTTTTAAGTTATTGTTATTGTATTATTTTTTAGTAGTTTATTATTAAGCACTAGGTCATTTTTAATAACAAATTTTTTAAAAACTTTATTTTTTTTTATTTATTATTCAATATTTAGCCAAACCATTGGTTGGCATCATCAGCATAAACAAAAAGAAAAATAATAAACTACTAAAAAATATTAAAAAGGTCAAATAATTATAATTATTATATAATTATATATTAAGATATTATTATAATGTCATTATATCACCAGAAAAGGCTTTTATTGTTACAAATTTTATATAAATAAATATATAAAATAAATATTAGTGAAACATATCATACCCATATGTTTTAAAAATGAAAGTTTTTTTAGTTAAATGTTTTAGTTATGATAAAGATGTCAAAAATCAATTAATCCTAACCAAGTTGGATAAAAACAAATTACAATGAACTCGCAGAAACGTGAACTAATTTTTACCGAGGGTGTTCACGTTTTCATTTTTGTTCATGTTTTAGATTGCATTTTTTATATAACATATTTAAGTTCTTTTTATCTTTTATTTAATTTAAAATAAAGTACGTTATTTTTCACCTATGAGACAGGTTTTGATTCTACTTTTTGTAAGTTCCTGCCATATTTAAATATATGTACTATGCTAATGTGGGTTGCAAAAGGGTTTCTAAGATACTAATTTCGAAATTAGTACAGAGATCTTTCCATTTTTTGAAGCTCCGAAGAATGCAGTTTTCCGTTTTCCAGGACTGGAAAATGTATTATTATCACATTTCGAAATTGCATCTTTTTTGTTTCTTATTGAACAAATCGTCGATTTGACGACATTATACCTTTTTTGGCAAAACAAGTTACAGGTGAACCTTTTCATAAAAGCTCTAAAATATCTTAATTTTCTTGAAGAGTTAACACTTTTGGTTTTTTATTAGACATATTTTCAATAAAAATATTTTTAGAGATCACTTGATTACATTATTTATGTATATGCACAGTCAGCACAGAGAGATACTTCCAGTAGAACTGTCGCGGTAATACCATAACTACTTATCCTGCAACAGAAGTTGTTTACAACAAACAAACTACGTGATTCTTCTGTGAATGAATCCCAAAATATTTAAATAAGCTTACTAAATTGAATTTTAACGTTCGATAAAAAGTTCACGTTTTAGAGCCTTCAGCCTTTGTTCAATTTGTCAATGTAAGAAAAAAAATGTTCATGTTTTTGGATGTTCATGTTAGTGGGTGTTCACGTTTCTGCGAGTTTACTGTAAATTTTTTTATTAATATTATTGTTGATAAACCTTTGTTTTATTTTATTCAATCTTAAATTGCATTGCTTGTATTTTTGTAAATGCAAAAACCTGTCATAAATTTATATATGTTATGATCTTTTACTCAAACAAATATGTACTACAAAGTCATTGTGTAGATTTATACACAAGTAAAAAACAAAATAAATATTTAATATTTAATTATAATTTTTGTTTGCTTAATTGACTTTCTTTCAATTTTTCCATATTTTTGATTTAAAGTTTGTTTTCTAAAAATGTTTATTTGCTAAACTCTTTAGTTTGCTAAATAGTATAATCGATATATATATTTCTTTTCAATTCACTTGTCACATTTACTCATATATTTCGTTTTCTTCTTTTATTTATTTTTTGTCTTAGGTAATAAATTTTCTTGGGTTTTTTGTTCTACATCTTTAACTTATTTATTTATTTCTTATTAAGTTTCTTAAATATGTCTATTAAGCTAAATAAATTTATATGTGTCTTGGTAAGAATATCAATTCCATCAACCACAATGACTTTGCCAACAAATTGTTTTTAATAATAAAATTAAATAACATTTTGCCACAAAATGTGGCAAACTGCCAATAAAGTATAAATCTTAAATAAAAAAAAGTATTTTTTGGTGTCTGCCTATTAAATAAATTTTGATTAAATTAAACTAAAATTTTGTCAGTATTTTTTTTCTACTTTTCAAATGAAATTATGCATTTTAGCTTTGTGTTACACATATTTTATATTTGAATAAAAACTATTTCTATTTTTAATAATGTCTGTTTATTTAACAATTCCGTTGTTCTCCACTAAATTATACTTTTATTTCAATATATATTTTATAATAAATTACAAAATTTAATTACCTCCTTGAAATACTACTTAAATTATATATTATTTATACATTAAGTATGTTCTAGGAGTCTGAACTAAAAATTGGACATAGTGAAAATTATTTAAAATGTATCTAATACGCTGTTAATATTTTATTAAAAAATGTCGTTAATATATAAAAGAAAAATTAAAAATTTTTTAAAAAATAATTATCAATCTTAGTAGCGGTCTTTTTTAAATAAATTAAACACTATATTTTTTCAATATTTCGCTTTCCTCTGGAAAGCTTCTTCAGGATTCATTCATTCATTTCATTTCCAAATTCATCTTTATTAAATTAAATGTTATTTAAATATTTATTTACAGTTTTGAGATATTATCGCAGATATTACAGCAAATTATGTTTTTAATCACAGATATTGAAAAGCTTTGTTATAAGTTTTTATTTTTTTAAAGGAAAAATAGGAAAACCTTTATATACCAAAAAATAAAGATGTTTAAATATAATTAGGAAATATATATGTATACAATTGTATTGTCTAATATAACAACACATTGCATACATATCTTTTCCAATTTGGGGATTGTTGTTTTAAAAATACCTTTACGCCGACTCTCTACATTCTCTTATCAGCTGATAAGAAGAATTTTCTATTTTCTCAAAATATTTAATGTTGCGTCTCTTTATGAAGTCGTCAATTCGTGCATATCCTGTTTCGTCGTGAAGAAGCTGCGTTGAGTGTCTCCAATGTTTGTTGTCTAAATCTTGAGGCATTTGTTTTGTATTATCTGAAGTTTCTTCAAATGAGTTCTTGCTGCTGTATACCAAAAGGAACTTGCATAAGTTAAGGTTGGTTTTATCACGTTTTTAAAAATTAAATTTTAATTTTGAAGGCCAAGTGAAGAGCTTCGAAAGCTTCTTCAGGAAATTAATTTTATAACAACAAAAATTATTAACAATACATATACATACAAAATTAAAACATACAAAATTAAAATTTCAAACAATTTTAAACATACAAAAAACAAGAAAATGGAAATTAAATAACAAATTCTTTCTTATGAAATAATTATAACAAATTATGTGTCTTTTGTATTAAGTACCTATAATTCTGCGCTAAATTATTTGTGTCTGTTTTGAAATTTACTCTCCTTACATTTGGTACATTAACATTTTCTAACATTTCTAACATATAACGTCTCATAGTTTTTTTCTATATCTAATATTGATGCTTTCTCAAACTTTGGATATGTGAAGATAAGGATGTCTTCTGTGTTGAAATATTTCTATATTTTTGGTCACATCTGTGACCAGCTAATCTTGTTTTAAGTTTATTTTTTGTTGTCCCAATATTAACTTTGTCACATGGTAGCCTGTATACTACATCAGATATTTCCATTTTCCCTATTTTGTCCTTCATACTGCTAAATAATTTATTTAATGTGTTATATGTTTTGTGTGCAATTATATTTTTATCTGTGTCATATATTTTATACGTTCTTAATCTTTCTGATATTCCAGGAACATAAGTTAATGATTTATAAATTCTTGATTCTGCCATAGCATTTCCTAAATTATGCCTATGATTATTATATTGTCTAATTCATCGGTTAGTTAATTCTGCTGGAAAATCATTGTCATTAAGTATATCTCTTATTGTGTCCTTATTCTTCAAATGAAATTCGCTACCACTTATTGTCAATATATTATTATTTTTTCGCCGTGTTTATTATCATTTTTCTCGGATGTTTGGAGTAAAAATTAATAGGGGTTTTCCCACCGAACTTGTTAATTTGTTACTCGGTAGTTTGTTAATTTGTTAAAGTTAGCAACTGTGAACGATCCCCTTTTTTAACTTTGTTAGTCTGGTAACTTTCGTAGCAATTGTTCTGACACAATTTATTATTCTCAAACAAAGTAAAACATGCCACGAGAAAGTGTAAGAAAAACAATTGTAGACCATTTAATTAATTGACACAAATAACGTTTGCTGAAGGTAAGTAGACAAGATTTATCAAAGTTTAGTAGTTTAATTAAAAATAATTTAATGCAGAAGTTTTCTACAATGATGAAGATGAAATCGAAAATATACTGGATGAGCTGCATGTAGATTTACATGCTATCATGAAGTATCGCAGAGGAGTTGTGTATGAAGTTCCAAAATCAATTAATTGGCGCGAATATGTTTTGGCTTCAATGGATGAAAATCGTTTCTGCCAGATGTTACGCGTCAATCGTGAGCAATTTGCTCATCTATTATCACTCATATGTAGCGACAAAGTTTTTACAAAATGTTCCGGCAAGCAGTTTCCAATAGACTTACAACTCGCTATGGTTTTGTTTAGATTGGGATCCTCTGGAGAAAGCGAATCAAACGCTAAAATTGCTTCTTCTTCTTCTTAAAATTACAAAAAGAATTTTTAGCGCATTTTTGAAATTAATACACCAATATATATTCTGGCCAGATTCTACAGAACGTTCGGAAATAGTTCGCGAAACATTCAGTGAACTACCTTTTTGCATTGGAACTGAAATCAAGCTTATAGAAGCTCCAGTAAGAAACCACGTTGACTATTTTTCTAGGTGCCACACATATGCACTTAAAGTACAAATTATTTGTGATTACAAACCTAAGATTCGCCATGTAGTTACAGGATATAGTGGTTCAACCCACAATTCAAAAATGTTAAAGAATTGTTCACTTTATAAGGAGCCAAGCCAATTTTTTTCTGGACAGAAATGGATTGCAGGTGATTCTGCTTATCCGTTAAGTAATACTATAATTACTCAATATAGAAGCAATGCTCAGCACCTTGATGCAGTAAAGAGGAATTAATTTAACCTGCAGCATAGTAAATTCCGAGTAAGAGTTGAACATTGTTTTGGTATATTAAAAGGCAGGTTTAATAGTCTTTAAGAATTAAGAATGCGAATTCACAACGAGGAAAGCCAGACATATTGCAACGATTGGGTTTTAGTGTGCTCCATCCTCCACAACATTGTTGTTCATAGTACTGACATAGAGCTATTTGAAGAGGTGTCACAGAACCAAAGTGAAGTTGAACAGCAAATGGAAGTGTCAAGTACAACTACCTTTGAAATGAAAAGACAAATGTTATATCATCTTATGTTTCCAGGCACAGTTTGAAAATAAAAATAAATCATTTATTCATAAAGTAAAGTATTAAATTCATCACATAAACATTGCTTACTTATTTTAAGAAATCAGGTGAACATTTTAGTTTCGTATTATACAAAAAAAAATTAAGAAATTCATCACATATACGTTGCTTACTTATTTTAAAAAATCATGTAAAAATTTTAGTTTGTCATTCTTTATTGTATTTTAATTTCAGTTCCATTATTGCAAGTCTCTCCTTTTGCTCCAGTTCCAATTTTCTAATTTCAAACTTTTCTCCATTCTACTTTTTCCTAAATCAAGTTTTTGTTGCTCAATGCAAAACCGTTTTTCATTAAATGCATCTCTGTTTTTTTGTCGTTCCGCCAGTTGGCTTAAGCTGCTTTTCGGCATGCGCGTTTTAAATTTTTGGCTTAGTGACCTATTAATAATTGCAGTTGGTTTAGATGCTGGTACCTGTGGCATGGGTTCTAATGACACCGATTCAGCCTGTTCCTCTGAAAGGGGAAAATTTGTCTGTGAATGAAGAATGCGTCATATCGCTATCTATATGGAATGTTGAAGATTCCGTAACTACATTTGACTTAGTTTAATTCGTTAAAAGTTCTGCCAGGCGATCATAATACGGGCACATTTTTCGTAGTTTCTCTCGTAAAAAAAATTTTTGAGAGAAGCACATTTATTGTAATTGAACGAATTACCCTTTATAGTGGTACAGTCATAATTTACATCAATTCCAGCACCAGTTGACTTTCACCACTCTTCAGCTTTATGAAATGTAGCGTTCCAGTATCGAACTTTGCATCGCAGCATTTCGCATGTTGCGTCAATTTTGGTCTAGTCCAAACATTTTTGGTAGTACATTGTACTAGTTGGTTTCTGAAAATACATATATAGCATAATCTTATAAACATACACAAAATAGTGCTAGATTACTTCAATGTCCACATTTTCCAACACGAAATCCAACAGCATTTTATGCTCCGCTTCACTCCACTTTTTTTGCATTTTTGTTCGCATACGCTTTTTCTTTTGGTTATCCACTATAAGAACAGTTTATGATTTATTAAAATAAAATAAAAAATCATTTAATTAACATACTTACTCTCAATGTACACGAAAATAGCTTTTTATTATATTAATTTACAAACTTTGATTGTAAGTTACCAACTAACAAGTATTTTATCAGGGGTGCCGTGTTGTTAATTTGTTAAATGTTAATCCGGTAACTCGTTAAATATACAAAAACAAAATGCGTGTAAAAAAGTTACAATTAACGACTAACAAACTAACAAGTTCGGTGTGAAAACCCCTCATAATTCTTCCAGAAGATGTTGGTTTCTTATACCAGTCATACTAACTTATTTCTCTTTCTTTTTATCAATATATTTAAATATGGAAGTTTAGATTCTAACTCTCTTTCAATCGTAAATTTAATATTCGGATGAAAACTATTCAGTTCTGACAAAATATCATCCAATATTCGTATTTTGCTCTATTATCAGCCATTTTGCCTCTATAATCCTCAAAGCTAAACCTACAGGAATACTTGGAAAAAGTGAATATTGAGAAGGAATTACTTTTACGTATTCTTAAGTTTTGTGTTGAGGATAGCAGGTATTTTCAATTTGATAGTAGGATATATCAGCAGAATAAGGGCCTTCCTAAGGGCTCTCCAGCATCTCCAATTATAGCTGATATTATGATGGAGGAATTACTAAATTCATGTATTAGTAAAATGCATATTAAACCGAAGATTATCACAAAATATGTAGATGATTTATTTTGTATAACTTCGGAAGATGCAGTAGAGGATATTTTGTCAGAATTAAATAGCATATCCATATGCTTTCCCCCGCAGCAATACATTTGAATAATAAATACATATTATATTTTAATAAAATTTTAATAAAATATTTATTAAACTAACAACATTAACTCAAACTAACGTAGGTTAAAAGGAACAATTATAATATAATTTAAAATTAATTATTACTTTGACTACTTAAGTACGTCTTATAAACATTTAATTTAATTCGGCTTAAGTTTCTAAATTAATTTCAAAATTGATGAAAATAAATTAACTTTTACAAATTTGTGGATTATTATTTTTATAATTTCTTGACTGAAAAAGCAAACTATTCAATTCAAATTATAACACTTGAGAAAGTAGTTTATAATACCGAACAAATAATAAGCAACGAAAAAATTAATAATAAAAATTATTTGCAAATATTTTGTTTTTTTTTTAAAGAAAAAGTTTTTATGTTTATATGCGAAGTCTGTAAACTAAGTAATGAGACTGATTATTTAAGCTACAATTTTATATTGACAGCCTCAAAATAACTTTCTTTTAAAGCTATAGAACGCTGTATACGGATCTTCCACTCCTCATAGCAGTGCTGGAACTTCGATAGCATTCTGCCAGTCGGTTAAAGCTATTTGAATGTATTCCATTGTCCCAAAATGAGTTGCCGTGAGATGATTTGTCAACTTCGGGCAGAGGAAAAAATCACATGAACTTAAGCCAGACAAATATGGAGGCTGAGGAGACCCAGAAATATTAATACTAGACAACAACTAGTTTATTGAAATTTTTGTGTGACAAGGAGCATTATTGTTTATGTTTGGTATCAAAGGAATTACCCTTTTTCGAAGTTTTTCAAGAACCTCCTGGTAAAAGTGTTGATTGGCTGTTTGGTCTTGAGGCCCATACTCTTTGAAAACGATTCTGTGAATATCGAAAAAACAACTCAGCAGGCATTTGATCTTTGGCTTTGCCATCCTTGCTTTTTTGAGTCTTGCAGAGATTGAAGTGTGCCACTCCATGCTCTGGCGCTTGGTTTCTGGTTCGAATTCAAACACCCAAGATTCGTCACCAATAATGACACGTTCAATGAAATGCCAACAATCAAGGCACCTTTCCTCTCTGACCTCCTTTTGGTTTTGCGAAAGGTTTTTTGGAACCATTTTCTGCAGTTTTTTTTCATCCCCAATTCATTGGTCAAAATCTGATAAAGGGAGGTGCCAGTCAAATTTTACTCTTCCCCTTTAACTCTTTAAATTTTTTACGGGTTCTTGAAGATGAAGACCTTCCGCTTCGTTGTTTATCTTTAAATAATTCTCTTCCTTCTGAAAATGCTTTAAACTACCGTATATCTCCAGTCCAGAGTTTCCGTTGCACTGTGACTGTTAGCATACCGATGTTCGAAAATGATGTCACTCATTTTTAGAACACAACAGAAAACCTGTTTCACAAAAAAAATCGCCACCGACGACCAAATGACTCAAGCGAAGGCAAATCATATGTTCATTTGCCGCCTCTTCAAGCCAAGCGCATCCAGTGTTGCCAGATCGAACGTAACCTTATCTAATATATTTATCTATTTATGTAAATATGTATGTTTGTATGCAGTACATATTTCTATTTTAAGTCAAGAATGAATGGCATGTTATGTTATGATGTAATTGTAATACTAGTTACAAACGAAAGATTATTAAAAGAAACATGAGCTGAAATTCATTGTTCCTATTATGTGACCTAAAATATCAAAATGTTGTATTTTCTATTTCCTAAGAAGATGTTCCCTTGTCTGTACTTTTATTTTTCCATTTGGTTAAAAGATGTCATGGTATATTAATTGTTTTAATATTCCCACAGGTTAAAAACAAAAGGGGAACAATTAAAAACAATCAAAATAGGATGAATTTCATCACCTGACGTTTAATTTTTCCGAAAAATAGTAATAATAATAATATCACGTTTTCCTTCCGATAGCGCTTAATTTCAATATTCTTTTGGTTTAAAAGAATTTTTTCTGCTTTTATCGTAACTTTATTTCTTCAAACAATAGTTTTGTATTTTGTGAGTTGGTTATTTTAATTTTAGTGTGTGGTTATTTTAAGTTTGTGTGGTTGCCTGGCTTATAGTGAAAAAAAAACATAGTTAAACAGCCATATCATCCCGTGTGTATCTAATAAACGTAGTTAAAAAGTCATATAGTCCCGTGTGTATCTAACATAGAATTTAGTTTTCATTCAATAGAAGTCCCTCAACTAAACAAACTAAAAAGTAAAATTTAGAAATACATACACATATCTATATAACTTAAACCGTTAAAGAATATTTTGAGCTGCATATTTTTACAGAATTTTAAGAATATTTCCTAGAATATAAAACATAAGAAAAACATTATTAAAATTTATTATTTTATTTCTTCTACCTAACATATTTTTCTTAAAGCTATTTTACCCGCTAAAGTTCACCAATCTGAACTGCAAACTTTAACATTAACATCTTAACAATGACAATGAATTAAAATGAAATAAAGTATTGAAGATTTATGTTTTATTTATAACCTTAAGCCAAGCTAAAAAGATCAGAAAATAAATGTGCCCTGTGTACATAAAATAAAAATGATATGTAGAGGAAAAGGTTTTTATATTTTATTAATAGTCATATTCAGGTAATAAGATGTGCTATTAGCCGCATTTAAAACACACTACGTCACATAAAAAAGCTCCTAATCCACAAAGAACTATTTAAGGTAACAGGAGGGAAAAGATTTTTTCTAAATAAAACAAAAGACTTTATCTACAGATAGAGCGAAAAACTGTGATAAAAAATTTTTTTATAAACGACACAAACATATTTTTATTATACTTGGCATATATGTATATATATAAATCAGCATTATTACACTGACTACAGCTGGCAAAAGAAAACCAAAAATAAATATAAAAAACTTTAAACACAAATAGGAAAAATAAAAAAAACAAAAAATATCACTCTCATATGCAACAGGCTGCAAACTCATACAACCAACCATGTAGCACATATATATATATATATATATATATATATATATATATATATATATATATATATATATATATATATATATATATATATATATATTTATATATATGCTTAAATATGAATCGCATAGATTATGCTGTACAAAATGTTACATATGTTTACAAACATCATACGATGAGCGGCATATTATTCTGTAAACAAAGGCGCAACAAATGTCGATTACATATTTTTATTGCATGTAAAATTCCTTTCTCCCACATTTAATTTTAAAGCCAAGTCTTCGCTTTTTTTCGCCTTTTAAATAAACATAAAATTATTGGTATGAAGAAGGATTTTAAATACTTTAGTTTATTGTATTCTTTCCACAAAACGATTTTTACTATGTGCTACAAACTACACAAAAACATTTTTACTAAATGGGCCGTCTAGCAAATCAATTTCAAAATGACTTAACTATCATTTGAAAAATATTTGACTCAAGCGTAAGTATGGCTTTAGTTAACTTGGTTTCATAATATCTTGACCGCAGTTTGAATGTAAATTTAACCCCTCGCTTATTATGACTTAACTATAGCTTTGCTAACTCTCTATAACGACACGTTTTCTTTGGTGGCTGGGGTATCCTCAATGGCGTCCAAGGGCGTGTTGCGCCAAATCAACTGAAAGACCTTGATATAAACTTTCTGCATTTATTTATCATTAATTGCTTAACAGCAAGTTGCTCTATCTGGCTCCGTCTGCTGGGCAATCATGTGCGGAGGTACCGATTGGCCCGATACCACAACTTAGTAGTTAGTGGATGAGGGAATATCCCGACCAGCTGAAACGGTGCCGCGAAAAAACCACTAGCACCCAATTTTACGTTGCTCCCGTGGTGGCTGTAGGCATAAACTGTGCTGAGTAAGAACCACTAGCCACTATGTGACCTCACAGTATTAGCTGAAGATAATTAAAAATATTTTCGGGCGATACGATCCAACTAACTACTAACTAACTAAGTGCTATGATTCCTCTTTATATATCCATTTGCCTCCTCCCGGGGCACATTTATATATCTTGACGGAATCTCACCACCATTGCATGTGTCACCGGGGGTAAAAGGAAATCCAGTCCCCTAAAGGCTAGCAGGGAGCCAACTGAACAATTCCACGTTATTTCCACGGGAATCAGTAAGCCCCAGCGTTCAGCTTTTGCTGTTCTCTGACTGATTATTGAGCAATGTGCTGGTTGTGGTTTCGCGGCCCTTATGAATTTGATTAAGGAGCCAGGATCATTTCACCTCTACTTAGAACAAAGGCTGAATAATGCGCATCCAGTGAGCATTCTTGAAATGTGTTCTGGACCAACAACTGGATAGACTCCAACTCTTCAGCAAGGAGTGAAGGTTGGCGGCCTTGCTCCGCAACTTCCGAAATTGCATCTAGGAATGACCTGTTGCTAGAATTATGTCTTTGGCTTCATATCACACAAGTGCTTTGATCCACTGTCGAGTTATGGCATTACCATTGCCATCACAACCAACTACGCACACACACGTACACCAACTTTGCTGATACTTAAAATTGCTGATGGCTGCGTTCATTATCAGCCGCCAGTTGTATCGTCACACAAAGATGACGCTACCACGCGAATTGCTGTTAAATTTAAATCTTAATTCTAAACAAAGTGAAATTAGGAATTCATTACAACTATAAGAATAATTAAAAAATTCAAAGATTATTATTTGTTTTGTTGCTAAAAACGATCGCTATGATTTCGGCTTTCTATAATTTAGATATGGTTGACTTTGTCGTTGACTTAACTATAACTTGTTTATAAATTAACTATCAGTTGAGTACAACTTTGGCTAATATTGACTTGATAATGACAATGATTAAATGAAAGTATGACAACTTTGAGTTGGCTTTGGCCTAAATGTAGCTTATCATGGTGTCTAAAACGACTGTCACTTAAATAAAATTGGAGTAATATTTTAACATAATTCGACTGATATTTAAAAAATATTTGAACGTCATCTGGCTTTTAACTGAACAAGACATCATTTTAATTAACCTGTAATTAATTCAAAGTCACTAAAAATTACTATATCGCCCATGGTTTTAATAAAATTGAATTTTGCTTAGTTTTTGCTTGATTGCAATTGGCGTAACCACTCTTTATGACAACTATAATATGACTTTACTTAACTATGACTTAAATATGGTAATATTCTAGCTTACCTATATCTTGTTTTTGAATGGCCTATAACTTGAAAATAGATTTACTAATATTTAGCTTATATATGACTAACAATCTCGCTAAATATTATTCGCTTTTATTTTTAAATAATTGCAATAAATAATAAACTTGATATAATATAATATAATAAACTTGTATTATTATAAAGTTGATTATGACAAAACCACAGATTTAATTTAAATTTCGAATATCTATTACTTATTAAACTGTTGACTAATATATGAATATCATTAAACTATGGCTTAACAATTCCTATTTGTCCTATATGTCTTGATTATGAGCTATATTTCTTTACATATTTGAACGTTCTTTATCATTAGCCTACCAAGCATATCTCTTTTTAAAAGGGATGACTAATATTTGAATATAATTTATTTTTGATCTACCAAAAACTTGGCTATAACATATGAATTTGACTTTTTCCTTATGGTGGAGTGAGTATGTTTGAAACACTTAATACTTGATTATGACTTAATTATGCCTTGAAGAAGACAGACTACAGAATAATCCTGTGTTTCTAATTGACTTACGAATCAATATGACAATAAAATAATTATAAAATAGCGATTATTATGAACTTGACAATAGCTGAGCTATAGATATAATATTTATTAATTTAGCTTGTACTACAATTTACAAATAACTTAAATATAGATTGACTTTTAGTTGACTAAGTTATTATGGAGACTATGGCTATGCTATAACCTAACTATGATTTTATTCCAACTTTATTTTAACTAGAATATTATTCATAAACTAAACTACAAATATATAATGTATAAATACAACTTTATAAAATTTTATTATGGGTGATATTTCAATACTACATTGCTAATGCTATAGCTGAAGTAATAATATATTATGATTTGAATACAAGTTAACAATAATTCGAATTTTACTTGAATATTAATTGGCAATGATATTAGCATAACTATGACTGACTACAATTTTAATGCTAATACTATAGCTCGACTAATATTTGTATATGATTTGGCTATAATATTAGCACCACTACAACTTTTCTATGAGCTGACTATGATTTTAGTATAACTTTATTATAACTAAAGCCTGGTTGCCAATGACCTAATTATGTCTTGTCTTCAACTCTATTATGACCTGCTTTGGACGTAACTATAACTAAAACAAGAATTAGGTCGCTACAAATTGATTGATTGATTAATTTAAACTAAATATTTTACAATTTAAATATGATCTATATATGACTGACATACGATTAAACTATGGCTTGTGTATAGCTTTACTTTGACTTGACAGTGCGATTAATATTACCCGACGCTTGCTTAAATAAAATTTTACTAATATTTCACTCGGTCTTGAGGAAGACTAAAATAAATAAGTAAATTATTTAAAAAATGTTGAAAGTAATGCAATATACAACCATGATACCCATACTTGCTAATGTCACAAATATTTGTTGCTGTACTCTTCTATGTATTGTTATAGCATTTGTCTTGAATATCTGTTGCTTCCATGGTACAGCATTCTCTCTACTCATATTCTTGTCTGGTTAAACATTGTCCTCTTCTTCTTACATATACATAATATTATACATAATATTATGCATAAAAGCATACATGCATATACTCGTAGATTCTCTTAAGTGAGCTTTGTTGTCAGCACATGCTGTATGTACAACAAAAACTAAAAATTCTTAAATAAATAAACAGTTCAAGATTAATAATCCCTGCAATAAATCTCTACTAATGTGGTTTTACAGCACTTGGGTGATTGAGTAGAAAAATTTCTAAAACTTTTTAAACTTTTTAAAAGTATAAATAATTTAATGTGTGTATGTATGTGTCAAATTTAATAACTTGCGCTAAATTGTGTAGGCTTTGGATCAATACCAATGTTAATATTTTCGTCTCTAAATTAAGTAATGAGACTGGTAACATTATGTTCCATCTGGCAACACTGGCGACAGTGGTCTCGGAAGGACGAAGAATGAACATGTGATTTGCCTTTAGTGCGAGTTTGACTCGCTCGAGTCATGTACTCGTCAGTAGCGATTTTTTGTGAAAAAGTTTTTTCGAACAACGGTATGCTATTAGGTTTTGCTCCAGGCTTGTGCACAGTACAACAGAAACTGTTGCTAAACTTCAGCAGGCCTACCGAGACAGTACTTTGTCAAAAGCCCAGGATTTTCTGTGATTTAAGGCATTTTTAGAGGGAAGAGATTTGATAGAAGATGAAACACGAAGCGGAAGGCCTCTATCTTCAAAAACCCATGAAAATGTCGATATAATTCGGAATCTTGTACGTTCCGATCGTCGGTTGGCAGCCAGAATGATCGGGAAAGAGTTAAATTTGACTCACATCCTCGTTCATCAGATTTCAACCAATGAATTGGAGATGAGAAAAATCTTTGCAAAAATGGTCCCAAAAAACCTTTTGCAAGACCAAAAGGACGTCAGGAAAGAAAGATGCCTTAATTTTTTGCATTCGATTAAAAATGATCCCGATTTTCGGGAACATGTCATATACTGGTGACAGGTCTTGGGTGTTTCAATACAACCCAGCAACCAAGCGCTAGAGCATGGAGTGGCATATTTCAACCTCTCCAAGGCCCTAAAAAGCAAGGATGACAAATTCAAAGATCAAATGCGTCCTAATTTCTTTTTTCGGTATCCACGGAATCGTTTACAGCGAGTATGCACCACACGGTCAAATAGTCAATCAACACTTCTACCGGGAGGTTCTTGAAATATTTTGAAAAAGGGTCATTCGTGTGAGACCAAACATCAAAAGCAACTGGGGGTTTCATCACGATAATGCTTCTGGTCATACAGCAATATTAATAAACGAGTTTTTGGCCAGTAAAAACATTCCTGTGACTCCTCAGCCTCCATATTCACCTGACTGAAGTCTATGAATTTTTCTTTTCATGCAGTAAACTCATTTTGGGACAATCGAAAACATTCAACTGTCTGTAATTGACCAGCTGAAGGCTATTGCGGTATCGGAATTCTAGCACTACTATGAGGAGTGGAAGAACTACCACCAGCGTTGTGTGGCTTCAGAAGGAAGTTACTTTGTAATCTTTTTGAATGAAATAATTTAAATATTCAGTCTCATTACTTAATTTACAGATCTCGTATAAAGGGTATTTTTTATTATTGAGGTACGGAACATTAAGTGTTCTACTGCATTTCAACATAAACGCCTGAAAAATGCAAGTTAGGCTCAAAACTATATTGCCGGTGATCTCCATTTTCATAAGCGAATTTTAGCGACAAAGCTCATTTTTGTTTGGACAAACAAAACTGCCGTATCTGTGTCATCATCACAATGATAATCCTCAAGTGTAAATTGAGAAATACTGAAATACTTCTTTGAAACCGTTGCTGGTTAGAAAGTTTTAGTCAATGATAACTGCTATAGAACCATGATAACTGAGTTTTTGCTTTATTGATTGAACAGCCATGAAGGAGAAGCTGTGCTTTCAATTAGATGGCGCAACATGTGATACAGCTTGTACTACAATTAATTTATTGAAAGAAACGTTAGGCAACTGCACAGTTTCATTTTTCGAGACCAGGAATTGGCCTCCAAAGTCGTGCGATTTAACACTACTAGACCATTTTCTGTGGAGATATCTGAAGCCACTAGTCTATGCCGATAAGCACGAAACTTAGAGGACAACATTCACCGTGTTATTGCCGATGTACGGCCAGAAACTTTGAAATGATTTATAAGAAATTGAACCTCTAGATTAGAACGCGCCAGCGACGGCGATAATATGTCGGAAGTCATATTAAATGCCAGATTATATTTCCAATAAAGTAAGTTTCATCTGTTTTATTCTTCTTTAAAGTTCTATACCTCTATTAAAACATTTTGTTTTTTTTACTCTTGTTATTCTAATACAATATAAAAAATTTTAAGAGACTTTTGGAAAATCTTTTTAAAATTTAACGTAAGAAATGGAGTTAAGATATTCATGCCAAATACAATATCTTATTATCTTAATGAGGTTAATAAATGTTATAAACAAAAAGATATAATGATTAAGTTATTGACATTACTGTTATACTCCTTAATGTCTCCCTAGTTAATTTTTTTCTTATATCAGACGTTATTATGTTCCACTCGCTTAAATCGTTCAAACATTAAACAACTCGTTTTGGAAATATGCAAAATCTACACTGGGAATATTATTTTTTTAAAAATAACAATTTCAATTTCTTTTTTTATGCTTTTGAAATAAAAGACTTACTGCAGATCATTAAAAATATATATTTTCTATCGGGTTTTTCAACAAGAAATTTGTTTTTTTAATTCTAGCAACACCAACATTCAGTTTTTTGATGTATTTGTAATAGATGCATTGGCGATTCTTACAATTAATTTAATTTCGCCCTAAAATCGCATTAAAATAATTAGAATCCACTATGAACATGGTGGTTCTATTAAAGCTATATTTCGTAAAATTCAAAACAACATAATCGTCCTTTTGAGATCGCTATTAAGAATTTTGAAGCCGACCTACCACTCACATCGCCTTTAGTTCATTCCTTTAGTTCATTCAGGCACAGCCGTCTGGTTTTTCTGTTAACGTATGGTGCGCTATGTGGTCTGGAGGCATGATTGGGCCCTTTTTTTTTGATTTTTTGGCCTATTATTGACGACGTGGTTTCAACAAGATGGTGCCACATGTCACACAGCAAATGAAACGATCAATTTATTGCAATGCAAATTTCCCGCTCGCATAATTTCACGACAATCAGGAGTTTTTGTGGGGTTATGTTAAGGACAGAATCTATACGGAGCTAATCGAATCGATTACTGCCTTAAAACTCAAAATTCGTAATGTGATTAACGAAATAGGACCACCATTTTGTCAAAAAGTGGTTCAAAACTTTGATGAAATAATCGCCATCTGTCAGCAGATATTATTTTTCATACTTAATTACCGAACTTTTCTCATCGTAATACAATAGAAATTTGAATCGTCCTAATCTAATTTTTTTGTTTTAGAACTTCTTGTTGAAAAACCCTTTATAAGAATATTTGCACCACCAAATTGAAAATTTATTCAGTAACATTTTATTCGCTTTTTTTTTGTCGAAGCTTATCAGTCGACTTAAGAAGGTTTGCATTTGTAATATTCTCAGCAAGCACATGCGAATTCAATTTTGTGATTGAATGAATGCACTTATATATGAGTCACTCGCTTGAATGCAAACAATATCAAAAATAATTGTCACAGCAGAATATTTTTGATAACTTCAGGTACATTTAAAAAAAGGAGTGAATAACACAGTTTCTAACGTGTTTTCACAAATTAAATAAAAATCTAGTCTAATAAATAATGTTTGTGTCATATTTATGTCACTTCTGCGTTATTATTGTAAACAGCCTAATTATACTCAAATCAGAGTCAAGTTAAAAGCCGAAGCTCAATCAAAACCAAGTTATAATTTTCAAGACATATCAATTACATTCGAGCTATTCATAGTCAACTCATAGCGGAGGTATATCAAAGTTTTATTTAAGTTATTCATAGTTAGTGCCAAATTTTATGATTTTACCGTAGTCGACAGGAAGTTAAGTCAGTCGAATCATACTTAAATAATAATTATTTCATAGTCAACATATGTAAGATCGGCCAACTGTCGTGTCAGAATTAATTAAATAAAATTTTAATGAAAATAATGTCACACTTTTGTAATCCCTAGCAAACTTAAACCGATTTATTGTTAATCCTTAGCCATGAAATCCTACAGCCATAAATAAGTTAAAGCAGATTCGTAAACAAATATTGGCAAGTTGCTGTTAGATCATAGTCAGATTGCAACCGAGTTATACTCAAATCATTTGCTTATAATATTCATCATACTATACGCGTCTTTATTGATTCATAGTCAAGTCGTGATCATGACATTGTTGTCGTTTTTAAATCACATGCAAGTAACTATTAAATCCTAGATCCGTAGCAGAGCACCTGAAGTCGAATCAGGACATAGTCAAAACATAGTCGTTTCGTAGTTAAATTTGTGTCAAGGAATTTTAAAATTCCAGGCAAAAAATTGTCGATTGGAGTCATAGAAGGCAAACAATTTAGTCACATTCAAATATTAATTAAGTCTTAATAAAATTACAGATAAAGTATAATTTTGCAGATAAAGTATAATTAGTAGTCATAGCTAAACTATATTATATTACAGTCATCTACAAGTAGAACAAGTAAAAGTAGGCGTTATTTTTCAACTTGCTAAACATAAAATCATATTGTTATTAGATTATGATCGCACACAAGTGGTTATACTTAAGTTAGAATTAAGCTGTAGGTAGCATTCAAAACCCAATCCAAGCAATTTGCTTTCAATTGTCGTTTTACAATCGAGCTACACACTTACGACTTGATTCATAGTCAAGTCGTTATTGCGGCACAGTTGTCATTTTCAAATCACATAAAATTAACGAATCAGCACAATATCTTCATCGACTCAAGTTCATCAACACATAGTCGAGTTATAATTAAATTTATGTGAAGTTATTTTAAAATTCTAGGCAAACAATTTCAATTGGAGTCATAAAATGCACACAATTTAGTCATAATCAAATATTAATTAAGTTTTAATAAAGTCATAGATAAATTACACTGAAGTCATAGCTATACTATATGATATTTCAATCATCCAGTCAGTCACAGTAGAACAATAGGCATTGATTTTCAACTTTTTGAAATAAAAATCATATTGTTATTAGACTATGATCACACACAAGTGGTTATACTTGAATTAGAATTAAGCTATAGGTAGTAGTCAAAACCTAATCCAAACAATTTTCTTATAGTTGTCGTCTTGCAATCGGGGTACACATGTCCTCATTGATTCATAGTCAAATCATAATTAAGGCATTGTTGGCAAACAATTTAGTCATAGTGAATTATTATTTAGGTTTTAATAGAGTAATAGATAAATTATACTGAAATCATAGCTTAACTATATCATATTCCAGCCATGCAGAGGTAGAACACTAAACGTTCTTTTCCAAATTTTTAAACTCAAAATCATGTTGTTATTAGATCACAATCACACCCCAGTCGGATTATACTTCAGTCAGAATTAAGCTATAGGTCGTAGTCAAAATCCAATCCAAGCAATTGTTATTGAGAAGTCAAAGTAAGTTATAGTTGAACCATTAAACTATCGTAGTTCAACCATGACGAAATTATAACCAGGTCATTGACTACACACTCTTAACTAAAAGACTAGTCACAGTCGAGTCAGAGTCACATACAGAGTAGTTATACCTTTCTTAATTTAGTTTTAATTAAGTCGTTGCAGTAGCGATAACCAAGTTAAAATGAAATCACTTTCATATCACTAAGTGGGTAAAAAATCATATATTCGTACTGATATTCACAGTGAAAGCTACTTTATATTTAACTCATAGTCATACCAGGTTTAAGTTAAAGCCGAATCCAAATGAACTATTGTACAGCAATAAACAGTGTTTTACCAACAATTTGTTCCCAGAAAATATCGCGCATTTGACAAAAATTATTTGTTCATCAATCTGAGTTAAGCTATTTTTTTATTGCAAAATACAATTTTATTATTTCTTGCCAAGCGAATATAAATATGTTTTTGCACAGTACATTATTTAAGCTTTGCATTTTAAAGTGTTGTTTTTGTTGTCCTTGTATGAAAAATATTGAAAAATAGTAGTTTTAGCGAAATTTGCTGATATATTTACTCCTTTTAATATTTCAGTTTCCAACAACATTCAGCTGCCATAAAAACTTTATGTGAATACTTTTCCAATAGACCAAATTGAAAATAAATAAAAACATTAAACGAAGTTTTCACAAAAGTATACGGTCGTTCAAAAATCGGGCAAATTGTGATAAACTTTAAATCTTGTTTATTAAATTTAATTCAAGCATTTTTATTTATAAATAAAAGCAAGAAAATTATGGATGAAATGTTATTTAAAATTTCAGTTTGCGTAACAAATAAATCGTCCTTTTTTAATAAATCCCTTGACCGGATTCTCTTTTATCTTCAAAGTAGAGGTTACAACTCATGTTTTTTTTTTAAGAATGCAATTCCATTAAATTTTTATTGATTTTTTAGTAGTAAATTAAGAAACTTTTTAGATTAGCCTCTTACGTTCAGATAATGCATCAAGTTATTGGTCAATTAAAAGTTTGACTTACTACGCTTCATTTGACAAGAAAACAAATAAAGAAGTGTTAAAAAAGAAATAAAAAAGTTTCGTATTTGTGGAATATAACTACCCAGTTCATCATGTCTTCAATAGATCTTTAGTAATAGTTGTTAGAAAGCAGTAATTCATGAAAAGCTTGCTCAAAGTAGCTTCATTTTATCACTGTTGAAACTTTCTAGCATATTGTTACGATATTACTTTGTTTAAGTTTAAAAAGCAAATAATAATCAGTAAAAAAACTAATTGAAATGACCTATTGTGTCTTTTTACAAATTACGCAGTTACTAAGAAATCTTATACACACAAGACAATAATAACATGCTTATTAAAAATTCCAGGAACCACAACTAAACAACAGAAGATAAAAATAAATAACACAACGTAAAAAAACAGGCGCCTACACTAAATAATTGAACAACAATAGTGACATGTGATGAGATGATGTTAAAGTAGAATTTTTTTTAATCGAATTTTTCAACAAGAAATTTGTTTTTCAATTATGATAACACCAACAACATGATACCTTTGACACTTAGTTTTTTGACGTATTTGTAGCAGATGTATTGCCAATTCTTACAATGAATTCAATTTCGCATGAAAATCGCATTAAAATAATTAATATCAACTATGAAAATTGTAGTTGTTTTAAAGTTATATTTCGTAAAATTCGTGATATTTTCGGAAAACATAATCATCCTTCTGAAACCACTATTAAGAATTTGGTCGTTAAATTTGAGTCAACAGACTCGATACAAAATGTGCGAACACCAATGTTCAAGGAGATCCAAATGTGTTTGAAGGAGATCCAAATGTGTCAATTTCTTGACGTTCTCAGCAAATGGGGTTATCTAAAAACTTTGAAGCCTTGCAAGGTTTAACTGGTGCAGGAATTGACCGACCATTCACATAACCTAGATTTACTCAATTCATTCAGGAGCAAGCGGCTTGTTTTTCTGAAAAATCATCTTTCAGACGAAGCCTATTTTTACTTGTCACGGCATGTCAACAAACAAAATTGCCGCGTGTAGGCTTCTGAAAATCCTAGAGCGATTGTTGGACCGTTTTGTTTCTTTTTTTCGAAGATGAGGCTGGAAATGTGTTGAGGTTCAATAGATCACGCTATGTTACCACACATCACACAGCCAATGAAACGATCAATTCATTGCAAACTAAATTTCCCGTTCACATAATTTCATGACAATCAGCGGTTAAGTGGCCAGTTATATCATGCGATTTAACATCACTGAATTATTTTTTGTGGGGCGAGAACCGCTTAAAACATATATATATATTTATATAAGCACTATCTGGTGAGCAATAAAGTGAGTTCAACTACAAACATCGTTGATTAAAGACATACAAATTATAAAGTATCTTTTAGGCGTTACGGTAGTAAAGTTACCATCGTGTATTTTTGTGTATATTAAAAGTGATGTAATCGTGTAGTTCAATTTAAAAGCTCTAAGGCAGTGATGGGCGAACTACGGCCCGCGGGCCACATCCAGCCCGCGAGAGGTTTTAATCCGGCCCACCGAGCGTTAAAAAAAAAAACAAAATAATCACCTATTTAAAAATTATGCCCAAAAAATAAATTACATTAAATTATGTACATACAAATTAAATTACATACAACTTTCTGATGCAATATTCCAAGAAGAAACATAAACATCATAAACATTAACTAACAACTAATATAGAAAACTGAACGTATAACATAACAACAACTATTATATGTGAGATCTAGAAGATTCTTGAATATTCGAGACAACATGCGCAACAAATATAAAATGGCCAGCGATGGATTAATCAGTAATCAGTAAAACTGTAAATTTCGTGCCGTAAAAAATAAATTATGAAGTAAAATTATAAAGTTGCCAACGTACAGTTTTATATGTGTAATTAAAACAATAAAGTGTATTGTAAATATAAGTGCAATAGTAAAATGGTCTAAGTTTTTTACCCCCATAAATGTCAATCGAAAATAGAAAGAGAAAAATTGATTCAGAATGTCAAGTACTTCCAGTACTTCTTTATGGAATATAACCAAAAACCTATTTGTCTTTTCTGCCAAGAACCGGTAGCTGTACTAAAAGATTATAATCTCGCTAGGCACTTTGATTCAAAACATCTTGGGTCGAAGTACTATAAAATGACAAATGAAGACAAGAAAGTTCATTCAGAGGAATTGAAAAGAAAAATATCTAGTCAGCAAATGTTTTTTAAAAATCAAAGAAGTGTCCAGCGATCCTCCACGTTAGCTGGTCACATTGTTGCCTATAAAATAGCAAAAAGTAACAAACCGTTTTCTGAAGGAGAATTTATTAAGGATGTGTTAATTAGCGTTGGAAAAGTATTATGCCCAGAAAAGGTAAAAGATTTCGAATCTATAGGGCTGTCACGAAGAACGGTCACAAAAAGAATTGAAGCGATTTCTTATAATTTAACCAATCAACTCCATGGACGTCTTAAAAAGTTTAAGCATTTTTCAGTCACTATGGACGAGAGTGTTGACAGGAGTGATACAGCCCAACTTTTAATTTTTTTCAGAGGAGACGATGAAAACTTTGTAATAACCGAAGAACTTGCTTGTTTGAGATCTTTGAAAGGAAAGACGACAGGAAAAATTATTTATGATGAATTTAGAGGGGGGATTGAATCTCTTAGTGCCCCAATTTCCAAATTAATTAATTTAACAACTGATGGAGCACCTAACATGGTGGCAAAAAATACGGGGTTTGCAAAAGTTTATAAAAGTCAGAATCCTGAAAGCGAAACAATTTTTTTTACATTGTAAAAACCACCAAGATGTTCTTTGCAAGGCTGCCGTAGATATTAACCACGTACTTAATATTATTTTAAAATTAATTAATACCATTCGAGCCCGTGGTTTGTTACATCGACAATTTCAAGAGTTTTTATCGGAAGTTGATGCAGAATTTTCAGATGTACTTTATTACACAAAGATCAGGTCGGTGAGTTGTGAGCATGCCTTCTCGAGAGTTTGGAGTCTTCTCGAAGAAATTAAAGTTTTTCTAAAAACCAAAACTGAAATTTGGGATGAGTGGGAAATATTGGAGGATAAGAATTGGTGCATTGAGTTTGCTTTTTTCACGGATTTACTCGAGCACTATAATAAACTGAACAAGAAGTTACAGGGAAGAAATGAATTTATAGATGAAACTTGGGGCAGTTTGAGGTTTTTTAAAATTCAATTGTTTATATTTTCTTAATGTTTGGGAAAAAATGATTTGACTCATTTTCCAAGACTTAATTCATTGAGGCCTGTGAGTAAAGAGAAGTTAAAAGTCTTTTCACAATCTTTATTAAAACTGTATTAAGAATTTGAGGCCAGATTTGCTGACTTTAAAAAAATCCAACCATGTTTAGATATTTTTTCAATGCCTTTTAATGTTAATCCTGAGAATGTTCCATCTGATCCACAATTGGAAATTGTAGAATTGCAATGTATTAATAATTTAAAATAGCTATTTTAAAATATAAATAAGCTTAATTTCTATAAATCCTCACCAAAAGATGAATTTCCAAAGCTAATTAATCATGCGCAGAAAATTATGGCAATGTTTGCTTCCTCATATTTATGTGAAGAGGCCTTTTCAGTAATGAAATGCAGAAAAAATTCAATAAGAAACCGATTGTCAGACGAGAGTCTATTTAATTTATTAAAAGTCACATCCTTCCAGCTGAAACCAGATTTTGAGGAAATTATGTCAAGTCAGAAACAGATCCATGCTTTTCATACATCTGGAAAATCTTAAAATCATAATAAACGGTATCTTAAAAAATTTTTATGTTGTTTTAAAATTTTACGTAATATAACTAATAAATATATAGCTTAAATCGAACTTTTAATTGAACAGCAACCCCATAACTTTTTAATGAATGACCCTCTATGTTTTTTTTTTAATTTAATGGCCCGCCGCAAGATTTTTTTAAATTTATTGGCCCGCCACCCAAAAAGTTCGCTTATCACTGCTCTAAGGTGTTATGCTATTATTTTGTAATAAAAGAACTCAATACAACAACTTATTTATTAAAGGAATAAACGTAACAATATGATGAAATCGTGCAAAATAAAGTACAATTTTATGCACCTCCAGGTCGAGGAATTCGCTGACAGTTCTGCTGCTTTGACTTGAGAAACTAAGATCAAGCACTGGTAGCAATTATTTTTAATTCAACTATGCCATCCGTGTTCGTATGTTAACGTGCCAATACGGGATTATTTATTTAATTATTTAATTATATTCATATTTGAAAATAGACTCATTTTGTATCGTCCAAATTTCGTAAATAATTTTGCTTCATTGATTTTAATACGGCTGCACTTACTGTGCAAACTCAAGAGAAACAGAAGCGGCCCACTATCTTTCCACTTGTGGTTCGTTTAACTTTGCATTTGTCACATAACCTATTTTTAAATCATCAAATTAATATGTTACCTTATCATCAAATCCTTAAATTAATCGGATAATTTGATAAACACAAAAGCTAAAATGAATATACTGAACCCAAAAACTACAACTCTGTGCTATTAGAACTTATATAAATGACAGTAAGAAAGTAAACACATGTAAGCAAACTACTCGTTATAACGTTTGATTTTTTGTCCCACAATTTCGAACGAAATGAATAGACTGACGAGAGCATTTAGCAATAAAAAAAAGGTCCTACTCTAATTATATAATTTATGAAAATGACCTTAAATATAGCATTTACGATCCACCTAAATTTAACATCTAAATTTTGATATATAGCCGAAACTAAAATTTTTCTTCAGTCCGACGCCGAACCTAATGCAAACCATATGGAAGGCAGTGCTGCATAGAACCCAATATACCTAATACTAACTTTTTAGTTCTATCTAGGACGCGACTTGATAATGATGTCATTACATCGTAAGCTATAACAATAGTTCTTTAGAACACTTTGATCAACTGGGTAGAATATAAATGTGCATACGGTTGTGTGTTTTATAATTCTGTCAATAAAAATTGTTTTTCCAGGATATTTGTTTGATGGTTAAATGTTTTTGTTACTTATTTTTGCAACATGCAACAAGACAAATAAGCGCATTAAAAAGTTTCCCTTTCAAATTTGCTTGTTATAAACTACAGCAACACTATTGTCCCTTTTATTAATTTTTCTTTTACTTTAGTTTCTTAAAACTCTAAAACTCTGAAAAGCATGTTGATTTAAGCTTCTAAAGGGAAAAGTTTACTTTTTATATAAAAAATCAAAAAATTGTTTAATACCATTTTCTGTTAGTATGAGCTTTTATATATTTAAATCTATTTGATGCACTACAACAATTACTCACTCGACTTTTGAGAAAAGAAAATTCATTTTCGTTTTTCTTTGTTCAATAACAACAAAATCTCTTTTATACTTTTCTTTAATCGGATTAAATTTTTAAATAAAAAATAAATGACAAATTATTTTTAAAGAAATTCTTTTAAATTCTTTTAAAAAACTAAAGGTCACATTAATGGACATAAAAGAATACTTCGTTTTGACTTTTTTATTTCAGAAGTTTACTAAATATGGAATTAAATAAAAAAGAAAAATTAAAACATAAATTAAGCTGGAATTTTAAATTATTTAAACAAAAAGTTTTTTGATTTTAATTCCGAAAAATAAATTCTTAATAAGTGTTTAGTTTTCGTTCAAAATAGTTAATATGAAGAACGATAATTTTAAACAACTTTCACCTATGCATTATAGAGGCTCTGCACTAACACAAATAAGCTGCTCGGAAACGTGATACGCCCTCAATCGGAATAAATGCTCTGAATAACTTTTCCCTTTGCTATTATTGTTCTTCTACTTCCGACCTGGATCGTTTCAATTTTGGCTAAGAATTTGTAGTACCCTACACCCTGTTGTTTCTGGAAATCGGGTAGATATTATCTTAAGTTTTAAAAGAAAATAGTTATCAATAAAAAAAGTAGCCGAAACGATCCACTGCGCATTTCTAGAAAATTATAGGCACAACACAACAATAACATGCCTATAAGGAATTCTACCAAATAAGATAAACAACCAAAAATAAAAACAACTATAACAGAACAAAAACAAAAATAAAACACACCGCCAAGCAGGCGTCTAAACTGAATGATAAGAACAATATGGAGTGATGTTAAAGTAAAATATTCTTGTTTATGCGAGAACTGATTGAAACACCTATTAAGCACTACTTGCTGGACAAAAAATTTAATTCAAGTTGAGTCATCAGTGAGTAAAGACAACAAAGTGACTAAACGTTAATAAACCATTTAATTTTGTGTTATTATTTTGCAATAAAAGGACTTAATAGAACAAAACATATACTATTATCTTAATCCAGTTTATTGCGGAAGACAAATGATGCTATCTGAACTTTAAAGCAGCTTCATATTCAGATATATAACCATTCTCAAATATTATTAGTTTATATCTGTACTATAAGCGTTATTTTGATTATCATAAGCTGAAGCTAAAAATGAGATACCGCTAGGGATGCCAAAGGGTATTAATATTTAAAGATTCGTGTTTCGCTAATATTTGTTATCCATGAAATGATTACTTTTCAATAACGTTCCTAACATGCCGAATCATTCTTATTGTAGAAGTTAAACTTGAATTGCTTCGATTAAGATCCGAATTCAAATTACTCGTAAATAGGATTTTTAAAAAAAAAAATTGTTTCAATCTATATATATAAAAGAAAGTGATGTTAGTTACTATGCTTATAACTCGAGAATGCCTGGACCGATTTCGGTGATTAGCACCAATTCGGACAGGTCTCTGGCCAAATAAGAAGAATACACAAGAAAATTTTGGAAAATTTCCCAAAAAAAAAATTGTGAAGAAAATTCATTTTCACATACATTTTTTTTACAACGCTATCTTAACTCAAGAACCCATAAAAAAACATGACTGTAAATGCTATATTGCCAGTAGATGGCATTGTATGCACACTTGGCAGATGCAATGACATATGTGACTGGAGTTTTAGTAACATAAATATTGGAATTTTCTTCAGCTTTTATCAGCTTTCCTTATTTATTTAAATTAAATTTGATTTAATACAATATTTTGAAGAAAATTTTGGAAAATTTCCCAAAAAAAAAAATTATGAAGAAAATTCATTTTCACATACATTTTTTTACAACGCTATCTTAACTCAAGAACCCATAAAAAACATGATTGTAAATGCTATATTGCCAGTAGATGGCGTTGTATGCACACTTGGCAGATGCAATGAAATATGTTAGTAGTCAAAAAGGTCATGAAAAATGTGATTGAAGCAAAAATTTTAAAAGAAAAATATAAGGGCGATGTGTTGAAACCACGCATTCCTATGATTCCTCCAGATTTGCCGTTTGATTTAAAATGGCTTCAGTTCCCCATACCTGTTGCTTTTCAATGATCCCTGTTTTTTGCACTTTCAGTTATATGTATCACGTTCACGTGCTTTGTTTTTCAATACCGCGAACCAAAATCGATCAAAAAATGTCGAAGAAATGACTTGCAAAGCAGTCACGGGCACGCTAGTTAAAAATAAATAATTAACGATGTCAAGGTTTTATTCAATCATAAAGGGTTTCCGTAAGGATAAAGCTAGGTTTGTGTACAGCTGTTAATTGAAATAAAATCTTCTCTAGGCAGTAATTTTTCTTCTCACTTACATTATATCTTGCAGGTGAATGTATACGAATATTTATATAATTGTGTGTATATATAGGTATGCTTCAGGTTATCACATTATTCCAGTGCAAAATTGTCCATTTATCGCTTGTATATGAGCAAAATCAAGACGAATTCAATTTAATTGACAAAGACCGCAAACCACACATGTAATGGCGTTCTATTTAACCAATTACTCTGACAAATCAATTTCCTTGCTCTGTGTAGTTGCGAAAAAATAAGCGCTCGTTTTTCTTATTTTCAATGCATTCTCCTCTATAACAAGCAAAAATTTTCGGAACGTTTTAGATTTGTTCTTATTACTTTCTCTTCTAAATGAGTATTGTTACGTTTATACCTTTTATAAACGCTTTGTTGTGAGTTCTATACTGCAAAATAAATAACACCAGTTTTTAGAACTAACTACACAAAGTTGACAATTCAGAACAATTTACTTAAAATGCAAGTCTTTACTCGACGACGTTTAATTTTACACTGATTGATTATCCACTCAGATGCTTCCCCTATTTATACTTGTCCATTTAAAGTCTAGAAGATTTAAGAATCTTCTACTCTCTTTGTATCGCATTTTGTTGTTGTATGTTGTTTATTCGATGTATATGGCTGTGTGTATAGTTGTTTTTGTTTTTATGCAGATAAGGTTTCTGCTTGGGATCTATTTCAATACATTTGTCGTTGTCTTTTGTAGAAAAGGGTTTCTTAGAAAACTACGCAGATGGTAAACAGCATGTATGTTTGTTGTTGTAACATTAGTTTTTATCTTGCGCGTTTAGATGGTAAACTGCATACATGTATTTTTTTTGGCTTGCATGCCAGGCAGTTAGTAAACAGCATATCAAATTGTAGTTGTGTGGGTGTGTGTACAAACTTCTACGCAGTTTGTAACCAGTAGTTTGCTTTATTGCTTAATTATTTTATTTTAAGTCTTAAGCAAGTCACATTCGTAAGAGTACGCTTAATTTAAACATAACCACACTCATTTTGCTCTTTACGAAGAGCAAAGTAGCACGATAGCCAACGATTCGTTTTGTATATTTTCACTATCTGATTAAATAATACTTGCGAATAAAATGTTTCATGTTATAAGATTTTAATACATACGTTAATCGTTTATATCTTAAATAGCATGTTTCTATAGCTGTAGTCTTTAATGCCAAAACCCAAATAGCTGCCTAACCAAAAGTAGTACATTGTAACCAATTTCAAATAGGTAAATTAATAGTCAATTAGTTATACAATATTCGTCTTCTATTGCCGCTTTTACAAAACAACACCAACTAAATTGAACAACAGGCTTCAAAAACTGGTACTTAAATAGTCTCTAATATTATGCTCGATGGTGCCATTGCCATGGTGAGGTTTACCTCTAGTAGAAGGCATAATTACTGGCGATAATATCAGCTAGAAAGTAATACATGTGTGTGTGTGTATACAGGGAACGATTCAGATTTTACTCGGTCTGCATATATCTTTTTGTTTGGTGTGAAGTCTGGCATGATAATTTTTTTGGCAGACCGGGTAGCTGGCACGAAGCAGACCAAAACAGCGAACAACAGTCGATATGGCAGATCTGCCAATCATCTGACCACTTTAGTTTAGTATTTAATTACTTAAAATTTGTTTTCAACTCATGCCACTACAACAAAAAATGTGTTCCATAATAAAATACCAGGTTTTAAGCAAAATATTTTGAGCACCCACAGTGACTAAATTAATAGAGATATCTGCCTGTGTATCATGTTTAATAACCAACAAAACCTTGGCTTGTTAATTAAATATTTATTTTAGCGTAGCCACGGTGTATGCAATAAACGAATAAATGAGAAATAGCTGTTCAAGCCTTCTAGACTATTGTGGTATGAATGACAGCTGTTTGATAAACCAGACATCGTAGTCACAATATATTATAGATGGCTGCATATACTTCGCTTATTTCACCGTCATTGCGGATAGACATGCAAGTCTTTGCATAGAAATGCAAAATGATAAAAAATTACTGGTTCCAGATTAGTTCCGGGGTATCGCAAGGCACCGTTCTTTTTCCCATCCTATTACTTACTTTTTTAAATGACCTTCTTTGTCAAACTTTCAACCCTATATTCATTCGATAATAAAGGAGGTGGGTTCCAAAAGGCAGAATATGTTTGATACGCTTAATAGCAATCTCGCAAGAATCTCATATGAATGGAGTCAATTTTAATGCCCGAAAGACACACTGTTGCATGCTTACGCACAGAGATCTGTGTTCAGAAATGGTGTTGCATCTGTTACTATGGGTGATATAAGTATTAGGTAATTGAAAGCTCTTGGTGTTCTTGTCATGAAAATTCAGTGTGATATTCGATCACATATTTCAGGTTTCTAAAGAACTTTCAAGTGCCTCGATTTTTTTATTTATGCCGCATATATCCGTTCAAAAGGAGCATACAACTCTCATTTATGGGCCGGCGCCCCAAAGTCTATTTAGACGTTGCTTGATCGCGTGCAAGAGAGGGCCAAGAAGTTCATATGAGGACAGTAGGATATTCAACTTTATTGATTCTCTAGACCATCCATGCAATGTGGGATGTATTTCACTGTTTTATCGTTACTACAATGGTAAGTGCTCTAGTGAAATTATGTTCCGGTAACTCGCACGTTTTTACGTTTAACTCTATTTTTGTTGAAAGCGCATCTATTTGTGGTTGATTGGCCAGGGAGTCGTAGTATGCCTTAGTGGGAAAAATCGTTCTTTAGCAGAACACTCCATATGTGAAATGAACTCCCTCCAGATGTTCTTCCTTACGTTTTCAATGTAGCAAAATTTAAATCGAATGTCCACAAATACTACTGCCTATTTCGTCTTCCCCATAACCTAACTTCCTAGTTCTAGAAAGAAAAAAAATCGGATATTTTTATAGAGATGTCAAGTGATATAGACTGACATCTGAACAATGCTTTCAAATTGTGCAAAAATTAGACCTAAAATAAGGCTGTCGTTTATCCCGATTTTCACACAAATATTTTCTTTAGCAGTGAAGTTCACTTTTATTTGAATGGTTAGATCAATACACAAAACTGCTCTTTTCGAAGAGATGATAATCTCTCAATGGTCCATACTTACTTAAAAATTATGTTGATCAGAACGTTACACTCAATAGTGGCCCCTATAAAGCTATGATTATTCGCTTTTTCATTCATCAATTAAACAGCCATGATGTGCAGGAATTGTAGTTTCAGCAACAAGGCGCAACCTACCACTACTATTAGTGCCTAAACATATTTATTGAAGGATACGTTTGGGTATTGTACGACCTTCCATAAAGCTCATCCTCAAGAACTGCTGGCACATATTGCTGAGTGTCGTTTTTAGGTGCCATCATCTTTCATTATCGATTTGGTTTTCCTGACAATAGCTAAAGTCGAGCTGAGGCTTACTCCCTAGCGCACATGCGCAACAATAAATTTGTCAGCAAAATTATTCCGGCTGCTCGACAAAACAAGCACTGGCCTTTTTTATTTTTCCCAAATTCATTAGGCCGGGTATGTTTTAGTAAATACACTGAAAAACTTGAACTTTTGTATATCTTACATTTGCCACTTTTAGCATCAAAAGTTGAAATCCAAGAAATTCGAAATCCAAAAACTCAAACGTAAGATAAAGATGAAGAAGCAGAAGATTTCTTTCACTATACATTTCATGTTTTGGGCAAGTAAATCGGCTACAAGATCTTGGGATTAAGCGCCTGTGGGAAAATGTGAAATAACTAGTTACCACGATAGGCCCGAATCAGATGGTGGTTAAACCACCGGGACTGAAAAGCAACGTCATTCACGCCCTAGAAAGCCGAGGACTAATTCTAGCAACAGGTCATTCCTAGTTGCAATTTCAGCGGCTCCAAGGCAGGGTTGCAAACCTCTACACCTTGCTGAAGAGCTGGAGACTATCCAACTCCTGGTCTAGAACGCATGAAGCTTAATATAATTAAGAACACGACGGCATTCATGCTCACTGGACCTGGACCATTCATTCCGTTCATTGTGAATGATCCGACCCACAAAGTCAAACGAGAGCCTCAAAACACACAGCCACCACGATACTTCCGAAGGGCCAACCTCAATAATCAGTCAGAGAACATCTAAAAGGCTAAAAAGACAATTAGTGGAACTCTGTGGCTTTACTGATTCCCGTGGAAAAATAGTGGATTTTCCAGTTGGCTCCTTGTTAGCCTAAAGGGACTGGGCTCCTTTTTACCCCCGCAAGACACAAGTCTAGATGGTAGTGTGCTAGTGCCCCTGTAGGCTAGTAGGTAGTGTACTAGTTAGTCAGTATGGGGGTTGTGGGTTCGATTCCCAACGAAGACCTTGGTTTTTTCACTACAAAAATAAAAATTGACTGTCGGTGGAGCTGCTCAGCGATGAAGACATAGTCACTGGTCGCTGTGCTGTCTTATCCGGCAGTTAATTTCCGGCTATCCTTCTACTTTCACCACCTGTTTCATCTTTTCTGTATCCCTTTTCTAAAGAAATTAGCACGGTACTTGACTAAATAGGCAATGTTGCCTGAAGTGCTACTTCTCTTCAAAAAAAAAAGTATGGCGAATTTTGCGTAAGAATTTGACTTTGAAACCTTACAATCGCCGTACATTCGCTCAGTTCAGGGGGTAGACCCGAAATAAACCATTTAGAAGTTAACTTTCTTCGCTGGAAAAAACCATCGATAAGTGGACCGCCGCCTTAGCCGTGGAGGTCATAAGTCAGAAGTCACATATCAGAAGTCATATTTAAATTATAATGCCAGAAAATTATATCTCGTGCAAATTAAATTTCATGTCAATTTTAAAAAATTATTCTTTGTTTTATTTCATCAAAGTTCCTTACATCTATAAAACACCCTTATATCATGTCTGTGAAAAACAGCGTTGCCACTGATTAATTTCAACTACTAAAATTTTTGAAAATTAAGTTTGAACTTGACTAAAGAAATATATATAAAGACAAGCCGAAAATTACAAAAATTAGATTTAAAAAATATCATTGCAAATGAGTAGGAAAATCGCAACAACGGCAACCTCGTTCCAAATACAATTGCTGCAGAATTTTGTATGCCTTAGTTTTAGCGTCCATTTATTTTCTTGCTAGGGTATTGAAACAAATATTTTGCAAGAGATAGTCAAAGAAACAAGCACAGGATCGGAGTATAAAAAGAAGAGAACTTCTGTAGGACGGTTAAAAAATAATTAAATTATATATTAAAGAACATTTTCCAATAACACTTTTAATATACTTTTATTTGGGTACGGTTTTCCGTCGACCCTCGTCAAATTTGGTTTGTGAACAAACCGGTTTCGGCAAACGGCCGACGAAAAGTAAAAGTAATTTTAGCCCCGTCGGAAAATCTAAGTACTTTTAATATACTTAAGTTTTTATTACACTTTGACAAAAAGAACCTACCAATCACAAATAATAAAATACATACCTTTTGTGACAAAAGCCGAAATTATTTCTTACGGTGAGACGTATCCTCCAATGTCAAAACGAAACGGAAATGTGCAATTTGTTTTTTGTCTATGGCAGCAGATATTTTTTATTTTTTGTGTAAACAAATATTTTAACAAAAATAGCATTTTAAGTATTTGTAGAACATTATAAATGTTGTTTGTTAGAAATTAAAATAGGAACAAACTAAAAAAAATTAAAAATAATAATTAAGGATTACAAAGTTATTTTAAATGATTTTTTACTCGAATCAGATTTTTGTATTTTAATTCTTGCATTTAATGAACTTTTTAAAATTTATGTGTTTCTATTTCGGTTACAGTTATGTTGAATATTTAATATGTAAATTGACATGACTTACATGTCATACTTTTATAATTTTATATGCTTTATGTATTTGTAGGATTATGAGAATTTTATTATATTGTGTACATGCAGAAGTTTTATGAATAATAAAAAGTTTTGTTAACCTTTGACATTTATAGAAAGCCAACTATGACGGACACTATCATCCACATCACCTTGTACCACCCATCCTAACATAAAACTAACAGCATTTAGACATATGATACACAGACTTAAGGTAATCCCACTTACTCCATATAAGTATACAATTTACACTATAGCTAAAAATAATGGCACCAAGTCCACTACTATCGACAAACTGCTTATACAATACAACACTAAAAATAGGAATAAAGAAGAAAAAGAGGCAACCAATACAACACCACGGCGCACTTTTACATACACAGGACCAGAAGAAGGTTTACTCGCATGCCACTAAGTTGTTGATATGGTGGAAGACTATTCCAAATGCGAGTAGCATACAAATAAAATTGCCTTTCAGACACTAAATCTTGCTATCGAGGTATTATAATGTCTCGGTTTCTAGACGATTGGGAAAAACGAATTTTTGCAAACAACTATTTAGCGTTTGTTTAAAAAACCAGAGTACAGATTTTTGTAAGACTTTCGAAGCTAATCCAGAAAAATTATAGGAAACAGATGAAACGTAGAACATTCAAGTTTCTATTACTAACGGTTATCAAATAGTTTAAGTTGGAATTAAGTATGCTTTGGCGAGCAAAGTTCTTATCCGTAACAAAGCTAAATATTGTGCGGTCCGTAACTTCACATACACCTGATCAACTATAGCGTATATGTGCTGCGACCATCTCAACCATTTGTTAAAAATTATTCTGCCCATTCAAATAAATGTCCCCTGACAAAGTTGTTGCTAGACTTTTTTTGCCCATTACAGTACGCTTAGATTTATAAGGGTTCAAGCAAAGTCCGTTTGCACAAACCCAGTGATAACCTTTGTTTTTATTCATTATTAAAATGCGAAAGACCAGTGGCAGTATCTTCAGCTGAGGTACCTAGTGTACATGTATATTGTATATTGTCTGCGTATAGGTGGATGTTGCATTTTTAAAGTACTCTTGGCAATAATTACCGTATATTGAAAATTATAGTGGTCCTAGATTTATTCGACCATACTTTATTCAGAAAAATCAGCTGTGTACGATTCCATATATATAATGTGTCTAAAGATCCTGAGAAGGATTTAATTTTCTAAGTAATATATCATTATCCACCGTGTCAAATGGCTTAGAGTGCTCCAGAAGCAGTAAAAAGCACATGTTCCCACTTTTTAATTCCTGTCGCATTTTCTCAATTGCTTCTGCAAGAGCTGTAATACAGCTATCGTTCTAACGAAAACCAGATTGCGTAGTAGAAACTAATTTATTGCCGTTTATGTGTGACAATACTTGCTGACTTTTGATAAAAAAAACAGAAAATGGCAATTGGCCTATATTTGGCAGAGGCAAAATTTACGCGGCTTAGTCCTGTCTCAGACTCCTTAGCCCACTCTACAGTAACACTTTGAATGCGAAGGTTTTTCAATAGTCGCTCTAGGATTTTCAGAAGCCCAAATGCGGCAATTTTGCCGCAACAAGTGAAAATAGGCTTCGTCCGGAAAAATTATTTTTTTTTAGAAAAACCAGCCGGTTGTTTCTGAATGAATTGAGCGAATCTGCGGGGATGTAAATGGTCCGTCGGCTTCAATTCCTGTACCAGTTAAACCTTGTAAGGCTTGAAAGTCCAATACTTATATCAAATTCGCCATGTGGTGGTTTTTGATAACCCCAATTGTTGAGAACATCGAGGAATTGATAAATTTTGATCTGCTTGAACACTGTGACTCACGTCTGTGATGCCTTCAGTTGAACGACCTGGTCAAACACACGTTGATGTTCGCTCATTTTACATTAAGCCTGTCGACGCAAACATAACGATCAAATTTTTAATAGCAGTGTCAGAAGGACGATTATGTTGTCCGAAAACTTCACAAATTTTACGAAATGTAACTTTAACAGAACCACCATTTTCAAAGCGGATTTTAATTATTTTAATGTGATTTTCGTACGAATTTGAATTCATTGTAACCATTGCCAATGTCTCTACTACGAATACGTTAAAAAACTACATGTCAAAGCTATCATGTTGTTGGCGTTGCCACAATCGAAATACAAATTTCTTGTTGAAAAACCCGATTTTATTAAAAAGATATGTGACGTAAGGCAGAATCAGAGGCTAAAGCCCTTTCACTAATTTTGAGTGTATACTTTTAGACCCTGTAGCATTTGATTTTATTTAAAAACACGTTAACATTATATTATTTTAAGTAATACAAAAATCGAAAACCGAACTTGATATGACATTTATTACTTCTGTATATCAAATTTTTAAAAAACAATTATTAATATTTCAGTAATGGATTTTTTATGAATAAAATTTTAAGGCCAATAAAATTTTCGCATTTTCCTCCCAGCATCATTTAAAGTTTATACTTTATTGTGCAGAAAAGTTATAAACTCGTTAAATAAATATGTGCGAGTTTATGAAAATAACTCACAGGATATTGAAAAAGGTTTATTTCCTTCCTACAACAACAAAATCTGTTGCATCATAGAAATACTCCTAGAAAAACTTGCTGAAATGGATGTTATATCCATTTTGATTTAATTGCATGGCACCACCATTAACAAACTTCTAAGCAGGATTTATTCAAAATCAATTTTATGAAGTTATAAAAAAAAGTACAAAATCATATTTAATATTAAAATTTTTGGCAATAAAATATTTAAAACTTTTGTTTATAAAAAGTGAACTTTCAAAAACTCCCATACCAGCAACAAAAATAAGCACAACTGATTTTGAAAGTTTAAACTTAAAAGGCAACAGAGTAACAAATAGGAGGTAGGAAAAGAGGTTCTTAAACATTTAACATTTTACTTTAAATTTTTAAAATAAGTTGATCAGGATCCTTCGGTTTATTTTACTTCCATTGGTCCTTATCATGATGAAATGTATTTTCCAGAGTCTAAAAAATTTCTGATAATTACTAAATCATAAATTGTAAAAAAAATTATAAAAATACTTAAAATGTGCTAAAAACCATAAAAATTATAATTTTAATTTAAACTTCCATATTCCTACAACAAAAAAATGTCACTAAAAATTTAAAAAATCGGAATATGACTAAATAAAAATAATCCAAAAGTTCACCATTTTTTTTGTTTAATTTTTTTCAACTATTCAACAAATTCCAATAGAAAACAAAATTTTACGCCAGTTCAAAATTGTCTTTCGGTCTTACACGTCTCTTTATAAAATAATTTCAAGTTTAAGGTTGCCAGATTCAAACTTTTAAAAATGCTAGGCATTCCTTAAAAAATGTCTTGTTTTAATAGGGTTTCAATAGAATACACTAAGAGAAAACACTTTGCCACAAAGAAGTTTTTTATTTTAATTTTTAATTGCATCATTGTAATTAATGAAGCCTTCAATTACACATGCATTATGCATTATTGGGTGCAGCCAATTCTAAAAAAGTTATGTTTGCTGAAAGTCTTAGGATTCATCTGTGTAATACTTAACCAGGTAACCCGAATGATTTAATAAGTTGCGGGCTTAGTTATTGGTGTGGGTTTCGAGCTCTCGCTTTAGTTTTCTTTACCGCCTCATGACTGTAAGTAATTGATTTTATGATAATATATAATTATGTCTTTACAAAACTTCGACTATCTAGACCTGTGCAACTGGAGGTATAACGGAGCCCAGTCCCCTGAAGTCAGCAGGGGCACAACTGGAAACTCCACGTTATTTCCATGGGAATCAGTGGCCCGCAGAGTTTTCGCTATTTGTCTCTTTAGGCATTTAGCTGTTGCTCTGACTGAGTATTGAGGTTGGCCCTTTGGGAGTATCGTGGTGGTTGTGGTTTCGCGGCCCCATAACAGATCTGTTTTTAATGGTGGCCAGGATCACTTCACTTTTAATAACACCTTCCTGATGGAATGATCCTAGATCCAGTGAGCATGCTAGTCATATGTTCTGGACAGGAGTTGGATAGTATCCAGCTCTTCAGTAAGGAGTAGTGGTTTGCAGCCCTGCTCTGGAATCATTGAAATTGCTACTAGGAAGGACCTGTTGCTAGAATTAGACTTCGGCCTCCTAGGGCATGAGTGGCGCTGCTTTTAACTCACAGTAGTTTGACCACCATCTAATTAAGGCTCACTGCCAGGTGCAGATGTAAATCATATCACGTAATATATTATTATCTACCAGTAGGCTGTCGCCTTTGCCTGTTTCCTTAGTTGCGTACGAAGGCAGAATTAAACAATTGTTATATAGTTCACCAGTATTCCAGCACAAAACTTTATTTAATTAGCGACCTTGCAGTCCAGCTCGCTTATTATTATTATTGCTAAGAAAAATATTACTATATGTGCTTGGCTTTTCCGACGGGGTTATAATCAATTCTATTTGGGTACGGTTTTCCGTCAACCCTCGTCAAATTTGGTTTGTGAACAAACCGGTTTCGGCTGTTTGCCATCTTCAGTGTTCTTTTTGTACTAGTCTAGTTCTTTTCGTACTGTTTGTTCACAAACCAAATTTGACGAGGGTCGACGGAAAACCGTACCCAAATAGAAAAATATTCCTCTTAAATGAATGAAAAATGATATCTGGCAAATACCCACCACAACCACGCTGACAGATGTCGATTCTTTCATTAAAGTTTTTATTTACTTTTTGGAAAAAAATATGGTTCCTATTTCGTTGATCACATCACGGATTTTGCGTTTTAAGCTTAAATCGATTCGTTTGGTTCCGTGTAGCCTCTGTGTTTAACACAGCCCCACAAAAAATAATCCAGGTTTTAAATCATTTAAATCCATTGACCATTGCTGCGTTTCCAGTCCCATCTTCGGAAAAAAACGGCACAAACATGCCTCCAGATCACATAATATTATAAATGCCTTTCAATAATCGCTCTAGGATTTTCAAGTGTAAACTGGTTTCGTCTGTAAAAATGATTTTTTCAGAAAAACCGGCCGGTTGTTTCTGAATGAATTAAGCGAACCTACGGCGATTTGAATCGTCGGTCGTCTTCAATTACTGTACCAGCTGAACCTTGTATGTCCTCAAAGACAAATACTTTTGCAAAATTCGCAATGTGGTGATTTTGGATAACCGCAATTGTTGAGGACGTCGAGGATATGACAAATTTAGATCTGCTTCAGCACTGTGGCTCACGGTGCGATTTTTGCATTTGAACGACTCGATGTTCGCACATTTTCTATCGAGGCTTTCTACTTAAATTTAACGACCAAATTCTTACTAGCGGTCTCAGAAGGGCAATTATGTTTTCTGAAAATATCACAAATTTTACGAAATGTAAGTTTAACAGAACTGCCATTTTCATAATAGATTTTAATTATTTTATGCGATTTTCGTGCGAAATTGTATTCACTGTAGCAATTGCCAATTTATCTACGAATACGTTAAAAAACTAAATGTGAAAACTCTCATGTTGTTGGTGTTGCCACAATTGAAAAACAAACTTCTTGTTGAAAAATCCGATATTAGTTTATGTTGTAAATTTTTTTTTTACTAAAAAATGATCTTCAGTGATTAGGAAAAATGCAAGTGATCTGACAAATAGCAATAAATAACAAAAAGTTGTATAAAGTTAAGGCCTTAAATGTTTTATTTAGTAGTTGGATTGGTTCGATTCACAAAATATATTGCTTCAGTTTTCACACAGAAGCCGCTGTTGCAATATTTTCAGATTTTCGCTTCGACAAAGGATAAATAGAAAATTTTGGCGATATTAAATTAACAACAATTTCAACTGCTACCAAGACATCTTTTATTTGGTGCACAAACTTTCGCAATTATTTAATTTATCAACATTTAATTGTGTTTTTAACCGCAGTAACTGTAAGCGAATCAAAACTTTTTTTATAATTAATAAGCCAGTCCCCTTATATCCGCTTTTCGCCATTCTAAGGCTATAGATGATAAAAGTAAAACATAAATAAATGGGAATTTTTTTATTTTTCCCACCACCTGCTATTAAAGTTTCTTTTTTTAAGCGGATTAAATAAAGAAAAATGCAGAACTCGAAACAAGCAGCATTATATAAATGTTATTTTTGAAATCGTTATTTCATAAACTTTTAAAATATGCAAAATAAAACAAAAATACATTTTTAACATCGGCGTGTTATTGTTGCATTATTACTTTTAAAAAACAACTGACATTTTTAAACTTTTTTTACAACAAAGTATTAAAAACTATTATACAAATAACACAATAAATTGATTAAATTGCAATAACGAATTTATTTCTTTTAGTTGTTAAATTAATAAATTTTTAATTACATTCACACAGGGATTTTTCCCATTTATCTATTGTTTTTGTTCATTTAAAACAAAACAAAAAAAAAACAAAATACCATAAAACTTTTTATTTATTTTGCAGCTGAATATTTTAAACAAATTATTGCAAATATTTATTTTTTAACAACAATAATAAGCATTTTTTATATATTATTTATTTTTTTTAAATAGTCTACTAAAATTCTGTTTAAAACAGGTAAAATTGATTTTGTATTTAGAATAAATTTCAAGCCTCAATAAGCTTTGAAGATGTTTAAATTTTGTAGACTACAAAATTACGATTATAATTATATTTTTACTTATTGTTATACTTATATTTCTACTCATACATATGGTTGTATTTGTACTTACACTAATATTTGTAGTTGTACTTATACTAACATTTATACTTACAGTTATACTTATACTCTTACTTAAAGTTACACTTACGTGTAAATTTATACTAACACTTATAATTATATATAAATACAAGTGTAGGTGTAAGTACACTTGTATTTATACTTATAATTACAAATATATGCTTATACTTATACTTATGTTTATAACTATATTTAAACTAAGGACTTAGGCTGATTATTAAATTTGACTTAAACATGTTTTTAATTAAAAGTACACTTACACTTATAAATATATTTATAATTATACTGGTGGTTATGTTTATATTTAATTATAAGTAATTAATGGTTTAAGCACAACTCCTTATATAAAAAATTAATTTCTTTTATTACTAATCGACCAGTATAGCCGAGTAAGTGGAAAAACACAACAAAAATAAAAAACAATCCCCGTTTTATCAACTTAACAAAAATGAATTTTTCGTTTTTAATATTTCGCCACAGCGTTGGGTGACATCTTCAAGAAAAGATTTTTTTTATTGACTGATTTGTTAGATTATTTATATACTTTTTCTTTTCGTGCAGATGCCACCCAATGTTGTAGCGCAATATTGAAAACGAAAAATAAAAATTAACCTAATTTTGTATACAAAGAGCTTGTGTTTGAACAATAAATTTCTTTTAAAATATTGAAAAGTTAAATTATACCTTTAGTTAAATTTATACTTATGCTTATAACTACTTTAAGTTTTATACTTACATATATTCCTATAGTTAGGCTTATACTTGTATTTGAACTTAGACTTTATACTTATAACTTATGTTTATAATTATACTTATATTTATAATATACTTTTCTTTATACGTATACACATACTTATAAATATATTTATTAATATAGTGATAATCATATTTATACTTATACCATTCCTTTAGCTATATTTATATGTATGCTTATAATTACTTATGGTTATAGTTATAGTTATACTTACAATTTCTTTAGAGTTATATTTATAGTAATAATTATAACTATATACTTATACTAACACTTATGTTTATAGCTATATATATAACTACTTTTATACTCAAAGTTTATACTTATTTGTATGCTTATAATTATACTTACAGCAATAACTTATGCTTATAATTTATAATATACTTTTATTTATAAAATAATTTTAAAAATGCATATACACGTACTTATATTTATTATTATACTGATAATTATATAAATATATTTATACTTACACTATACTTTTAGTGATATTTATTCTTTTGCTTGCAATTAAACTTATAATTATACCTATATATACTTATAGTTATAACTATATGCTTATAATTACACTTATTCTTATAACTACGGTTAAATGACTTTGGCTCATTTTATATTTGATTAAAACTTATACTTTTAATTATAAGTGCACTTATACTTATAAATATATTTATAATTAAGCTGGTAGTTATATGTATATCTAAGTATAACTAATTTATTGGTCAAATACAAGATCTTTATGTAAAAAATATTAAGAAGTCAAATATTTATAATTATTTTTTATGTATACTTATACTATAACTTTAGTTATATTTATACCTATTTTTATAATAACTTATAGTTATATTTATATTTAAGATTATTCATAAAGTTATACTTACACTTACACTTATACGTATATCTATACTTATGATTACTTTTATACTTACTATACTTATAACTAACGGTCATAATTATACTTATATTAATAATATACTTTATTTTTACGTATGAATACTTATAAATATATTTATTATTATAAAGATAATTATATTTATATATATACTTATACTATACCTCTAGTTATATTTATACTTATGCTTATAATTGCTTTTAGTTATACTTATACTTACACTTCTTCTTATAGTTATACTTATACCTATAATATTTACTATAGCTATATTTATACTGATAATAATAACTATATATTTATACTTACACTCTTGCTTATATCTATACTTATACTTACACTTATACTTAAGTTTATGCTTATAACCATACTTATACCAATAACTTATGGTCATAAATAAAATAAATATAATATAATATATTATAACATAACATATATTTTAACATAATATAATATAACATAATATAATATAATATAATATAATATAATATAATATAATATAATATAATATAATATTATATAATATAATATACCTATATTTATACATATACTTATAAATATATTTATTATTATACAGATAATTATATTTGTACTTATAATATAGCTTTAGTTATACTTATACTTATGATTATAATTAAACTAATAATTATAATTTTTTTACAGTTATAATTATGATTTATATCTATGTTTATATTTATACCTATACTTGTGCTTACACATACTTATGTTTGTAGTTATACTTATAGCCAAACTTTTATTTATATCCTAATGTTAAAAAATTGTTCATCTAATCTTCTCTTTTGTTAAATGGCTTCTTAAGTCAATATCTAAGCAAAAAAAGTACTTAAATAAAATCTCTACGTAAGTCTTAGTGCAAATACTTAATGTATTTTAAGAGCCTTTTTCTTTCTTCACATTAAAAAATTTATCATTTTACCACTTTTATTTAAACACTTTTTACTTTAAAAATTTAACAAATTTATAACATAAATTACCTGCTTTTATATTGAAGAACAGGAGCAAGTGATGGTTTTCTTATTACCACTTTTCCATTTCGAGCAATTAAAAGCCAGTTAATAATTAAACGTTGCAAATTGTACGCCAAGTGCTTTTGACAGCTCTGACAGCAGAGCACTTGGCTACTTAGAAAGAGATTTTTTGTTTGTTTGTTTGTTTTCTCAACAGACATGTAAACACAATTATACATATACAAATGTAACTAAAGCAATATTGTACAGCAAATAAAAATAGAGACATAGGAGTACACTGATATTGTTAATATTATACAAGTATCCATATATAAGGTGATATCTTTAGTATTGCTTAATTAAAAAATCAAAAACAGTATTTTTTTTTGTCATAGCATAATTTAATAGATCTTTTGTTATACACGATGCAAGGTGTAGCAAAAACTCCTCTTTTTAATTGATAAATCGTAATTATATCGAAACTGAAATATATCAAATGGACGCTTTCATAGTGCTATATGAACTGCACCAAGCCAATATGCAGTCCTTAACTTTGTTATGTGTTATGAAACACACACTTCCGAAAAACCAAGATATTAAAAGAGAACTCTATATTTACAAATCTATTGCATAAATACAGACATGTGTATCCATTTGCGATTGTAGTTAGGAATCACAACATTTTCCTTAAAGGCATATCAGTTTAACAACATCGTTAATCCATAAAATAGATTTCATTTGCACCACTTTTTCTAAGCCATCACATTTTCAGTATTTTGTGTTTTTCTCAATTATTTCTTCATAAGACATGTAATTATAGCAGATGTCTGTTTGAAGTTTTTGAAAAAATAAAAATACAATAAAAATTTATGTGAAATTAATAATGAAATTTTCAATGAAGTCTACACAGCGCAAAAAAATAAGAACACAGGGAATACTTATATTAAAAGCAAATGATTTTTATTTAATTAATTATTAAACTATTACAACTTAGTTTGTTCGACAAAAGAAACAAATTTTAATTCAGATACCAAAAATTTTAGCATTATTTTAAATTAACTTTTCTGTAAGAAGACAAAAAATTCAATTTGTACTACTTTGCATTTATCTTAATTATTTCAAGTTGTCGCACCATCAATAGATAGGCGTTTAAATAACGCTTCCAAATTCGCTTCCACATTTGATTTAAAAACGGCACAAAATTGTGTTCAGCAACGAGGCTCATTTTAAGTTCAACAGATTTTTTTAATAACTAAGATTTCAGCATATAGAATAAAATAATCGAAGATAGACTTTATAGAATCCTGTGTGTCAAAAATGTGTACGCTTAGTACCGTTTACGTGACATACGGAGATTGCAACCATTGATTGGCTTCCACGGTTGTACAAATCACAAACTTTCGAATATTTCCAATGTGGTCATACGAAGTCAGAAGACCTTGTCGAAAAACTTTAAGACATCAAGATAACCAAAAAAACGTAACGCGTACTCTTTGATAATAAGAATCGATATACCTCAATACCAATACAAGAAACCTCAGTTATTGTTCGCAACAGACCCGACAATTTATACGACAACCAATACATCACCGACATTAAAGATATTGCAAAGACAATAATAAAACAAATCTACTTCAGATTTAATAAGTGATTTTACAAATTACCTGACGGACTCGACATGGGAAACCCAAGTTCCGCAATCTTCATAGAAATGTTCATGCACCACCTAAAATTACTTCACATAAAAACACTAATGGAAAAACATAAAATAACTGATTCTAAAGATACTTAGATGACTTCATATCACCCGCGAACAAGATATGGCCTAACGAATTCTAACAAACTTAAACACAATCCATAATAACATGACATACATAATTGAAAAAGAATAAGACAGAAACATGCGTTAATTTGATATCGCAATAATACGAGGAACTGACTCTCTAACCTTTGACATTTTTAGAAAACCAACTACGAAGGACACTACCATCCACATTAATTCGAGCCACACACTACCCAACTTAAACTAGACATACGATACACAGGGTTTAGATAATTCCACTTACTTCAGATAAGTATAACAAAGAACTCAACACAATTTACATCATAGCTAAAAACAACGGCTACAAACCCACTACTATCAACAAGCTGCTTAAAAAGAGGAATAAAGCAGACAAAAAAACAATTGCTACAACACGGCGATACACGTTTACTTACACAGGACCAGAAATATATAGTTTAACTAACCTTTTTCGCAAAGAAGGTTTACTTATGGCATTAAAAACCAGCAATATTCTGAGACATAATCTCAAGACATCGACAGAAACAACTGCCAAAATTAGCAACTGGAAAAACTGGACGAACAGTAAAAACGAGATTTGCAGCAGACCTACACTCGTACAAAGGAAAAAGAGAAGACTCCAACTTTGCATTACAGTTACACTTTGACACTAACGAACAGGCACTAAGGAAAATAGATGAATGTATGATATTAATACATTCTAGAAGAAAAGGACGAAGACTAGACGTTCTTGAAAGCATGGAAATCTACAAAACAAAAACTTTCAACAATGACATTATAAACGAACAGGTAATCAAGACCTCCGATACAATTTTCACACCTCTAAAACTACTCATGCACCTTAACAAACGAAAAACATCCTTAGACGGACAGACTTGCCTAACAGATAATAAAAAATGCAAATATTAAATTAGCCCTGAATAAATAAATATGACCCTAATGAAAGAACAATCTAAACCCAAAACAATTTATACTGTCCAACAGTAACTAAAACGGGATTTGATAAGGAAGTTATCACATTGAAAGATAATTTAATATTTTTCATAACATAAGAACACCTTCTATTTCTAAATAACAGCAAAACTTTTCACTCAACTACTAAATTTTGGTTATATCTGATATGTTTATTAACAAATCATTGCCTTAATCTATATCAATCAGATTAAAAATCGTGATGTTAGTAAATATATGTTAAACAAAGTTGCACGATAGTTCATATTATTTAATAAATTGTTATCATAAAAATATAGAAAACAAAACAATATAACAAAAAAAAAACAATTACTGTAACAAACAATGTTAATAAAGCGAAGTTTGTTTTCTAAAACAAAATAAAGCAACAAAATTAGATTAAGATGATTCAAATTGTTTACGCATTTCAAAGAAAAATACTTGGCAATTATGGATGAAAAATGATATCTGGCAAATGCCTACCACAACCACGCTGGCTTTTAATCACTTTTTTGACAAAATTACGGTCGTATTTCATTAATCACATCACGGATATTGAGCTTTAAGGCCGAAGTCGTTTCAATTGGCTCCTTAACATAGACCCACAAAAAATAATCCAATGGTGTTAACTCTGATTGTCATGAAATTATGTGATCGGAAATTTGATTTGGCACCATCCTGTAGAAACTCCATGTCAGTGATAACCACGGCAATAATAGACCAAAACTGAGTTGTTATCATTTCACGGTAGCATGATTCATTGGCCGTTACCGCATTTCCAGCCTCATATAAAAAAAACGGCCCAATCACGCCTCTAGATCACATAGCACACCATACAGGGACAGATTTATCCTGCCCAGGCTTCTTAATAATCGCTCTAAGATTTTTAGACGCCCAAATGTGGCAATTTTGCTTGTTGGCATACCCCGACAAGTGAAAATGGGCTTCGTCTGAAAAAATGATGTTTGCAAAAAAAAACTAGCCGGTTGCCCCTGAATGTATTGAGCGTATCTATGGTGCTGTGAATGGTCGGTCGGCTTTGTATAACCTCAATTGTTAAGATCGTCGATGAATTGACAAATTTGGATCTGCTTCAATACTGTGGTTCACAGCTGCGCTGTTTTCAGTTCTGGAACGATTTCGTCGAACACGCATTGGTGTTCGCACATTTTGTGTTCAGCCTGTCGACTCAAATTTAACGACCAATTTTTTCATAGCGATCTCAAAACAAAACGATTAACATAATTGTCCGAAAATATCACGAATTTTGCGAAATGTAACTTTAACAGAACCACAATTTTCATTGTGAATTTTATTTTATTTTAATGCGATATTCGTGCGAAATTGAATTCATTGTAACAATTGCTGATGCATTTACAACGAATACGGCAAAAAACTAAATGTCAAAACTACCACATGTTGTTGTAGTAATTGGCACATTTGAAAAACAAACTTTTTGTTAAAAAACTCATTATAACAATAATGTTTGGTTTAAGTCTATTTATTTTGGCCTTCTTCCTATTGGCGATTAAATTGTTTATCGATATTTAAATAAGATATTTTAATTTTTTATGATAAATTCAAGGCACATTCGACTTTTGTGACATGAAGAGGAAACTATGTGTGATTAGATTTACATGTGCGCCTGACTATGTAGTCTTAATCAGATGGTGGTCAAACCACTGCATAATTTGGGATGTCATGCTCGTCCTAGGAAGCCGAAGACTAATTCTAGCACAAGGTTTTTCCTAGTTGCAACTTTAATGATTCCAGAGCAGGGCTGCAAATAATCACTCCTTGCTGAAGAGTTGGAGACTATCCAACTCCTGTCCAGAACACATGTCTAGCATGCTCACTGGATTTGGGAACATTTCACCAGGTAGGTGTTATTAAAGTTGAAATGAACCCAGCCACCATATAAAAACTGACCTGTCTGTTATGGGGCCGCGAAACCACAACCACCGCGATACTCCCATATAGGGGCCAGCCTCAATAATCAGTCAGAGAACAGTTAAATGTCTAAAGAGACAAATAACGAACTCTGCGACTTACTGATTCCCGTGGAAATAAAGTGGAGTTTCCAATTGTACCCCTGCTGACTTCAGGGGACTGGGCTCCTTTTTCCCCCAGTTGCACAGGTCTAAGTTGTTGCTTTCTCCAAAGACCACATATATGTGTCCCCGGGGGTACATGAAGAGGAAAGATAATAATTTGCATATACGATCCTTTGGATCAATACTTAAATGTTGATTAAGACTATGCTGCAGAAAAGTATTCAACTAATTTCGCCAGCACATAAAACAGTTTTATTTCATCACTTTGATTAACCTGACAAAGCTTTTCTGAAAAAGTATTTAATGTAATAAATATTTAATCAAATTTAAATCATTTCATTTTATGTATTTAAAGTAAACAAAAAAAATATTTACAAAAGAAATTTTTAAATATTTATTTTGCACTCACAATAATGAATTATTGGCGGTAAAGCTTTTCAAATTCTTTTCAAATTTTCTAATATGTAAATATTTAATTATAGTAAATAAATATTTAAATACTTAAAGCTATTCTTAATTAAATATGAAGATTTAAGTTGAATATTTTATGAAATTTAATCATCTTTTGGTTTTTGCTTAATTACACTACAATTAGAATTATGCAGAAAATGTTGTAACATAAAACCAACAAATAATTAATAATTTACACACTTCATTTCTACACAAACTCATACAAATGAATAAATATATTTATAAATACACATCCACGCAGTTATAATCCCATAACTTTTTTCCTTTATAAATAATATTGACTTTTAAAAGGTCTTTAATACATTAAACAAATAAACTTGCAGTAGGTGGCCAGCGGTAAATGTGAATAAATTTAAATTTACATTGATTATTTTTAAAGGGAAGTAAAATTAAATAAAATTAAAACTTTCGAAATTAGTCACGCTCCAGTTGGGATGCAAAAAGCAATTCTATAAATATCGGTACAACGTTTGAGCATCTTCCACAGGCCTTTGTCTCTACTACCGTTTAAGTTTCAAACGCAATATTTTCAAATAAATTGCATTATTATCACCGCACAGTAAACCATTTTACTAGAAGGAGGTCAAAATTATATCACATTTTAAATCGACCGGTTAGAAAAATAGTTGCGAAAGGTTTACAAATACATTCTAAGTTTTAGCTGATTTTTGGTACGAAAGTAAAGTACTAAAACTTGCTCAAAGAGTGTGTTTTACATAACGTTTTATATTTTGATTTACATTTAGAACTTTTACTTATTAAAAACTTTGGCCCCCGTGAAATTTTTAGATCGAAGACCAAAGGTTGGTTTTTTTAAACAATTTGAGTTAAAAATTAGCTGATAAAGTAGCAAAAACATAAAAAATTTATTCATTGGTTCAAATTAATTATAGATAAGTAGGTATTTAAGTCCAAAATAAACATAAATACTACTCGTATTTGTGAACTTTTGTTGTAAATTGATTAATACTTTATTAAAGTATAAAAAAATTTAAAAGGATGAAATACATACAGATAACTCTTGTGTTTGGAAAAATGGCTATTAATTAAACAATTTTAGTAAATATTTCTTCTAAATAGCCATGATTTTCATCTTCCAGAAGCAATTTAGCTTCTACGTCTAGTTCAATAGAAGTAGTTGTCCATTTTTGCCAGATATATGATAGTAAAATGATGTGCATAATTATATAACAATCAAGTCTTCATTAGTACAATATCTATAAATTTTTCTTGTGTTATGCTCGCGAAAGAATCTATAATCTTTGTTTCGTTTTTCTTGTGCCTCTTCAGATAGATCCCCTATTGGTAAAATATTGTGTTGAATTATTTGTTCCCCATGGTATAAAATTTTATGAACTGTGAATGGCATATATCTCCAAGAATATTTTTCATTGTAAAGTATAGCTGGTTTTTTTTGGCGTACTATCCAAATTTTTTTTTGCATTTATCTTTCTGCTGCATGCTAGAACTTGTAAAATAATACTGTATCTCCTTAGTAGTTCCAAATCTACTCCTGTGATAGATGCTGCAGTTTCTGGATCTCAAAAATATCTTCTTGCAGTGTTTCCATCATTTGTGTTCCCTTCCCCTTGCTTTGGCTGATCGGTGATTAGGCCTTGTTCTAAATATTTTTCTTGAATTTGTGTTTTTTTCTTATTTTTGGTTAATTTTTTCTTCATTTTCCTTAATTTTTCTGTTTCTTCGCCTAACGCACCAATATCCAAATCATAACCCAATTTAAGAGCATGTTCCATAAAACGTATTCTAGTATGAAGAGGGGACAATCCAAATTCGTATGCTGCCTTAAAAGTCTGATCGTCTGGAATTGTATGGCTTAATTAACTTGATGTCTTTTTGCATATAATGCAGCTGGATGATATTTTACATCAGTTAAAGTTTGTGCAACTTTTCCATCAATCATTGTGAGATACATTTTAAAATTCACTTCGATTTCCTGTTCAGTAACAATAAATATTGCAGGTTGAAAGTCTTTAATTTCATCTTTCAATTTTCGGACTTCTTCAGTTAGGACATTTTTTGTTTCTTTTTTGAAAGTAAATTTTATTTGTCTGCAATGCTTTATTGACGAGGGTACAATCAGTGCAAATCAATTTAAAAAGCAAAGTACTTTTGTGACCTCCTAAATTATATCAATTTGCGTTATCTGAAGTAAGCAAAATATTTTTGTGACCAACTGTGCTTGACTGTGAAATTGACTAAAAATGTTTATTTTCTTTCTGAAAATACGTATTTTCATCTTAACAATGTCTCTCATAAAGGCAATTTGAAAAATAAATAAAATGCGTACAAAATAGTAAAATAGAAAAAAAAATTTTTAATTCCATTTTGCCAAAAATTTTCGACCTTGTGTCAGAAAAATTGTTCTGATGCTCACGGTCGAATCATGCCGGGTACACAATGGCATATAGGCATGTAGGAGATGTTTAGGGCTATGACACAGTGCTAATGCTTTTACATTCCCTAACAAACTTTAGACGTTATGCTCTATTAAGTAAGAGAATTTAGAAAAAATTTTAAGCTTTAAAAAAAAAATAATTTCTAAAAATCAATCAAAAACTTTTTAGTTTTCTTATACTAAGAGCTAACAAATTACGCTATTATATAAAGTTTATCTCAAAAATCCAACATTTACTAAGAAATTTCTCATTTTAGCAAAATACTGAATATGCTAATTTTTAATCACCCTGTGCAGGGTGATATAGTTAAAATAAAGTTTTAATTTTTTGGCTCCTGAGGTACACTAGTATGTACTTTCGACTGAACTTTAAAATTTTACAATTGGGGACCATGAAAAAAGGGACTTTTGGCCGCCTTCTCGTAAAATGGTCCACTGTGCGCCGCTGCAATAAGGAAATTAATAAAAAATAAAGAGTTTTCCACAGAGACGTTTATTTCTGAATGGTTTAACTGTTAAAAATTTTCCCCGAGGATATAGTGATATAATGGAACGATATAAAAACAAGTATCTATAAAGCACAAAATGTATTTATTTATTTGTTTGGCTGTTTATCGAAAGCTATAGCTCACCTACGCCAGTGAGCCGGTGGGTAAAGGAAGCTTTATGATTTTTAGATATATGCACTTCCCATAGAGATATAGAATTTTGAAATGAAATAAAACAAAGATGAGTTTGTTAAATTGACATAAAATTTACTTTATTCCTAAAAAAATCTCGCATTATAATTGAAATATAACTTCTGACATATGATCGCCGTGACTGGCCCAGACGTAGTCTAATCTGGGGGTTAAATTTTTTATGAAACTTTTCAATATTTATGGGCATATATTAATAATAACGCGTCGCATGATCAATTGTTTCGCGCCTACCACACGATCTCGGTAGCTAGTTCAGGTGCCCGAAACGTGAAACAATGGGATTACCAAACGTTTCCTTCAATAAATCAGTTTTGAGACGGATGTGTAGCATGTGGCACCACAGCTCCTGCCCAAAAATATATATCTGTCACCATTGAATGTAACGTTCTAACCATCATCATATCTTAGGAAGTATGGAGCAACAATTCCGCCAGCCCATAAAGCTCACCAAGCAGTCAATTATTTGCAGCTGTAAAGGTGTCTCAATCTTACATGTGAGAAATATCGTCACTCAAAAAATGGCAGTTTTGCTTATTGACGCATCCATTCAAATAAAAGATAGCTTCATCGCTAAACAAAATTCGCTTATGAAAATCGGACAATTTAGAAACTTTGTTATTCAAACGCCCAACACTAAACATAAATCACTAGAAAGCTGACAAAATGGCCACGAGTTAAAAAATTGTTGGAAAATTATAGTTTCATAGCTCTATAAAAAAACACCCGATATCTCTTGCAGAAATAACTTTCTTATCGATGGTCATAAATTGGCGAATAAATAGTAGCACTTTCGAGTGTTAGTGTCATATTACCCACCCCTAAAACGAAATATTATTATCATTCTTTTCAGAGTATATTTTTGAAGCAATGCGAATGTTTTTGGTGATTACTTTTCTACTCGGATTAATTGTTTGTAGACTTCGAGGTCCGTTCTTTTTACTAACTTGTGCCTTTCTGTTGTACTTGCTTCATGGATGCATAAAAGCATCATCAAAGCCAAAACAAACAACAAAATAAATACAGCATTTGCCATCCAAAGTTGCGCTAATTTTTCTGGAGTAAAATGACGTTCTTTGGTTATTCCCTTTTATTCTATTCCATTTACCTTCACCTACAACTGTACTTTATTTAATGCCGACCGGGACTACGAATTTGTTTGTAGCGTTAAATCTTTTTGATAAACCTTTGCTGTAAATGTGATATTTTTGTGAAATTTTAATCGAAATAGTGAGATATCGATAAAATAGAATTTTTAATCTGAATTTTTGATTTTCGATACAGTAAGTGTAAATCAACAATAGCCAACAACGGACAACATGATAAGATTTACATCAATACCGAGCCATGTGGCCATAACCTTGATCGTGGATCAAACCACTTTAGGTGATATGTAGCGTGCACCCACTCCCTATCCAATAGATCATTCCTAGTTCAAAATTCGGGAGTTCCACTCCACTCCTTGCTGAAGAGTTGGAGATTTTCTAACCCCTGGACCAGAATACGTGACATAGCATGCTCACTGGATTCGGATAATTCACCAAACAAAATAAACCAAAAAAATTAGATTAAGACGATTAAAATTTTTCTTATATTACGAAGAGAAAAGTACGGCAATTATGAATGAAAAATGATATCTGGCAAACGTCCACCACGATCATGCTAACAGATGTCCATTCTGTCATCAAAGTTTTTAATCACTTTTTGGCAAAATGGCGGTCCTATTTCATTCACATCACGGATTTTGAGTTTTAAGGCTGTTATCGATTCGATTGGCTCACAATCTGTCTTTACATAGCCCTAGAAAAAATAATCCAGTGGTGTTAAATGACACGATCTCACTGGCCACTTAACCGCCGATTGTAGTGAAGTTATGCGATCAGGAAATTTGGTTTGCACTAAATTGATCGTTTCATTGGGTGTGTGATATATGACACCATCCTCTTGAAACCACATGCCAGTGATACCCGCATCGTCAATAATAGGCCAGAATTAAGTCGCTAGCATTTCCCGATAGCGTGATCCATTCGAATTCAATCCTGCCACCAGACCACATAGCGCACCATATAGTGACGTGCTGAGAATGCTCTAAGATTTTCAGACGCCCAAGCGCGGCAATTTTGCTCGTTGACTTACCCTAACAAGGGAAAATGCGCTTCGTTTGAAAAAATGATTTTTGGAGAAAACCCAGCTGGTTGTTTCTGAGTAAATTGAGCGAATCTATGGCGATTTGGTTAGTCGGTTGGTTTCAATTCCTGCACAAGTTGAACCTTGTAAGCCTTCCAAGTCAAATAACTTTGCAAAATTCGCCATGTGGTGGTTTTGGATAACCAGAATTGTTGAGAACGTCGAGGAACACTGTGGCTCACGGCTGCAATGTTTTTAGTTGAATGGCTCGGTCAAACACGCGTTGTTGTTCCTATATTTTATATCGAGCCTGTCTACTTAAATTTTAGCGTTGAACTCTTAACAGGGTGTCGCTAAGAATACTTAGTTAAAGTTTAAATACAAAATAATACAAACATAGACTTGCTGCTTTCGTAATTCATTAATTTTTTTATTAAACCTTTTGAAGATGCTATTTTGTTACATTAAAAATTTGAGGCCTCTTGAGTCTATATAAAAAAAATTAATTTTTTTTCTCAAGATTAACTTGACTTTTCTCTCTGTAGGAATATCTCTTGACTAAAATATTGTATTTTATTAGCTTTTCACATGATTGTTTCCGGTTAATTTTAAAATATATTTCTTCTATTCCATAAAGTAAATCTTATTTTAACAATCGTTTTAGATGTGGCAATAATTATGTCGATTTATTAACTAAATGTGGCCTAATAAGTAAATAATTATTGTTTACAAGGACTTTCACATAAGTAAGTCTAGATCTGAATTTTTCTGTGGTGTTTTTTTTTTTTACTTTTGCATTTTTATTTATCGAATTTTAGAGGAATTGTGTTGCGTGTATGTTGAAAATTAGTTTTCATTACCAAGACTCACACAAGATAAAAGTTTATGGATGTGCGTCGTGTAAATGAGAATACGCCAGCATGTAAGTGTTTAAATATATAAGTGTGAGTGCGTGCGGAATGATTATAACTCATTATTGTACTTTTAAAGTAGGCATCTCAAACGTGTACAGAATTTAAAAAAAAGGGAAACTAGCAAATTGCAAAAATACGAGCCCTCTTATTTAATAACTTCAGCACGAAGGCGTTAAATAGAGCTGAAAAGCGTTTTATTAACAAGTTAATACTTGAATAATTGTTTACTGTTCCAGGAGGGTGGTGGAGAAACTGCATGGCCTGACTCACAGAAAGCATTCACTTAAAATTAAAGAACATGCTTTAGTGCAGTATCGTGGCCAAGAAAATTCAGTATTAACATCCACGTGGTGAATGTTTTAATCTTGTGATATACGGGTTATGTAAATTTGAGACATGCACTTTACATTCAGGCGTTCCCGACAAACGTTATTTATTTGTTTTATCATCTATTATAATCAAAATTATGATAAATTTTAAAAACTAAAGCACGAGTATCTAGGACTATCGGCTGTAATTTAAATGTTAGAAGATTTTATATAGAATTAAAATTTTTTTAAAAAATAATATTTTGCTAGAAACACAGGAGGATGTGGTGAAAATATTAAACAAGCAGCACAGCTTGGAACAACTACTTTAGGTCACAACTATTTTTCAGACATTGAACGTCTCGTAGCGGAAAAACGAAGAGCTAGGAGAGATTGGCAACAACACAGATCGCCCCTGCAGAGGCAGAGACTTAGAGAACGCACAAAGCGGCTTAGAGACTTACTAGCATTTGAAAAAACTGCATCTTTTTAGAAATATTTGGAGGGCCTCGATGCTACACCAAACTCCAATTATTCTTTATGGCGTGCTACAAAAAACCTTAAAAGGCCCGTTGAGTACAAGCCACCTCTACGTAATATTAGTGGAGATTGGGCAAGAAGGGACGCTGAAATAGGCGACTTATTTGCCGATTACTTGAAAGATGTATTCACCCCACATATATGTACTGATGCTGTTAATTTGCCGAGCGTAGTTGGATTACCTCCTCGACCCTTAAAGTTTAGGTTGAGTGAGGTACAAAAGTTAATCTCTGAAGTAAATCCGAAAAAAGCTCCTGGTATGGACGGAATAAGTAACAAAATGTTAAAGGAGCTCCCCAGTATTACAGTCAGAATCATGCCATTTTACGGCTTGAATACTATCCTGACCACTGGAAGATTTCTAAAGTTAAAATGATTCCAAAACCGGGTAAAGACCTAACCAAAACCGAGTCATATACGCCCATAAGTCTATTACCAACTATTTCAAAGGTCTTCGAAAAGTTGCTTATGGATAAATTGTCTCCAATGCTAAGGGATAGTGGCTGTATCCCAAACCATCAATTTGGTTTTGGAAGTAGACATAGTACAATTGAACAAACCCATAGATTGGTTCAGGTGATAAGAAGGACTTTTGAAGAGAAGAAGTATTGTTCAGCTATTTTTATTGATGTTTCCCAGGCTTTTGACAAAGTTTGGCATGAAGGTCTATTTCTAAAACTGACCGCTCACTTGCCTTGTAATATAATCAACCTATTAAAAAGCCACATAATTGGACGAAAATTTTCTGTTGTTGAAGTTAGTGTATCCAAACCAATTTCCTCAGGCGTACCACAAGGTAGCACTCTTGGACTAGTTTTATATTTGATATATACCTGTGATATGCCTGTAACTGAAACTGTCCACACTTCTACGTTTGCTGATGATACAGCGTGTCTAAGTTCGCATCAAGCATCCATAAATCTTCAGCAACATATAACTCAGTTAGAGTTGTGGTTAAAATTATGGAGAATTAAAGTGAACGTTCAAAAGTGCATTCATGTGACCTTCACCCTGCGAAGAGATAATTGTTCACCCGTTCGAATCAATAATCACATTGTTCCTCACTATACTTATTTGAGATATCTTGGTATACATCTTGACCGTCGCCTTACATGGAAACATCATATTGACTCAAAGCTAACACAAATGAAACTTAGGCTAACACAACTACATTGGCTCATTGGCAGGAACTCAAAACTTAGCCTAGATTGTAAGCTTCTAATTTATAAGACTATTTTAAAACCGATATGGTCTTACGGAATCCAACTTTGGGGCACTGCCTCAGCTTCAAACGTGGATAGAGTCCAACGTATGCAGAATAAAATTTTACGGTTGATAACTTCCGCCCCATGGTACATCAAAAATTCAAACATACATTGTGATTTATACATACCGCTGGTGACTACAGAAATCATCAAATACGCAGGCAAATACTTGATGAAGCTTGAAGACCATCCTAACCCCCTTGCTCGCAATATCTTGGATTATAGTGGACATAGCCGATTAAAAAAGAGGGATACCGCAGCTTTAATCCTCAATGCTATAGACGATACATCTTAGGAATATTTGCTTTGTTTCTTTTATGACAATTTTTTTTTTTTACCCAAAATGTTAGGCCTGACATGGTCAAGACTAAAATAACTTTTTTTAGAATTTAAGATTTTAATACTTATTGTTAGTTCTTTTCGTGAAGATACAATAAATAATTATTGAGAGTAAAAAAAAAAAATTAACAACTAAAACTTTTACAATTTATTTTGAAAATACATGAGTTTTAAGAAATTGGGAGAATATATAATTGTTGCCTAAAATTTGCCTACTTCCTATCGAACTTCAAAAAGTCCAAACTTATTCCCATCCCTAAAAAAGAAAAAGACCCGACGCTACCAACCCATTAACATTTTGAATTTACTAGACAAAGTCTTAGAAAAGATTATCCATAAAAGATCAGTAGATTTTGCTGATCTAAATAGTTTGGAAAACTACCAATAGTTTGGATTTCGTTTGGATATAGGAGCACTCACCAATTAAAAAGAGTTATTAATTTTATAGAGAATAACAAAAAAAAATTACAAGAGTACTGGCGTTGTCCTTCTCGATATCGAAAAAGCATGTGATACTATTTGGCACGACTATATGGTATACAAGCTCAGTGTTTTTAATTTCCCTTTATGTTTGCAAAAAATTAATAAAAGTTTTTTAAAAAATCGTTCTTTTGTTTGTTGTGTCAACGGCAAGTTTTCTAGGGAAAAAGAAATTCCTATGGGTTTACCCCAAAGGTCCATATTATCAGCCACACTTTACTTCTTATACATGTCAGCTGTGGCTGTCCACAGAAATCAAACAACAAATTTCTAACACAAGCATCACCGCAAGCCACAAAAATATTTTGCGAAATGGAAAATAAAAGTTAAAGATAATAAAGCGCAGGCTAATATATTTCGATATAATAGATCGCATAAACATTTATCTACAAAGATTCTGTTGGTCTGTGGATATGTGATCCCAATTAAAGAGGATTTTAAATAAATATTATATAGGCATTATATTGCATAAAAAGCTTTTGTTTAACTAACACGTTAATCATATATGCGATAAAGGGACGTGCTCTTTACCCCGTACTTAATAGGAGATCTAAGCTTAATCTAGAAAACAAAACATTCTAAACTATGGTAATCCTATGGTCTGGTTACACAAAACAGCCAAAACCTATAGGAAAAATTTACAAATAATTCAAAACAAAAATTTATACATTCTTCCTCCGAGATATCCCACTAACTATCTTCACAACAGATTTGATCATAAATTTGGTTCATGCGTATATCAACGATCTAAGACTGTCATTTAATAAAAAATGCAGATCGTCCACTTTTAAAACGATAAGAAATTTGGTAAACACTCATGGACTTCATGGAAATAGTTCAACTATTGGTTTTATAAATTTCATTATAACAATCTTAAAGTTCGTAAAAGGTTTTTCGTGACTAAGTTTCTTAAAGTCTGACTTATCATCGAACTTTCTGTTCCAGTATTAGATTTAAGTATAATCTCATGAATGTACCTTTTAGTTGTGTAAAACCCGTTGTAAATAAAGTTTTATGCAACAAAAAAAGTTAAAATACCATTTGAATTTTTATTATTATTATTCTTTATTCTTTAGACAACTAGCACAACAAGATGGTAACATTTTATAAGTGACGGTGCTATTGATCCTTAACATATACAAATTGAGTTATTATAAAACTTAAATCTAGAAACAAAGTATTAACAATACACACGTATACAATGAAATAAATGTCAAAAAATAATAAAGTTATAACTAATAAAGCTATAACTAATCGAAAAAAATGTAAAAATTGTTAACATAAAGAATAATTCAAGGTTGGCTAGAACTAAATGATTTAAAAAGCTCCTTTTTAAATAAATTTGGGTTGCCTCTTTTCTGTATAGAATTTGGCAAAGAGTTTCAAAGACTGGTTGCATGTATGAAAAACTGGCTCTTGTATTTCTGCTTTATAATATTCCTACCACGATGAGATCTTGTAAAAACTGTCCAAACAAATAGATATGATGGTCGTTTCGAGATGATGACTCTGTGCAAGAAAATTAAACACTTATATTTTAGAAGATCATCGAAAGTCATTCCAAAAATTACATTAGAGTATGATGAGATATGATCACGGCGTTCTTTCCGAAATACATAACGGGCAATATTGTTATATGCGACCTTCAGTCAGCGTTGATCCACACTGTCACAATTGGCATAGATTTCACAGCCGTAAAGAAGTGAAGGGATTAGATAAGTCCTTGCCAAAAGCATGCGAATAGCAAACGGCGTAGAATCCTTTAATGACCATAGGGTGCGAAGTTTACTGTAAACTCTACCAACGACAAAGGTAATGTTATTAGTCCATGTCATTCTATTATTAAAAATTACGCCCAAATTAGCTGCCGAATCTACCAATTCGATCACAATCCCGTCAATTTATGTATATTTAAACGAATGTGCTGCAGAAGATGATTAACTGTTAACGATGAATGTTCATTCTGGTTAAAAGTCTCGGGATATGAAATATTGATGGATTATTTTTATATGTATCTAAATCAGTTTTGAAGAGAGGCAATATTTAGACTAGAAATAAAGTCTCTGGATATGAATATTTAGTTGTTAAGCATAAACAAATGAATAGGATACAAATAAGTTGTTTTTGGCTATTTTGCCAGCAGCTTTGTTTCCCATAATACCAATGTGACTTGGTATCTATAAAAGTTTTACTGTTTCTTTTAGCTCTATTAAACGTTGCCGAATCGAAATAATGGTTTCGTTCTTATTTCTCGAATTTAGCGCAGCATCCAATACGAATCGACTGTCAGGGCAATTAATATATTATAGTGATGAGAATTTACATACATTTAAAGCTTAAAGAACGTCTTCCGGTTTTACCCGAAAATCGTAAAGATTATTTATAGATTTACAATAAATTTTTAAAGATTTTCTTCTGCATTTTTAATTGAAGTGAAAGTTGAACTTTTTAAAAGTGCCTGTAATAATCATAATACTTTAGTAGAAAAATGTTTTTAATAGCAGCGAACCGAGCATTAAAGTCAGTAAAAGAAATACTTGGAGTAAAATTTGTATTTTATATTTTAATTTTATTTGCCCTTAATTCTTCCAAAAATAATAAAAGAAATATTTCGTAATGAGTTTTTATAACTATTTCAGTTTGGCTCAATTTTGTTCTTAGTTGTGATAACTTATTAAGAGAATAAAATGCACTGTGTGGCTATACCGTGAGCTTTCTCAATACTATTTGTGGATATTTAAAAGACAATAAATAGGGTATGGGAAATTTAAATTTTTTTATATTAAATTTTGGAAAATTTATTTCTCTGCAAAGTCTTCGAACTATTAACACACGCTCTCAAAATAACAATTTATTAATTAGTTAAGATGTTTATTTGTTATCAACAACGTAACTTTATAGGCCAATTGATAGATGCGTTCACGTAGATTCAAATTTTGATTTAAAAAATTCAATAGATGCACTTGCTTTATGGCACGTAGTGTCATCCTATTGAAATGACATCTCGCACGGGCCCAAAGTCATCTAATTCTGTAAATAAGCAAATAATCGATTGTTGTGATGTATCATCAATCACATCGGTTTCATGATTTTATAAATAGCAATAAATGGCCAATCAATGTATTTTCCTGGATATAATGGATTTAACAGAGTGTTTGGTTATTAACAGAACATTTAATTTCTGTACTATCTGGATCTTTCATAAGAAGAGAGCAGTGATTTTAACACAAAATATTCCGCGTAGAAAAAGAATAGAGTCCTAATGCCGGCACCCGACAACTAATCAAAAAATAATTTCCGCCTTTTTACATATTGACAGTAGTGAAATTTTCTTTATTACGGACATTACTTATAGGTACTGCTGATATTGTCTATATACCCAAATCAAGGAAGGAGCTTACTAATTTAAAAGGTTGACTGCCCAACAAAAAGTTGCCAACATTGAAGCAACTCATGTTAAATCTTATGTGATTGCATTTTTTTTTTAAAGAGAAGTAGCACTTAAGGCAACAATGCCTATTTAGTCAAGTACTGTGCTACATTATTTAGGAAAGGGATAGAGAAGAGATGAAACAGGTGGTGAAAGTAGAAGGATAGTCGGAAATTAACTGCCGTATAAAGACAGCACAGCGACCAGTGACTAGGCCTTCATCGCTGAGCAGCCCCACCGACAGAAAATTTTTATTTTTTGTAGTGAAAAAAACCAAGGTCTTCGTTGGGAATCGAATCCATAACCCCCATACTGACAAGCTAGTACACTACCTACTAGCCTACAGAAGCATTTGTTAGCATCTAGGTCGTTTAGGTTCACATTGCAGCAAATATAAAAATTATCGTTATTGAGTTGTAAGTAAAAATGATTTACATTATCAGCAGCCAGTACTTTCGGTGTTAACCGTTAATGCCGGCTGTTTGTTCGATATGATGACATCATTATCAAGCCATGTTCTAGACTGTACTGGTGAGTCAGTGTTCCGGCTAAGGTAGTTCTTTCAATAGGGTCGTATCTACTCATGTAGCATCTTACATGCATGCCCGCCACTGCGAAATGTTTGTGGGACTTTTTTTATTATTATTAAGATTTTATCAAATTTAGACAATTAGCAGTAAATCCCATCATATGTAGCTTATTAAGAGGGAGTTTGGGGTTAACCTTATCAAATACTTTGCTGTGTAATCTCTATAAAGAACATCAGTTTGTTGATTATTCTCGAATCCTTTGTAGGCTAAAGACGTTGGAGTGTTAATCGTTAAGCCTCCTTTTCTTAATCCATGTTATGCGATATGTTGTGGCTTACAAACTTACTTATAAGTTTTTCAAGATGCTTAAGCAAAGTAAATAACAATAATTTCATTTTTTAATTAAATATCAGTGATGTCGTTTGATTAAAAGGCATTACCGTCATTGAAAGTAATGAGTATAGTAAAAAGCCATTAGCATTATTTATAACTCAAGACAACAAATTGTTAATTAATTTAATTAATTACTCCCAAGTGTGTATTAAAATTTCGATTTATTATTTTTGTATTCAAATTGAACTGTGTTATTTTTACATATAAATTTTATTATTGAATTTTTTGGTTTAGCAAAAATTTTAATCTCAAGTTCTTGTGAATTGAAAAAAACTGTTGTTTTATATATTCTTTGAAAAGTTTTTCAATTACTGCACCATTAAGATAAATATTTATAAATGTTTTGTTTCATTTATAATATAAAGTTCAAATAATGTTATATACAATAACTTTTGGTTGTAATTCTTTCACTAGCAACTGACCTAACTGTGGAGCAAATGCAGAATATTTTGTAATTTTGAAAGCATTAAAATAAATTAAAACCATACTTTTATATAGTTTGTCGTATTAATTCGATATTTGCTTTCACAAGATGTCACAAGAAAAAAAAAAGGAAATATTAACAAAATTTGCTAATATCAAATGAATAAAAATTAGACATTGTCATTTGCTCTACTGTGCTTTTTTGCCCTTAAAAGTTTTCATATGCATACCAGCTCTTAATTTCTTATGTTTCCAAACATTCTTAAAAATTCCATTTAATTTTCTATTTTATTAACCTCCCTTCCAACTATAAAAAAGCAACCAGTCATTTTTTACGACTCACTTTATTCCAAGAAACAATTATAAATAAAAAGGATTTTGTTTTATTATTTTCTTGGTATTTCCTTGAGCTTTTAACTCTATTATTTCCCATTGCAATTTCTTTTGAATTTATTTTAACTATTTTTTCCATTTTTTGTTTTATTGTTTTTGTATAAAAACTTTTTGTTCTTTTGTTATTCTACACTTAATTACCTGGAGATTCATGGATTTTCATTAAAAGATCTTTCACAATTCGGGTGAGAAATAAAAAAAAGAATAAACATATTAAAGCAAACAAAATTATATATTTATTGTTCTTAAAATTTAAGCCAGTGGGAAAGTTAGTAAAAACGATTTTGACAAAACAAAGGTAGATTTAAAGTAAAATTATTTTGTTAAAAAACCACTTAAGGCAATTGTTAAAATTGCTATAAAATTAAATTTGCTGAGTGAGTTGTAGTCAACCTCAAAAAATAGCCAGTGATACATCACAGTGAGCAAGTAGTCATAGAAATGAGACGTTCTACTGATACTAATAAAGTGTAACCGATTCTGTATTATTCACCAGAAATTCAAAATTTCAGCATATATGCACGTAGCATTTGATTTCCTTTTCTAAACACACTTAAAATCTAAGACAACTGCTATTGTTGGTGAACAACTCCTTCCTACATTTCGCTAAAACTACAATTGACAGAGCATTAACCGTACTCAAGTTTGGTCTCTTTAGAATTAGTGCTATAGATATATAGGCAGTATAAGAAAGAATTGAAATAATCCAGGGAAATACGAGGATTTTTTATGACACTCTGAAGTCTTAAATCAGGTTCCTCACGCTGAAAAATTCAGCAGGATTTATGTAAAGATAGTTTAGCAAACAACACCTGCATGCATATTTCAGGTTTTTCAACAAGAAGTTTGTTTTTCAATTATGACAACAGCAACAACATGATAGTTTTGACGTTTAGTTACAATGAATTCAATTTTGCACGAATCTCGCATTAAAATAAATAAAGTCCACTATGAAAATGTTAGTTCTGCTAAAGTAACATTTCGTAAAATTCATGGTATTTTCGGACAACATAATCGTCCTTCTGAAATCGCTATTAAGAATTTGGTCGTTAAATTTGAATCGCAAAGTTCGATACAAAATGTGCGAACTCCAACGAGTGTTCTACCGTGTCGTTCAACTGAAAACATGGCGGCTCGATGTTCTCAACAATTGGGGTTATTAAAAACCACCACATGGCGCATTTTGCGTAAGAATTTTACTTACAAGGTTCAACTGGTGCAGAAATTGAAGCCGTAGATTCACTCAATTTATCTTTTTTAAAAAAATTATTTTTTCAGACGTAGCCTGTCCACTTGTCAGGATATATGAACAAGCAAAATTGCCGCATTTGGGCTTCTGAAAATCCTTAAGCGATTATTAAGAAACCTTTGCATGCTAAACGTGTCACTGTATGGTGCGCTTTGTGGACAGGAGGCGTGATTGGGCCTTTTTTTCGAAGTTGAGGCTGCAAATGCGGTAACACTTAATGGATAACGCTATGGCGAGATGCGTGACTGTACCTAGCTATGTAACCCATAACCAGACGGTGGATCATACCACTGTGGATAAAATGTAGCGTCGCCCTAGAAGGCATTTAGATACGTATATCCTCCGTTCACCTCAAATTGCAACTTCACGAGCAGGCAGCAGCCATTCACTCCTTGCTAAAGAGTTGGAGACTATCCAACTCCAGCAGTCAGTAAACATTTATAAAGACTACAAAAAATCTACCGTTTGATGTGACATCATTTGATTAATGGTATTCAATAACAAAATATTAATGACTTTGATCCGAAAGGCATGTGGTTTTAACATAATGACACCCAATACCGTACAAACATGGCATTAGTGAAATGCAAATTTGACGCCAAAGCTTGCAGTTCGAAACCTCTTAGAATTTCCTATCGCGTCACATGAAGTCACTTGCTTATGATGATAAACCAACAATACTTAATGCTTAGGAGATCAACACCATTAGTGTTATTCATGACATATAGCCTCTAATAACTATAGTCTATGTATTGATATTTCGACTCAAGAAACAAAAAGTGTCTATTAAAAAATGCTTTTGAATAGTGGTATCGATTTACTCAAAAATTAAAATTAAATATTAAAAAAAGCTTTAAAGTCACAGCTTTATAAAAATATTTTTCACATAATATAATATATTTTACATAAAACCTGACAAATTCGTAATACAAGTTCTTATATTGGTGATCATATACTCAGTTATTCATATAAAAAGACAAAAGTTAGTTCCAAGTGTGGCTTCAATATTAATTTCTAGAACCCATCAACGGAAATTGCATTTTTACTTTTACAATTTCACCTAAAAAGCAACCAACAACAAATTTGAACTATTGTATTTTAATACATCTATACAACTCATACAATAGCCAAATTAAACTGCTCTAAAATACAATCCACATAAATGCAACAAGCACTCTTAGTGAACGAAAATCTTTACAAAGGTAGGAAAAATTCAGCCTACAGCAAATTACATAGCAGTGAGGAACTATGAGATAATGGGAAGTATACCCAAAATTTCAAATAAAAAACAGCATGCGCTATATAGCCAATTCGGGTCATTAGCGATTATTTAAAAGCCCTTGTATGCTCAACATATGGTCTGACGACGTGATTAAGCTGTTATTTTTTTCGAAAATAAGGCTGGAAATGCAGTAACGGTCAATGGGTCACGCTATCGCGAGATACGTGATAAGATTTACATCTGCACCTAGCTGTGCAAGTCATAATCAGATGATGGATCATACTACTGAGGATGATATGTAGTGTCATTCTCGCCGTAGAAGGCCTTTAGATACGTATATCTTCCGCTATCGCGAGATGCTAACAACCTAAATTTGGCCTACTATTGACGACGTGGATATCACTGACATGTAGTTTCAAAAGGACGGTGCCACATGTCACAGCGCCAATGAAAGGAGTTTGGCCATTTTGCCAAAAAGTGATTAAAAACTTTGATGAAAGAATCGACATCTGTCAGTGTGTTCGTGGTAGACATTTGCCAGATATTTTTTTTATTCATAATTGCCGAACTTTTCTCTTCATAATACAATTAAAGTTTTAATCATCTTAATCAAAACTTTTTGTTTTAAAAAACAAACTTCTTAATGAAAAACCCTGTATGACCTTATCTTAAAAATATGACATAATTTTTATACATTTTTTTTAAAGATACTAATTTTTGTGTGCCTGTGTGTGTACTAAATAGAACTGGATTAAATTTTACTTCTACCACTTAAAAATGTGGTATGGTCAAAATTAGCTAAAATATGCAACCGATGTATCTCCCTGCTTTTTAAGCACAACTATATTGAAATACCAATTCAGCCTCAGAGAATAGTTGATGTTGAGTATTTCGGGATAGATAAGTTGTTTGAAAGACGATTACAGAAAATTAAGCGTTTTTAGTACTTCCAATATCTCGATAAGAAACGAGAACAAGATATTATATTAGGGGTAGCTGGATTGGCACCTATATTCGAAAATAGTAAAAGAACTGCTCACATCATTATGTTGTCTTAGTTAGAAACAAAAGTAGCAATATAACGACAGTCTGTGGCACTGTGGCAGGTGCCCCTGTAGGATAGTAGCTTGTCAGTACACTACGTAGCACGGTACGTGACTTAATAGGCATTGTTGCCTGAAGTGCTATTTCTCTTTAACAAAAAAAAACAAAATAAAAAAAACTTAAGGCTGAGTCAATTTAAAGAGTCTGATTGGAAAAATAAAAAACGCGAATTCAAAACTTGCCGAGATCACAGAGTATTGTGGTTTGGATAAACTGTATTGGTGAAGGGTCATGTTCACTAAATAGTTCAAGCCCCCTTGGCGTAACAGAATATTGTTATGTATAAAAATAATAACTGACCTGTTAGTGGTTACAGACACATAAAAAAATATTATTTGATTATAACTCTAAATTTAATTATGGTTGTTTTAATAGGTTTCATAAAATTTTTTTTTCTGTGTAATGAAACTGATATTTACCCAAAAAGAAACTAATTTTAAAATACTTCCTTTTTTTGATATATAAGTTAACGACTTGAGTTACCGATTTTTTAATTTTACGATTTAATAGAATTTGAATTTTGTAATTTTTGTATACCATTAAACTGCAAAAATATGTAAATGGGAAAAAAATTTTAATTTAAAAAAAAATGGCGAAAAATATTTCCAAATAATAGATTTTGTAACGGGTCCACAATTTAATGTTTTTTTTTTCAACTAGTGCTTATTTCGTGAGTGGTAACACTTAGCTCATACTTGATTTGTTAGATAATTAGTTTTATCCTTCCGCTGAACGAATATGGTTGTGTATACGCTTGAACAATGCTTTGCTAAGTTCACCTGCGATCGACTTACAGAAGATGCCGATTTTGCAAAAAAATCATCTCTTCAGATGAAGCTTATTGATCTTGGCGGGTATGTAAACAAGCAAAATTGTCGCATTTGGGGCACAGAACACCCGCACGCATACATTGAAAAGCCAACGCACCCAAAACGAGTCACTCGTTGGTGCGGATTTTGGTCCAGAGGCATAATTGAGTCATTTTGAGTCAGGAGTGGCCGTTACAGTCAATGGCGATCGTTATCGGGCAATGCTGAAAGAATTTTTGTTCACAAAAATTGAAGAGGAGGATATTGGCAACATTTGGTTTCAACAGGACGGCGCCAAGTGCCACACAGCCGAAGCTGGGTAGTTTTGTTTGTAGCATTCAAAACAGAAAAAAGTTATTTGGCGGACCCTATAGATATGATATCCTCTCTCCCCCCCCCCCCCGGGGGCACATTTATCGGTCTTTATAGAATACTTGACTATCTAGACCTGTACAACTGGGAGTATAAGGAGCCCAGTCCTCTGAAGCCAGCAGGGGTACAACTGGAAGCTCCACGTTATTTCCACGAGAATCAGTAGCCGGCAGAGTTTCCGCTATTAGCCTCTTTAGGCATTTAGCTGTTTCTCTGACTGATTATTGAGGTTGGCCCTTCGGGAGTATCGTGGTGTGGTTTCGTGGCCCCATACAGGTTTGTTTTTATGGTGGCCAGGATCATCTCGCCTTTAATAACACCCACTGGTGAATGATCCAGATCCAGTGAGCATGCTAGTCATGTGTTCTGGACAGGAGTTGGATAGCCTCCAGCTCTTCAGCAAGAAGTAGAAGATTGCAGCTCTGCTCTAGAACCGCTGAAATTGCAACTAGGAAGGACCTGTTGCCAAAATTAGACTTCGGCCTCCTAGGGCGTGAGTGGCGCTGCTTTTCACTTATTTATCACAAAAATATGATTTCCTCCATAATGTGCTATAATTTGATCCATATTAAGCAACAAATTGCCAAGAATGCAAAAAACCAACATTTTCTTGTGAGTGTACAACAGTCTCTGAGGAAAGCGAAAGGCAAAAACTTTGTCAAGCAGCTCGTGGTTTGTTTTAGAAGGTCTTATTTTTTATTTAAAGCATACAAATCTTAAATAGAAACTGCAAACTTTCTGTTTAATATCTCAAGAATTAAATTAAATTAAGTTATAGCTCAACTTTGCTGTGTTAGTGATGTCTTAATAATTTTTATAATTTTTAGTGTACTAATATAATTTTTTATTAAAAAAAAAATTATAAAAAGAAATAAAGAAATAAATAAAACACAAAAACAAACAATTAGTGTTGTTTTAATTTATTACTAGTTATCTTTTTTGCTTTAAATCCATTAACTATGTTACACAGTTTTCTCATTTCTCTTATTTTGCTTGAACTTCTTGCATCAACAAAGTTCTATGGCTGCTGCTGTTTTAAAGTTTTTAATTAAAAATCATAATAAATATGATAAATAGTTCAGCGTCTTACGAAATAAATAGAGAGTAGCAAAATCTAAAAACAAATTTAAATCAGAAAAGGATAGAAGCAAAATGTTGCTAGAAAATATTAAACAACTCACTTAGAGACAGATAAATGCAACATAAAAAGAAAAATGAGAGAATAAACGAAAAATACCTTTTAACTGCAGACTTCGTAATTTATTTTTTCAACTAAGTTAATATAAGATGACACTTGTATTAATTGTATCTAATTCTATGACACTTTACCTTTGTGCACGAGCATGTGGTCCTGAGCTAGTCATACTGCAATCCTGCACAAACAAAAAATAATTACAAAAACTTGAAAATAATTATATTTTTAAAATTGGATTTTTGTAAATAAATAAATTAATTATTAACACTTTTGCAGGAAGCGAAATATTCATTAGATTTAAAAAGGTTAAAACGAAATTATAGAAAACAATTCTGTAGCATTGAATTTAATAATAAATAAAATATTTTATTTTATAAAGTTGTAATACGTGATCTTTCACAATATTGCTGCCATAAGATTGATAGAAAAATATCCCAGATATTTATAGAACATTTTTGTTGTGGAAGTTTGTTTTATTAATTTAGAGTCTTATCCTTTTATTTCCCTTTTAATGATTTTTTATCATGATGAATTTTAGTACTAATAACGAAAAATGCAAATATGTTATTATCTAAAAAGTGAAAAGGTTTTAAGCATAATAGACCTTAGAAAAGGGTTAAGTGTCAAAAGACCTATTATGCATCGCCTCCTTCTTTTTATTAATGAGCAGCATACTCTGGCAAAAAGTCATGAATAGGTATGAATATATTAAACTGTCGCGATTCAATTCCAATCAAATGCAAAACTAGTCTAAGAGGTCAGCCTAGTTTTTGGCTAAACAGTTTTGTGTGCCAGCAGCCAATAAACATTTATACAGACTAAAAAAATCTAACAAAATCTACCGTTTGGTGTGACATCATCTGATCAATGGTATTTTATTACAAAATATTAATGACTTTCATCTGATGTGGGATATGGTTTTAACTAAATGACACTAAATGCCGTACAGCGATCACCACCATGGTATTAGTGAAATCCAAATTTGACGCCAAAATGATCAATTGATAAACAAAGCTTGCAGTTCGATAACTCTTGGAATTTCCTATCGCGTCACATGAATTCACTTCTTAATGACGATAAAACAACAAAAATTATTTATTTTATTTTCATTGTCTAATACAAAAAGCCTTTCCCTTTGGCCAAAATACATATTACAATTCTGAGTAAAGTAAGATTATAAATTAAAAAAAAATCACTTAAAACTGTTTGTTTTGCTTGCAGCCTCAATCTATAACACTAATTACTTTGAATTAAAAGACAGAGAATAAAAAAACCTGAATAGTTGTCCATCATCAGAAGTAGATAAATGAAACTGTTAATGCAAGTTGTCTTTATAATATTTGATGATTTTTTTGCGATGTAGGCAAGGAATAGGAAAATGTTCTCAGCTCATTACGCAAATAATTCCACGTATAAGCAACAGTTATCAAATAAATAATAATAATAAGAAGAAGAATAAATATCTACACATTCCTAGAAGAGTGCAAGAATTTGAATTTTTGTGCTAGAAACTCTGGTGCACCCCTCTTATAAAATTTCAAAAGACATCTTATGGTCAAAAATTGAGTAAAGGAACATTTCAAAAATTTTCCGACATAAGGCGATATGTGGTCATAGTGGCCACTTTCATGTCTTCTTTGTCTTATATCAAACACAAACCTTACAACTTTATTAACCAAAAGTTTTATTCTATTAAGATTTTTGACCGTCGAACAAAGATATACTTCCGTACAGTAGGATATCCGAGAAATCATTAATGTGTGGGTACTTTGTATCGTATATGCTGAGGAAGGTACATATTAAGGCAGTATAATCTTCGAAGGATAAAATAGACCCTCGAATATAAATTGTCGATATGGTACGAATAATCAAGTCTCCTATCTATAATTATAATCAAAATTTTCAGTTTATCAATAGATTCTAGCTCTTTTTCTTATGTGAATTCTTATATCGGTACAATTTATACAGCCAAAGCACATAACTTTAGATTTCGAGGTAATCAAAATTAGGGAATTTGACCTTGACCAGCATTCAACTCGTCGTAACTTGTCATTAATTACTGTCTGAAATAAGCCCGTTGAAGCAGCGCTATTAAATAATAATTGAATGTTGTCTGCAAAAGCATATACTGACCGTGTCTCTGACTCAGCTATACTGAACAAGTTATTTATGTACATAGAAAAAAATAATGGACCAAGAACAGATCCTTGGACCATCCCAGCTTTCACCTGCCTTACATGTGATTCTTTACCATTAACAAACATAAAATTATCTTCGTCCTGATAGGTACGAGCTCACAAGGTAACATGACGTGTTTGAAAACCTAAACTCATTATTTAGTTTCTCCAACATTTTTACGTGGTTAACTCAATTAAAGGCTTTCGATAAATCTAATCACACTAGAAATTAATACTTAGGAGATCATCACCGTTAGTGTTATTCATAATATATAGCCTCTAATATCCATAGTCTATGTATTGATATTTCAACTCAAGAAACAAAAATTGTCTATTAAAATACGCTTTTGAATAGTGGTATCGATTTACTTAAAAATTAAAATTAAATATTAAAAAAAGCTTTAAAGTCATAGCTTTATAAAAATATTTTTCACATAATATAATATATTTTACATAAAACGTGATAAATTCTTAATGCAAGTTCTTACTTTGGTGATCATATACTCAGGTATTCAAATAAAAAGCAAAATGATGGCTTCAATATTAATTTCTACAACCCATCAACGGAAATTGTATTTTTATTTTACAATTTCACCTAAACAGCAGCAATAACAAATTTAAACTATTGTATTTTAATACAACTATACAACCCATATAACAGCCAAATTAAACTGCTCTAAAATACAATCCACATAAATGCAGCAAGCAAACTTAGTGAGTGCAATAACGAAGATAGGAAAAATTAAGCAGCAGGAACTATAAGATAATGGGAAGTATACCCAAAATCTTATACAAAGAACAGCATGTGCTATATACTCAATGCAGGTCATTAAAATACTTGTACGTATATTTTGAGAAAAAGATTATATTAAATTGCAAGAACCAAATGAGAATTCTCAACAATACAAATTAATAATAAACACAAAAATGTATTATTTATCTGCTGTTGCGTTAAGTAAAAATGTAACTTATCTTGTATTTATAATATCGGATTTTTCAACAAAAAGTTTGTCTTAAAATTGTAGCGCTATATCGCCAATGCAGTTCTTTAGATATTTTAACGCATAGTTTTAGAAAATATTAAATTTAATTAGGGATCATTTTGCGTTAATGATACGCTAGGTGAATGATCCAGTCCAGTGAGCATGCTAGACATGTGTTCTGGACAGGAGTTGGAAAGTCTCCAACTCTTCAGCAAGGAGTGATGATTTGCAGCCCTGCTCTGGAATCATCGAAGTTGCAACTAGAAAGTTCTGTTGCATAGAATTATAGCTTCGGCTTCCAAGGACGAGCATGACGTTCCAAATTATGCAGTGGTTTGATCCACCATCTGATTAAGGCTTCATGGCCAGGCGCGGATGTAAATCTAATCACATATCTTCATGTATTTACAATATTTTTGTTATCTGGTTAAAAATAGATATATTTTTTTATTAAAAAATTAAATGGGTTGCTGTGAATAGGTTGTTAGAGCTAATCTAGTCCTTTACTAAATTCTATAAAAATTTTTATTAGGAATATCACGATGTTACAATTGACTAAATGAGAAATTTAATTGACTATATGAGAAATACTAAATATCTATAAATACCAAGAAACAATTGTTTATACTCTCCACTAGCTATTACACTATTTGTAATTTCCACATAATTTATTTTCACCATATAAGATATGTCTATATTGTTGATTCTTGTACCTGAAAAATCGCAACAAGAGCCTTACTGTAAGTTTTAGTACTTTTTATATGTATGAGAACTATAGCAAAACTACTTTTCGCATAATAGTAAATAATTAATATGAACTATAGTTATTAATTAACTCTCCATTAACTGCACTGTGCAGCCTTTTGTTTGCACTCGAAGAATTGTGTGTTGCAAAGAAAAACGCAAACATTAATAAATTCCCAAAAATATGCTTTATAATTTTGTACAAATTATAACTCTATATGCAAGCACACACAGGCAATCATTATAACGGTGCCATATTTCAAAAGTGAACAAAATTTGATTCTCCCATTGCAGGATAAGGAAAGTAAAAAACTAACAGCAACAAAAATAATATTAAAATGAAAGCAGGAATACACACTAATACACTCTCGTCAAATGCGAGCAACAGTTTTCCTTTGTCAAAAACGAAATAAAATAACAGCAACAAAAGAACGTTAAACATGTGGCAGCATGACAGAGAATATTAAATATTTTGCAATAAAAGACACACACAATCACTTTTTTTTTGTTTTTGTTTTCTGGATTAAAAAGGAGGAATATAAAATTCAGTTCTCTCAAATAATAAACCATTGACTACGTCATTGAAAGGTGACTTTTTCCTTTGTTTTTAATACACTACAACTTACCATACCGAGAGTATAAAATGGTGTATGATACACTCTGCTGGTATTTTTGTTTCTACATTCTTACTTGTTGGATAGATTGTGTTGCATTCTTCATGTGTTTAAATATTTAAAACTGTTGCTCATCGCATGGACGTTTTAGTTCGTTTGTGTTCCTTCAATTTGTACGAGTTCTCTAGTTGTAGAAAAAGAGATTTTATTATAAACACCAGAATTTCACCATTTTTACTTTTATGCGATTTTGGTAAGAAAAAATTACGTATATGTATGTTTTGGCATTTTCTTTTACATTTATTTTCATGCTACGTTGTATGAAAACAGGTAAATATCAATTGAACACTGTGAAAATTTTAAATGGCAGATTAGCTGCCCTTAAAAGGAAATTTTAGGTTATATTTTCGTTATTTGATTTAATATTTCAAATTTCTTATTTTCAGATATTTTTAGTTTTGGACTTTAGGTTACTTAATAAAGAGGTTACTAGAGTAGTCCTTTCGTTTTTCTTTTTTTTTTTTGTGGGAACTAAGAAATTAGGTTATGGGGAGTAGAAAAGAGGGAGTAGTGTTTGTGAATATTCGATTTGAACTTTACTACATTGAATGTGACGGGAAAGAATCCGGAGAGAGTTATACGATATACGGGTTTTGTCCTTAATACATAATACGATTCACTGGCCAATCAACCACAAATGGCTGCGTTCTCAACAAAAATCAAGTTAAATCCAAAAACGTGCGAGTAACGGAAACAAGTTCCCTAAATTTGTTAGAGCACTTTCCATTGTAGTAACGATAAAACAATGAAATACACGCCACATTGCATCAATGCTCTAAAGAATCAATAGAATTGGATACCCTACTGCCCCCAATAAGCCTCTTGGCCCACTCCTGTACGCTCGTTTAACTCCAAAATAGACTTTGGGACACCGAACCACATATAAGAGTTATATGCAATTTTTGCTGTTATAAATAGTACGAAGATCGGATGGAGAGATATTTTACACCGTTTTAGAAAACCGAGGAACTTGGAAGCTTCTTTATCCATTCAACAACACAGTGAATTTTCATGCCAAGAACATTAAAAGCTTCCGAACACACATCTATGTATAAGCATACCACATTGCGGCCTACATGCATTAAAATCGACTCTATTCGCAAGATCCCATTCTGAGAAAGTCATCTGCTGTCATCTGCGTAAGAGTAAGAGTTTAGTTTATTTTAAAAAAACAGGTCATTTAGAAAAATAAGAAATAAGGTAGGAGAAAGAACGAAGCCATGTGGTAATCTTGAATGAATCTTAAATTCATCTTATGAAATCCTAAGTTGGCTTAGACACTCTTATAGTGCGATTCCTGAGAAAACTCGGTAAAAATCTAGAGAATTTATAACCAACACCAAAAGCAACAAGTCTTGACAGAAGTGCGTCATGACACACTCTATCAAACGACTTGGAAATAGCTAGAGCCGCCACCTCACTTTCTACGAAATTTAGTGATAAGGTTTACATCAGCACCGACCGCGAGGTCATATGTGATAGTGGACCGAAGCACTTTGGGTATTATATAGCGTGCAACCAGGCCCTAGGAAACTGAGGCATACTTCTATCCAACAGGTCATACCTAGTGACAACTTCGGGAGCACAGAGACTTTCTTACTCCTAGTCCAGAACACATGACATAGCATCCGGATTATTCAGCATGTGTTGTTACTCAAAAGTAAGATGATCCTGGCCCTTTAATCATTTCATGAGGGCATGCGAAACCACAACCATCACGATACTCCCCAAAAAGGCCAATCTCAATAATCAGTCAGAGAAAATGCAAAAGCTGAACTCTGGAGCTTACTGATTTTCGTGGAAATAAAGTGGAAGTGGCGCTGTTGGCTCCTGCTAGCTCCTGCATATCCTAATGATGATATTCCATCAAGATATATCAATGTGCTCCTTTGGGAGACTTTCTCCAAAATGATGTATGGAGTTGCACCATAATTCCGAAAGGAAAGTCAGCAAGTTACCCACAGAGTGCCCCCCTACGGAAACCATACTGTCAATCGCCAAGTAAGCTGTTTGACTTCAGTAACCTCACAAAATAAAAATTATTCATACTTCCTATAACTTAAGAGAGTGGAGAACAAATTGCAATTGGGAGGTAATTTTCAGGGTTGTTAGCCTCGTCCTTTTTGGGGATCGGTGTTACATTAGGAACCTTCCTACATTTTGAATGGTTGCTATGGGACTATGGTTTAAACAACCACATGCTTTCCTTAAGTTGCGTTAGTAATAAGTTGCCTCCTTAATCCTCAAATCCAATTATTTAGTCATGTTTTCTTATGAAAATGCTTACTAACGCCATTAGTTAGACTGTTAATCTAGTCCTTAGATTTTTTGGACGACTTGCTATCTCTCTCCTTATTTTCTTTTTTTTTCACCAACACTTATGTTATAACATATCTCGTATCGACACATAAAAAGTGCGTTTTAAAAAATTCCATTAGGTGGCATTACAAGGAAGGTATTCTTGAGTTACGCCAGTACCTCTACTTGCAATATGCATTGGTATGCAACCTTTCTAAATCCGGAAGTAAATAAATTAATACTGATAAAAACAGCAAGGTTTTTTGGCACAACCATTACGTTTCCTTGTAATAAATGTTTTGTTATGTTGAGTATATTTATTTCAAAATAATAACACAGCACTTTAGAGTTATCAATTAAGTTAAACGATTTATTTACTTTCAGTACACACAAAACAAACACAATGGTAACTTTGTTGTCTTTACTCACTGATGACTCAGCTTGAATTAATTCATTTCATAAGCCTAGCAAGTGGTGCTTATATATGTGGTTTAAACGGTTATCGCATATACAAGAATATACTACTTTAACATCACTCCATAGTGTTGTTGTTATGATCATTCAGTTCTGGCGCCTGCTTGGCTGTGTGTTTTGTTTTGTTCTGTGTTAGTAGTTCTTGTTTCCTGATGGTTATTTATTTAGTAGAATTTCTTATACGCATGTTGTTGTTGTCTTGTGTGTATAAGACTTCTAAGAAAACTAAGAATTTTGTAAAATGAACAGTTGGAAGTTTCAAATAAATATTTATTCACATATCTGAAATTTCTTGAAGTTTTGAAACCGCCAGCTGTGTTGGCACCACAAACGAAATGTGAAACTGATAACTGCTAATGTTGAGAGTGGTGGGACATTAAAGAGAAACTTAAAAAATATATTGCGGGCTATTTTCTGTCATTATAATAAAGTAGAATATTGTGCAGAAAAGGATTAAAAAATATGAAAGGACTACAATATCGATGAAATGAAGAAGACTAATTACAGCCTACACAAAAGCGTTACATAGATAGAAGAAGAAGAGACATTTCGAAATTATAGACGATTTGAAAATGCTAGTAAGTTAATAAAAGCAAATGTCCGATCAAGCAATAAAGAAGTAATAATTCACGAAAGGACTGCATGACATGAGCAATAAATTTAACAATTTTTTCAAGTCTAATCAAGTATTAAATGTTATTAAGGAAAAGAAAGACTGCGTAGATAATGATTCAGTAAATTTTTCGTCGAAAAATTTGGGGAAACTGACTTTCCCAAACATAAAACTAAATATGCGCTGATAAGTATTTATAAAAATTAGAAGTCAGTACTTACCTTACTTACTTCAGCGCAGAGGCAAGCCCTACCTAAAATGTTAGAAAACGAAATGTTACAAAACGAGCATTGCTAACCATACCCAAGTGCATGTTGCAAAATATATTCTCTAACACCAAAAATCCTCTTTTCTAGGTTTCTGTAAACATGTGTTGGTTTCCTCTCCAGTTAGGAAATTCTTCAAATATCAAATTTTTTTCAGTGTATTTTTTGTATTCTAAATCAATTTTTCTCACCATTTTTTAAAATACCATGGAATAACAACAATATTTAACTTATAGAATGCGCAATCTCTTTTTGCCATCATAATATATCCTGGTAGTATATGACTCTCTCTCTCTCTGTCTCTCTTCTAAATTCACCACTTGTAAATATGGGTGGAAGATATTTTGACCATGCAGAAAAAACAAGAGAAATTTATAACAAAACATACCTAAACGGTACAGTACGGTTTAGAGAAGTTGTCATAAAATCACCGAAGGGTTTCAGGTTAATTTATGGAAAAAATTATTTAATACAAAAAAGAAATATTAATTTAAATAATAAATAAAGTGTTAAAAAAAAAACAAGGAACATAGGAATTGAAACTATACTGATACAAATTTACAAAAATTATATATATTTTGAGAAGCCTAAAACTATGCTATATTAAATTTACAAAATAAAAGAAGAGGAATTACAGCATAACACAAAAAAAAACAGAAATAAAAGAATTTAATAATTGAAGTTTCGTGCTGTGCTGCTTAAAATCCTTTTTATGGCCAGACAAAGAAAAAACCAAAGAGTAAATAAAAGGACAATAGCAAAAAAGCAAGAGAGCGAATATGTTTAAGTGCTCAATTTTATTGAGGAAAATGAACATATGCCTAGCTATGGCTTCGTGTGTGTGTGTGTGTGTGTACAAAAGTGTTAAAGCATGTTTTTAAAAGAGCACGGGAGGTGGAAGTACAATTAGTACTACATGTGTTCATCAACGTGCGTTTAAAATTCAGCATCTCTAATTAAAATTTATTTTAGATTTCGCTGTAAAATTAAGTGTTAAAAAAAGAAATTTTTACTACAATTTGAATTCGTGTTTAACAAAAGAAAACAAAAAAAATTTGAAAACTGAAGGATAATTTAAAAGCATTTGCTGCATTAGCACACAGTTCATTTAAGTGTTGTGTTTTCTTTTAAATTGTTTTTTAATGTTTCCTTTAATTAAGCTTATTCGCATTTATTAACAGGAAAAACGGAAAAAACCAACAACATTGGTGTTCGCTAACATTTAAAATTCTGTTTGTGTGCGTACGTCAACATATTGTTTCAAGGACTTGTACGTGTACGTGAAAAATATACCCGCCGTTTCATGAGTTAGCTATCGCACACTATACTCAAGATTACATTTATAATTATTTCATTGCAAACGCACAAAAATGAACTACAACTGCTACGTCCACGTCTATTACTACAGAGTACCCTAGTTTAGCTAACAAATGCCCAGCAACACCACAAAACCAACAATAGTTTGAAACTAAACCCCGCCACTAACCAAAGCAAAAACTGCTTAACGCAAAGTGTCTTACACACAAACAGCCTTCTGTTGATATATATACATACACACAGCATACATACACATACATACAACACCTGAGTCCTTTTAAACATTTGCACTGGATTAAATTCTCCACTTTCACCTCTACACCATCTACAAAAGCAAGCAATAACAATAAAAATAGAAATAAAAATATAAATAAAAATATAAATTTTCTTTTCGCACTGTATGCTTGCTTGATTGTTTGCGTGCTGGTACTATTAAATAAAAATTTTAACATCTCATCTGTTACACCACACGTGTTTAATGTTTGAATTAATGAGAAAAAGCAAAATAGAATAACAAAACGAAGAACCTCTAAAAAAATAATTCAGTGACTTGTAAAAAGTGACTCTTCACACAAATCATATATCAAATTATAGCAGTTTTTGCTTAATCGTAATAACAGGTATGTATGTATGTATGTGTGTGTTTGTTTGTTTTTTCTTATTTTACTTGAACTATTCTTTATTTCCTTCACAGTTTTTTTTTAGTATTAATTGTAATATTGTATTAGCCTCAACTTAACCATTTACTTAATAAACACTACATTCTCACTTAACATCCTTTAACTTTTTTCATTAAAAGTATAATTTTTACAACCACAGCGCAGGGCAAACGGTTTAGATACAATTACAAAGGGGGGATAAAAGGTGGTCATAGTATATAAAAATAGAGTATAATTCATTAATTATATATCCTGATTGAAAGGTTAAGTTTAAATAACATTTTAAGCGAACAAAGTTGATAATGAGTCCTAATAAGTGGCCGGAACTTATATCCACCGAATATAGAAAAAATGCATGAAAATAAGCTAATATAACATAAAACTGCTTGCACCAGCATGAAAACGCGTACAAAAAATATTGGCATTTTCTTTAATTATGCAACTACCAGCTTAAGTTCCCATAAAAATTAAGCAATTTTTGCCACTTTTTAGCTAAAGTATTTTTTGCATTACAACTTAAGAAAGTAATTTTTAAGCGAGTTAAACTCATTTAAATTATAAAATATAATACACTCTGTTACCGCCACAGCAAAATCGCTGGATGGACACCATTTTTTATCGATTTTTTATATGTCTTTTACTTCTGTGTTATCTTTAAGAAAGAAAAACACTTGCGGCATTAAGTGGCCATTTTGCATTGAAAAAAAAAGAACGTTCGAGAAGCTTACGCCCGGTGGCGATACAAAAAAGAATTTTTACATTTTATGCAAAAATATTAATTCAGTTACAAGCATAAAATCTTGTGAAAGGAACTGTCAGTGTAACATTTAACTGAAAATAATAAATAAAATAAGTCAAAAGAAAGAGTGATCAAATAATTGTCTTGGCCTTGGGGAGCTTCACCCGACAACACACTCTTTTCTAATACAGTGTTGGGCAAACAGCTTAGATACAGTTGGAGAGATACAAATAAGGGGAAGATATGGTCGTAGAGCATAAAAAGTTTACAGTGTTAATTTTATTTATTAAAGGGTTTTCTAAAACAAAAAATTTAGATTAAGATGATCCAAATTTTTATTGTATTACGAAGAAAAACGTTCGGCAATCATGAATGACAAATGATATCTGGCAAATGTTCACCACAACCACGCTGACAGATGTCGATACGTTCATCGAAGTTTTTAATCACTTTTCGGTCAATTGGCGATCATATTTCGTTAATAACATCAGGGATTTAGAGTTTTAGGCTGAATTCGATTCGATTGGCTGCGTATAGACGGTGCCCTTAAAATAGCCCTCCCAGAAAATTATCCAGTGGTATTAAATCACACGATCTGGCTGGCCATTTATCTGATTGTCATGAAATTATGCGATCGCAAAATTTAGTTTTACAAAAAATTGATCATTTCATTTGCTGTGTGACATGTGGTACCATACTGTTGATATCCACCTCGTCAATAATAGACCAAATAGACCAGCCTCATCTTCAAAAAAAAATGGCCCAATCACGTCTCCAGACCACTTAGCGCACCATACAGTAACACGATGAGCATACAAAGGCTGCTCAATAATCGCTCTAGGATTTTCAGAAGTCCACACACGGCAATTTTGCTTGTTGACATACCCTGACAAGTGAAAATAGGCTTCGTCTGAAAAAATGATTTTTTCAGGAAAACCAGCGGGTTGTTCCTGAATGAATTGAGTGAATCTATGGCGATGTGTATGGTCGGTCGGCTTAAATTACACCTGTTGAACCTTGTAAGGTTTTAAAGTCAAATCCTTATGTAATTTTCCCCATTGGCTTTGGATAAAACCAATTTTTAAGAACATCGAGGAATTGACAAATTTTAATCTGCTTTGACACTGTGGCCCACGGCTGCGATGTTTTCAGCTGAACGACCCGGTCGAACATGCGTTGGCGTTCGCACATTTTATATGCAGCCTGTCGACTCAAATTTAACAGCCAAATTCTTAATAGCGGTCTTAGCAGGCCGATCATGTTGTCCGAAAATATCACAAATTTAGAAATATAACTTTAACAAGACCACTATTTTAATAGGGGATTTGTAATATTTTTATTACGATTTTTCGTGCAAAATTGAATTCATTGTAACAATTGACAATGCATCTACTAGGCAGACGTCAAAAAACTAAATGTCAAAACTATCATGTTGTGGGTGTAAAACAGACTTCTTGCTGAAAAACTAGATATAATATATTTTATTTGTAGGTTAATTTTTTATAATAAATTTTGTCTTGCCTTCATGGGATATTTCTAACCTCAATCATCAATCTTTGAAAAGTTGATCCAAAGTCGTAAGGACTTTTGCACCATATAACTAATTATTTAACATTTAAAGAAACACTTTTATTCACTTTAATACATATATATATATATATATATATATATATATATATATATATATATATATATATATATATATATGTATATATGTATATATATATATATATTTGTATATGTATGTGAATGTATCAGAAATTAATGAAAAAATATAGACTTTACGGTCTATTAACTTTAAGTCATTTGCTCTCGTTGGCAGCTATTGACTGGCAAATTTTATTCATTTTATATTTCTAAATGATTTGGTTTCCGTTACTAAAGTTTAATAAAAAAATAACAAACCAAAAAAAAAACAAAAACACGCCCACAAAATATTACTCGAAAATAAAAGGACAACAATAAACGTTTTACACGTTGTGCTTGTCATTGTAAGTTCGTATTTTTTTTTTTTTTTTTTGTGGAAATTCTTGTGCCACAAATATGAGTAGCATATGTTATCTGTTTTCCATTTTTCGTTAACACATGTCCTATTTAAAGGGCGATTGTTTAGTAATGGCATTTGTAAGCGTATTGTTCGACGGCAGTATTTGGTTTTTCTTTTGTCACTTGTAGCATTCATTCACCATGTGTGAGTGTAATTATTATGACAATGTTGTTCATAAAGACTTTAATTATTGTAATATTTGGGGGGAAAAAAGCTGTATATAAAAATAATAAAGGTTGATGATGATCATAATTTCTCCACCTAATTAAGCATGGACTTTACAACAGCTACATCTCTTAGTACAGTCTACAAAAATGTTTTAAAAGTATAGAAAAAATCCTTTTCACAAAAAGTTTTATTTAGTTTCTCATGTCATTTTTATGCTCATGTTTCATTATGGGGAAAATATGACATTTTCTATTATATTAAAATTTTCATAAAGTATTTTAATGTTTACGTAGATAACCGAAGACTGGCCTAAATAATAACATTTTAAATCAGTTATGCAATAGAATTTTACCTTGAAATATTTCTTCCAATTAAATTTAAAAATACTCACAAGTCAAAATAAACAAATGCAAAAACAGTTCTCATCTTTTAAATACCCCGCATAACAAACTTATTCATGTATTATTCAATTGTATATTTGTTTTGCCCAAAAATAAGATATGCCAGTTATACCCCGATGGTTTAATGATGTTGGCAAAAATAAAAAAGAATTATAATAATTATTAAGCAATTTTATTTTGTGCTCGATTCCTTTAAATAAATATTTCATGATATTCTCACAAAATATTTATTACAAAAATTTTTTTTAAAAATAACATCTTATGATATTCTCATAATAATTATTTTAATTTAGTTTTAATATATACATTTGTATTACTGTTGCTGCTTAGAATTTAGATTTGCAATAGTTTAACGCAAAATTAAAAAGAAAACAATTGCATCTAAATTTAATGAATTTTCACTTGTCTTTCGAGAATAAAACACAATATTGATTTTTGAATTAAAGGACATTCAGAATAGCCACAACAAGAAACAAACATCTTGCATTTAATTATAAAAAGCCCCACACAAAAATAATAAATAATACAAAAGCAAAAGCAGCATGTTAACTATTGATAATAAATAAGGTTTTCTCCAAAGATAAGTTAAAAATAAAATTAAAAATTAATAAAATTTAAAAAATTTCACTTAAAAAAATTATACGAATTTTTGAAAATATTTTTAAAGAAAATTAAAACCTTTTCCGATATTTATCCTACTCATAGTTTTTAATAAAATATATTTTAAAATGAAATTTCATTTTATAAATAAATGTTTCAAGCATCGGATTTATCAACAGGAATTTTGTTTTCTAAATCCAAATACAACAACAAATTTAGATTAAGATGAAATAAATTTTCAAAATGGCAAATATCCACCACGAACACGCTGCTAAAAGTCAATTCCATCATCAAAGTTTTTGATTACTTTTTCAGAAAATGGCGGTCCTATTTCGTTAATCATATCACGGATTTTGCGTTTTAAGACTGAAATCGATTCGATTGGCTCCATATAGACTCTGTCCATAAAATAATCCCCCCAAAAAATAGTTCAGTGGTGTTAAATCACACGATCTGGCTGGCCACTTAACTGCTGATTTTCGTGAAATTATTCGATCGGGAAATTTGGTTTGAAATAAATTGATCGTTTAATGGCTGTGTAACATGTTGCGCCGTCCTGTTGAAACCACATGGCACTGATATCCACGTCGTTAATAATAGGCCAAAATTGAGTTATTAGCATCGAGCGATAGCGTGATCCATTAACCGTTACCACATTTCCAGCCTCATCTTCGAAAAAAAGCGATCCAGTCATACCTTCAGACCACATAGCGCACCATACAATTATACGTTGAGCATGCATTACACTCTAGGATTTCACGAGTTTGTCGACATGCCCGGACAAGTGAAAATGTGTTTCGTCTGAAAGAATGATTTTTTCAGAAACACCAGCCGGTTGTTCCTGAATGAATTGAGTGAATCTACGGCGATGTGAATGGTCGATCGGCTTTAATTCCTGCATTATTTGAACCTTGTAAGGCTTCTCAAATCAAATTCTTATGGAATATTCGCCATGAGAGGGTTTTAGATAAACTCAATTATTAAGTACGTCGAGGAATTGACAAATTTGGATCTGCTTCAATACTGTGCCTCATGGCTGCAATGTTTTCAGTTCGAACACGTGTTGCTGTTCGCACATTTTGTATCGAGCCCATCGACTCAAATTTTACAACTAAATTCTTAATAGCGGTCTCCAAAGGACGATTTAATAAATGTTATTTTTAATAGGAATATGATTTAGCATAACACCAATATACTGAAGATAATAGGATCTGCCATAAATACAAAAATAGTTTATATAAAGTTGTTTTGTTCTCAATACTGTTATTTTCTGTCCTAACTGGCTGGTTTGTAGCCGAAGATGAGCACTTTCGATGCGAATGCATCATTCTCAAGCCGAGTTGTAGTTTGTACTGGTGAGTCAGTGTTGGCGTTCAGGCAGTATCTACTCAGGTAAAAAGAATGCCAGCCACCTGGCATTTGTATGCAAAGTAAATTTATCGATAACTCTGTCTTTTATTATTATCTAGGTACGTGTGTCCGTCTGAGGGTGTTTTTCGTTTGCCCGTTGGCATGAGTAGTTTTAATGGTGTAAAAATCGTGTCTGAGGTCGTGTTTACCCGTTCGTTTATAATGTCATTGTTGAAAGTTTTTGTTTTGTAGATTTCCACGTTTTCAGGAATGTCTAGTCTTCGTCTTTTTTGCTAGGATGTAGTACTGTCATACATTCATCCATTTCTCTTGGTGTGTGTCCGTGAGTGTCAAGGTGTAATGAGCGTACGTGTTTTGTAAATCTTCTTTTTAGTGTTCGTCCAGTTTGTGCCATACAAGTATGTTTGCAGGTACAGATAAGTCTGTATACCCCGCTGGAACTAAATTTGTCAGTTGTTTTTGTCGTTGTTCTGAGATTATGTCTCAGGGTGCTTCCACTTTTTAATGCTGTGAGTATTCCTTCTTTGGTAAAAAGGTTAGTTAGTCTGAATATTTCTGGTCCTGTGTAAGTAAACGCGTGCCGTAGTGTTGTATCGGCTGTCTCTTTGTCTTCTTTATTTCTGTTCTTAGTGTTGTATTTTCTAAGGAGTTTATCGATGGTAGTGGCCTTGTAGCCGTTATTTATAGCTATGGCGAAGATTATGTCGAGTTCTTTATTGTACTTATCTGGAGTAAGTGGAATTATCTTAAGTCTGTGTATCATATGTCTAAACGCTGCTAGTTTATGTTAGGTGGAGTGGTTTGAGGTGTTGTGGATGGCAGTGTCCATCGTAGTTGGTTTTCTATAGATGCCAAATGTTAAATAGTCAGTTCCTCGTGTTATAGTGATGTCAAGATAATGCAAGCTTCTGTCTTTTTCTTTTTCCATTGTGTATGTAATCTTATAATCAATTGTGTTTAAGTTTTCTAGAATTCGTTCGCCGTTGTCTTGTTCGAGGATACATATAATGTCATCTACGTATCTATAGTAATGAGTTATTTTGTGTTTTTTCATTAGTTTTTTTACGTGTAGTGATTCGAGATGTTGAATGAAAATTTCCATGAAGATTGCGGAAGTTGGGTTTCCCATATCGAGTTCGTCAGGTAATTTGTAAAAGTGGTTCTGTTTTATTATTGTTTTTGCAATATCTATGATATGAGTGCTGTATTGGCTTTGGTATAGATTGTCTAGTGTGTTGCGTAGAATATCTAAGGTTTTATGTGTTGGTATTGAAGTATATAGATCCTTGATATCAAAGGAAACGAGTCGCATGTATTCGGTTATGGATGAGGTCTTGAGTATTACGTATAGTATATGTGTTTTATAAATTTATCCTTTCCTTAAGTACGCCGGTGAGGTGTTTAGCTAGGTGGTATGTCATTGCAGGTCTGTAGTTTATAATGGGTCTCATTGTGTATTTTTGGTTGTGCTTTGAATGTTGGTGGTCCTGGATTCATGTTTATGTATTTGAATACTTTTCCATCAGTAAACGTTTTGCAGCGTTTTAATGGTTGCGTATTTTTCTTTGGAAGCATTCAGTTGGGTCGTTTTTAAATTTAGTGCAGTTGGTCTGCTGTATAAATTGTTGTGTTTTGTCTGTATAATCTTTTTTGTGCATTATTACAATCGTATTTCCTTTATCAGCCTTTGTACTTATTACGTCATTGTCCCGTAATTTTGCCCTTATCAGTATTTGCTTTATTGTGTTCTTTTATCGTTTTTTCGAGTATGTCGGCCACTCTGTGTCTCATGTGTTCTTGTCGGTCGGTTGGTAATTGAGTGATATTTGCCTCAGCGTCTAACATCTGTGTTTCAATCGTCTTCTGTATCCTGTCAAAAGGTAAATTATGTTTTATTCCTTTTTCCATTAGTTTTGTCTCGTTTTCATTGAATCGTATGTTTGTGAGGGTTTTTACGCGTGAATGAAACTCCATCTTAGTGTGATTATCGGTTCGTTTTGTTAGCTTTGCAAATTTGCGCTCCATCCGTTTTTTTTTCACTCATCTAGTTTTGTATCCTATCGCGTAGATTATGTAAAAATGATGGAAATATATGGAATAGATTATGTCTAGTCAATATGTCGGCTACCTCTAAGTGAATTCCATATAATTCCTTGTTAAGTTTGTCTTTTTTGTTGTAAAGTGAGCGTATTTCAGTCTTTATCCATGTTAGTTCTGCTATACGTTTTGTTCTTGCTTTCGAAATGTTTGTTGTGCTTTAGTATGGAAGTCATTTTTTTATTTTCTTGTCTTTTTGATGTGTTATTTCAATGAAAAGTCTCATTTAATCAGTTTGCCTTGAGATATAAAACTCTTGAATCTTCTATACGAAATTTGTGGTGAAATCCACTAAGGAGCTATATAAGCAGTAGTGAAATGGCCATGTTAATATGCTTTCCCGCGCAATAATACATTTCAAATTTATTTTTTGAATAATAAATATTTTCTAAGAATATCATAAAATATTTATTAAAATAAAAAATGATTCCAAAAAATAAAATTGCTTATTTATATAAATATTGTTTTTGACATTCTATTTAGAGAATGCCACGTGTTAAAATAGTGAGCTATCAACGTATAAGCTCGAAAAATAATTTTTACCATCTAAGTCTTACTGGCGTCATATATTAACTGTAGTGCAATCCGCACTTTAAAATGTAGTGAACATATTTTAAATTGCTTAATAACAAGACTCAAGACTTTTTTATAACGACGCTTACAACTAATACTGTGCTGGTTTCCATCTTTTTTGGGCGTCATTGGCGAATTTTGTGGTAGCATGTATCGCTTCAAATAACATACAGATTTTTAAAATCACTTCCATTTAGGATAATAAAACATAATCTTACGTGAATAATTTTTAGAAACAAATAAAATTTAGAGACTATTTTCATCAAAAGGAACCCAATTAAGAAACGTCTTATGAGTAGTCTGCAGTTATGAAGGATTCTTGTGGTTTTAGCTTTAAAGGCAAGAACTCATTGATGCTTTATTTATGCAACATTATCGACAGTACACTATTGAAGAAATATATTTTGCACGAATAATATAGTAAATCGACACAACTTCTTCTTCTGCTATCAGCTTTTGCAAAAACACAAAACAAACACTTCTTTAGACAAAAAGTCGCATCATTTCCATTATACGTCGTATATGTCATCAATTTATTGTTACATTTTTTTATGAAAACATTCAATTAATTGTAATTAGTGTTTTTTTTATTTGGACCAGAGGATGACCCCAACTCACGCGATGCTATGTAGCACAACTTGGAAATCGGTGTTGCCGTTCCTTTCCTTTTTTAGTTTTAAAACAAAATTATGACAACATTTCATGCGTATAAGTGTTATTTTATACTGCATACGCAACAACCTTGCTTAATTAGTATGCAACGTGATAAGGTTCCCAGATTCACCCAAATATCCATCTTTAAAATTTGTATCCCCAAAAATCCAAATAAGCAAATATTCTCCTGAAGATAATAAGAAAATAATGTTTCAAGCATTTCCAAATATATTGCAACAAATTTTAGCAAAACTGATTAATTTTTTCCTAAAATCTTACTTAAGCACTTCAAGTGTGTTATTCGCATTGCTACCCAAAGTTTGGGCAAATTTGAGTTAGGAAATAAATTGACTTGAAACATAGACTTTTTCACAACTTCAGTTTTATTGACACCTATATAAAGGGGAAATATGAGAATTATTAATAGACTATGATGGGCAAACGTCTGCTCTTTTCACAAAATTTTGAATTATATTTTGTAACAAAGTTTCGCCTATCTTGTCATTCAGTGCCGAATTTTATCTTTCAGAATTTCTGTTGTTTGTTCCCCGGTCTTTCAAACGGCCTCAGATAATATAAGATTGAGACGGGAAATTGACATCGCCTAATCGATAAATTATGCGACCTAGAAGTATCTTTTACAATAACATTTTGCTGAAACCAAAGCTCTCTTTATGTCAATATTAAACAATTGCTAACATTTTTTATCATGGTTTTGTAGCGCAGTGACGGCGTTTCCTTGCTCATTAAAAAAAAAATTCAAACCCATAATACAACCTGATGACACTCCCCCGGGGGCACACTTATATGTTTTGATAGAAATCCACCGTCATTGCATCTGTCTTCAGGGGTAAAAGGGAGCCCAGCCCTCTGCAAGGCTAGCAGGAGCAAACTGGACAATCCATTATATATCCACGGAAATCAGTAAAGTCCCAGAGTTCCGCTGTTTGTCTTTTTAGCGTTTGATTATTGAGTTTGGCCCTTCAGGAGTATCATGGTGGCTATGTGTTTCGAGGCCCTCGTTTGAGTTTGTGGGTCGGATCATGAACACAATGAATGATCCAGGGAGCGTGAATACCGTCGTGTACCCCCCCCGGAGGCATATTTATGGTCTTTATAGAACGCTCGACTATCTAGACCTGTACAACTGGGGGTATAAGGGAGCCCAGTCCCCTGAAGGCAGTAGGGGTCAACTGGAAACTCCACGTTATCAGGGAATCAGTAGCACACAGAGTTTCCGCTATTTGTCTCTTTAGACATTTAGCTATTTCTCTGACTGATTATTGACGTTGACCCTTCAGGTGTATCGTGGTGGTTGTGGTTTTGCGGCCCCATAACAGGCAGGTCAGTTTTATATGGTGGCCAGGATCATTTCACTTTTAATAACACCTACCTGGTGGAATGATCCTAGGTCCAGTGAACATGCTAGACATGTACTCTGGACAGGAGTTGGATAGTCTCCAAATTTTCAGCAAGTAGTGAAGGCTGCGGCCTATTTCGGGCTTTTGAAGTTGCAGGGATATACGTATCTGAAGGCCTTCTAGGGCGAGGATGATGCTACATTTCAGCCATAGTGGTATGATCCATCATCTGATTTTGGCAGATGTAAATTTTATCACGTACAACATGATGACAAAACGCAGTTTACGGATCACTATTTTTGGATGTAATCGTTTTTCGAAGACTGTTTGGTGAATTTTTGAGCCCCATATGCGACAATGTTATTTGTTTATATAACTGCCTAATTGAAAGTCAGTCTCACCACTAAAGATAATTTTGTTGAGAAATTCGTTGTTTCGTTCCATTTTTTTAACAGACAATTCACAAGCGTTCGACGCAAACGACAGTCGGTCGGCTTAAGTTCTTGAACGAGTGGGACTTTATTAGCGTCAGAGATCGTTTTGGAAAATGTAACGCAAATTGCCACTAATGATGTCCCATTTTTGCGAACCTTGAAGAGTTGGTGTTTCAGGCTCTCAACACTTTTCGGTACAGTAGCTATGTTTATATTACTGCGGCCACTACAAGCGTATTCTTTTAGTCTATTATTACCGTCTCAGAATGAGCCTAACTACCAGGAAGAGCTGCTCGAATTTTATTAAGTCAAGAGCCCAATACTAACTAGTAATGCCCAATGAAAGCGAATTAATATTTAACTGTTTACTAAATAAATCTGAAAGGAAGACAGCTCAGTTCTTGACATTTGATCATTTGACAGGCAATTTACTTCCTTAGCTCAATTTAACCTTGAAATCTTTCCAAAATGTTTTCAAGTAGACCAAAAAAAAGTATTTTATATTCCAATTTATTAAAGAAAAAATCCGCCATTTTGGGGAGAAATCCGCTAATCCGATAACGCACTGCTATGAGCATATGATTTTCATTGCATACTTTTAGACATTCCACTATACACAATTTCTTCAAAAGTGCAGTGCGTGCTCTTTTGTTAACTTTGAAAAATTATTTGAATTGTAGAAGACTTATAAACATTTTTATTGCACTTTTATTTGGGTACTGTTTTCCGTCGACCCTCGTCAAATTTTATTGCATACTAGCTATACTCTCCTTTTATTGGGCATTTCTTTTTAGTTCCATCTGGCACGTAAACAATTAAATCAGAAGAGTTGCCCATGTGAAAGGTATCAATTCTGCAAATTTAATTCACACGCTTGCACATGGAACTGCAAGCGTTTGAATTCGAATGGCATATCTGTCGGGATCTTGGCATGCGTGGCAACAGTACATCTTCACCTTTTAATTTTCCAGTCAAAATTGTTGCCTCAATAACATTCATCTTGACTGAGAGCCCAACTTCCATTACAAAGTCGTTGTAGATTTATATTTCGAAGAAACATGACAGTTATGCCAATTTTCAATTTAATACCGTGCAGTGGCATGCCCTGCAAATTTAGCGAACTCAAGAATTCAGTTGGATAGTTGACAACTTCATCTTAATTCACCACAGTATTGTTGAGCTTATATGTTGGCGTTTTGCCATGTATTCCATGGCAACAATTTTTGTGCTAATTCGTCTATATTTTCTGTGATCTTACAGAGGTTTGCTGGCACGTTTGCTGGCTGTTCACACGCTGATGGAAATGTTACTATTGACGGTGATGACCAACAATTTTCGCAGTCGTTGATAGTGTAGGATTCAAAGTTTGAGTCCTCTCGCCAGATAACCCACAAATCATTTAAATCCGAGGGGAAACATGTCGATATGATATTGAAAATGTACGCTGATTGTGCTGCAATTATAAATGGATGAATAAAATTAAAAAAGATTTAAAATTCAAAACATTTAATTATTTTTGCCACATTAAATTATTTATCATAATTTTGTTTAAAATCATTTTCTGCAATAGGTTGAGTATCGCTGTCTTATTATGTGAAGTTATCACAAATTTGTGCATATTACCTTACTAAAAAAATAATAATAATAAATATATATTGAAAAATAAATATTGAAATATAAAAATATAAATATATAAAAAATATAAAAGTTGCATCTCGAAAGGCAACATCTACAAAACAACTTTAACAAACTAAAATTGAAGTGTCAATGGATTAAATTGTGAGTGAGTATGTGTGACTATGTAGATACGACTATAATCAATTTTAACCCAAGTTTACAATCCAACAGCACTTTTAGTTGTTCTCCTTATTTTATTTATTTGTCGACTTTGACAGAAAACTTTATATTATCAATTTAGTTGCAAGTGCTAGTGAAAGTTGTTGTATGTAGCAAGTTGTTGCTGGTTTGTTCTAGTTGGTTTCCGTTTTAGTAACATTTTATTTATTTATTTTTTTTCTAGGAATTTCATTTTATTTGGTGTGTGGTATTGTAATTTAAACAAAATATTTTTATTGCTAAAACATTCATAAAAAGGGTTTTGCAACACGAAGTTTGTTTTTGAAAACAAAATAAAACAAAAAATTTCGATTAAGTTGATTCATGATGAGAAAAGTTCAGCAATTAGGAATGAAAAATTATATCTGGCAAGTGCCCACCACGACCACGCTGACAGATGTAAATTTTTTTATCAAAGTTTTTTATGACTTGTAGGCAAAAAGGCGATCCTATTTCGTTAATCCCATCATTGATTTTGAGTTTTAAGATTAAAATCGTTAACAGAGCCTCATACAAACAAAAATCCACTGGTGTTAAATCACACGATATAGCTGGCCACTTAACTGCTGATTGTCATGATATAATGCGATCGGGAAATTTAGTTTAGAAATAAATTATGATCGTTTCATTGGCTTTGTGATATGTGGCACCGCACAGTGGACCATTTTACGAGAAGGCCGTCAAAAATATATAACATTTGTCACTGTCCTGTTAAAACCACATGTCAGTGATATCCACGTCATCAATAATAGGAAAAAAAATTGAGTTGTTAGCTTCCCGCGATAACCCCCCACCGGGGGCACATTATAAGTCTTTATGAATCACACAACCTTGTGTATTGCGGGGGTAAAAGGGAGCCCAGTCTCCTTAGCCTAGTAGGAGCCAACTGGAAAATCCACTATATTTCCACGGGAATCAGTAAAGTCCCAGAGTTCAGCTATTTGTCTTCTTAGCCTTTTAGCTGTGCTCTGACTGATTATTGAGGTTGGCCGTTCGATTATTGTTGAGGTTGGTGTTTCGAGGCCCTCGTTTGCATTTGTGCGTCGGATCATTCACAATGAACACAATGAATGGTCCAGGTCCAGTGAGCATGAATGCCATCGTGTTCTTAAATTATATTAAGCTTCTTGCGTTCTGGACCAGGACTTGGATCGACTCCAACTCTTCAGCAAGGAGTGAAAGCTGCGGCCTATAAAGGGCTTTTGAAGTTGCAACTAGGAGTGACCAGAGGATATACGCATCCGAAGGCCTTCTAGGATGAGGAATGCGCTACATATCATCCACAATGGTAATGATCCACCATCTGATTAAGGCCCATTGCCAGGTGCAGATGTATATCTTATCACGTCACCTCGCGATAACGTAATCCATTGACCGTTACCACATTTCCAGCCTCATCGGCCCAATCACGACTCCAGACCATATAGCGCACCATACAGTGACACTATGAACATGCAAAGGCTGTAGAATAATGGCTGCAGTATTTTTAGAAGCTAAAACGCCGCAATTTTGTTTATTGACATATTCAGAGAAGTGGACGTAGGCTTCGCCTGAAAAATGCTTTTGAGAAAAACCAGTCGGTTGTTCCTAAATAAATTGAGCGAATTTGAGGCGATGTGAATGATCGGTTGGCTTTAATTCCTGTGCCAGTTGAACCTTGTAAGGCTTCAAAATCAAATCCTTATGCCAAATTCGCCATGTAATGGTTTTGGATAACCCAATTGTTGAGAAGGTCGAAGAATTGACAAATTTGGATCTGCTTCAACACTATGGTCCACGGCCTCAATGTTTTCAGTTGAACGACCCGGTCAAATATGTGTTGGTGTTTGCACATTTTATAAAAGATCCTGTTGATTTAAATGTAACGACCAAATTCTTGATAGCGATCTCAGAAAGGCGATTATGTTGTCCTAAAATATCACGAATTTTATAGTAATTTTTAATTATTTTAATGCGGTTGTCGTGCAAAGTTGAATTCATTGTAACAATTCATCTACTACGAACACGTCAAAAAACCAAATGTCAAAACTATCATGTTGTTGGTGTTGCCACAATTGAAAACCAAACTTCTTGTTAAAAAAAAATCGATACAAGCAACTATTGGCATAGTCGAAAGTTCTATTAAAATCTATATAAACAACAACAACAAATATACATAATGCAAAATTAAATAAAATTTTATTTTTTTTTTATTAAAATAAACTTTTTTTATTTTAGTTGTTATTTTCAAGGATTTAAGTTCTTAAAAACAACTAGAGTTTTTCTTGAAGCCAAATCAAGCCACCTAACTTTGCAGATGTTTTGAAAAATAAAAATGGGTCTTTGTGATAAGCAGTCAATGATATTATGCATCACGTGATGGTTACCATATAACATACTTTACCTTTTTTCTTTAAATATTCAAATGGATTAGAAATTTTAATAAAATATGTTTTTTGTGCCCACTGTTATTTAAATGACACTATTTTATAATTACAAAATGAAGAAAATAACTTAACTAAAACACTATCAGGATTTCCGCCAAAACTTAATTGATCTGTCAGTTTATATTCTCTTCAATGGCTTTTCATGAAACCAACACAACAAAATAGAAATTGAAGAAGATGGGAAAAATAAAAGAAACAAAATTGATGGAAGTAAATTATGTGAGTAATTCAAGCACTTCGATTTTCTTTCTTTATTTCAGACAATAACGAAACAAGCACAAATACAGATACTCGTACATGAATTTACTTCATATAAAATAACACTTTAACAAGTTTATCGGTTCAACTGTATTTAGAGCTAAATGGGGAAAAGAAAAGGAAATAAAACTTAATTATGCATGTGTGCTTATCGTACAAGCGCCTTAATAAAGAGACAAAAAACAGCTTGTTGCTTTAAATTTCTCTCTCAATCTCTCTCTTTCTCTCTCTCTAACACTTTCTTAAGTTTTGCCATTTTTACATAATAAATGTATAAAGAGCCTGAATACTTTTCTAAATAAAGTATGCCAAAAGACAACTAAACATTTAAATGAAGGCGCCAAACTGTTGATAGTTTTTATAAATAAATTCAGCAACAATTAGACTATTTATAGGATAATAAAAAAAGTATATAAACGGGTCACCCATAGCAATAAATTTCTTTTGAATTCATCTATTATGTTGTAGACAACATATGACGTCGTAACATTAAACGTTTTTCAGACATTTTTTGTTGCTATTGCGAAAAGCTGCTTTATAAATTTGCGCTAATCGTGCATAAGATACATAGGCTGAGGGTTGTGCCCTTACAAGACGGAGTTTTTTATTATAACAAATATTTTCTTAGTAGTTTTTTTTTAAGCATAAGGTTTTTATTTTATAAAAAAATTTATTTATTTTTCATTTTATTTATTTATTTTATTTTTTATTAAAAAGGTTAAATAACTAAAATGACTAACAATTATTTTCTTATATTTTGTAAAGAACTGTATACTTTTGGTAAAATTCGTTGAACACTTACAACAGCTTTTGCTTGGCCGGTATTTTTCGCATCCCTGTTACCGAAGTTCTACCCCTTTTCCAGTTTTACTTAAACATTTTTCTGTCTATATGTTATATATCAATGGTTTTATAATGTGTTATCTATATATATATAAATGAAGCCCAAAAGAGGTGTCCGTTGGTTGCCAGTGTTTGACGAGATGCGCCGTCAGATTTCCACCAAATTTTCACAGTACCTTCGTAGTTTGTATCTTTGTTTCATGCGTTAACGCACAATAGGGTGTCCACAGTGCGTGTTTGAAACAAGACAAATTAAAAAAAAAAAATTAAAATTTTTTTTCCATTGAATACTTCGACTCAATCTTTTATATCAAATGTGTTTTCATTTATACGTTGCTGTTTGTGTATGTGTGCTTGCACAAAATACGACTGCAATACAAATCAAAATATGCCCATGTTCATAGCAAGAAATTGTGCAAATTCTTTTGCATTTTGTATGTGTGTAATTTGCGTGTTCAATTCCAAAATGATCCATCAGCCGAACGTTTTTCAAAGCAGTTATTAGATATTGGGAATGGCGCAATTTCAATTGACCCCACCACAAAAATGATTATGCTTCCAAATAATTTTTGCCACTTTGCACAATCAAAACAAGAATTGATCACAAACGTATTTGCCGATATTGCACAAGGTTTAAGAAACCATGATCGGTTGGGAGAAAGGGCTATCTTAGCTGCAAAAAATGCAGACGCTTCGGATATCAATGTGACAATTTTAAATGACATTCCCGGGGAAATTTTTACCTACAAATCGGTTGACTCTGTTATCTATCAAGACGATGTTGTAAATTATCCAGTCGAATTTTAAAATTCCCTTAACTTACCTAGACTGCCACCCCACCGCCTACAAGTGAAAGTTGGCGTATCAATTATTTTGCTTAGAAATATCTGCCAGCAACGACTTTGCAATGGGACACGTTTAGTCATTAAAATGTGATTGAAGCAAATATTTTAAAAGAAAAATGTAAGGGCGAGGATGTGCTGATATCACTCATTCCTCCAGATTCCTCCAGATTTGTCGTTTGATTTAAATGGCTTCAGTTCCCTATTCGTGTTGCTTTTGCAATGATCCCTGTTTTTCGTACGGTCAATTATATGTATCACAATCACGTGTTAATAAACCAACTGCTTTGCTTGGCTATACCATGAACCAAAATCAATCGAAGAATGTCGTATATGTAAAAGCATTGCAGTAGAATAAGACGTATTATTTAAGCACACAAGAATATTGAATTGTGAAAAAGATAAAAATATTAAAAAAAAAAACTAAAAACGAAAAATTGAAATTGTGTTCTTTCTGATTAATTTTCTTAGATGATTGAATTTTTTGGCGCACAAATGACTTGCAAAGCAGGCACGGGCACGCTAGTATTATATAAAAAGGAAGTTTTCTATAGAGGTATTGAACTTTAAAGAGGATGAGTTTTTTTTTAATTGACATGAAATTTACTTTACTTGAAAGATAATCTTCTGACAGATGGCCGCCATGGCTGGCAGGGACGCATGGTAATCTGGAGGTCTAATTTTCCCATGACTTTTCCAACATTTTTTTTTATTAGAGAGAAGTAGCACTTCAGGCAACAATGCCTATTTAGTTTGTAACTAAATGTTATATTCTTTAGGAAAGGGATAGAGAAGAGATGATGCAGATGGTGAAAGTAGAAGGATAGTTACATGGCCTTCAAACTCTTATTTTTTGTAGCCAAAAACAACCACCTCTATATTGGTAGTCTAAATAAACTACCCACTAGCCTACCGGGGCAGCTTTCATTTCCAAAAGGCTCATGTTATCGGAAAATTAACTGCCATATAAGACAGCACAGCAACCAGTTACCATGTCTTCATCACTAAGCAGCTTCACCGATAGTTAATTTTTATTTTTTGTAGTGAAAACAACCAAGGTCTTTGTTGGCAATCGAACCCACAACCTCCAGACTGATAAGCTAGTACATTACCTATTAGCCTACAGGGGCACCGTGTAATAACGCGGCAATAACGCAATGAAGGTTGTCCTATAAGTAGCCAATCATGTCGGGCTTATCGGGATAGATTAGCGAACTTTATATATCCTCACAGACCATAGCCTGCATATCATATATATTCCCCTGGGGCACACAGTCTTGATAGACACCTTCCTACCTTGAGATGTGTTTCTGCAGGGTGAAAGGCGATACCAGTCGCCCAGGCTAGCAGGATCCTAAAACTTAAAGAATTGGATCCACAAAGTCTTACCAGGGCTACGATCCTATACTGGTTATGGGTGAAGCCCTTGGGGAAGTAAAGTGGTGGCTGTGGTCTAAACCCAAACCGCGGGAAAGTGTGGCGTTTTTCTTATCCGATTGCAACAGAATATCGCTTATTGTTAAGGGGCAACAGCAGTTTACATAGTCTACGTCTCTCAAGCAAAGACTAAGGACATGGCCCTGCTTGCTGCGAAATTCTAAATTGGAATGTGCAATGCACCTTGAGGGTTGCTGGTAGATGCATAGCATTCATCCGGTGGTAAGAGCACCATCAGTTTATAGCCAATTGGTAACGTACTGAAAGTTTTTTTTTTCAGATCAACACTCAGAAAATGATCAGTACTTTTGCATTGCATTGTACCAGAACTAGGAAATTAGATTATGGGGAGAAGGAAATAGTGTTTGTGGATATTCGATTGAAATTTTCCTAGATTGAAAGTGACAGGAAAGACCTCTTCAGGTAGTTCATTCCATATACGAACCGTTCTGCTAAAAAACGAATTTTCGCTGAAATTTTTACTATCCAATCAACCACAAATGGACGCGCTCTCAATAAAAATCGAATTAAACGCAAAAACGTGCGAAAAAGTGTAATAACCATAAATACAGCCCACATTGCGTCGGTGCTGTAAAGAATCAATAGAGTTGGATTCCCTACTGTAACTATTGAGCCACTTAAAAACTTCCTAGAAACCTGAAAAACCGAACATCACACTGAATTTTCATGCCAAGAACAACAAGAGCTGCCGATTCCTTAATAGTTATAATAACAGATGGAGCACCATTTCTGAACACAGATCTACATGTAAGCATGCAACATTGAGTCTTACGGGCAATAAAATCTGCTCTATTCCTACGACCCAATTCGGAGATTGCTGCAATCGTGATTGCGCGTATAATTCATATTCTGCAAAGCCCCAAATGGTTCGGTCTATTACTGAATGAAAACTAATCACGAATGTTGTTGTTAATCTGTATCACAATCTGCACATTATAGATGTTCAATCATAGCGCTACAGAGCTATAATGTTACATCAGTAATCATAGCTCTGTAGCGCTTACCATTGACTGTAACGTTCTGAGTGGCATGTTTTTAAAAGAAGTAGGGGGACCAACTATTGCAGCACCCTATAAGTACATCAACCAGGCATTTTTTCTGGATGTAACGGATGGTCTAAGTATACACCATTTAAAAATAAAGGTCTCTCTCTATGGTAAACAGTCGATATGTATTATATTTCAAGGGTTTTATAATGAGTGACGTCATAAATTCAAAATATTGAATTATAAAAATGGTATAACTTATTATATATAATATAAATTAAACATATTTCTAAATGTCAAAATAACTGCCAAGTGTTGCTGTTCTTTAAATAAATGTTTTCTAAGATTATTCGAATAATCTTTAGTTCGCTTTTGATGCTGTAACATTATTATCCAGCCGTTTTCTAGATAATGATGCCATCGCATTGTAGGCGCTCTCTAATCTTACAAAAGCAAACAACCAGTAACGACAGTTTTCAAAGGATGGTATGATGACAGTATATTATTTGCTGGTGGAACAAATCCAAACAACTTAATACCAGCATGGCATATTAATTTAATTAATTAAAAACGAATCCTACAATTTTCAAAATTTTATGAGTTCGCATTATAACCAACATGTTAAAGTACATGGTAAATCAGCAATAATGTGTTACATTTAACTACTAGTTAAAGTAAGAATCGGTTTTTGTATATAAAATTTTAAATATTTATTTTTCAAATCGAAAAGGGTTTTTCAACAAGTAGTTTGTTTTGTAAAACAAAACAAAAAAATATATAGATTAAAATGATTTAAATTTTTATTCCATTACGAAGATTAAAGCTCGGCAATTACGAATGAAAAAAGATATCTGGCTAATGTCCACCATGATCACGCTGACAGATGTCGATTCTTTTAACAAAATTTTTAATCACTTTTTGGCAAAATGGCGGTCATATTTCGTTAATCACATCATTGATTTTGAATTTTATTATTAAAATCGTTCCATTGGCTTCGTAGAGACTCTGTTCCCACAAAAAATTATCCAGTGATGTTAAATCACACAATCTGGCTGGCCATTTAACTGCTAATTGTCGTGAAATTATGCGATCGGCAAATTTGGTTTGCAATTGATCGTTTCATTGGCTATGTGATATGTGGCACCGTCCTGTGAAAAGCACCTATCCGTGATTATCCAAGTCATCAATAAGAGGCTAAACAAGTGTTGTTAGTATCTTTCAGACTCATCTTAAAAACAAAAAAACAGTAAACGGGCCAATCACCCCTCTAGACCACATAGTGCACAATACAGTGACACGTTAAGCATGCAAAGGCTTCTCAACAATCCCTCTAGAATTTTCAGAAGCGCCAATGCGTTAATTTTACTTGTTAATATACCCTGACAAGTGAAAATGGGCTGGTAGTTCCTGAATAAATTGAGCAAATCTACGACAAGGTGAATGGTCGGTCGGCTATAATACCTGCACCAGTTGAACCTTGTAAGGCTTCGCCATGTGGGCTACCCAATTGTTAAGAGTCTGCTTTAACACTGTGGCTCACGGCTGCAATGTTTTTAGTTGAACGACCCGTTAGAATACACGTTGGTGTTCGCACATTTTGTATCATTCCTGTCGATTTAAATTTAATGACCAAAAATTAATAGCGATCACAGAAGCACGGTTATCATGTCCTAAAATATTACGAATTTTACGAAATGTAACTTTAACAAAACCACCATTTTCATAATGAATTTTAATTATTTTAATGTGATTTTAATACACAATTGAATTCATTGTAAGAATTGCCAATGCATCTACTACGAATACGTCAAAAAACTTAATGCCAAAACTGTCATGTTGTTGGTGTGCCACAATTGAAAAACGCTATATAATGAATAACTTTTTAAGTTTGTAATTCTGTCTGAATTAGTCTCATTGTTTGTTTGTCACAAACAAAATAACAAAGAGTTAATTTCACACCACGTTGTTGTAGTGCTAAATACTAATGAATATTAACTAGCTTAATACAACTACTAAGGCAATTGTACTCAACAAAGTAAAAATGTTTTTGTATTTGTTTCTGTGTAAACAAGCAGACTAGTCGTCAATAGCAACAAAAGACAAAAATTATGATGACAAGAGCACACTACATATATTCAACAGCAATATAAATAAAATACAAAAGGCGCAACAGGATACAAATGACAAAAGAATATAATAATATACATAGCAATACAACAACAATAACGAATGCTATTTAACACATATATAAACACAAATTTAATTAAAGAATAGGCCGATCATATTCATTCTCCTACCAAAAACATTCTGTTGTACAACAAACAAACAAACAAACACATGTAAATTTATTGCAAAAATCCAAAAAAGTAAGTGAAAGTATGGATAGATTTGTTGATAGTTTGTTTACTAACAAAAGTACCAGTGAGAACATATGCGAGCCAAAGTATTGGTGCCATTTTTCTCCTCAAAGGCATTGGTGACAGTGAAAGGAATTTACTTTAACTCTTTTGTGTTGTTTTCTTTTACTTAAATGTTTTTTTTTTTTTTTTTTTTGTTTTTTTGTTTTGTAAAAGCGAATTAAACTTTTGTTACAAACAAATGCAAAAGAAAGTTAAAGTTTTTAACAATAAAAACAAAGAAAATTATTTGTTTATCTTTGTAAATTTATCAAATGATGTTAATTGATTTTAGAATTATTAATTTAGATTTGGTTTTCAATTCGTTGATATTTTTTGAGTTTTTACGTTCTATAACGACAACCAGTTGCATATAAATTTATTTCATATTTATTCTAAAAAGTATTTCAAATACTGAGAAATTAAATTTTAGTAAACTTAATCATCAGGGAAAATATTTTCAACAAATTTTCTTTTGCTATTTATTGTATTTTTTTTTTATTTGAACTCTTCTTATGTAGCCTGATATTAAGCAATTCGCATCTGCGCACTGTGGGTTGAAGTGGGTCGAAAGTGACGCTTAAATAAATTTTTAAAATTAAGTTTTTGTATTAATATTTGGTATCGGATAAAACTAGTAAAATTCTACATCACTATGTAAATTTTCAGCATCTATCTTGCCAGCTAACTCCGTAGTGAGCTGCCGAAGTTAAAAATTGTTTGCAATTTTTTTAAAAAGCGAAAAAAGTAAACGAGTCCGTAATTTCCAAATTTAACGTTAACAAAGTATTATTTTAAGAATTGAACTTTCAACTTCAGGTATTTAAGTGTATAAAAATGATGCAGTGTTTTTGAAAATATGTGTGAAAATATTTTTGACGATTTTTTTAACAAAGGTCTAAAATTGGCCTATTTCTGATGTTTCGCGAACCATAACTTCTAAGTTAGTTAAGGTTGGGTTTTGAATAATATATTTTGTAAAAGTATGGAATCTTAGCTTGATAATACAACAATAAAATTTGCTCCATTTTTTGCTATTAACATTTTTCTGTATAAAGTCGTGTTTTGTCAAAGTCATGTATTTAACAAAACTAACGTGTAATTTGTTTTGCTATAGTCATTATCCTATAAAATACCAATAAAAAAGTGGCAAGCAAGGTCTGCTGAGGATAAGAAAATAATTGCAGAAACAAAATCACGAATTCATAAGAATTTCGGGAAAGAACTGGATTAATTGTGGATCAGCCAAAGCCAGGTTCCGGAAATTTTAACAACGGAAATAACAGCAGAAATAGCGAAAGTTGATTAGGCCTTAATAAAAAAAATGCGCACAATATTAGTTGTTATTTCCTGTGGTTACGAAATCTACCTAGAGAATTTTCGCAATATTGCTCATAACACTGCAAAGTACTTTGTTGAAAAATATTCATTTGTATGACTCCTAAAATACATTAATTTTTTATTCATGGTTCCGAAATCATAAAATATGCCCTTTTACCAATGGAAAACTTTCAGAAGAAGCTCAGAAAGCCAGAAATAAAGATTTTAAATATTATAGGGAACGCTTTGCTTGCAAATGTAGCTGAGAAAAGTCGCATAAAGATATTCTAAATAGATTTTTTCTCAGTTCATATCTAGTACGAATAAACAAAATGAGCGGAAAGAAAAGCAGCAATTATCAAATTCCGAACTACAGCTTTTGCTATCGCCTATTATTTCTCAAGAAATACATGATAGTGATTACTCTCACTAGTGAAGATTATGATGATGAAAGTGAGGGTGAACATAATGATACAGATGAGGGAGATTATGATGCAGATTGTTAAAACAATTAGTGTATAATATTGTATATAATTTTTTTCTTAAATACAAAAAAAAATGCATAAAAAAATTAAAATATTGTTTTTTATTAACATTTTATAAAATTTTTAGAATTCATGAAATTTTATCGTAAGGACAAATAGAAGTTTAAATCAATTACGTGGAAATATTTATATATGTATATATTATTTTTAATTTATTTTTCTAATAATATATTCATAATATTTTAATTTAAAATTTTATTTAATCATTTTAGCTTTCTATTTTAAATTTACAATAAAATTTGCAAATTAAGCCCATTTTTTTGCTTAATATATGATAAACAAAAAAAATTGCAAAAATTTATTTCGTTACTTCTTTAAAAAAGTTGTAAAATTCTCGAAATCCTTCAAAACCCAAATTCAGACTTTAAATTAAACTTATATTCATATTTATGCAAAATATGTATTTATTTTTTTATTTTTTAGAAAGAAAACAGTATAAGCTTTCGCTTACTATTCATTTTAACAAAAAAATTACTTTTCATTTTAAAATTATGGCGAAAATTCTGAAACAAACTATAATTTTCCGAAAAATAAAAATGTCTATAAAATTGTAAACAAAAATTTGTCCGTATTTAACGATTTGAAAAAAAAATTTCATAAAAACCTAAATTACGGCTCATATGAATTAATCGCCACTTTCGGTGTCATCGAACCCACTGTGCTGCGGTATTTTATGGCAGATTTTTAAACATGTATCAAATTTATTTATTGTTAGGAAGATGATTTATTATGTTTTAAAAGAAAATAATTATCAGTAAAAAAGTGAACTGCATAGTTTTCTAAGAAATCTTATGTACACAAAACAACAAACAACATGCTTACAAGAAATTCTATCAAATAAGATAAACAAGAGAAAATAAAAACAACGAACACAAAACACACAGCCTAGCAGGCATCTAAACTGAATGATAATAACAACAACAATGGTGTTAAAGTGAATATTCTTGCATGTACGAGAACCGCTTAAGGCAACTATATCAGCACCATTTGCTGGGTAAAAGAATCAATTTAAGGTGACTCATCGGTGAGTGAAGACAACAAAGTTTATTTTGTGTAAATTAACTTGATGTAATTTTATTAAAAAATCTATAGTACTGTGTTATTATTTTGTAATAAAAAAACTTAATATAGCAAAACGCTTATTAAAAGTATCGAATGATGCAATATTTTAAAAAAACTTCTTACAAAAATATTCTCAAATATATTCGTCGAATTCGTAACACAAAATTTTCTTAAGTTATTTGAATTTGCTCCGCCAGTATATTAAATACTGTTACCATTCCCTTCGGTGAAAACTGTCGTTACTGGCTATTTATTTCTTACGATCGGCAAGCGCTTTCGATGCGATGACATTATTATCAAGCCAAGTTTTCGATAGTAGCTACTCGCCGATTGTAAAAACAAACAAACAGCCAGTAACAACGGTTCTCACCGAAGGGAATGATAATAAAATTTTCTTGTTTGGAAGTTTACACTCCCATTTTCTTTCAAATTTTACAAAGCAACTTCCAACAAATATTTAAAAAAAAAATAAATCGTCAAGAAAAGAGTAATAAAGAGTAAAAGTTTCGATGAATCGAACTGCAATCAACTATCAGAAATATCATACGGTCAGAATGGTATTTCAAGCCATTGGAAAGTTATTTTTGCTCAACTATGGAAAGAGTCTTTTATATTATTTATTACTTTATTTAAATGTGGTTGTAAGAATAACTCTGCAAACTATAGACGTATTAATTCTCTGTACTCTAACTAAACTTTTGAGGAAATTTTAACTGATCACCTTTACTATCAATTATCAGCTAAGAAGGTTTTCAAGGAATTTAATCAACTAGTACTAATCTCTTGAAATTAAAAACGCTTGTCAATTTATATAAACAACTAAATTTAATGTTATTTATATTAACTTCAGTAAAGTATTTGATGCAGTTAATCACAAATTTCTTGTAATGAAATAACATGACTTTTACGTGCAAATATCATATGTGGATTAGTTCATATCTGTCAAACAAAAGGAAGGTCTGAAGGAAGGGAATCCATCCTTTCTCTACTTTACTATTTTCTCTGTTCTAAGCTGTCGTAAAGCATTAAATACTTACGGCTGTATGCATAACAACTTAAAGTAGCTTTAACTGCCGTTGTTAAGCACAATTTCCTAAAGTTGAATTCATAAAACGTTTTTATCTTAACATACGTTTGTTAACTTTAAAGTAGGAAAAACCTACGTTAAACCTACAATAAATTGACAGTTCAATTTTATTGTTGAAAGTTCAAAAACAAAACAAATTTTGTTTACAATAAACTGAGCCGTTTATTTTAATAGTGGCATAAGTTACTTTGTTATTGTCATCTTTTTTATTTTAAATTAGTTTATAAAACATTTAAATTTTTAGCCATTTCAACTAGTCTGTATTTAGTTTTCTTGCTGGAACGGATTTTTCTAATGATTGAGTTGAAATAAAATCTTTTTTCTCCATGTTGTGTACTGTTAAGGATTTTTTCGACAGGGGGCTATTACTACTATTACTATTTTGTCCTTTACATAAGTCACTATCTGCAATAATATGCTTTTGAGTTGTGACATTCTTAGATATTTTATACAACACGAAGCAACCGCCTGAGAATAAAAAAATAACTAAATAATGCTAATTATGTGTAGTATATTAGATATCACTATAATATAGTTCAGTAAACTGCACTATTCTTTCGAACTAATAAAAATAAGTCCAATAATCACAACAACACTTCACACACACTTATTACATGTTTCCATTTCTTTCACACTAAGCTCCGTAATTAATTTCCTTAGTACAGCGACTAACGCCATTTTCAAAATAAGCATTTTTGTTTCACCGTTAATTATCAACACTCCTCTCAAACAAATCTCAATACTTCTTAACTTATTAATATCAAATTTATTAAAAATGAAAAAAAGAAACTGTTCAGTTGTGACTTATGCCACTTTCACTGTAAACGGCTGAATAGACAGTTTTACTTTGTTATTCCAAAAATTTTTAAAAATGTTTATTAAAACAAATAATAATAAAAACTAAAATATAACATGCCATTCAATATAAAACATCTTAACATCTTTATTTTATATTTTACAAAAATATAATTATAATTAATTATTTTAAACAAAAGTTTTATTGATGTACATATAATCAAAACAATCCGAATAATTATTTTTTTAATATGAACAAATTCTTTGTAAGTTCTTCGTAAGCCTTGCAAATTAACCTTTTTTTGGTGCTTTGCTTTTTATTAAAAAGATTAATAAAAAAGCAAAAAAAATATGTTGATTTTGCTGAAAACAATAAAAACATTTTTTATTTATCTAACTACCCGGATAAATAATATTCATTTTTATACATCGTTAAGTACAACGTGACAACTGAAAATAGTGGCATTGCCAGAATCAAAATACTACTTTTACTAAAGCATACATTAGCTAAAGTACTGTTTATGAATACCATTTTTTAACAAACGTCTGTTAGCCTTAAAGTGTTTGTTAGCTAACGTGTACTTTAAAGCTCAAGTAAGCGTTTTTTATGCATACAGCCGTTAAATGTTATTTTATATTCTGATGAAGTAAAACTGTTTCGAGCATAAACTCGCTATAAACTCCTGCAAAAAAAATTGATATATTTCATTTCAAATTGTCATATAAGCGTGAAATATGCTTTAAACAGTTGCGAGCTTGATAAACAAACTTTTACTAGATGCTAAATTAAATCGTAAACAGCATATTTCATTCAACACTAATGAAGCATGTATAGTTCATGGAGTTATAAAATGCTAATCGAAGGAATTAAGTGAACCCTTTATTATTTTTTACACTTTTCTTGCCAAATTTCTGCTGAAGTGCGGCTGAATAATTTTGAGTCCAATATATCATACATACATACATACAACTTTTAGTTGACAACACTTTTTTAACTGGCGATCGTATTGTTAGCTGTCAAATTATTTACATATAGTTTGGTTTATCACGTCATCATGAATAGGCTAACACCTGAACAACGCTTCTAAATTGCTAAATATGGGTCCAAAACAAGATTGCCGTTAATGCCGATTTTCTTAAGCGAATTGTGTGAAGTGATGATACTAAATTTTATTTAAATAGATGTGTCAATAAAGAAAACTGCCGTATTTGGAGTGACGATATTCTTCGTGTATTTTGAGACACCATTATATCCAGAAAACTAACTATTTGTTATGCTTTATGGGCTGATGGAATCACTGATCCGTATTTCTTTAAACATGATGCTGCTCATAAAGTTGCAGGCAAGTGTGACCGCTATAATGCCAGATTACTGATTTTTTCATTCACAAAAATTAAATAATCATAATGTGCAGGAGCTGTAGTTTCAGCAAGACGACGCACACTGGGAATTTTTGTATGGAGGTGTGGAAACAAATATATTTGTCAAAAAATGTAGTGATTTCATCACAAATTTAGTTTCATTTGTACAGTAATAAACAAAAGTAATCGTTATTTCGGAAACCAAAACAGGATTAGCAAAAAATCTTCGTGAATTATTTCCTGAATTTGTCGTACCAGAGCCTTGCTTAAAGTATCAACCTATATTCATATTTTCTCTTTAAGTTCACACTTTCGGGCTTCTTTTATCGGACGATTATTTGAGTTGACTTTCCTACGTTTAAATTCATCCGCTTAATACGCGCATGAAGTAGTGACATACCCAATTGCAGTGCTTTTTCATTTACGGGCATAGCTAGAACTTCTTCGATTTTATTCATCTTGGATGTTGTGACTTCACAAATAAAACAAGAAGATGTTGCTAGTGTTTCTGTTACTGATTGTGCTGTCTGGCCGTCATTCATTGTAAAATATAATTCATGTTTTACTTTAAAGTTACGATTATTTGCTGTTAACTCAAATTCTTTTAGCTGAGATATCTCCTCATCGACTCTGCTCTTTTTTTCTCGTATAACTTGAGGTGTCTTTTTAACGTATGCAAACTGTAGTGTTCTACAATACTGTGTGGAAGAAGGTTTATTGTTGTTCCATAGTAATTTATTTATGTCATCACTTAATGATAATTTAAGTGGTACAACTGATTTCATATATAAATGAGAGTCAGAAATTTGATCGTCTGAAAACCTCTGTTGGTATTCGTTTTGTGCATATCTTGAGCAAATTTTTTACATTCCTACCTTTACTTAATTGTGTGTAAAAGCGAAACGCGTTAATCGATTTTCATGAGTTATGTCTCATTTTGTAAATAGGTTATACGACTTTACGTGAAAGTAATAGGACTTGACACTTTGTTTACGGTTTTGAATTTTTTATGAATTTAAAAACAAAAAATTATCTTTTTAGGCAAAAAATATTTTTTTTTTCTTCATACATTTATTTATTTATAACTTCGAAACTGTTGCTTATGTAGCGAAACGTTATATAAACAGATGAAAGTACTTGTAATTCCTGATTTTTCTAAATTTGTTTAAGTAAAATTCGACTAGTGGTTCTTGAGTTATGTTAAACAAAAGGGCCTTATCAGAATTGAGTCGCGAAGCAATCAGCTGAAAAATGTTGTACTGTGTAATGCAACAAATTGAGAGGTGGCACCAGGTGGCACTTGAAATTGTTAGGTTTAAATTAAGTTGATTCAGTAAAACATACAAGTACTGAGTTGGGATGGCTGTAAAAAACAAATAGCAGTCAGATTGGAGTAATTCTTTTTGATTTGATTGTATCACTTAGTCTAAAATTTAAAAAAATCATTACATATTGCATGAAGAGTATGTTGACAATTTGAAATCCCCAGTGTGCGATGCAAAAACATGTCACACAGCTCGGGCCTTAGTTGATTTATTAAGAAAAATGTTTGATAACCGCATATTTTGGATCCATGTGTTGCCCCCTAAGATCGTGTGATTTAACGCCACTAGACTAACTGTTTGGTGTATTTTATGGGTTGGTAGATTTATTGGTTCGTATTTCTTTAAAAACGATACTACCTAGAAAGTTACAGTCGATAGTGACTGTTATAGAGCCATGATTAGTGACTTTTTGTTTATCAATTGAACAGCCAAGGAGCTGCGATTTCCACAAGAGGGCGCAGCATATCCCACAGTTCGCTTTACAATTAATTTCTTGAAGGAAACGTTTTATAAAGGCATAGTTTCGCGCTAGGGACCCATAAATAAGCCTAGCGCCTTAACGCTGTTAAACTATTTTCTGTGGGAATGTGTGAAGTCGCTAATATACGCTAATAAGCCCGAGAGAGAGTAAAATTTATATAGATTTTAAAATTATACATTAAATGAAAATAACATCAATACTTTTTCAAACATATTAAATGGTGACAGCATTAAATTATATTTCGAATGTTTTCAAATTAAAAAAATATATATTTACCAAATTAATGAAATCCACACATTGAAAATAAATATTTACATTCAGCTGATGTTTAATACGTACGATATAACAAATATTTAAATTAATAATTGAAAACAACTTCTGTTTTAAGATAGAATTCTATTTATCTTAAATCCAGAAAAAGTAAACAAAGTTTTAATGACACCTCTAAATTTGAAAATCAAAAATGTTTCGTTTATTATTTTCAGTTGAATCACTTTAGTATAAAAGCTTCCAATTTCACTAAAGATGTTATCAGTTTCAATCTACAGTTGAAAAGTGAAAATTATATTTCTAATCAAGAGTAAGAAAAATAGGAAGAAGAAAATGTATAACTATTTTAAAGTGTTAGTTAGCTGTGCCTTGATAGTGCTTCAAGGATCCAAAGTTTTGTCTCTAAATATAGCCCGCGTTGTGGGTGGAACTCCTACTGATATTCAAAAAATACCATATTTGGCGCAACTTGAAAGAGATGGGGAATTTCACTGCGGTGGAAGTTTATTAACACCATATCATGTTCTTACTGCAGCCCACTGTATTGACGGTACGAGACCAGAACAATTATTGGTAAAGGCCGGTGCTTCTAAACGCACCGATCCTGGTACAATTAGATCTAGAGTTGTCAATTTTATGGCGCCTGCAGGTTTTAATATGAAGACTTTTGATTCGGATGTGGCAGTATTGAAATTAGCAACACCAATGACATCAATTCCAACCGCAACTTTGTCTCTAAAGGGCTGGAAGCCTGGCGATAAATTGCAAGTGCATGGTTGGGGTGCATTAGGGGAATTTGCCAGCGGTCCTAATCAATTGCAAACTGCTACTATCGAAGTTATGGACAAATTCCATTGTGCACAAATGTATCGGAACCGAATGATTTTAACAGGATCAATGTTTTGTGGTTTTGCAATAAATAAAAATACCTGTTACGGCGATTCAGGCGGTCCAGCTGTTGTCGATGATAAAGTTGTTGGCATAGTTTCATGGGGTATTGGATGCGCACGCTTCGATTCACCAGCTGTCTATACTGATGTCAGAACTATGCGTTCATTTATCAATTATGCTGTACAGACATTATAAATGGACTTGAAACGTCATATGTAAAATATATAAATATGTATGAATTTTATTCAATAAAATGGAACGAACTAAATAAAAAACAAGTTCTTAATTTTTCTTTCAATGGAATAGATTTTTTTTTATTAAATATTAATCTTAATCTTTTAAACGGTCCTTTAAATTATAACGATTTATTTTTTTTTTCTCGATATTTCGCTTTCCTGTGGAAAACACATAAAAAAATAATTTCCTGAAGAAGCGAAATATCAAAAAAAAAATAAATCGTTATAATTTAAAGGACCGTTTAAAAGATTAAGATTAATATTTAATAAAAATAAAAAAAAGGTCGAATAAAACTGAAAATAATTTTTTTTTTTTAATCAAAATGAAAATGAAAACAAAATTTATTTTTCGTGATTGTTAAGAAAGAAGTAAATATTGTCTCGTAAATAATTAATTCTTCAATTTTTTGAAGAAGGTGTTGGCTGAGAGCCTTAGATAAAAAAGACTACGTCCAAATTTGTACCAAAGAAAAGTTAAAACTTTCTGCGATTTAAAGTGCAAAAAATAGTTTTTATAACAAAAAAAAATTATGTCGGAAATTGTTTTATAGAGGTATAGAACTTTAAGTAGGCTACACTTTTTTACTTGGCGTCCCTTTTGTCAGCGTCAAGTAATTTGGGTTTTGTTTATTTTTGTTAAATAAGAATAGACTGAAGTCTGAACAATGCTTCCAAATTGTGCACTTTGGGTGTAAAATATGATTGCCCTTGAATTTTGTTTAGCAATGAAGCTCACTTTTCCTTGCATTGGATGTGTCAATAAACAAAACTTCCTTATTTGGAGTGATGACAATTCTCAAGTGTATATTAAAACATCGTTGCATCCAAAATAACTAACTTTTTCGTGTGTCTTATGAGCTGATGGAGTCATTGGTCCTTATTTCTTTAAAAACGATGCTGGTGACAACGTCGTAGGGGACCACTATAGAACCATGATTACTTGATTACTGATTTTTTTTTGTTCACCAATTAAACAACCATGATGCGCAGGAGCTGTAGTTTCAACAAGAAACAGCATATTACACAGCTCGGGCCTTAGTTGATTTTATGAAGTAAACGTTTGGTTACCGCATAGTTTCACATTTTGAATCCTTGAGTTGTCCTCCAAGATTGTGCGATTTAACGCCACTAGACTATTTTCTATGGAGATTCGTTGTTTGCTAAGCCGATTAGCCTATAACGACCATAAGATTCTCTGCGTTATTCCCGATAAAGTTCTTGAAAATTAGATCTCAAATCTAGCCAGTTGCGGTGGTAAAATGGCAGAAGTCATAGTTGAATTGATGCTTTCACATAAATTAAATTTCTTGTTCATTTAAAAAATGCATAATTACTTTAATCCATTTAAAAATTCTATACCTCTGTAAAAACATCCATTTATTTTTTATGGTGACTTGGGTAGCAAGAAGACTCTTACTGTTTGACTACACATGGCTCCTTTTAAACGTTGACACATTTTCCACCAGGGGAAATGCAATCACTACAAAATAGTTGCAATTTATATCAGTGATTAAGGGGTTTTTAAGTTAATTAAAAGGAAAAATTTGAAAACTATAGATTTTTCCCTAGATACGAATAGAATTATGAACGAAATTACTTATGCCGAATCTCTGAAACTATGCTTTCAGTTACATTCTATTTTGTTAGAGTTTTCTAAGGAGTACGAGTGGTACCTTATAAAAATAAAATTTATTCCACATTTTTGTGCTAAGTTAAGAAAAAGGAAAAACTAAGGAAAGGGTTTTTCAACAAGAAGTTTATTTTTTAAAAACGGCGTACCCATCCTGCAGAAAACATTGCTATTGATCGTAATAATAGGATAGAAGAGCCGTCAACCTTAACCCGTCGTCGTCGGACCAAACAATGAAATATCTCTTAGGGAAAATAAAGAGTAAAAAAAAGTGTGAAGCGGGAATCGCCTACTGGATATTCTGGGTGAAAAGAAAAATTTTAAATAATTTTTAAATTTATTAAAAAAAATTCTAAAGGGTCCGCCATCTAAGGTTTTTTTTCAACTACTGCTTATTGAATGGTAACACTTAGCTCATGTTTCATTTGACAGATAATTAGTTTTATGCTTCCGCTGAACGAATACGGTTGAACATCGCTTCGGTAAGTGGGCCTGCGATCGACTTACAGAAGATGCCGATTTTGCAAAAAAAAATCATCTGAAACTCATTGATCTTGGCGGGTATGTAAACAAGCAAAATTGTCGCATTTGGGGCACAGAAAACCCACACGCATACATTGAAAAGCCGACGCACCCAAAACGAGTCACCGTTTGGTCACCCCAGGGGCATATAAATATGGTCTTTATAGAATATTCCACTATCTAGACTCAGTGCAACTGGGGAAAAAGGGAGCCCAGTCCCCTGAAGTCAGACAGGGAGACAACTGGAAGCTCCACTTTATTTCCACGGGGATCAGTGAACCCGCAGAGTTCATTATTTGTCTCTTTAGACTTAAAATAGTTCTCTGACTGCTCATTGAGGATGGCCCCTATATGGGAGTATCGTGGTGGTAGTGGTTTTGCGGCCCCATAACAGTATAATGGTTATTATGGTGGCCAGGATCATCTCACTGATAATGACACGCAAAGTGAATGATCCAGTCCAGTGAGCGTGCTAGACATGTGTTCTGGACAGGAGTAGGAAAGTCTCCAACTCTTTAGCAAGGTGTGATGGTTTGCAGCCCTGTCCTAGATTCATTAAAGTTGCAACTAGGTGGTTCTGTTGCTTAGAATTATGCCTTCGGCTATCTAGGACGAGCATGACGTTCCAAATTATGTATAGTGGTTTATCCACCATCTGATTAAGGCTACATAGCCAGGCGCGGATGTTAAACAAATCACGCTCACCGTTTGGTTTGAATTTTGGTCCAGAGGCATAATTGGGCCATTTTTCAGGAGTGGCCGTTACAGTCAATGGCAATCATTATCGGGCCATGTTGAACGAATTTTTGTTCACAAAAATTGAGGAGGAGGATATTGGCAAAATTTGATTTCAACAGGATGGCGCTACGTGCCACACAGCCGAAGCTGTGTAGTTTTGTTTATAGCATTTTAAAAAAAAAAGTTGTTTGGCGAACGCTGTCTTACAAAAATTAAATATTAAATTATTTTTTTATTATTATTCATAAAAAAATGGTTTCTGATAATATCTAAATACCAAAATTTCAATTTATGAGTTTCTAGTACTAATTTATGCAACTAAAAAAGTACTAATTAACAATTTGAGAATTTGAAAAGGTCTTTTTTTATGACTTATACAGTTGAAAAGCTAGTAAATATTTTTCAATTGCGTTGAGAGCTGCATGTATAGAGTTTCTTAACGTAACTATCTAGAGTTATCCCAATTTTTTAGTTTAGAAAAATGTTTGAGCTGACGTGAAATGTAAACGAAGATAGAAAAATGCCTAATCATAACTTAAGTTTAAACGAAAAAGAGGTCATAATTGAGGTCTTCTAAAAATTATACTTAGCAAATATAATATTGTTTTCAATTAATTACTCAGTGACTTTGATAGCAAAACTGCTTAATTAAGCAAAATTTTCTGAACATCTAGCTCCTAATAGTTCATATATGTCCTCCTTCTCTCTATCTTCCTTTACTCTGTCGCTGAAAATTTTAATTCTATCATGACAAGTACACAAATTTGTTGGTTCATTGTGTTAATTTTATTTCCAACACGTTGACGGGCTACAAAAAAAAAGAAACGAAATTTTACATTCGCATTCATAAGCATCTCAGTTAACCTGAACTATTATTACCGAATCGCATTGATTTGACTTGAATCCCTGTAAATTTTTTTTTGGCTCTTTTAATTAAAGGGTGTCAGTTTTAAAAGTCAAGCTATAGAACGACACCCAATGAAATTATACACTCGTAAAAGCATTACGTAATTGAGTGTACGTGTGTGCGTGCGTGCGTGATGATGCATGCATGGGCTAGTTAACAGGAAGTATGATGCTGTTATATGATGCTTAATTTTTGTTCTATAATTACAAGAAAATGCCATAATTATTCATTCAGCAGCAATATATGAACAAAAGAAACATTTTGCCTGTGTAAGGCCACAGTATATAACGATACATCGTGATACATAACGAAAAAAAAAGATTGTATAATTAAATAACAAAAACAACAACAACAACATACAAAAAATACCAGAATCAATTGGTCGCCTTTAATAAATTGAGTTAATCAAAGGATCACCTGTCAACCAGCACAGGCACCGAAATAATAATAAAGTCTTTGTTGAAGTGACATCATCAACAATTTAACGTTTAACCATTGAAACGATTATGTAAGCCTGTGCTGTGTGCTGTTTACATTTTCTCTCCCACCGATTTCTATATGGGCTGCATCACCAGCACTGACATAATAATTACTTAATACCAGGTTCTTATTCTGTCGTTGTAGTTGTAATTTGTAAAACAATCGTTTAATTACATTTTGTGAAACACACATACCAACGTTCGATGGTGAATGCAAATTAAATGTGACTGCTAACGTCAAAAAATTAAAAATAAATACGTTAACAAGTTCTATCTGGTAGATTAAATCTGCACCAATATTTTGTATCACATTTTCTTCTATTTCCATTTAAGCTGTTAAAAGCAAATGACAAAAATCAAAATTACAAATTTTATTAACGAAAGAAAATACAAATTATTAATTAACTAAAATCATTTAATATCGATGACGTAAGTTATACTACAGAAATACTTTTTTAACACATGCAGTTATACACACATTTGTGTAAAATTGTTTAACATTTTGTTTTAGCACTCTCCAAGTTAAATTTTGAGTTTTAAGGCTGAAATCAATTCGATTGGCTCCGTCTAGAGTCTGTCCTCAACATAGTCCCCCAAAAATATAATCCAGTGGTGTTAAATCACACGCCACTTAACTGATGATTGCCGTAAAATTATACGATCGGGAAATTTGGTTTGCAATAAATTAATCCTTCAATTAACTAAGTGACATGTGGCACCGAGCTATTGAAACTACATGTCAGTGATATCCAAGTCGTGAATAAAAGGTCAAAACTGAGTCATTAGCATCTCGCGATACCGTGATCCATAGACCGTTACCGCATTTCCAGACTCATCTTCGGAAAAAACAGCCCAATCACGCCTTCATACCAGGCTTCTCAATAATAGCTCAAGGATTTTCAGAAGTCTAAATGGATCGAATTTCGCTTGTTGACTTCGTCTAAGAAAATGATTTTTTCAGAAAAGCCAGCCTGTTTTTCCTGAATGATTTAAGCGAATCTACAGTGATATGAATGGTCGGTCGGCTTCAATTCCTACACCAGTTGAACCTTGTTAGGCTTCAAAGTCAAATCCTTATGCAAAATTCGCCAAATGGTGGTTTTGGATAAACACAATTGTTGAAAAAGTCGAAGATTTGACAAATTCGGACCTGCTTCAACACTATAGCTCGCGGCTATAAAACCTTTTTCCTTTATGTTTGTTGGTGGTTTTCAACTTCTAAAACCACACGCATAAACTGAAGATGTAAAAAGCAAATAGAAATCCGAGGGGTAAAATAATTAATACAGAAGGCCTTGCAATTGGGGCCTTTTTTGAACAAGAATAAGATTTGGTATCATTCCATACTTCTGCATATCATTTTTCTTTTGTTGGTGTTTTGTCGGACCAGTACCCAGGGTTATCCCCTCTACTGATGCAATGCATAGTACCAGAGCTAGGAAACTAGGTTATGGGAAGGAAGAAAAAGGCAATAGTATTTGTGGACATTCAATTTGAATTTACTTAAATTGAGAGTGACAGGAAAGACCTCTGGAGGAAATTCATTTCACATGCAAACCATTCTTATAAAAAACGCATTTTCCTTGTAATACGTAGTGTGAAATACGAGCCAATTAACCGTAAATAACTGGCTCTTAACGAAAATCGAGTTAAATGCAAAACGTGCGATTAACGGGAACAAGTTCCCTAAATTCTCTAGAGCACTTATCATTGTAGTAATGATAAAACATTGCGTCGATGCTTTAGAGAGTCCATAGAAATGGATGCCCTACTGTGACCAATGAGCCTATTGGCCCTTTCTTGTATAAAAGTATCTCTTACACCGTTTTAGAAAACCGTGGCACTTGCAAGCTTCTTTAGAAACCTAAAAATGTGCTTAGTCCATCGCACATCACACTGAATTTTCATGCCAACAACATGCCAAGAGCTTTCGATTCCTTAACACTTAAACACCCATAGTAACAGATGCAGGACCATTTTACCAAAACACAACTATGCGTAAGTATGTAATATTGAGTCTTACGGGCATTAAAGACGACTCTATTCACACGACACAATTTGGAGATTGTTGCAAGATCGTGATTGAGCGTATTATTCATACTCTAATTTTTGGAACCCACCTTAGAGGGTTGAAAGTTTGACAAAGAAGGTCATTTAGAAAAATAAGAAATATGGTAGGAGAAAGACGGAACCTTGCGGTACCCCTGAGTTAATCTCGTCTGATGAAATCCCATCTATAACAACTTGTATAATGCGATTCCTGAGAAAACTCATTACAAATCTGGAGAAATTGTTACCGACACCAAAAGTAACAAGTTTAGATAGAAGTGCCATCATACCACACTCTGTCAAAACCCTTTGGAAATATCTAGAACTACCATTTTACTTTTCTCAAAATAATACATAGAGTTCAAACATTGTTGCAACAGGAAAGCCAGCACATCACCTTTGTTTTAAAGCCTTGTATAGAAACTAAAAGTCTGCAGAATTATTTTTTTTGCTCTTCTAAAATCCTAAAATGAGTTTTTCGCCTTCTAAATAAGAAGACTAACATGAGAATAGTTACTTTAAAATAAATAATTTTGTTTTAAGATTATAGCTGTAAACAAACACTGTACGATGTTCGGTGAAACACTTTCTAGGGTAAAAAACGATTTAAAACTCACAATAACCTGTTTTTCTGCATATAAAGCAATCAAACAATTGAAGCATCGATTAAGCTTTCAAAATTATCTCAATACTGTTGATTAGTGGCAATGACAGTTTATATTTATTGATTATTCTTCATAATTAGATATTTTAAATAACACAATTGTTTATTTAAACAACTAATTGCAATTTTTAAGCAAAAATGCATATTATAGTCCATAAGGATTACATCTAGACACAATAAATAAATAAAGAAAAACATTCTCCAACACATATTTTTACAGGATATCAGTTCAGCTCAGAGTTAAGTGTATGTATAAATACAAAATAGCTGGAAACCTTCATTTTTGTATTTTTTATATAAAATCACAAATATTAAAAAATAATATTAATGTTGTTAAAATATTCTACAGTTTTCTGTATCATCAGCAACACATTTTTAATAAATTTTTTTTTAATTAAAGACAACAACAGGCAAAAAAAGAGCACATTGGAGGGAAAAGTTTTTCAATGGAAACTCAATAAGCAACATGTCTCTTGTTGCTTGGAATACATTTACCAAAATTAGTTTGGAACAAAATGTTGCATCAAAATAAAGCAATATTTTTATTTTATTTCATATTGTAGAATATAAATTGACGTGGACAGCTAATTTGTTGTTTAAAGTTGAGATTGGTAAATTTATATTTATACACGGGTGCACAGTGAAAATGTTGTGTTAAATTAAAATTTTGCGATTTTATTTACCAGTCTTGAAAACCTTGTTTTGCTGGGCTTTCTATTTGATATTGGAATCAAAAAACGCAAGAATAATTTAAAATATTTTAGTTCATAAAATCTATATACATAATTTAAAAGCAAAAAATTCAAGTAAAAAGTCAGCGGCGCACAGTAGTAGCAGCAATAGTAGTAAGAAAAATGATTGCGTACGCGATAAGTAGCATTAAGGAAATAAGAATAAGAGACACGTAGTAGATTCTACATCGCCAAAATCAAGTGGTAGTAGTAAAACTGGCAATCTTATTATCAACTGCAATAAATGATTTTATTGCTGGACAAAACCACCCCAACTCCACCAGCAATATTACACCGCAAAAATATTCCAGCAAAGTATAGTAAATGACATGTTTTTACAAACTGAAAAGATCAGGTGCAAATATACGTTTAAAATAAACATTCAGGCTTTACTTTGCTAGTTTTATTAATTAATTAATTTATATTGGGCTTTTCAACAAAAAGTTTGATTTTCAATTGTGGCAACACCAACAACATGATAGTCTTGAAATTTAGTTTTTTTAGTATCAGATACATTGACAATTGTTACAATGAATTCAATTTCGCATGAAAATCGCATTAAAATAATTAAAATCCACTATGAAAATGGTGATTCTGTTAAAGTTTTATTTTCTCCTTCTGAGACCGCCACTAAGAATTCTGACAGACAATTAATTGTCTTACTAAGTTGTTACTATCCTATACCCACTTTCCATAAATAATGTAAGTGATTTCTCATCTCGTTTAAGTTCAAGTTAATCATGAATTTTATTATATGAAATAATAAAAACAATTTGTTATTTGCAGCTTATTCTGTATAAAACATTTTCATATGAGAATTATCTGTGCAATACAATTTCATGTGAGAAATTTCTCACTTAAGATTCGGAAATGAGGTCAGGAATAACAAAGAAAACCAATTCTATCAATTTACTTATTTACTCTGATAAATAGTATATATTGTTTCTTTAATAGGCACTATGTCTGACCATCGAGACCTTTCTGAAACTAATTTGGATTTTAAATCTTAAGCTCCTATTATTATTTTGTAATTATAAATTGTGCAAGGTCTTGCCACATAATCTTAGTAATAAGCTGTACTATGGTTTTCTTAAAATGCAACTTTAAAAATTCTTGCAAGGCATTCTGGTAAACCTGAGTCCTCATCTGCTGCGAAACTCGTTTAAGTATTTAATAAGGAGGATTGATAAAAGTTTTACTGTTTTTTCTTACTATAGCGAAGCAAGTAATGTAAAAAAAATTCGTTAACACAGTTTAATGAACAAATAGAAATCTTACAATGAAAAATAAAACATACCAAATATAAAAAAAAACTTTACACATATAAACGGAAACGGAAATGATTTGTTAAATTTTACCAAAAAACTAAAATGTGGTTTATTTGAAGCCAAATCATTTATGCTGCAAATATGAATACAATAACTAAAATCAAGCGCGTAAAACAATAATGCAAACAGTGAGTTTAAGTATAATTAATTATAATAAAAAGTATTTTTATTTTTAATAAAACAAAAATTAACAAACAGCCCCATAATAAAACTAACAATAGCTTCAATTAAAAGAATATTTTTTGCAATTAAAACTTTTAAAATTTAAAGAGCTTTTGAAGCTATTCTTATAAGAAGTATTTATACCATAATGTTCTACTTAAAAAGGCACCTAAGAAATATTTATTTTAATTAGTACATCCTATACGTAGTAGCCTTAAATAAAGTCTAATAATTAAAATTTATGCTTTAAAAATAAACTCTCTTGATAAGTGTCATTAAAAAGGGGAAATTTAAAAAGTCCCTTTAGAGAATAGTTTCTTAAAATATAAAATAAAATGTTTTCTACAAATTAATTTCATTAAAATATATCCCTTTTAAACAGTTTCTTTAAAAATTCTTTATAAAAAGCATGTTTTTAGGAAAATGAATTTAAAAACTTCTTTTTAACGGTCTAATAAAAATACTGTTATCATTCTTTTCCGCCTTTGCTGGCTGTTTGTTCGGAATGAACGGCGAGCGCTCTGTATATGCAGATATCATTCTTAAGCCGTGTTCTAATCTATACTGGTGAGTCAGTTTTCGGGGTTAGATAGTTCTATTGTTAGGGTCTTATCCACTCATTTAGGTAAAATGCCCGCCATCTGGTACTTTATGCGAGGCTAATCTTAAATATCTCTTATTTTATTATTATTTAGGTACGTGTATCCTTGCGAGGGTGTTTTCCATTTGTTTGAGTAGTTTTAGTGGTGTGAAAATTGTGTTTACCTGCTCGTTTTTAAATGTCACTGTTAAAAGTTTTTGTTTTGTAAATATCCATATTTTCAAGAATTTCTAGTCTTTGTCCTGTTTTGCTAGAATATAGTAATGTCATACATTCATCTATTTCCCTTGGTGTGTGTCAATTAATGTCAGGGTGTATTGCTTTGTCCTATATAACAATGTTTGCAGGTACAAGTAAGTCTGTATATTCCGCTGGAACTAAATTTGTTAAGTTTTTTTTGTCGATGTCCTGAGATTATGTCAAAGAGTTGCTGGTTTTTAATGCTATGAGTAAATCTTCTTTGTGAAAAGGGTTATTTTTGGTCCTTTATAAATAAAAGTGTGCCGTATGTCAGTTGTCTTTTTGTCTTCTTTATTCCTGTTTTTAGTATTGTATTGTCTTAGAAGTTTGTGGGTTTGTAGCAATTATTTTTAGCTGCTCCTGTAGGCTAGTAGGTAGTGTACTAAGTTGTAAGTATGGGGGTTGTGGGTTCGATTCCCAAGAAGACCTTGGTTTTTTTTCACTACAAAAATAAAACTTGACTGCCGTTGGGCTGCTCAGCGATGAAGGCATAGTCACTGGTCGCTGTGCTATCTTATATACGCAGTTAATTTCCGACTATCCTCCTTCTTTCACCGCCTGTATCATCTATTATCTATCCCTTTCCGAAAGAATGTAGCACGGTACTTGACTAAATAGGCATTGTTGCCTGAAGTGCTACTTCCCTTTATAAAAAAAAAAAATTATGGGGGTTGTGGGTTCGATTCCCAACGAAGACCCTGGCTTTTTTCACTACAAAAATAAAAATTGACTGTCGGGGGGGCTGCTCAGCGATGAAGGCATAGTCGTTGGTTGCTGTGCTATCTTATATACGCAGTTAATTTCCGATTATCCTTCTACTTTCATTGCCTGTATCATCTATTCTCTATCTCTTTCCTAAAGAATGTAGCACGGTACTTGACTAAATAGGCATTATTGCCTGAAGTGCTACTTCTCCTTATAAAAAAAAAAGTTATGGTGTACTTCTCTGGAGTAAGTAGAATTATCTACAGGGTGCGTATCACATGTCTAAATGCTGCTAGTTTATGTTGCACAGAGTGGTTCGGGGTGATGTAGATGGTAGTGTCCGTCGTAGTTGGATTGCTATAAATTTGACGTGTTAAATAGTGAGTTGCACGTCTTATTGTGATGTCAAGATGATACAAATTTCTGCCTTGTTCTTCTTCCATTGTGTATGTAATGTTATTATGGATTGTGTTTAAGGATGTTAGATTTGATCGGCGTTGTCTTTTTCAAGAGTACACATGTCATCTATGTACCCATAGTAGTGAGTTATTCTGTGTTTTTTCATTAGTGTCTTTATATGTAGTAATTCGAAATGTTGCATGAAAATTTCGATTAAGATAGCTGAAGTTAGCTTTCCCACGCCGAGTCCGTTAAGTAATTTGTGAAAGTGGTTATTAAATCTAAAGTAGTTCTGCAATATTTATACTGTCGGCGATTTATTGGTTGTCGTATAAATCGTCTAGTTTTTCGCGTGGGATAAACAAAGTTTCTTGTCTTGGTATCATTGATGTCAAAGGAAACAAGTCGCGTGATTTCTTCACATCGAAAGTGCTTGCCGTTCATATCGAACAAACCAGCCAGCAGCGACGGAAAAGAATGCCAATAGTTTTTTTTTTTTATTTGGGTACGGTTTTACGCCAACCCTCGTCCTATTTGGTTTGTGAACAAACCGGTTTCGGCTATTTGCCATCTTCAGTGTTCTCTTTATACTAGTTGCGTTCTATTGTCAGCTGTGTTTATATAGTTCATGTTTCTCTTCGTATTATTGCATTCGCCACTTCCTTTTTTTTTGCCTGTATACCCCTTCTCCTTTTTCGTTTGTTTGTTTTTACCTAATTTGTCTATCCCATTTCATTCGTCTCTCTTCCTACCTTTTACGACCATGCTTGTTATTCGTCGTGAAGCTATTGGATTTTTTCCTATGACGTATTAATCAGCAATTGTACGAAACAAATCCAAACAACTATTAAAAATAGTTTATAAACAGCAATTTGTTAAAGAAAAGTGTTTTAAAAACATTTACGAAAAATCGAAAAAAGTACCGACTTGAAAAGACATAGAAGCAGATATCAAAATAAATAAAAGTATTTTTTAATATATCTTTAATAAATATCTTTTTTTCTTTTGAACGATCTTTTTTATATATTTTTTTCTTTTCGATATTTCGCTTTCCTTTGGAAAGTTTCTTCAGGAAAAAATTTTTATTTTACCTTATTTTTATTTTCCTGAAGAAGCTTACCAAAGGAAAGCGAAATATCGAAAAGAAAAAAATATATAAAAAAGATCGTTCAAAAGAAAAAAAGATATTTATTAAAGATAAATAAAAAAAGATCGTTTAAAAAAACTATAAAAATTTTTTAATATATATACTTTTTAAAGAATTTAAAAAAATTGTTTCAATTCAGGGACCATTTAATAAATGCACCTTTCATAAAAGTACCTTTTAATAAAAAAGCTTTTTTTTTAAAGACCCTATTCTTAAAAGTAGCCTTTTATAAATAATTAAATGGAATAAATTACCTTAAGGAAAAGTATATTTAAAACAATTATTTAAAAAAAAATTATTTTTAAAAAAAGTACTTCTTAAAAAAGTGCCTTTAAAAAACACATTAGAAAAAGATTTTTAAATAACGGCCTCTTTATAGAAATATAGAAAATTGAATAATATCTTCAAAAATTACTTCTCTTAAAAAAAGTACTTAAAAAAGGACTTTTTAATAAATGCATGTGTTAGTAAAAGAAATTTTTAATAAAAATTTGTTTAGTTACTTTAATTTGTCAGAAGTTCCGGTATAAATATACAAATAAAATTCCTGAATTTATTAAAATGAAAATAGTTTTTCAATATGTTTGCTTTAATATTTAAAGAAAACAGAAAAAGTGAGACGCCAGCAAAATGTTAAGCAGCAAAATCTGGCTTATTTTCATTTCTCTGCTTTAATTTCTGTACTTTAAAAACATTAACGATTTTATTAAGATATTTGATAAATTAAAATGGATGGAACTTTCATAATTAATCACTAGGAAGTTGGTTAGATAAGAGCTCCAAAATTATGTTATCATTTTTCGTTATTCTTTTTATTAATCGTCACATAAGTATACTGCTCATATAAATTTTTTTTACTTATTGCTTTGCATTACAGTGGAATTGGAAAATTTGTTATAAAAAATATTATAATTAAATAATTATTTATTATTAAACAAAAGCACTTTTTTAATTTAATGTGTGTGAAAAATATTTTCTAGAATAACTGCTTCAGTAAAAATATTAAATTTCTTTAAGAAAAATAGGAAAATACAGACCCCGTATTGCACATCCCTATAATACCTGGCTTTGAAAACATAAAAAACCAGATTCATAGAGACTTTAAAACTTTAGAAGTAAATTAATTGAATTAACTCATTGTATATCTCAGGGTTATTCCAAAACTGTATTTAAAATTCAATTTAAAATTTAAATAAATACAGATAAATATAAAAATCATTAAATATTTAATGGCATCATTATTTATAAATAAAACATTTAAATTTTATAGATAATTTCTGTAGCAAATTATCCTAACAAAAATGTTTGTATTTTTAAATCTTCATTATAAATATTTAAAATCCTTTTAATATTTGTTTGTTTATTTAAACTAATCGAATTCAGTTAAATTAAATACTTCATTAGTAGGGTTTTTATAACTTTTTTTTCTTTTTGTTGGCATACAATTTATTAAGGAAAATATTATTGAAATTAAGCACAATTTAAATAAAATTTGCTTGCAATTAAATATTTATTTTATTCTCATATAAAATTAGCCAAAGAAAACTTAATGAGACCAACTGAAGATATTTTTAATATCGCCTTTTATAACAAGAAGTTCGTTTTTAACAAAATAATGATCGTTTTTTTCCTAACTCTCAATAATTATTTATTGTATCTTCAAGAAAATGAACTAACAATAAGTTTTGAAATTATAAATTCTAAAAAAAACTTACATTAGTCCCGGCCATATCAGACCTAACCTTTTGCGTAAAAAAAAATGGCGCAAAAAAACAAAAACAAAACAAATATTTTTAAGATGTGTCATCTGTAGCATTCAGGATTAGAGCTGCGGTATCTCTTTTTTTTAATGGGCTATGTCCACTATAATCCAAAATATTGCGAGCAAGAGGATTAGGATGGTCTTCAAGCTTAATCAAGTATTTGCCTGCGTATTTGATGATTTCTGTAGTCACTAGTGATATTTATAAATCACAATGTATGTTTGAATTTCTGGAGCAGAAGTTATTAACCGTAAAATTTTATTTTATCTACATTGGATTCAATTCACATTTGAAGCTGAGGTAGTGCCCCAAAGTTGGATTCCATAAGACCATATTGGTTTTAAAATATTCTTGTAAATTAGAAGTTTACAATCTAGGCTAAGTTTCGAGTTCCTGCCAATAGTAAACCAATGTAATGTTGGTTCTATAAAAGTTACATTTTGTAAAATTCGTGATATTTTCGCAAAACATAATCGTCCTTCTGAGATCGCTGCTTAGAGTTTGTCGTTAAATTTGAGTCGAATTTCCGAACACCAAAACCACCACATAACGAATTTTGGGTAAGGATTTGACTTTAATTATAGAAAATAGGATGATAGAAGAATTGACATCTGTCAGTGTAGTCGTGGTGGGCATTAGCCAGATATAGTTTTTCATTCATAATTTTGTTTTAGAAAACAAACTTTACAAGAAAATTCAACTTCAACGCCATCACATGTTGTTTCTGACATCATTATTCACTGAGTGAGATTTTTGGTATTATGTTAGTTGTTGTTTTTGTTTTCTGTTTGCTTAAGTTATTTCGTGAAATTTTTAATAACCATGCTTTTATTTTCTTGCGTTCATAAGATTTCTTAGAAGCTACGAAATTTGTAAAAAGCCACAATAGGTCATTTCATTTACTTTTTAGTGATAATTATTTTCTTTTAACAATTAAACAAACCATCTTTGTAACAATTTATGTAGATTTACAATTTAGTGTTTATAAAATGTAAGTATATATTGGAATTTAAACAGTAAAATATTATAAATATGTATTGAAAATGAATAATAAGTAAATGCCGCTTCTCCGTCTCTCGATGCACTTTGCTGGCCGTCTCGTCTTTAACTAAAGACCCAACTATAATATACATAATCTGGCTTAAGCTTATGTCAAAAGTTGGACGAAAAGTCTGTCAAATGTTTAAGCGAATCGTTGAAGACTTTTACGTGGCTATAATATACTTAAAGGGATATAGAAATTATTATGCACAGTTGCACATTTATTTTATTCGTACTTTTGCAAAAAAACAATTTCGTTCTAAATAAATAAAATTTATTAGCAAAAAGGCGTTTAATAATCATATTTCGTATACTTAATACTATTCTTATATAAATTTACAATTATTTGTTAATAGTTTTAAGAAAATTACGAAAGAAAAATTACACATATGTCGCTGTAGGTATTATTTCGGTCAAAAGTACTAAAAAATGCAACTGTGTGCATCATTGAATTTATAAACAATAAAAAAATAAATTTTATTGCAAATTGTGTGTTAAAAAAATGGAAAATAAAATAAAATGTGTATAGGTCCTCGTTCCTTTGAAATGCCATTATAATAAAACGCCTATCTTTTGTCATATAAGCTATTTTTTTCTCTGTACATTTTCTATTAAATTCAGATTAAACATTTTTTGCGCTCCATTGGAATTTGTTTACTAATATACCTATAACACAATGCAAAATCAGCTGTTTCCGTACGGAAAGTGCGATCAGTTTCGTACTTTGCTTAAGCAATTGACATTTGACGAAACTTGATGAAAAGTTTTGTTAAGTACATTATAGTTTTTCACATATGATTATTAGGTATTTGCACGGTTGTTTAAGTTGGCTTTGGCCTGCATATGCATATTATAGTTGGGCCTTAACTTCTACTTTGATGGTGCATGATGTTTAGTTGTTTCTCTTCTTCTTCTTTCTGTCCCACATATATACCCCCCGGGGGCACATTTATCGGTTCTTATAGAATACTCGACTATCTAGAACTGTGGAACTGGGGGGAAAAGGGAGCCCAGTCCCCTGAAGACAGGCAGGTGGTCAACTGGAAACTCCACTTTATTTCCACGGGGATCAGTGACCCGCAGAGTTCATTATTTGTCTCTTTAGACATTTAATAGTTCTCTGGCTGATCATTGAGGTTGGCCCCTATATGGGAGCATCGTGGTGGTTGTGGTTTCGAGACCCTCGTGATAGTTTGTGGGTCGAATCGTTCATAATGAACACAATGAATGGTTCAGGTCCAGTGAGTATGAATGCCGTCGAGTTCTTAATTACATTGAGCTTCATGCGTTCTGGACCAGGAGTTGGAAAGTCTCCAACTCTTTAGCAAGGAGTGAAGGCTGCGGCCTACTTCGGGCTTTCGAAATTGCTACTAGGAGTCACCGAGGATATACGTATTCGATGGCCTCCTAGGGCGTGAATGACGTTTGCAAATCATTCAAAGTGGTTTGACCACCATCTGATTATGACTACCTGGTCCGTGCAGATGTAAATCAAATCACATCAATGTCCCACATATATAATTTTTTCTGCTATTTTTTTTTAAGTCACTGAATTATCTAATATAAGATGACGTATTTAATTCCCTTCCGTTTAACATCTCTTAATTTTCAATCTTTTATATTGGTGGTGTCATTATTTTTTCGTTAGTTTATTAGTTGAAACATTTACGCATTTACTCTCTAATTTAGTGTCCATAAAGCTTAAATATTTAATAGATTTTTAAAATTATGCTAAAATAAAAATAACAACCGAAACTGTTATTTTAAATAATATTTTCTGGTTGATGTGTGGCAGGTAAAAAGCCAATTTAATGGATTATTTGTTTATTTTGCAGCATTTTGTGGTTAAGGTTTAATTTAAAGGACAAACTATTTACCAAATAATACACATGCAGACACACGCACACGTACAAACTCATTCTTTTTATCATAGCAGTAACAGTATTTTATTGATAATAATAATTATTTTACCATTTATTAAAAATAATAAACCCAAAACATTATTTTGTCAAAAAAAAAAAAAAATCGGGCTGTCATTAAAACATTATAAATAATTATAATTAACTGACCTTTTTGATATTGTATTAAGAATTTTTTCTGCAAGCACAAGCTCTTTATATAAAAATGAAGTAAATTATTATTTTTATTTTCCTAAAGATGCCACTTAAAGAAGTGGCGAAATATACTAAAACAAATGTAATAACTTACTTATCTTTTATATAAAGAGCTTGCGCTTGAAGAAAAAATTATTTATTAAAAAATTATTTTTAAGTATTGTATGATTAAATTATTTAAATTAAACTCAAAAAATTAATATGCTCACTGTTATCAGTGATGTGTTTAAAAATGTTCAAGATTAAATTTTTGCTGTCTCCTTCAAAGTTAATATTTATTTGCATGTATTGAGTTGTAGATTTATTAAAATTGTCCTTGCTTAATCAACTATTTGTTTTCAGTTATGCATACACACACTCATATAATACATATTATAACATATACATACAGATGTTTGTTTATAGTTTTTAATGTTGTGTATTTAATTTTTGTATACTTATGTTAATGCTAATTAACATTGATGCATTTTCATATGTAATTACTTAAGTGTCGAACAAATAATTTTATCCTTCATATAAATGTTTACATTTACAATCACAATATGTTGATGTCACACTTGTACAATTGTTTGTAAAAATTAAATGAAATGTATGGTTTGAGTTTTGGCCAATAAAAATTTATATTTTGTGTTAATTTAAATCACTTTTTCAGAGATATTTTTATACAAGGAATTTTATTAGGTAGAAACAATTTTAACTTTTAAATTTTTATTAAGTATCAATATCATAATATCAATATCAACAGCTGGTTTTAAAATACATTTAAAGAAATTAGCTGCCAAAACTAAAACCGCAAAAAAGTATCAAATGGTTACGAATTTATAAATTTTTCTAAAAATTATCTTTTATAAATACTTACAAAAAAATACTGAACAACAATAAATTTGATATTTAAACATTTAATTTATATTCTGTTTATAAACTGTTTATAATAATCTTTTTATATTAGTTATAATTTTTCGATAGAAAATTTCATTAGTTATAATTTTTCGATAGATTTATTTTATTATTAATAATTTTTCGAAAAAAAAATTAAATTTTCGATAGAAAAATTTCATTAAATATAATTTTTCGATAGAAAAATTTCATTAGATATAATTTTTTATAGAAAAATATCATTACATATAATTTTTCTATAGAAAAATTTCATTAAATATATTTTTTTATATGTTTTAATCTTTTAATCGGTCTTTTTAATTAAATTTTAACAATATATTTTTTTAATATTTCGCTTTCCTGTGGAAAGCTTCTTCAAAAAAATTAATTTTTAATAACAAAAATTATTAACAAATTTTTTTTTTTAATTTTTTTTTTAATTTAGTTATAATTTTTGTTATTAAAAATTAATTTTCCTGAAGAACCTTTCCTTTCCTTAAAATATTAAAACATATTTAATTAAAATAAAAAAGGTCGAATAAAAATTAAAAAAAAATATTTTTTTATAAAAAAATTTCATATATATTTTTTCAATTTCTGATGAGATTTTGCTATAGAAAAAATATTACTGATGAGATTTTGTTATAGAAAATTTAATACTGTTGAGATTTTGCTATAGAAAAACTATTACTGATGAAATTTTCCTATAGAAAAATTATAACTGAAAAACTATAACGGATGAAATTTTTTTATAGAAAAATTATATAACTGATGAAATTTTTCTATAGAAAAATTATATAACTGATGAAACTTTTCTATAGAAAAATTATAGCGGATGAAATTTTTTTATAGAAAGATTATAGCGGATGAAATTTTTTTATAGAAAAATTATAGCGGATGAAATTTTTTTATAGAAAATCTATAACGGATGAAATTTTTTTATAGAAAAATTATAACGGATAAAATTTTTTTATAGAAAAATTAAACCGATGAAAATTTTTTATAGAAAAATTATAATGGATGAAATTTTTTTATAGAAAAATTATAACGGATGAAATATTTTTATAGAAAAATTATATAACGGATGAAATTTTTTATAGAAAAATTATATAACGGATGAAATTTTTTTATAGAAAAATTATAACGGATGAAATTTTTTTAAAGAAAAATTATAACGGATGAAATTTTTTATAGAAAAATTATAACGGATGAAATATTTTTATAGAAAAATTATATAACGGATGAAATTTTTGATAGAAAAATTATAAAACGGATTAAATTTTTTTATAGAAAAATTATAAGGGATGAAATTTTTTTAAAGAAAAATTATAACGGATGAAATTTTTTATAGAAAAATTATAACGGAAAAAATTATAACGGATGAAATTTTTCTATAGAAAAATTATGGGGAAAATATTATATAAAAACCATATAACTGATAAAATTTCTCTGTACTAAAATTGGCTGACTGATAAAAACCAGTAATAATCACAAAAATGAACTCTTCATTTAGTTATATAATATTTGCTAAAATAATTCTTTAAAGCAATATTGATAATTTGCTATGTTTTGCTTTCACAAAAGTGTATAAATATTTATAAAATCAACTAAAATCAGGTAAAAACAAATTCGAATAAATTTATTGTTAAACAATACAATTTAGTTTTTCATTGCGAACGAATAACGCACACAGGCATATGGAAGCTGAAAAAAGGCGACAACAGTGTTTAAGTAATTGAAGTTCCATAAAGGCTGGCTAATTTTTCCTTGCTCACACAAATACTTTTGCAATATCGCCCTCATCATTATGATAATTGATTTTGATTTTAACAAATTGGTAAAAAGTGTTTATTTTGCAGGAAGCGTCATTGTTGTTTTTCTTTTTGTTGCCTGAATAGAATGAATGACAGGGTTGCTAGCTCTAAAGCAATTTGCTGTCGAAAGGGTCATGATTAGCTGGCGGATATTGGAGACCTAATTATTTTCTGTAACCAAAAGGCGTCATTTTTTCTTTATGTTTTTTTTTTTTGCTTTTTCTTTTTGTGCTGATTAATGCAAATTTTGTAATTTTAATATTTAATTTTATGTTGATGTTTTTCTATGCTTTCCGTTATTAAAAAATGATATGACTGCTTAATTGATAGAGTTACTGTTTACGAATGTTGGTATCTGATAATCAATATACATTTAATTAAAAGAACCGGAATTATTAATTAATGTAAAAAATTATTATTGTAAAAAGTATAATGTATTTGATAATGTATAATTAAAAATAATATGTTTGCTATTGCCTGAATAAAAGTTTTAATTAAATGGGAAAAAATTTACTTAAATATCGACAGCTTATTGCAGGTACACGCGAATGGAAAAATTGAATGCAAGAAACACTTAAAGAGTTAACGTAGTTTTTACAGTACAATAGCCTAGACCAACAAGAGCTCCCAGTATTTAAGTAAGTATAAGCTTAATCCGCAAGCGATATAAAGCTATACTTTCGGGAAACTTCATTAACAGTTAAAAAAGGAAGTTTTCGGAGTAAAACTATAATCTGGCAGTTTTATTTGAATCTGATGATGGAAAAAGTTTACTTATTTGACAGAAGCATTCAATCCACTGTGGATGAAATATAGCGTCATCCTCGCCCTAGAAGACCTTCGGATATGTATATCCTCCGGTCACTCCTAATTGCAACTTCAAAAGCCTGGAGCAGGCCAACTCCTGGTCGAGAACGCATGAAGCTTAATATAATTAAGAATACGATGGCATTCATACTCACTGGACCTGGACCATTCGAAACACATAGCCACCACGACACTCCCGAAGGGCTAACCTCAATAATCAGTCAGAAGAACAGCTAAAAGGCCTAAAAGACAATTAGCCGAACTCTGGGGCTTTACTGATTCCCGTGGAAATTTAGTGGATTGTCCAGTTGGCTCCTGCTAGCCTGTTAGGGGACTGGGCTACCTTTTACCCCGCAAGACACCAGTCTAAATGGAATAGTAGGTTCCAAAAAGACTATCATGTGCCCCCGGGGGGGGGGGGGGGGGATAGGCCCGAAATAATTAACCATTTGGAAGACAACTTTCTTCGCTTTATTATGGCCACAAATATTGGAAAACAACATAGGCAATTGGACCGCCGACCTAGCCGTGGAGGTCATAAGTCAGAAGTCATATTTAAATTATTATGCCAGAAATTATATCTCGTGCAAATTAAATTTCATGTCAATTTTAAAAAAATTAGTCTTTGTTCAATGTGCCTTACATCTATAAAACATCCTTTATATTCTGTCCGTGGAAAACAGCGTTGCCGCTGATTTATATTAATTACTAAAATTTGTGAAAATTTATTTTGAACTTGACTAAACAAATATATATAAAGACAAGCCAACAATTCCAAAAATTAGATTTAAAAAATTTCATTGCAAATGAGTAGCAAAATCGCAACAACGCCAATCTCGTTTGCTGCAAAATTTTATATTAGTTTTATCGTCCATTTATTTTCGTCAAAACGAACAAATAAATATGCACCCGATGCTTGAACTGAATTTTAATTCAATGAATTTTTATTTAATATTCTTTGTTGGCATTTGTGGACGTTTTTAATGGCTTTTATGATTTCAGGTGACTCGTGACAAATAGTCACAGCAATTGGTGCTTTAGTATATCTTTGCGCTTGTTTATTTATTGGATCTTCCTTTTAATATGAGCTAACGCTAAGTATTTAAATTATAAATCTATTTCCTACTATAATTGCTTCAGATAGCGCTCATCTCTTTTGTTGGGTATGGCTGAGGGCAAAATGTGTCCCTCCTTTTCAGGCGTGTATGACTACGATCAGTTAGATTGTTAAAGTGCATTTCTAGCTTCTTTATGTATGACGTCACATATTTAAAAATATCTAGTTTTAATATACCAGAGAGCAGCTGCAAGCATGCGGAGAATTTTATTTTGGCTTCTCTGAATCGATGTTCGAGGCTGACTTAGTGCCTCACAACCAAATATCAGAACCCTATATTAGTTTTAAGATGGAATTACATATAAGTAGTTTGCAGTCTAATTTAGGAGTAGAGTTCCTACCAATTAATTTCAATTGTGTCTGTATGGGGCTTCCATGTAAGACACCAATCAAAATATACTCCAAAGTCCAAGGTCCTTAACGGTCACTTGATTATTAATTTGAATCATAGGAACACGATTCTTAGCGTAATGCAAAAGTAATATGGACGCATTATCTTTGATTCACCTTAACGTATGTTTAACTCAATATATATATTGATTGGCGAGTGATTCGTACTACGCATACATTACAGGAAAAATTCGTTTTTTAGCAGAACAGTACTGACTGTGGAATAAACTCCCTCCCGTGGTCTTTCTTGTCACTTTCCACGTAGGAAAGTTCAAATCGAATGTCCACAAATACTAGTTCCTCTTCCCCATAACCTGATTTCAAAATTCTGCCACTATGCATTTGCATGTATAGGGGTCATCTCTTTAGTGCTGGTTTAAAGAAAACAAAACAAAAACATACGCCGAAAAATCCCTAAAATTTAACACTCATGGGCTATTGTAAAGCTATATTACCGGCCAAAAATTTATCATAAACGAAGGTGCTGCAGGGGCCACAGGATATATTATCTTGAGTCTATTTTTATATCTGGTATATACTTCGGCCATGCTAACTAATACAAATATTCACATGTTAACTTTGCTTTTCTAAGCATTCACAACAGTTTCCAAGCAAGTTTCCCGACAGCTACAAGACCACATAATAAGGCTAAAAAGGTGGCATTGAAAATGAAATGAATAATCCTTGTTGTTATTACTGGTAATTTTAAGATCATTTTGTTGTTGATTTTATCTATTACCAAGCGCTTTCTTGGGATCAAGATCGATAATAGTCTTCAGTTTAGCTACATGGGAAGATGGTTCGAGCTGAATACATTTTTTGAGGTGACTTCTGTCTCGGTATAATTTCTTGCCCAATTTCCACCAATTTATGTACTCAAATGCTTGTTTAATTTAGTATAAAATTTTCATCTTTTAGACTCTAGTTTTTAATTATTGGTAATTTTTTTTTTTTTTTTTGTTTAAAATATAAATTAAAAACACTTTTATTTCTGTTTGCAGGCTAACACACTTGTTCCGTATTCAGGTGAGTTAATTTTAAAGGTTTATAACTTCCTTTTTGAATTGTTAATGTATTCAATTATTTTCTTCAGCACTCAACTGTTTTAAGGCATGCTTTTTCTCTTTAGCATGAATAAAATAATATTTTTTTAAAACAATCTGACAGAAACTTATTAATTATGTAAACTACAAAATATTGGGAAAATTAAAATTTTCACAATTTTCCCAGCATACAGCCACACACAAACACACACTCACATTATAGTTTATACCAGTAAGCATTAAAAGCTTTTTGTATTGTATTGAAGCTTTAAAATTAAGAGGCGAAATAAATTTACAAGCATAAATTATTTAACAAAAACAAAAGAATTAAAAAGCCCAAAAAAAACTATAAATTTAGATTTAGCCAAAACTAGTTTTCTTTAAAAAAAAACAAAGGTAAGAAAATTTTTCAATAAACAATGCTGAGGGCCATCGGTATAAAATATTTGTTAAAATCAGTTCATCCATAAATATTCACATTGGTAAAACAACAAGACTTTATTAGTTGTAGCATGTATGTGCCACATATCGGTATAGATGGGTGTAAGATATGGGTGATGAAAACTGAATAAAATATCCCTTGATTTATATGTTTGAATTTAAACGCATACATTTTGCCACAAGTCGTGTATAAATATGCATGCATATTGATTGATTGTGCAAATGGGTGTGTTCGTAGCTCTATGGCATATTAACACTGCAAGCCATGTGATTAGAATTGCTTTGGGAATTATGAATTTTAATTTCATAAGTCCGTAACTGGATTTATTTTAAACATATTTTATAGCCAAATGAAAAATGTTTTGTCAGCCTTAAGTAAGTACTTTCGAGTACTCAAAATTTTTTTAAGTCAATTGCATTTTTTTAAATTTCAACCAAAAACGGGCTAAATTTTTTACTTACTTACTTACTTGTCATTTAGAGGAAAATTTCTTATATTGAATTCATTTTTTTTTTGTTTTCAGTTTTATTCGACCTTTTTTATTTTTATTAAATATGTACTGATCTTTTAAATGCTCTTTTTAAATTAAATTTTAACAATTATTTTTTTTTTTAAATTATAAAATTTTTATTTTGGTTTTATTTATAAAAGATCATTTAAAAAGCATAGCTGCAAACAGATTTTGATAATTTTAATGAAAAATACACCAATTTTTAAATAGTCGAATATACAACTCTAAGTCTAAAAATCTAGAGGCTACACGGCTGTAGTAGCTTCACTAAAAATAAGCCAACTGAATCTTTCCAACAAAAAAAAAAAAATACGCAACCTATTAAAACGCTGCAACACGCTTACTGATAGAAAGGTATACAAATAAAGGGTCCGCCATCTAACGTTTTTTTTTCAACTAGAGCTTATTTCGTGAATGATAACACTGAGCTCATGTTTGATTTGACAGATAAATAGTTTTATCCTTCCGCTAAACAAGTATGGTTGTATATACGCTTGAACAACGCTGGGAAATATTGCGATATTAATTTGAAAATCAGGGTAATGTTGCAGAATGTGAGCGAAAATTGCGCACGGATTTTGGAAGAAGAGAAGCACCGTCAGCTGCGTATGTTCGTTATTTTGTGCAAAAAATAAAAGAAACTGGCATCCTTATCGATAAACCAAAGCATGAAAAGCCAAAAACTGTGCGCACACCCGAGAATATTGCTGCTGTGGCAGAAAGTGTGCATGAAGCGCCATCAACATCAATTCACCATCGCTCCCAACAATTGAATATTTCAGAGGCATCATTGAGACGAATTTTGCATAAAGACCTTGGTATGATGCCACACAAAGTCAAATTGGTTCAGGAGTTGAAGCCAAGTGACCATCCAATGCGTTTTCGCTTACAGAAGATGCCGATTTTGCAAAAAAAAAAACAACCATATTTTCAGATGAAGCTAATTTTGATATTGGCGGGTATGTAAAAAAGCAAAATTGTTGCATTTGGGGCACAGAAAACCCGTACGCATACATTGAAAAGCCGACGCATCCAAAACGAGTCAATGATTGGTGCGGATTTTGGTCCAGAGGTATAATTAGGTCATTTTTCTTCGAAAATAAGCAAGGAGTGGCTGTTACAGTCAATGGCGATCGCTATCGGGCCACGTTGAACGAATTTTTGTTCACAAAATTTGAAAAGGAGGATATTGACTATATTTGGTTTCAACAGGACGGTGCTACGTGCCACACAGCCGAAGCTACAATTGATGTTTTGTGCCCTATTTTTGAAGATCGCTTTATCAGCAGCAGAGCTGATATAATTTGGCCACCTCGGAGCTGCGATTTGACACCGTTGAACTGTGTGATTAGATTGACATCTGCGCCTGACTATGTAGTCTTAAACAGATGGTGGTCAAAAAACTGCATAATTTGAAACGTCATGCTCGCCCTAGGAAGCCAAAGCTATAATTCTATGCAACAGGTCTTTCCTAGTTGCAACTTTATTGATTCCAGAGCAGGGCTGCAAATCATCACTCCTTGCTTAAGAGTTGGAGACTTTCCAACTCCTGTCCAGAACACATGTCTAGCATGCTCACTGGATCTGGGAACATTTCACCAGGTAGGTGTTATTAAAGGTGAAATGAACCCGGCCACCATAGAACCCTAGACTAATATGGGGCCGCGAAACCACAACCACCACGATACTCCCATATAGGGCCAACCTCAATAATCAGTCAGAGAACAGTTAAGTGTCTAAAGAGACAAATAACGGAACTCTGCGGGTCACTGATTCCCGTGGAAATAAAGTGGAGTTTCCAGTTGTACCCCTGCTGACTTCAGGGGACTGGGTTCCCTTTTTCCCCCAGTTGCACAGGTCTACATAAAGACCATACATGTGCCCCCGGGGGGTACACCGTTGGACTATTATTTGTAGGGTGCCGTCAAAGATAAATGTTACGCCGACAAGCCAGAGACAATTGACGCTTTAAAGAACAATATTTGTGAAACCATTGGTGAAATACAGCTGCACATAATCGATAATGTGTTTAAAAATTGGATCGATCACGTAGGCTACTGCACGGCAAGCCTGAAGGATTGTACTTTCATTTAAAAAAATAAATTTGAGAAAATATTAAGTAGTTTTATTTATAGCATTTAAAACAAAAAAAAAGTTATTTGGCGGCCTTTTACATGAACATAAGCCCAGGACCACCAATTGTCAAAGCACAACTGAAAATACACAAAGAAAACATATCAGTAAGACTCATTATCAAGTACAGACCTGCACCAGCATATCACTAGGACAAACACCTCCCAGGCCTACGTAAAGAAAAGATAAATTTACAAAATACGTTTACGGTACGTAACACACAAGACCTTATCGAAAAACTTAAAGAAATCAAGATAAGCGAAAAATCGAAACTCTTTTTCCATTGACAGCAAGGATCTATATACCTCAATACCAACACATAAAACGCATAGATATCCTACGTAACATACTAGACAATTTATACGACAATCAATACATCGCCAACATTATGGATATTGGAAAGATAATAAGAAAACAGATCTACCTTAGATATAATAATCACTTTTACAAATTACCTGACGAACTCGGTTTGGGAGACTTAACTTCCGCAATCTTCATGGAAATTTTCATGCAACATTTCGAGTTATTACACGTATAAACACTAATGGAAAAACACGAATTAACTCATTACTGTAGATACGAGAAATAAAAGGCTAACACTTTGCAATACACCTTGACATTAATGGACACACATCAAGGGATATAGATGAATGTATGACATTACCATATTCTAAAAAAAAAGGACAAAGAATAGAAATTCTTGAAAATATGAAAATTTACAAAACAAGAACAAAAAGTTCTTATAAACGAACTGGTAAACACGATCTCAGACACAATTTTCACACCACTGAAACTAATCACAAACTCGAACAAACGGAAAACACCCTCACACGAATACACGTACCGAAATAATTATAAAAGACAGAGATATTGAAATTAAGCCTTATACAAAGTAACAGGTGGCTGACATTCTACCTACATGATTAGATACGACCTTAACAACAGAACTACCTAAACCCCGAACACTAAACTGACTCAACTGTACAGATTAGAATACCGCTTGAGAATGATGTCTTCACGTTGAAAACGCTCGCTGTTCTTGGCGAAAAAAAACAAATAGCAAAGACGGAAAAGAATAACAGCAGTATAAGTTGTTTTGAATAAAATTTCCCCACCACTGGAGATGTCAATTCTAAATCGGGGATTATTATTCTGTTATTAGGAATTATTGAAAACTTTTGGAATTTCTAAGTTTTTCAGCATTTATGGATCGTTATGTTTTTAAATTATTATTTATTATTAAATTATTAATTAATTAATTTTCGCATCCTGGAAAAATATACCATAAATAATAATTAGGTAGCCTGCAAATCCCTTAAATTATTACATTAAAAATTCATTTTATATTAGAAATCAACACAGTAACGATACACATGGTTGCTCTTTTATAATTTTATATTAATTTTATATTAAGGTGCACCTGTAAGCTAGTAGGTAGTATACTAGCTTACAATACGGGGGTTGTGGGTTCGATTCCCACCAAAGACCTTGGTTTTTTCACTACAAAAATAAAAATTGACTGTCGGTGGTACTGCTCAGCGATGAAGGCATGGTCACTGGTCACTGTGCTGTCTTATACGACAGTTAATTTCCGTAAATATTTTTCTACTTTCACCACCGGTCTCATCTCTTCTCTATCCCTTTCCTAAAGAATGTAGCACGGTACTTGACTAAATAGACATTGTTGCCTGAAGTGCTACTTCTCTTTAAAAAAAATATATTTATTATAATGCTTGTCGCTTAAGAAATTATGATTATGCCCACTTGTGCCCAACTACATAACCTTTTTTTGTTGCCTTTTCGAATAGCAAAGTAGAGAAACGATGTTCTGATAGTTTTTACAAAATCACTTTATGATTCACGTTAGACTTTTCTTTAAGTCAGTTGTATTAATGCAAAATCGCCCCCAAGCAAAGGAAAAGTAGGCAGCGTCATAGCTTCTAAGAAATTGGGAATAAATTAAAAATATTCAAAATTAAAAATTGAAAAAAATTACCCAAATTGAATTGCATATTATTGGCCATTGCAGCAGAAATGTTTAAATCATTTTTATTTATGTGTTTAAGCCGTATTTCAAATAACCACTTTCTTCAAATAACTAAGCAATTTCGAGATATTCAATTTAGAAATGTTTTTTATCTGTAGGTCATACATAGAAGATAATTATAATAATAAAACTGTTATGAATACGTCATAGCTGAGCTATTGCCTATCAAATAATTGGACTAGGAAATACGATAAAGTTAAAGAAGAAGGTGTTAATGTATAGATTTAATAGCTTGATTATTAATAGCAGTAGCTGTAATGAGCTCATTTTTCTAACAGTATAACAGTTCTAATTAATTATTTAAAACCTATTCCTTTCACTCACAGTATACATGTTCCTGTGAGTACATTAGAAAACATTTCTTATGCGTGTATGTTCCATCACCTGTTTTATGTATATGTATGGCTATAAACTCGTGTGCTAAAATATTTTTTTAGGTTATTCGACTTAATCGCACTAAAGGTTTTTAAATTAATCGAATAGAGCATTATTTTATATTTATTATTAAAGATTTTTTAGTGGTTAATTATAAAGCACTAGGTCACTATTTTATAAAAATTGTTTGGTTGGTTGGCAACCAACGGTGTGGCGAAATATCGAAAAAAAAATAAAAAATAAAAAATTAAAGTTTTTAAACATTTTTTATAAAATTGTGTCTTAGTGCTTTATAATTAACTACTAAACAATATTAAAAAGGTCAAAAAACTATAACTATTATATTAAAGATTTTTTATAATTAAATATTATATAGTTTATTGGCAACAAAGTGATTTATTATTCAATACAAATATATTTTAAACAAGTTGTTATTATTTTAAGGATATAAAATAAACTGTATTTTTTATAGATAGAATTAGACTATTATTCTATTATATTATATTATATTATATTATATTATATTATATTATATTATATTATATTATATTATATTATTTTAGATAGAATATTTGCCATCACTAAAATTATAGTGTTTGCATGAGATAGACCTTCTCAAAGTTGAAAATACTGATTTGTTAGACCCTCTTGGGTTTCCTTGATGTTGCAACCGTTTATGTACATATCAAACAAGGGTATAGTGAAGAATATAGGTGTCTAGTTGGCAACTAATTGAAAATGTAGGAACAACAACATTTAAAATGAAGCGAGAAGCCTTTTTTTAAACCGATATGTATTTGTTTCGTAATAGGGAAGCGTGCTTGCAACTTAACAGAAAATCGTGAAGCTGATGCCATCAACCTGAACAATAAATGTTCGAGTAAGGAAAAATATTAATTGTATGAAGTGTTTCATATAAAAAGTGAATAAATGGAAAATAACCCTATAAAACTCCCGTTGACTAAATTAGATATAGAGAATGCAATTACCGTACCGGCACATAAATTGATTAATTGTCGCAACACCAACAACATGATAGTTTTGACATTTAGTTTTGGCAATTGTTATAGCATGTTCAGACATACATTTTTATTTAACTCAATATTGGCAATATGGTTTTAGTGTTTAGACATACTAAATTTAGCTAACTCAATAAACATTTGACAGCTGGAAAACAACTTTTTTTTAGTTCAGTCATAAATTTTATTTTATAAAAATGGAAAGAAATTCATTTATTAAAAAGCAATTACTATTGTATAATAGAAATTCTGTGTTTTTACGCTTAGTGCGATCGTGTTTTGATTCAAAGTTGGCGGTACTTAAAAATGAAATAACGAAAAATTTGCAAATTCTCCAGAGTTGTTTTGTTTTCTATTGATGGCATATGTCTGTGTAGATAAGTGGTAGATAATTTTTTCTCACTGAACACACCTGTTAACAGTGTTGCATTCGAAGGTTTACTCAATATTTATAACAATTTCGTACTTTTGAGCAATATTTGAAGTCTAGTTTTGTATGGAATATTGAACTTAATAATGGCGTTTATTGCGATAATCTCAATAATTGTGTATGTCTGAACACAATATTACAATGAATTCAATTTCGCACGAAAATCGCATTAAAATCCACTATGAAAATAATTGTTCTGTTAAAGTTGCATTTCATAAAATTTGATATATTTTCGAACAACTTACGGTCGTTAAATTGTGGTCGAAAAATTCGACAGAAAATTTGCGAACACACGCTCGTATTAGACCGGGTTGTTTAATTGAGAACATCGCAACCGTGAGCCATACTGTTGATGCAGATCCCAATTTGTCAATTCCTCGATGTTCTCAACAATTGGGGTTATACAAAACCACCAGATGGCGAATTTTACGCAAGGATTTGACTTTGAAAACTTGCAAGGTTCAACTAATGCAGGAATCGTCGTAGATTCGCTCATTTGGGCTTCTTAAAATCCTAGAGCGGTTATGGAGAAGCCTTTGCATGCTCTAGGTGTCAATGTATAGTGCGCTATGTGATCTGATGTCGTGATTAAGACGTTTTTTTTTTCGAAGTGCGGCATCGGTCAATGGATTACGCTGTTGTGAGATGCTTATAACTCAATTATGGCCTATTATTAGCGGAGTGGATATCATTGTTATGTGGTTTCAACAGGACGGTGCCACATGTCACACTGCCAATGAAACGATCATATTATTGCAAACCAAATTACCTGATAGCATAATTTCACGACATTCAGCAGTTAACTGGCCAACCAGATCGTGTGATTTAACACCACTGGATTATTTTTTGGGGGGACTATTTTATGGACAGAGTCTATATGGAGCCAATCAAATCGATTTCAGTCTTAAAACTCAAAATATGTGATGTGAAATAGGACCGGCATTTTACCAAAGAGTAATTAAAAATGTTGATGGAAAAATCAACATCTGTCAGCGTGGTCGTGGTGGAGAACATTTCTATTCGTAATACAATAAAAATAAAAATTTGTATCATCGTAATCGAAATTTTTTGTTTTATTTTGTTTTAGAAAACAAGCTTCTTGTTTGAAAAACCCTTTAGATAAAATAGCAGGCTTTTGTTAGCGATTGGTAGGTAATAATATAACAACGTGTCCCCCTAAGGGGGACGCAGTCTTAATGGATCTCTCCCTAATCTTAACATGCGCTTTCGGGAGTACAAGACGGCACCAGTCGTCTGGGCGAGCCCCAAACTGGAAGAGACATAGGACTCTCGGAATCCGACCAGCAGCTTTATACCCACACACATACACTGGTATCAGTTGCCCGTAGGGCTGCAGCCCTACTCTGGTTATTGGTGAGGCCCCTCGAGAAGTTACGTGGTGGCTGTTGGTTTAAAGCAAGAAGATGTTAACGCAGGCTTAATATCCAATGCCCTTGCTTGCGCATGCAACAGGGCAAGGAGTTGGAAAGTCTCCAATTCAACTGTATCTTAGGGCAGGGGTGGGCGTTTTTCATACACCCAGTGGTAAGACCACCGTCAGATTAAGGTCAAACGACCAGTCGTTGATGTAAAACTGATCACATATATAACAACAGTGTATGGCTGTCCTGGTTGAGTTGAATAAAACGGTTTGGTCTAGTCTAAGTTGGGAAACAAAAAAGGCAGAAGTCAGTTGAAGTCTTTGCCGGAGCCACAGCAGTAGGATGGCTTGCATGGCTGCAAGTTTACTACACAAAACTTCGAGTAATTCGCGCCTGGCCAAAGTAGCACACCTTGCTGCTGCATAGATGGCAAGGTAGTAAGAGCGCCTGTTAAGTAAGCCAAAGATAGTGGAATCAAGTATAAATAAAGCGACAACGAAAATTTAAATAAGAATTGACATACGTGCTGGTATTTTATGAAAAAAAAAATTTCGGAGTTTGACAAATTTTTGTTTTTTTATATCCATTTTTGTTGTTTGCTTTTACTTTTAATCGATTAAAATATGTTGTAGAAAAATCGTATACCCTTATACATATTTATATATTTATAACCTTAGCTTAAGGATGATTTTGGCTTGCCTCCAACAATAAATTTCTCTGCTGATGTTATTTCTGCTGCATCTTCCTCCAATACCCTGCTAAAACGTTTATTCGTGCGATGATCTGGAAATGTACTCAAATATTAATTTGCATATCGATTATAAACACCACGTTTATATTTATGAACACGTGTTTTAGTTCCCTATACGAAATCATACATGCTGAAGTATTTGGCAGCTCAACAACAGCAACAACGACAATAACAAAATGTACATATTATTTAATTTTTTGTTTGATAACACCCGAAGGCTCTCACTAGTGTGATGCTTAAAATAACAATAACAACAACAAACAAATAAACAAAAAAAAAACAATATACATAAAATTTAAGGACCACTTGACTTTATGAACATGCAGTTATTTCTTTGTATACACAACTATAGAGATATTCTAGAAATGGATATATCCAATATTCATTGATGTTAAACATTTTTGTTGTCTTTGAAACATCAAAAATATTAAATTAAATTGATTTAGTTTTTTACCTGGAAAACACAACACAGTTTTAATAAAAATTGTTAGTTTGAATTCTGAACTTTGGTAAGCGTTAAAGGCAAGCAAGTTTAACATGGTAAATAGTTTTTTTAATTAAAAACCTTTCTTTTTTAAGAAAATTAAAAATAACAATTACAACTACAAGAACTTATGCGTAACAAGAGCCACGAAAGTGTAGATCTAAGCTCAATGCCCTGCAACACGCAGCAATATTAAGCAGAGTGGGTTTTTTCAACAAGAAGTTTTTTTTTGGCAACACCATTAACAGGATTTGAAGTGAAGCGATAAGATTTTATTTAAATCGATATGTATTTGTTTCATAATAGGGCAGTGTACTTATTGCTTAACAGAAGACCGCGAAGCTCATGCCATCAGCTTGAACAGCAAACTTGAGTGCTAGAAAAAATTTTAATTTTTCGATAAAATATTTCAAAAAAAGGTGAATAAATCGAAAACAATCGTATAACACTCTCGATGACTTAATTACATATAGGGAGCAGAATTACTGTAGCGGCACATACATTAATTAAATATCTGTTTTTTTCAACAAGAATTTTTCAATTCTGGCAACACTAACAACGTGATAGTTTTGTCATTTAGTTTTTTTGACGTATTCATAGCAGATGAATTCAATTTCGCACGAAAATCGCAATAAAATAATTAAAATCCAATATGAAAATGGTGGATCTGTTAAAGTTACATTTCGTAAAATTTGTGATGTTTTCGGACAGCATAATCGTCCTTCTGAAACCGCCATTAAGAATTTGGTCATTAAATTTAGGTCGACAGGCTCGATATAAAATGTGCGAACACCAGCGCATGTTCGACCTGGTCGTTCAACTGAAAACATCACAGCCGTGCCCCACAGAAAATTGTAGAAAATTTAAATTTGTCTATTCCTGAAGACTGTTAACGATTGGGGTTATCCAAAACCACCACATAAGGATTTGACTTTGAAGCCTAACATGGTTCAACTGGTGTAGGAATAGAAGCCGACCTATCATTTATATTCGCTTAATTCTTCTAGTTTTTCTGAACAAATCATTTTTTCAGACGAAGGCCATTTTCAGTTGTCAGCGTAAGTCAGCTAGAAATATTGCTGCATTTGGGCTGCTGAAAATCTTAGAGTGATTATTGAGAAGCCATTGCATGCTCAACGTCTCACTATATGGTGCGCTATGTGGTCTGCGGATATGATTGGGCCGTTTTTTTGCGAAGATGAAGCTGAAAATGTGGTAACGATCAATGAATCACCATTATCACGAGATCCTAGCAACTTAATTTTGGTCTGTTATTAATGACGTGAATGTCACTTACATGTGGTTTCAAGATGGCGATGCCACATGTCACACAGAGTGTGATTTGTTTTACATCCGCGCCCGACTATGTAGTCTTAATCAGATGGTGGACAAACCACTATTGTACAATTTGGAACGTCATACATGCGTCCTAGATAGCCGAAGCCATAATTCTATGCAACAGAACCACCTAGTTGCAACTTTAATGATTTCAGTATAGGTCTGCATTTCATCAGGAGTTGGAGACTTTCCAACTCCTGTCCAGAACACATGTCAAGCATGCTCACTGGACTGGATCATTCACTTTGCGTGTCATTATCAGTGAGATGATCCTGGCCATCATAGAACCATAGACTGTTATGGGGCCTCGAAACCACAACCACCACGATGCTCCCATGTAGGGGCCAACCTCAATGATCAGCCAGAGAACTATTAAATGTCTAAAGAGACAAATAATGAACTCTGCGGGTCACTGATCCCCGTGGAAATAAAGTGGAGTTTCCAGTTGTCTCCCTGTCTGATTTTAGGGGACTGGACTCCCTTTTTCCCCAGTTGCACTGAGTCTAGATAGTGGAATATTCTATAAAGACCATATTTATATGCCCCTGGGGGGAGCTCATGTCACACAGCCAATGAAACGATTAATTTATTGCAAACCAAATTCCCGATCGCAAATTTCACGACAATCAGCAGTTAAGTGGTCAGCAAGATCGCCGTTAAATTATCTTCTGTGTGGCTACCAGTTAGTTACATTTTATATAAAGGTTTCCACAAGAAGTTTGTTTTCAAAAAAAAACAAAACAAAAACTTTAGATTAAGGGGGCGCCAATTATGAATGATAAACGATATTTGGTAAATGTTCACCACGATTCATTCATCTAAGTTTTTAATTACTTTTTGGCAAAATGTCGCTGCTATTTTGTTAATCATATTATGAATTTTGAGGTTTAAGGCTGAAATAGATTCGATAGGCTCCGTATGGACTCTGTCTTTAACATAGTCCCTAAAAAATTAATCTAGAAGTGTTAAAACACACAGACTTATTGGCCACTTAATTGCCGATTTTCGTGAAATTATGCGATCTGTAGATTTGGTTTGCATTAAATTGTTCGTTTCATTGGCTATGTAACCTGGGGCGCCTTCCTGTTGAAACCGTATGTACACGACGTCAATAATAGATCAAAATTGAGTTAGCATCTCGCGATAGTGTGATTCATTGAATGTTACCGCATTTTCAGCCTCACATTCGAAAAAAAATACGGCTCAATCACGTTTTCAGACCTAAATAGCGCACCATATAGTGATACGTTGAGCATGCAAAGGCTTCGTAATAATCGCTCTAGTATTTTCAGAACCCCGACTGTGGCAACTTTGGTTGTTGACATACCCTGACAAGTGAAAACTGGCTTCTTGTTGAAAAAAAAGGTTTTCTTCAGAAAAACCAGCAATTGTTCTTGAATCATTTGAGCGAATCTACGACGATGTGAATGGTCGGTTGGCTTCAATTTCTGCACCAATTGAACCTTGTAACCGCAATTAGAGAAAACGTCGAGGAATTGCCAAATTTGCATCTGCTTGGATGCGATTTTCACGCGAAACTGAATTCGTTGTAGCAATTGCCAATGCATCTACTACGAATAAAGGCCGGGACACATAGAATCCGTCATGCGTTATACTTTGACGTATTCAGCTGAAGTCAAAGTAACGACGGATGAAGTTGGCATAATGAGTAATTTGTTGACGGATAAGAAATCAGCTGTTTTTTGCTTGTTTTATTAAGTCAAATAAATTAAATGTCAAAATTTATTATGTTGCTGGTGTTGCCACAATTGAAAAATCAACTTCTTGTGGAAAAAGTCGATACATATAATAATATATTTTACTTTTGCTTTTTATTATACAATTGCATTAATAATTTATTATTTTCTTTTAGAAAATTGCATTTTGTTGTTATTTTTTTTTTTTTTTTGTATTATAACAGATTTTACTTTTTCATGATGATGACCTAAGAAATTTGCCTACAAAAATTTTCGTTGTACCTACCTACAGTCAAATGAATCTTGAAAATTTTACCGATTTCTTTAATATTTTTAAATAAAATGTTAATAAAAAAAAATTATGCAAAAATATTTTTGTCAAGATAAAATTAAAAAATAAAATTTAACAAATACAAAGAACTACAAAAAATAATAAAATAAAATTTATTTATTTATTTTTCTGTTCGCATACAACAAGCAAATCGCCTTAAGTACGTGGCACAATCGTTTGGCGAATAAAATGGAATTTAAAAAACTATTTTTCAACAACATTGTAATTGAAAATGCAAACAAAGGAAAAATTGTATGTAGAGAATTCATGTAGATACATTTGAAAAAATTGCAACGTTGAGTAATATAAAGCGAATCCAATACAGAAGTCATAAATTCACTAAACAAATTGTTGTTTATCAAATTAATAAATAAATGAATATAAACAATAAAAGTTTTGCGAATCGAATAGCTTGTTACTAGAAATAAGAAAATCACAAAATCAGAAAACTTTTATGATTTTTCTGCATTCCCAAGCAATTGTTTTTAGCAAATAAAAATAAAATAGAAACATTTTTATTTTACTTCAAATTTACATGTAATGTAAATCACATAAAATTAAAAACGAATGATCTACGAGTTGTAAGTATTAACGAACAAATATAAAACGTATATTTTTTTCTTAGAGGTATTTTATAAAAATTTAATTTATTTACATTTATTTAATGGCATAGAAACGACCGGATAGTAATAAAAACGACTGTGTATTATTAAATAATATTTTAATAAAAATATTTATTTTAGGAACTTTGTCTTTCCACGAAATTCTTCATAATCAAAATTTCGAATTTTTGGCAAATCTTGGCTCATTTTACGAGGTTTGTTTTTTATTAACTATTTTGAAATATATTGTAACGTAAATTCCTTTTAACAAACATTTTGTTGTATTGAGTTCTTTTATTGCAAAATAATAACACTTCACAGTTTTAAATTAAGTTAAACGATTTAATTATTTATTTATTACTTCCAATACACACAAAATGGCAACTTTGTTGTCTTTACTCACTGGTGACTCAATTTGAATGAAGTAATTTTGCCTAGAAAGACCTACTTATATAAGGGGTTTTCCAACAAGAAGTTTATTTTTCAATTGTGACAACACCAACAACATGCGTAGTAGATGCACTGGCAATTTCGCACGAAAATCGCATTAAAATAATTCAAATCCACTATGAAAATTGTTATTCTGGCAAAATTGCATTTCGTAATATTTGTGATATTTTCGGACAACTTAATCGTCCTTAAGAATTTGGGCGTTACATTTGCTCGCAATGCTCGATACTAAATGTGCGAACACCCGCCTGGGTTCGACCAAGTCGTTTACGTGAAAACATCGCAGCCGTGAGCCACAGTGTTAAAGTATATCAAAACTTGTAAATTCCCTCGACGTTCTCAACAATTGGGATTATCCAAAACCACCACATGGCGAACTTTGCATAAGGATTTGACTTTGAGGCCTTACAAGTTTTAACTGGTGTAGGAATTGAGGTCGAGCAACCATTCACATCGCCATAGATTCGCTCAATTCATTCAGAAACAACTGGCTGGTTTTTTTAAAAAAAAATCAATTTTTCAGACGAAACCCATTTTCACTTGTCAACAAGCAAAATTGCCGCATTTGGGCTTCTGAAAATCCTAGAGCAATTAATGAGAAGCAAAAGCAGTAACGGTCAACGGATCACGCTATCGCAAGTTACTAACAACCAAATTTAGGCCTATTATTGACCAAGTGCCACATGTTATACAGCCAATGAAACGATCAATTTATTGCAAATCAATTTCCCTGATCGCAAAATTTCACGACAAACAGCAGTTAAGTGGTCAACTAGATAGTGGGATTTAACACCACTGGATTACTTTTTTGTGGGGTAATGTTGAGGACAGAGTCTATACGAAGCCAATCGAATTAATTTCAGCCTAACAACGCAAAATCCGTGATGGGATTAATCAAATAGGAAAGTCATTTTGGCAAAAAGTGATTATAGGCCGGGGCACATAGAATCCGTCATGCGTTATACTTTGAAGTATTCAACTAAAGTCAAAGTAACGACGGATGAGGTTGGCACAATGAGTACTTTGTTGACGGATAAGAAATCAGCTGTGTTTTTGTTTGTCTTATTTTATATTTTTTTTGCAGCAAAGTTTTTTTAAAGTGCACATTTAAAGTGGAGTTAGACGACATCTTAGACTTTCTATTAATGGTAATTTGTATTCCACTATTTATTCCATTATTTATTATTATTTATAATTTGTTTTAAAAATATTTTACTACAATAGAGCGAAAACAAAAAAAAACAAGAAGAAGCAAATGAAAGTACTCAACGTACTGTTTGTGACAACGCTGATAAGAAAACATGTATTTCAACTTACTTGTCAGTTGAAAAATACAACGTATGACATATGACGGATTCTGTGTGCCCCGGCCTTAACATTTTTGATGAAAGAATCGTCACCTGTCAGCGTGGTCGTGGTGAACATTTGCCAGATTGCATTTTTCTTTCATAATTGCCGAACTTTTCTCTTCATAATACAATAAAAATATGAATCATCTTAATCTCAACTCTCTGTTTAAAAACCCTATATAAATAAAAAATTATTTTAAATATTTCAGTATTAACTTTTATTAAGTATCTTTATGCTAAAAAAACAACTTCTTATTGCTAAAGAGAAATAAAAATCGTAAAATTACTTTTAAATAATTCTAACTTAAATTAAGAAACTGTGAAATAAAATTCAAATGAAGTCTACTCTTCACATTGCATTTTAGTTAAAAAAACTCATATTTTTATATAACGGATATGGCAGCCTTACTCCCAATAACAATAAATTACGATATAAGATAACATATGGCTGTGATTTTAAAGTCTACACAAACACACTAATGAATGGCAATACTGCCAATAAACAATGATGGTTTCAGGGTGACCATTGCTTTTAAAGTTAAGCTATTGCAATATGGATAACATGTATTAAATACATTAAGTAGCAATTAATGACACGAGAAAAGTTAATTTTTTCCGTATTATTTAAAAACTATAATTTGAATCATATTACCGATGTTGTGTTATTGTTTTATTATTTTCAAAAATTAGCTACTTTTAGAAATTGTTCTGTAGAAAAATGTTATGCTAAATCATGCAAAATAATTTTTTTGTAATTTTTATAAAAAAGAAAGAACTCATTTTCTATTTCCACAAAAGTTAAAGCCAAGGTTCTGCAAATGAGAGCTAAATTTTATTTATGTGTTTGTGTGTTTAGAAAACAAGCCGTTATTTACAGTAACGAGTATTGATTCTTTTTATGACCCTATGCAGGGTATGATCCTTTGGATTTACTCTTGAGAATATTTTAATCTGTATAATGCTGAGATTTTTTTTTAAGAGAAGTAGCACTTCATGTAACTTTGCCTATTTAGTCAAGTACCGTGCTACATTCTTTAGGAAAGGGACAGAGAATAGATGAAACAAGTGGTGAAAGTAGAAGAATAGTCGGAAATTAGCTGTATATAAGACAGCACAGCGACCACTGACTATGCCTTCATCGCTGAGCAGTACCACCGACAGTCAATTTTTATTTTTGTACACAGCCCACATACTTACAAGCTAGTATACTACCTATTAGCCTACAGGGACACTAAGGAAGCATCCGTATAAATCCAAACTATCACTATTTATTAAATATTGTTGGCGATAAAATTTAGTGGTTAAGATGTTCCCCAGTATCACTTATTTAGCTGCCAGAAAGTTATACTATTTTAGAATTTCTAGCATCCCCGCATGCGTGTTCCTAGATCTAAAAGTTTATAGCCTTAATTTTTCGCGTAAGTATTTTGTCGCATATAATCGAAATTATTTAATATTGAATTTTAAAAACCGCAATAGTATTCGGTTATTAAAAATTATATACGAATTAGTTTTGATAGCGGTTCATAGTTTTTATAGAAAATATAGAGTAAGCAAGTTCGAGGTTAGAGGTAAATTGTCTGTAAAATAATTAAATGTCCAGAACTGTGCTGTCAACCTTTGACATTTCTTTACCACAAAGTTAAAAAATTGTAATCCTGCAACATTGCACTCTTGAGCAAAGAATATTAATTGTGAGCGTTTATTATTACAATGATGCAAAATCACTGTGTAAAATTCAATCAGTAAGTCCCTGTAATAAAGTTCCTTGCAAGACCGCTGTGTTCACAGTAGACCAAAACAATAAGTTCAGCAGCAGTATTGATGGTGAGCCTGAAACATCGACGTTCTCTATAATTTGGCATCACGAGAGAATCTTTGAGCAACATTTTGCATAAACACCATCATCTTCACTCTTATATAACCTTAACTAGTTTAAGAATTAAAGCGAACCGATTATTCTGTACGTTGAACATTTGTGAATTGACTGTTTAAAGAACTGAACGAAAACAATGTGTTGAACATTTGTGAATTGGCTGTTTGAAAAACTGAACGAAAACAATGCGTATTTCCAGAAAATCACCTTTAATCATGAGCCTCAATTAAAAAAAAATGAGCAAGGAAACGATGCCACCATTAATTCAGTGCGCTACCAAATCTTAATAATTTTTTCTGTGTGGCGACAATTGTTAGTTTTGACGTAGTGAGGTTTGCTTTTAGCAAGGTGGTGCCATAAGCCGCACAGTCGGGCAACAGCTCAATTTTGTGATATCAATTGACTGTCTCCTTCTTGGAATTTAATGCAACTGGCTTATTTTCTCTAGGGCCATGTGAAGAGTTCCTAAAAACTACTGAGGCACTGAAAGACAATATACTGCGCTGTTTGGATGAGATAAACAAAGCTTTGTGTAAAATGTGCTTCAAAATTTTGAGAGGCGGATGATCGCCTTACATTATATTTCATTATTAATTTCCATAACTCTACTTAAAAATGGTACCAATAAATTTGGAGTTGTCAAAAAAGCTGTGTCTCTTCTAGGTCAATTTATTTCATACTTTAGGAAAGGCTTAAATTCCAAATCAACTTTTATACTCCTCTTACTTTTTCAATTTATGCTCAGTATAGCTTGGTATATTGACTATTCGTCGATTAATGCTTGAGTAACGTAAATACGTTTATATGGTCTTTCTTTATAAATCAGTAATCCTTTGGTGCTAGCGATATATTAGTGGTATCGTTGTACCTAATTTCGTTGTAAATAAATAAAGCTGCAAATAGCTTTATGGTGAAAGCTAATCGTTAACACACTATGCCATGACATTATCATATCGAATGCCCGTAACCATGGATTTAGTGAATTCATAATTTTGTTTTAAGCTAATGTCGGGAAACCAATTTTTCAATTAGAAGTTAAGAACTTGCGATTTGCTGATTTTGTTTATTCATTATTTTCATATTGATAAATCAGCAATATTTAACAGTCACATATTATTCGTGTGACATGAGCTGCCTTACGTCTCAGCAGTGCTCGCAAAAAAAAATAGCGTGTATTAAAGCAAAACATATGACAGATCGTTTAAAAAGTCTATTTGATGATAATTTTTATATAAAGTGCAATAATTAATATGAAAATTAACCTGTAAGAGCAGAGTTGCATTTTTAATGACATATTGCTTTCTCTTGCGATTTGATTTAATATAACAAAATAAATCGCTTGATTGTGTCGGATATTTAGTTGTCCCATTCATTTTTTTACAGCTGCTGGGAAATTGTTTTAATTGTATTCTTATTAATTAAATATGTAGCAGCTAGTTTTATTCGATTACCAATTTAATTTGTCTTTGCTTTTAAACACTATCTATGAAAATAATAACTATTAAGGCATATCAAACAGTGCGGCATTCATATGCTAATTAATATTATAAAATAAAGTAATCAGTGTAAATCAACATAGTCTTTACAGTGCTGCAGAATGTTCTAGGTTTTAAAATCGATTAGTTTGTTTATCTGGTCACACTTGTGATCATGCTGCTTTTGTTAAATTCTACAAAATTTTATCTACACTCTGGCTCTCACATGGTAATTGTAATTTCTTTCAACCATTTACTTCTCACTCTCTCATACTCTTTTGTTTTTGGTTTTTGTGTTTTAATTTGATTTTGTTTTTTTTTTTATTTAATATTTCATTTAGTTTTTGTTGTTTGTTATCCAATTTACAGTTTCGTTTTTTCTTGTGTGTCAGTTTTTACACAGAAATAGTCGTGTGAACTACGCAGTGGAGTTAGAAAGTGTTTTTTTTTAAGTCTTTTTATTTATCTTAAACAAAAAAAAACTAAGTGTTTTGTTTTATTAAACAAACATAATTTATATATTGATGTAAAATAGAAAAAATGCAATTATTTAAATAAATTAAGTAGTGTTATTTGCAAATAACAACAAGTGGTTTTTAAAATAAATGTTCAAGAAAAAAAGAAACAACCCCAAATTAAAATGGCAGTAGTAGTAGAAGTGGCTAAATAACAAAAAAAGAAGTTCAATTACGAAAACGGTGTAAAGAAAAATAAACTAAAGTGATTGTTGATTATCAAGCAGAAGAGAAGCTTTAGCATAATACCCTCATCATAAGATCATAAGAACCACAATAAAGCTTATGTAATTGTAGGGTTACTCCCTGGATATCATAAAAAAGCGGCAATTTAGCTATTTAATTAACTAAACTAAAAAAAAAACTACTGTTCTGTTAAACAAAGAATTTTGTAACAAAATATTTTATCTATACTTCAATGTGTTTTCGGTATAATTTTTGAAATTTGAACACAAAAATTTATTTTTCGTTTTGTTTATTTGTTTTGAATATTTTTTTTGTTTTAATTTCTCGGTGTCTAATTGCAAGATTTTCTATTATTTGTTTTAATAATTTTCGCGTTTTGTTTATTTTGTGTAAATATTATAGTTTCATTTCTTTAGTTCAAACAAACATATTAATAATTGGCTTTCCAGAAACAACAAAAAAATATCCCCTATTTGTTGGAACAAAAAACAAAAAAGAAAAAAAAAAACCAAAAGAGAGATTCATTAGTCCCATAAGAAACGTGTGTGTCAACTTAAGATCCGACATCAAGAAAATTGTTGTTTATTTTGCTTTTGGTGTGATCATTTCCTAAAAATCCTCCCTTTTTTTCTTCTCTAAATTCCTTTTGTGTGATCTTTCTTTTATTAAAAAACCAGTTGTGTGTTACTCGTTAACAAAAATCCTGCTTCAAAAGCAACAACAACAAAGTCCACAAAAATATTCAAAAATTTGTTTATTAATCCTGCCAAGCAGAATAACAACAATAACAACTTTCTTAAATGCGTCTTAATTTTCTTTCAGTGTCTTTTTTTTTAATCAAATCTTGCCTATTTAACATTTGTGTGTCTTAATTGCTTAAAATTGTTTTTAACAAAAAATTCAAAGTTTTAGCTAAAATTCAAAGTGATTTTATTGAAAGTACATTTAAAATACTCTAATCTAACCTATTAAACAATTTGTAACCCACAAAAAATCCATCTTGTTTTAAGCAAAGTGTTGAAAAATTAAATCAATTATCGATCGATATTCAACATTAATTATTTTGCTTTACATTATCCAGCGTCTACAAACTGTAAGTTTTATTTTTAATATTCTCTTTACATTAATATTGTCTTACCATCTACTAGATATGTATGTATGTTGTATTTATGTATGTATTTTGTATATGTATAGGTATTTAAGGCATCGCAGCTCCCGTAGCTGCTATTTAATATTTTGTTGTTCAGTTTTTCAATTTCATTATGTTTTTCTTTCAAAACTTTTAGTTAATTTTAGCGCTTGATAACAAAATTTTACAGTCTAAATTATTTCTGCCATATTTTGTTTCAAACGGAATTATCATTCCTGAACATTAGGAACGTCACTTTGAATAAGATTTTGTATAAAGATCCTCATCGTCAGGCTTATAAAGTTCAACATATTGAACAATTAAAGTCGACCGATCATTGTTAGCTTTGAACGTTTGGAATAGACTATTTGAATAACTGAACGAAAATAACGCATTTTATTTGCCCAAATAGAAGGTTATGCAAGCAAACAAAATGGACGCATATGGACCTTACAAAAATATACAAACAGTCCCCGAAAATCGTTATATCCAACGAAAGTGATGTTATGGTGTGGTCCGCCACCAGACGGCATTATCGGCTCGTATTTGTTCGAAAATGAGGAAGGAAACGCCGTCATCATGAATTCTCTGCGCTACTGATTCAATATAATCAATTTCGTGTGGCAATAATTGGCTAGTGTTGACATCAGTTATCACCAAGACGGTGCCGTAAGTCACACAGCTACATAAAAAATTCAGTTTTTGCGTGAGAAATTTCCCTGTCCGACAACTGCTTGATATTGCGATGTCAATTGGCAGCCTCGTTTTAGGGAAGTAATGCCACTGGTTTATTTTCTCTGGGGTCATTTGAAAGACCGAGTTCCTAAAAAATGTGCAGCTGTTTAGATGAGATAAGCCAAGCTTTGTGTAAAATATTGGTAAAACAGCGGATGTTTGCCAAAGCGAATGATCGCCTTACATTTTATTTCATTATTAACTTCCATATTTCTACTTAAAAATGGTATCAATAAATTTGATGTCAAAAATGCTGTCTGGCCAATTAGTTCATACTTAAGGAAATGCTTAAATTCCAAATGAACTTTCATACTCCTTTCACTTTTTCAATTTATGCTCAGTATAGCCTGGTATATTGACCATTCATCGATTAATGTTTGAAGCATCGGTAATCGTTTGGTGCTAGCGATATACTAGTGGTATCGTTGTACCTATTTTTTTTGTAAATAAATAAAGCCGCAAATATGTAGCTTAATGATAAAAGCTAATCGTTAACACACTATGCCATGACATTATCATATCGAATGCCGGTAACCATGGATTTAGTGAATTCATAATTTTGTTTTAAGTTAATGTCGGGAAAGTATTTTTTCAATTAGAAGCTAAGAACTTACGATTTGCTGATTTTGTTTATTCATTATTTTAATACTGATAAATTAGCAATATTTAACAGCTACATATATTATTCGTGTTATAGGTGCTGCCAAAAAAAAATAGTGTGTATTAAAACAAAACATATGACAGATCGTTAAAAAAGTCATTTTGATGCCAATCTTTAAATAAAGTTCAAAAATTAATAGTTTCTATATGATCAGAGTTTCATTTTGAATGACATATTTCTTGTGCGATAGTGTGGAATATTAAAGCACTTTTTCTTGCGATTTGCTTTAATATAAAAATAAAATAACTCCCATATTTCTACATAACAGTGGTATCAATAAAACTGAGGTTGTCAAAACAGTGTGTGCTTTAGGTCAATTCAATTCATAACCTAGAAAAGGCTTAAATTCCAAATGAACTTTCGCACTCCTTCCACTTTTCATTATGAATCTGAAACACTGAAATACATTTCAAATATTGAAATGTAACCACAAAATTCTTTTTTATCACAACAAAAAAAATTTTTTTCTTTAAGTGTAATAATGTAAATACGTAGAAAGCGTAATAAAATAATTTTACAATTGAAATGAAAAATATCAACAGCAGGTTTTGTGTGTTTCAGTGGTGCTAGTTTTACAATTTTTTCAGAGGTTTTTAAAACAAGCAGCTGTTTTATGAAGCATTCGCAAAAAACAAAATCTACGAAGCAAACTATTTAAAGAGTAAAGACATTTGTTGAGGCGCCAGTCTTCTTTGGTTGGACGGAAAGTTTGTGCTTTCGGAAAGCTAATTTTTGAATAGCTCGATTATCTATAAACTAATAAACACCGGTTACTTTTTGCAATTTAAAAATTAAAGTTTCTATAAATTTCTGCAAAGTATTTATGTTAAAAAAGTAAGACTCCTCTTTAATTACTTTTCAAAGACAAAATGTGTTCGACACAGACTTTTGAGAAAAGACTTAGTTTTTTGACACAAATATTCTGACAAGATCAGCCTTTAGAAAGAAACTTTATACGTTGCAAAGAAACGTACATAAATCTACACAATTATTTTTCCATCAAGAAATAAATGCAGAATTTTAAATCTGAAATTCCCTTAGAACTGTGCACAGGGTTTATACGAGGAAAATTTGTTTTTGTGTATTTTAATTATTTCACTTTAAAAATGAAATTTCGAATTTAGTTCAAATGTTTCAAGCTCAAAAAAAAGAAAGTCAAATATAAAAATTTCATGCCCTCAAACAATCTAAGCTCAAGGTAAAACTTTCTACTTGGGGTTGCAACAAAAACAAAACTTCTTTTTCCGCTGTGGACTTCCAAATTAATTAATACTAAATATTTTTAAAACATATAACTAACTCCCTTATTAAACAGCTCAAAGCACTAATTTACGGTCCTTGATGTATTGACATCACTAAGCTATTTGTGGTAGCCAACAAAAATAGAAATAAATCTAAGCTGGCGGCAGCTTTAATGGAGATCGTTTAGATGTGTTGCTGTGCTGGCGCCAAAATAATTGTTTCCATAAGAACGTTTGTATTTTAATTTTGACAGCTTGTACTCGGTAGCCTGCTGCTGTGTCGAATGTGTTTAAAGAGATTGCCGAATACTTAAATGTGTGAAACACACTCACAGAACACTATTCATACGTTTGAGTCCTTGACTTCTTTCTTTTTTACAAAATTCTTTTAACATTAAAAACTAGCGAGAGATTTCAATTCCAAATTTTACGTTTAGAGGTTTTATGAAATTTAAGCGTTTTTTTTTCAAGGGCCGCCAGTTTTTTTCATTATTTCCTTTAAAAAAATTATTGCATTGATATATATTGAAAGGAATATCTTAAAGGAAGTTGTTTTGCAATAAGTGTGCTAATTATTCAAATTGCAGTTATCATCTCATTTTTACTGATAATGAAAGTTAATTTTCATTACCAGTACATTGTTATAGACTACTGAAAAAAAAGTAAAGTAATACGAAGTTCCCATGTCTGACTTCAATCATAGGAAAATTTAAAACAAAAATAAAGATTTATGCTTGGTGCTTATATTTAAGCCTTAAAACGTTTTTATTCTTGCTGACCAATGAAATTCCTTGTACATCAAGTGATATAAAGCTGTATGGCAACCCTTAATATGGCAATATAACAGTGCTGGCACTTTCAAAGATTTAGTTTAAAAAAGATGAGAAAATAGAAACTTGTAAATATTCAACATTTTCAAATTAAATAAGTTACAAATCCTGCAACATTTAACGTTGTGCTACGCCTTGTGGTATAAATCGCATTCAGGCAAACATAACATAATGAATGGCTTTCAATTAAAAGAAACAATATTAACTAAAACAGTTTATAATATTCCATTCCTAATCAAATAAATGATAATTAATCTTTTATTAAAATGGTTTTTAACTTTTTCAATTTAATTTTAACGATTTTAGTCACCCAAACTACCCAACATGCAATTTTTTAAGTTACAGCAGATGCCTTCATGACTACTTCATACAACAATTACATCTACGTCGCGGTTCAAACCGATTCTTACTTGGCTAAAGGCTGATAACTCAGCTACCACTGTACCAAGTTCTTTTCATATATAAAACCTTAGAGCCGTTACAAGACCAAAGCGTATACAGCTTTATTCTATATGCCGAATTTCTTTCTAAAACCTACTAATTATTGTCCTTGTTCTTTAACACGTTCGCGGACACTAAAAATTTTAAAGAGCTGCAAAAATATACAGGTAATTATTTTTGAAACTGGTTTAATATCCGAAATCTGATTAGACATGTATCATAAGAGTAATCAGAACATCGTATTCTAACCGTTATATACAATAAATGTTATAGCATCCACGACGATTACACTTCTAGTTTACTCAATGTGTCGGAGAAATTTGTAAATTTATGGAGAAAAGATAAAATAATATGAAATTAACTAATAAACCAGTTGGTCATTATTTTGAAATGTATATTAATTACAAAAACTTAAGCTTGTATAAAATTAAATGAATAAAAATTGGTTTTAAAATTGGAATGCTATAGCATTCACGTCATTTTACATCACTATGAAAATAAACGCTAAAGCATTCGCGACCGCGAACGTGTTAACTTTCTTAATTTCAAAAATTTCTCTAAGTGCAGTCAGTTGTATTAATCAGTTTGAAATTTTTACCTGTAATTTTTAGGACCTTTCATTTTATAATCCTTATCTAAATAAAATTCTACCTACTTGTTTATATACATACATATCACACTTGTGCATTAATAGTGGTGTTAGTTTAATTTTATTTATTTTCGATATATTTTATAGTTTTTGAATCTATATATTTATTTAATTTTGATATTTAATTTTTGAGTTATTACGCTATTGCTGCTCTGGTGCGATTCAATTATTATATTTTTAATTTATTCTCAAAAACTTACAGTCTTTAATCAATTTTGTATCTCATACACACATATTTTTCTGATATTTATGAATTCAATGCAGGTACGTCCACCTTTCTTTAAATTTATATGGCTAAATAATTTTACCTTTTTTTTCTCTACCATTATCTTCTTCTCCTGTGTTCTATATGACACTATATTTCTTTTCCATTTTTTCAGCTTTTGCTTTTGTGTGTAAGAACTCCACAGGTGTTTTTTTAATACAGTTTGTCTTTCCTCTCTGTTTGTATATTATAACACATAAAGCAAATTAATTTTACTTGGTAGTGTTATCTGCCCAGCTGATTTTTTGTTTATTTGCTGTTATTGCAAAGACAATATGACTTTTTTTATTGGAAAAGTATAAAGTGCTTACAATTACATCGGCGCTTGTTTACGATTTTCAAGCAATTAATTCTTATTTCTTTTATGTTTTCTGAATTTCTAACTACAAAACAACAATGAAGACTCGTGCTGTTTTTGCCATGTTGTTTTTGTTGTAGAGACGAAATTATCTTGTAATATACATTTACCTTAATTTAACAAATCCATTTAGGAGTTCTCCATCATTTTGCCTGTCTTCGTATCTGTTTGTGAAGAAAAAAAAACGTTTTCTTTAGCTGGGGTTTGCAAAAGCTACTAAGTTCCAATAAGAGCTGTCTTGTAAACAGTGCTGCCTATTTGTTGGTTTAATTATATGTGATTTTATTTTAAATATATATATCGGGGTTTTCAACACAAAGTTTTTTTTTCAATTATGGCAACATCATCAACATGATAGTTTTGACATTTAGTGTTTTGACGTATTGATAGTAGATGCATTGGCACTTGTTACATTGAATACAATTTCGCACGAAAATCGGACTAAAATAATTAAAATCCACTATGAAAATGGTGGTTCTGTTTAAGTTACATTTCGTATTATTCGTGATATTTTCGGACAACATAATCTTCCTTCTGAAACTGCTATTAAGAATTTGTACATTAAATTTGATTCGACAGGCTTGATTCAAAATGTGCAAACACCAAAGCCTGTTTCACCGGGTCGTTGAACTGAAAACTTCGCAGCCGTGAGCCAGAGTATAGAAGCAGATCCAAATTTGTCAATTCCTCAACGTTATACAAAACAACCATATGACGAATTTGGTGTAAGGATTTGACCTCGAAGCCTTACAGGGTTCAACTAGTGCACATAATTGAATCCCACCGCTTAATTCATTCAGCAACAACCAGCTGGTGTTTCTGAAAAAATCGTCTTTTCAGACGAAGCCCATATTCACTTGTCACGATATGTTAACAAGCAAAAGTGGCGAATTTGGGGTTTTAAAAATCCTACAACGTTTATTGAGAAGCAGATTTGCAAAGCAAATTTCCCGATCGCATAATTTTACAACAATTAGCAGGTAAGTGGCCAGCCAGATCATGTGATTTAACACTATTGGATTATTTTCTGGGGGCCTTTGTTAAGGATAGAGTCTATACGGAGCCAATCGAATCGATTTCAGCCTTAAAACTCAAAATCTCTGTTGTGATTAACGAAATAGGACCACCTTTTTGACAAAAAGTGATTAACAACTTTGATGAAAGAATCGACATCTGTCAGCGTGCTCGTGGTCTTTTCGCAATACATTAAAAATTTTTATCATTTTAATCGAAACTTTTTGTTTTATGTACTTTATTTTAAATGTATATCACCGTAACACTTCAATAATAGAAGTTCAATTGTATTGATTATTGTAGCTTAAAGCATGTCGTTTGTTCCTGTATTTTTTTTACTAGAATTTAATAAAATCTGTGGCAATAACTGCAGAACTGTGCACTAAGTGAATACAGTCATAATATGCCTTCTTGCTGGCTTGCTCGAAAACTTGTTTTTACTACGATGACTTAAGCTATTTTGTAAGGAGACAATCAGGAATATGAAACGAATTTATTGCCACTTAATTCAGTGAGAGAACAAAGTTGTACATATTTCACAATATATCAAATTACATTACATAGTTGGACACCCTTTAATTTCTTGTTCTGTATACATTTCAAGTCAATATAACAGTTCAAAAGAAGTACCTAATCAAATTATTTCATATAGGGAATACCCCTTAATCCTTAAGTTTTTTTTTTTAATTATTTTATGTTATTCGAAGCTTTGGGCGTATTAACTTTGCTTTGCTTGGGGACAGCTTTTATTTAAAAAATTTTGAATTTCTTTATTGGGAACAAGCAATCCTAAATCAGCACCCCTAAAATAAACAAAAAAATTTAAATCATTTCAGAAATGACTATATCCCTTTTGGAGTCAGGCAAAAAAGAAAGTTTCTTCAAAATTGTCTGATAATGTGTCTATACAATTTTTAGTTAAAATTGCGAACTGTAAGTTGAAATGGATTTGCTGATAATTACTTAACGTTAATGGTCATAAACAAGACTCCAGGAAGCTTTTTTTGTTTCAATATTATTAAAAGATATTTCGGACTGCATTCAGTCAAAGGCGCAGAATAAATATTTTTAATTTGCTAAGGATTTTTGCGTTTAAGATAACGAAAAGACAACGATATGTAAAAAACAAAACTAGAATTATTTTATATAAAAAACCCAACACAGCAAATTAGCAGCCTGGGTTTATGAATTATTTTAGAGTAAATCTGAGTCAATTGAATTTTTATTATTAAACGTTTAAGGAAGGTATCGTCTCATATTACTTCAATTCCAAAAATACTTAGCTATAATTATATTAATTTTATTCTTTCGTAGAAATTTTCATTTGGCAAAAGTCTTCTCTTGATGGTTTAAATGATATTTCTTCAAGCAGTTTAAACAGTTTAGTTTTTAATTACTTTTTCTCGCTTAACAAAGTCTTTTTTTCACCTCAAAAGTGTTTCTTTATTTGTTTCATATCTTTTCTTATTTTCTACAACTCTATTGATTGCCCAAACATTTAGCCGTATAAGCAACTTAAAGCAAAAAAAAAATCATTTAATTAATTTAATTTCCTAACATCTTAATATTTATTTATAATCGTTATTAATAATTCGTAATTCGTTATATGTTTCTAAGTATAATTTTAAAAGTTTCTAACAAATAATATTTATTTGAATAGTTTTAGTGTTTGTGGAAATCTTCCCCAGTTTTAAAAATATCATTTAGCACGAAATGCAAGAAACGTCGACGCAGGAAAAAAACAAACTTTTTACTATTCTCGTGTAACGTTGTTTGCTTTGAATGCATACCTCTCTGCGCCAAAGCCTGCGGTAAAAAACAGTATTAAATTTACTTACTGAGATAAGTAATTAAACACTCCCCCTACACACAACATACAAATTATGAAAAAGTGATTAGATATAAATATGCAGATAGATACGCACGTTAAATATTAAGATAGCATGTTTCTATATATAATGAATAAAATGTATAGAGTCTTTGTACTAGTTATTTGCAAACAATTTTTCTTTGAACTATTTGTTGTTTATTTAGGTGTTGAAGTTGTGTTTCACCTGCATACGACATACTCAACAGTTTGAATTATTTACTCATCTGCCCCTACATTTTATAAAATATTAAGAGGGCGTTTATTTTTATTGATTATTTAAGGGTAAATAAATAGTTGTACTAGGATTTATGATTCTCGTAAGCATGTTCTTCATAACAAAATGTTTAAAAATAATATGCAGGCTTGGGATTGGAAGTGAACATTTTTTTCTTTTACATTTTTAAATTTTATTTCACTATTAATTATATGGCTAGCAAATATGCTGCTGCCTAAATAGCTACGTCATATCTATTCTTTAAATAACTTGTCGTTAAAATCCTTCTTTAAAACACGTGTCCCTGTGGTATATAACATCAATTTATCCCAGCAAATCAATTAATTGTGGGGATTCGGGCGAATTATTAATAGTGAAACGCCAGTAATTTAATTGTTTGACTGTTGTCATTCCTTTTAGTGAAAACCTCGATGCAATGACGTCATTTTCTAAACTAGTACTATTAAAAACACGGCTAGATAATGATGCCATCGCATCAAAAGCATTCGCTGATCGTACCAAACAGCAAGTAACGACGGTTTTTATCTAAAATGAATGGTAACAGTATTTCACATACTGGCTGAACAAAAGCAAATTAATTGTTTGACTGTGTGATCAGTATAAAAACTTGTTTTAAATCACTTATTTTGTGTGGAAAGTAATCTGTTATCACTTTGCAATATCGAGCACCAGTAACAAACAGACAGCTTTTGTACGAAAACCTAGCGTTTTATTAGTTATAATTAGTGTCCGTATAGTTTCTCTTAGTATTATTTCTTGACAATTCGCTGGTTTAACTGCGATTGTCAGATTGTTAATATTTTTTTTCAATAATGAAATTGAGCTGTAATATGGCGCTATTTGGAAGATAGTTGCTTCAACTAGTCCCGTTTTCGACAACCCTGTTATTTTCGCGCAAAAATCTAAAAAAAAACATTATACAAAAAAAAAATTATAAATATAAATATTTTTAAAAATAATTAAATATGTATTAATCTTTTAAACGGTCTTTTTAATTAAATTTTAACGATTTATTTTTCCCCATATTTCGCTTTCTTATGGAAAGCTTCTTCAGGAAAATTAATTTTTAATAACAAAAATTATTAACAAATTGAAAAAAAAAATTATAACATTTTTTTTAATTTTTTACATGGACCGTTTTTTAGTAGTATTGGAACTGTCATACTGTGCTGCGACAGAGAGTAGAATGAAAACAATTTTATTTTAGTGTACATATTCCTAAGATAATTAAGGTACTATCGAAGTATCTTAAAATTGTCTGCTCTAAAAGTAGAGCTCCTTCATGTCGACCTCATGCCACATTTAACTCATGTTTATTTAGTCAGTCGGTTTAACTTCTTTGTCTCTGCACGTTTTCTTGTTTAATTTCTCATTAAAAAAGAAATAAAAACAAATTTTTTTTTGTGCTTTGTTTAGATAATTAACAAAGTCATAATAAAATACATATTTCTTGTTAATGATTTTGTTAGTTCTTGTTTATGAAGCGATTTATAGTTTATTTTAGTTTTTTTTTTGTTTTTTTTATAAATATTTAAATTTTAATATTTTTCATACGTTAAGTTATAAATAACTTGGCACTTTTTAACTAAGCGACATCTACTAAAATTGAACCAATTTTTTTTAACCTATAGCGATCGTAGAACGGGTGATATTAAAATTAAATGTTTTTATTCACTACCAATTTGTATTCTATGGGGTTTTTAAAATGTGGCAACACCATCAACATGATAGTTTTGTATTTAGTTTTTTTTGATGTACATATTCGTAGTAGATGGATTGGCGATTAGTTGCTATGAGTTCAATTTCGCAGGAAAATCGCATTAAAATAAAATCCACTATGAAAATGATGGTTCTGTTAAAGTTGCATTTCGTAAAGTTCGTGATATTGTCGAATAATATTATTGTCCTTCCGAGACCGCTATTGAGAATTCGGTTGCTAAATTTGATTCCTTAAGCTCGATACTAAATGTGCGAACACCAACCCGTGTTCGACCGGGCCGTTCAAATAAAAACATCGCAGCCGTGAGCCACAGTGTTGCAGCAGATCTAAATTTGTCAATTCCTCGACGTTCTCAACAATTGGATTTGTCCAAAACCACCACATGGCGAATTTTGAGTAAGGATTTGATTTTGAGGTCTTACAAGGTTCAACTGGTGCAGGAATTAAAGGCGATCGACCACCCACATCGCCGTAGATTTGGCCAATTCGTTCAGGAACAACCGGCTGGTGTTTGTTTTTTCAGAGGAAGCACATTTTCAAGCAAAATTGCCGCATTTGGGCTTCTGAAAATCATAGAGCGATTATTGAGAAACGCTTTACTTCGAGTAAGCTTTTTTGTATGAGAATCCTTTCGTTTTCGTATTTTATATATGCTGGATCTCGCTCTTAGAACTGGAATCAGTAAAGAGAAATGGTTTTGCAAAAAAAAAGTATGAGCGTATAAAAATGGTAACATGAGTGAAACAGTACTGCATAAACGATGTTTACGTTTTGTGTTTGATGCTTTGGGTAGTTAAGCAGCAGATATATGAGTATATATGTTCATCATACATAGATAAATAAGTATGAATGTATGTACATAGCTATGTATTTAGCTATGTATTAAGCTATATATTTAAGCCATTATTCCTAACAAAAAGCAAAAACGCTATTCGGCACCATTAAGTTTTTATGAATTTTTAATTATTGTTTTTGTATAGTTTTTTAGAAGATAAATACGCATAACGTGTGTTTTCTATGCATTCGAATGACCAAACAACGATGAGTAACTACGATTATTAATTCACCATATGTAATGCTCTCTAAATTGTGTACTTTATTGTTGTTGTGCCACTTCGAAGAAGTAAGAAGGTTGCAATTTTCACTTTAATGGATTATGTGATAAAAGAGTATATACCGAAATTATCCACCAAGTTCCATTCAAACTTACATACTGTTTAGCAGGTAATTATAAACAGTGTTGTCAAGTTAGAGTATTTGTCCCCAAAGTCTGGATAAAACTATGTTTTTGGAATTTCCTTGGAGAAAATTTAAATACTTTATGGAGTTTTTGGTAATGTTTTGTTTACGTAACTTTTAACATTTGGCTGCAATTTTTTTTTATTTTATCCTTAAATCTTTCATTAGGCACATTGGTCTAATGCTTAATAGAAAAATTCATAAATTAAGTTGTTTCCTGTTTCGGTTTTGTAACAAATATTAGCCTGCCTTAGAGATGGTTAAACTTCACATATCTCACCTGAACATAGTTAACAAATACCGACCGTACAGTGATTAATAATCACTATACTGTTATTTTTGTTATTTTAAGAATCAAATGATCTTATGGCAAAGTTCTATAAATTGGCTGTTGTATGTGAATTTAAAAAAAGCAGCAGCAGCATCGGTAGCAATTGTTGAATAAGTCATTGAACTAATTTCCAGTTTTGTTTTTTGTAGAAAAATATACTTTTTATTATTTTAACGTTTAATTAAAGAAAAAAAAAATACAATGTATTTTATCATTTTATTTTGTTAAAAACAAGTTTTTGGTTGCATATGATTCTCCATGAACTTGTAATAAAATTGTGTTATTTTTTTGGCTCCATTAAAAAAAGTCACAAATTATTTTTTGATATTTTTGAACTCATTCTTTATGATCATCTGTAAAACTCGTGTAATTATTTGTTTCAAATAATTTCCAAAAATGGTCGTAAATAGAAGGTTTTCGAGCAAAAATTGTAAAACAAAGTCATAAAGTGTCTCTTGCTTATGTGTGATTTAAAGCCTGTATTTAAGCTTCGCTTTAATTTTATATGAAGACCAGAGCAGCCAACAACAAGTAAAATTTAGCAAAAATTTCTTATTTTATTTGTATATATTTTTTGCTAAACATTTATCTTGCAGTAACAAAAAATATTACTCATCATTTCATTTGAAGTTTGTACAGAATAAAAGACAACAGACAAATAAAAGCAAAAGTTCCTCTTTTGTCTTTTGTATTTTTCTTCTATGTTTCCTGGCTTTCTTAAGGGTTTGCAAAGTGGGTAAAAAGGGAATTATGGTTAGTTATATATTTTCGTGGGACAAATTGTCTACTTCATATTAGGCAATTTTCCAGTTTGCAAATTAAAAATAATTTGAAATTTTGGGAATTTTTTTTGTTTATTTTTGGGGCATTTTGCATAATTCAAAATGATCAAGAAAATGTTTTTCAAGCATAACTTGAATAGTTTGTAAAAACCATTACGATATTATTGATTATTTTTTTTTACTTGTTTTCTGTAACCGAAAAGTCAGCAGCAAATGGCAATTTCCATTATAAGTTTTAAATGTAAAAAAATACTAAACAAATTCATTAGGAGTTGTAAACGCATTATTGAAAAAAGAAACGAAAAGGAATAGGAACGTTTCTTCCTTTCCATGCCATAGCTGAAAAATTTCGAAATTCAGAAAGTTGTCGATATTTCAGGCTTCGAAAAAATACCCGGATACCAAATCGCGATTTTTATATTTTAAAATATTAGTATAGACATCCTTAGTATCAAAGTGGTAATATTACATATATTACAGCCGGAAAGTTCTGTAACCTACAAAAGCAACAAAAACTGCTGTAGAAGATGCCATGGACGAAACCTAGATATTCTATAACTAACTACTTGATTTGCTTGGTCTGTAAATTTATAGAAACTCACGAGACACCATCTAGTGGATTTAATTAGCTCATTTAAGTTTAAAATATTGTTATCGTGGAAAATTATTTGAAACACATCGGCATACGAAATCGAAAATTTTATATTCCCCAATTCGAGTATTTAAAAAAAAATTAATACCGCTTTACATCATAGCGTCATAGAAGAAGTCTTGATTTGCTCTGCATGGTCGCTGGCGTATTTAAAATTAGTTTTATAGGTGCCCCTGTAGGCTAGTAGGTAGTGTACTAGCTTGTCAGTATAGGGGTTGTGGGTTCGATTCCCAACGGAGACCTTGGTTTTTTTCACTACAAAAATAAAAATTTACTGTCGGTGGGGCTGCTCAGCAATGACGGCATAGTCACATAGTCACATTTCCGTAACTATCCTTCAACTTTCACCACCTGTTTCATCTCTTCCCTATCCCTTTCCTAAAAGAATGTAGCACGGTACTTGACTAAATAGGCATTGTTGCCTGAAGTGCTACTTCCCTTTTTAAAAAAAAAAACCTAAAATGCATTTAAAACATTTTTCATTTTAGTAAAAATATAGTTATATTTTTTGACAATGTTCGTTTAAAAGCCGAACGTTTGTAATTATTCTCAACTGTATAACATACAATCAGGGTACTTGATAATATGTTGTTGTAAATTACCATTGTTAAACTAGAAATTTTCACTTAAAAAAATACTGGTCTTAGCACATTTGCCTTGCAAGTCTGGTTTTAAATATTTTCTTGTCGTTTGCTTTAAGTATTTCAAACAATTTTGGCACGGGGATGTTATTTGTACTGTCTCTCATCAGGTGTATTTAATTTAAACTGTTAGTTAACAGAGGCTTGTTGTTGTTTCTAGTATGGAACACCAGCACTTTGCGTTCGTTACTTCTCGGTATTTTGTTTAGTTTTGTTAAAGTAATACTAGAAGTACAAGTTTACTTCCTATATTTCATGCTAGTTTTGCAATTATTATTATTTGTTAAAGAAACAAATATCATGCCGTTAATAAAACCCCAAACATTTCTTGCCCCTCAATGAGTTTTGAATAAGTAAAACCCTTTAATGTGCTCACAAAGACTTGTTGATTCTTTTAGTTATGTCAGACGCACACACACACACACATAAAAGAAAAGAAAAATTAAGTAAAGAAAAAATAAATAAATAAATAAATAAACGTGGTTCAATGGTTGTATGGTCCGATGATTACCATCAAGCCTGGGGTTCTTGGCGATGTTACGTTTGTATGTATTTTTATACACTTTTTTTTATAAATTGTGATTCTACAGAATTCTCTTCTACAAAACTTGACGATGACAAACAAAAAAGAAAAAAAATGTACTAAAGTTATCAAGTTGAACGGCCGGTTTGAAAATTTAAACACGTTTGACCTTGAATTTCGAATGGTTGGCTGTAGATTGAAGAGTTGTATTTTAAATTCAACTATGGTTAAATTTGTTCAATTTTTTTTTGTTTTATTTTTTTTTTTGTTGTATTGTGTTACAGTCTCTGACAGCAAAAATAACATGCATAAGTTTAACTACCGCAATGGTGACTCTGCAGACGCATTAGACTGGCAACTTACTGCCCTGATCATGCCGATGATTGGGTTTGTGCTGTAGAAACATTTCAATTGTGTGTTGCTGATATTTTGTTGCTTTTTATCGTTTAGGCATTCATTCATTTCGTTCGTTTAGTAAGTCAGCCAGTCAGTTTTATTCTTTCAATTTTTAAACATTTTTATTAAAAAAAAGGAACGAAAACCAAACAATATTTGCGTCTGTCCTATTCTATTCATCCAGTGCTTTATTCTCAAAAAACTTCGGCAGAATGGTTAGTCTGCCATTTATTTTTTCGGCTCGCTCTCTGACAGTTTATTTAAAATTTATACACTCCGTCCTTGTTTTTATTTATTTTTTCAATATTTCAACTAAAATCTTTTTCGCTTCTTATTACATATTTCTCCCTTGGTTGAATTTTTCTTAAATATTGTACTCTTTCAGAATATTGTTAAAAACTTTAAATTAATGTCATTTTATTGGGTTTTTTTTAACATGATCATGGTAAACGGAAATGATTTTTATGCTTGCTTGCAATTTTATGTATTTTTTTGTGTTTTATAATTTTATACAGTATCTTACAAAAGTTTTCAAATTATTCATTACTAAGCTATTTCTCGCGTTATTTTCTTTGAGTGACATCTGTCAAACTAAAAACAATTATGTTATATAAAGTGAAATAGCACTCTGCAGACAAAACTAAATTTTTGAAAACCCTTTTCGTCCTGTGAACAACAGTTTGCATCGTATCGCCACTCCAACCCGAGAATCCAACAATCCAACCCGAGATAGTTGTGCTATACATGATAAAAACTTCACACGTTCGTTTAAACTCGATCCTGTACGTTGCCCAAATAAAAATGTCGAATCAGCTATATATCGTACGGTAATTGAGACCAATTCATAATTCCCAACCTGAATTTATACACCAGTTATTGACAGTATTGTGCAGTTAATGCACCGTCTGTTATAAAATCATGACTGACAAAATATTTTCGATAGAAAAATTGTAATAGAAAAATTATGAATCATGAAGTTCTGTTTTAGAAACATTATGACTAATGAAAAGTTTTGACATGACAAATTTTTTATAGAAAAATCATAACTGACGACATTTTTTTATAGAAAAATAATAACTGATAATTGTTTTTTATTGAAAAGGCCTTACAGAAAAATTATCACATGAAATTTTATTTTAGAAAAATTATGACTAACGAAAAATGTCTACAGAAAAATTATTGCTGATGAAATTATTTTAATAGAAAAATTTTAACTGATGAAAATTTTAATAAGAAAATTATGACTGACGAAAATTCCCTACAGAAAAATGATAATATATATTTTTTGAAAAATTATTAGTGATGAAAATATTTTATAGAAAAACTATGACTGATGAAATTTTTTTAAAGGAATTTAAGATTGATACCAAAAGATAAATGTTTTAAATAGAAAAATAAAACAACAATTAATGCAACGCATGCGAATTACCACATTACAACATGTAAAGACACTAATGAAAAAAACACAGAGTAACTCGTTACTATAGATACTTAGATGATATCACATGCATTCTCGAACAAGATAATGGCAAAGAAATTTTAACGGACTTAAACACAATGCATAATAACGTAACATACACAATGGAAAAAGAACAAGACAGAATTTTGAATTATATTGAAATCAGAATAACATGAGGAACTGACCGTTTGACATCTATAGAAAACAAACTACGACGGACACTACAATTGACATAACCTCAAACCACCCTATACAACATAAACTAGCAGCATTTAGACATACGATATACAGAATTACTCCAGAAAAATCTCGATACAATATACACCATAGCAAAAAACAACGGCTACAAACCCATTACCATCGACAAACTCCTTAGACAACACTAAAAACAGGAATAAAGAAGACGAAGAGACAACCAATATAACAGGACGGCACACTTTTACATAGTTTTTCAAGGAAGGTTTACTCCCGGCATTAACAAGCGGCAACATTTTGAGACATTACTCAGGACATCGACAGAAATAACTGACAAATTTAGTTCCCGCGGAGCATACAGACTTACTTGTACCTGCAATTAATAGTACAAACTGGACGAACGCTAAAACAAGATTTACAAAACACATACGCTCATGCAAACGAAAAAGAGAAGACTCCAACATAAACTAGCAGCATTTAGACATACGATATACAGAATTACTCCAGAAAAATCTCGATACAATATACACCATAGCAAAAAACAACGGCTACAAACCCATTACCATCGACAAACTCCTTAGACAACACTAAAAACAGGAATAAAGAAGACGAAGAGACAACCAATATAACAGGACGGCACACTTTTACATAGTTTTTCAAGGAAGGTTTACTCCCGGCATTAACAAGCGGCAACATTTTGAGACATTACTCAGGACATCGACAGAAATAACTGACAAATTTAGTTCCCGCGGAGCATACAGACTTACTTGTACCTGCAATTAATAGTACAAACTGGACGAACGCTAAAACAAGATTTACAAAACACATACGCTCATGCAAACGAAAAAGAGAAGACTCCAACTTTACATTACACCTTGACACTCATGGACACGCACCAAGTTAAATAGCTGAATGCCTGACATTACTACATCCTAGCTAATATTCAACAGTGACATTATAAACCACCTCAAACGCAATTTTTACAGGTCTAAAACTACTCATATCCTCGATCAAACGGAAAACACCCTCAGATGGACACAAATGCCTAGATAATAATAAAATATGGAAATATTGAAAACTAGCCCCGCATAAAATGCCAAGTGGCAGACATTCCACCTACATGAGTAGATACGACCTTAATAAAAGAACTACCTAAATCCGAACGATGTCTTCACATCAAAAGCGCTTGGCATTTGTACCAAACAAATAGCGAACAAGGACGGTAAGAAATGACAACAGTAATGAATACATACCTCAAGTTAAATAAATATTGTGCTATTAAACTGAAGATACAGTTTATTCAGATTGAATTTGAGAAATATTTTACAAGACGCGAAAAATTGACTTAGTTCGAGTTTAGTGATTTCAGTGTAGAAACGCTGTCGCATCAGTCTTTTTCACCTTCCATCGACAAAAAAATAACTCGAGCTAAAGTAGAAGATCGATCAGCCCTGCAGTAAAGAGTTACCTTCAGAATTCCTAATAGAATCTTACGATATTTTTTGCCGATTTCCCTTCGTTGAAGTAAATGGCTAGCCGACATATATATATCGATGCGGTTAAGAATTCATAATATTCATTTAGTGCGACAGTGTCTTTCTTTTTATTTTTATGTTTTAAGCTTTGGTAAAACCGTAAAGGGCTGTTAACTCTATTTATATATTTACGACTCATCGTGCGTTAGATAAAATTAGCTTCTCAACCCCAAATTTGAATATTTAAAGGAAGTTGGCTTAATTTAAGTATGTAATTATATTTAATTTTTTCCATTGAAATCCATTAATTTTAATAAATTTTGTTTCAATGAAATCTCATAAATAAAAACTTTTGAGTTAATTATCGTCTTAAAAACAAACAAAAAACCCAAAACTGAGAAATATTAAATATTGTATAAGAAACTGATGGGATGTTGGATGTTCTCTACATGTGTTGGTTTGTATGTTGATTTGACTAACTGACTGACAGGCTCATAACACACTAACAAACAAATGTGAACAAAAAGCAACAACAACAACAACAACAAAATAGTAAAAAGTGTAATAAAAGACCTTGAATTGCGTATTTAAAGTACGTGTATGTTTATACAAGTACGAGGGCCTCAAAATTATTAAAATGCGTGTAAATTTTAAAAACGCTACAAGTTAGCGCAGTAATGATTAATGACTTTAATGATGATGCTAAGATAAATGAAAATACTAACTTCATTTTAGATATCTGTGCTATTGGTTGTGTTCTGCTTGTTTGTTTTTGTTTTTTATTTTTTTTTTGTTTTGTTTTGATGTTTTTATTTGATTAAATGCTTGGGCCCACAAAGGTTGGTTTGGCTGTTTTGTAGTACTAGCACAATACATCTTATTATGTAAATTTTTTGTATTGAATTTAAATTCCCTTTTTTGGTTTCTTGCTGGCATAAGTTCAATTAGCATTTAAGTTATTTTATTTCCTTAGCTGTTATTTCAAGGCTGGCTTTAATTTGCTAATTGAGGTTGGTTTATTTAGGCAGTTGCAATTTTCCTTTAATTTAATTGGCCTCATAGTAATTGTCTTCCTTTCTTTGTCTCCTATTTGCTCCTCCATGTCATACTTATTTTCTTACCTTTCTTGCCCTTAATTTAGGGCGAAGATAAAATGAAAGAGAACAAAAAAAAATCTACAGTCAGTTAAATTATACAAAAAATTATATAAAATTTTCAAAAATAAAATTTTTAGTTTAACTTTTAAAACTTGTAAAAAACTGTAAAGCATAGTCATGCGGCCATTTCACTGAAGCCTGTTTTTGTATTCCTTTCCAAGTTACATGAAACTTGCCGTCAATCAAGTAACTATTTATTTACCTTGACTATATTTCGACTTACAAAATTTATTTTGTAGCACAGTGTTATTATTGTATGTTTGGCTTGTATTTTGTATTCAACAGTCTCTTCTATATTAAGTTAATTGATTAATTTGCCAACAAACATATCAGAGCCACTGTCGTCTTCACATAAATTATTTGATTAATTTTGATTTTCAAATTTTAAAACTAAATTGTGTCAGTCACTTCACTGCTTTTGTTCGTTCGTACACTTTTTGTCATCTCTTTTTTGTTATTTCTTATAACTATTTTTGCTGTCTTGTCATACAATTTTTATTTGCTTGTATATGGACAATGAAGTATATATGTATTTATATTATGCCTTTGCAAATATTTATTTGCTATGATTTTTGTTTTTGCTGTTGTTATTGTTGTTGGTATTTCAATTAGCACCATATTTGTAATTTGAGATCTTAAACACTTTTAGGCATTTATTACTATTGAACGTAATAAAGAACCTTCCTTTATTTATATACACACATATTCACTCACACATGCAGTGGATTATAAGTAAATTTAAAAATCATTATCACCCAGCAAGCATACAGGTTTGATCATAAACTAAAGCGTCTTGGCAATACACATCAATATATTGTCATCAAAATCGCATTTTTTATTGTGTTAATCAAACACAAATATACAACTATATCCACATTAGGGGGCCTTTTAAGGAATATGATATAAAAAAAGTGATCCGCATATAGGAACTTCCATGCAAAGGTAGAATATTGTAATAATCATTTTTACGAGTTACAAATGCATTTTATTAATTCACATGTTGAATAGTGTTAAAATAAATTTTATTAACTATAATTTTGAATTGCGTATTTCAATTGCAACATTTCAAAAATTTAAATTTTATGGTAATGGCTTACATACGCTAGCTTTTGTAGAGTCCGGAAAAAGATTCCTACATTCAGATACCACCTGGAATAAAAGCTGTCATTATTCTATATCTTTTGTCAAGGATGAGTTAAAGTCGTGGATTAATTTTACTCATCTCCCAACTTCTCTTAAGCCGTCCACTATTTTTTTTTATATTCGCATTATTCCTGGATTCCTGTTATCAGAATGAAATTTATCGTTTTCTTCTTTGGTTCATAATTTTCTAACCATGTTTGTTTTCTCATATTTTACCAAAGTATCTTGGTAAAATGAGCCATTGGAAAATCCAACATTTATGTTTTGTGACCACCCTAATCCACATAGATTAAATTATTTAATTGAAAAATTATAATTAAATTAAATAAAACAAAAACTTAAAGCTGGATTATAATCTTAAAAAGTCGTTACAAAAATTCTTCTGCAATTACTAATCAAGAGTTAAAATATTTTCCATGTGCTTAGCGAATATCGTTGGAGGACATTGAAGCTATTTAAATAAAAACATGTGTTTGCCTGCTTTTTAGCGATTTTTATTTGAGTTTTTTCTTCTGAACAGTGATGCTTCTAGATGTTTAACAATGAGACTAACAACATCTAACTAACATGTTCACAATAACTGTTTTCCATAAAAACATTTTTTATAGTGTAAACAACATACATGTTCATATTTAATAATAAAACAATTGCATTTTGAAAATACTAAAAAATATTGAAATTAAAATGTCTAAAATTGCGCTTAGTATCAAAGGAAAAAGTACTTTAAGCTAAACTTTAGCACATACGTATGTTGGGAAGCAAATGCGGACATAATTTTCATACTATAAACAAATTACATTCAGCCAACAGTGTTACCACTTAATATTTTTAATGTTACTTGCTTAACTTGTTTTGTTTTAGCGACTATTTTAAAAAAACATTTTTCAATGAAACTTTGTATGGAAATTCGTTGGATAAAACTCGTTAAATAAATAAATGTGTTTTTGCTGAATACGACCGAAAAACTTCTTTTAGATACAGAGGCCAGTCATTAAAACAAATGTTTTTAGAGAACAATTTTCAATCATTAACTACCTGAGTTTTTTTTATTTAAGAAAACCATTTTAATTCAAACACTTCTACCGATAACCGTAATGAGTTTGTGGCAGCGCTGGTACCCCTATGTTATTCTTATTAAACCAACAATAAACAACATTAAGGCATATTATCATTTTTATTTAATTCTAAACATTATTAAACTAAAAAAAAAAAATTAAATAAAATTAAATAAGTGCCAACGAAAACCGAAACAACAAGAATAATATTGGAAAATTGCTGACTGTTTTTAAACCCCATCACAGGCAAAACAATAATGTATAGATTTATTTTATTTTATATCGCCATATATATTGTTACGTGTTTGCTTAATATCAAAAAGGATGAACAATAAAAATGTATAAGCACTGCTTTTATATTCTTTTTAAAGTTAATCTAAGGCGAATGACGGTTTTCCTAATCGGGAACCTGTGTTTAAATGAAAGCAGACAGCTGTTTTAAGATCTGTTATTAATAAGTTCAAACGGCATTCACAGTTATATGTGCATGCATGTTTGAATGTATGAATGTATGTATGTACGCAAGTACGCACGTACGTACGTATGTATGTATGTATGTATGTATGTGTGTGTGTGTGTGTATGTATGTATGTATGTAAGTATGCATGTATTGTATATGTATGCATATATTTAAATATGTATATACCAGGTATGACCAAAAAATATCCGCTATTTTCAGTTTTTTTAAAAAATATTTTTTTATTAATCAATAACGATCTTGTCCCCTTTAAAGTAACCCCCTCAGATACAATACAATTATGCCAGCGTTTTTTCCAATCCTCGAAACACTTCTGAAACACACCATTTGGTATCGTAACAGCTCTTTTTCGATCTTTCTTCTATCTTCTCAATCATAGTAAAACGCTTTCCTTTCATCGGTGTTTTCAGCTTTCGGAACAGGAAGAAGTCAGCAGGGGCCAAGTTTGGTGAATACGGTGGTTGAGGTAGAATTACGTCTTTTTTTTGGCCAAAAACTTGCGCACAAGCATCGACGTGTAAACTGCTGCGTCCCGTTCGGGGCCACATTTATCGGTCTTTATAGAATGCTTCACTATGTAGACCTGTGCTGCTGGGGGTATAAGGGAGGCCAGTCCCCTGAAGGCCGCAGGGGTCAACTGGAAAGCTCCACGTTATTTCCACGGGAATCAGTAAGCCCCAGAGTTTCCGCTAATTGTCTCTTTAGACTTTGAGCTGTTTCTCTGAGGTTGGGCCTTCGGAAGTATAATGGTGGTTGTGGTTTTGCGGCCACGAGCATGAATTGATTATGGTGGCCAGGATCATCTCGCTTTTAATCACATCAACGGGTTCATGATCCGGATCCAGTGAGCATGCTAGTCATGTGTTCTGGACCAGGAGTTGGATAGTCTCTAGCTCTTCAGCCAAGGAGTAGTGGTTTGCAACCGTGCTTTGGAACCGCTAAAATTGCAACTAGGAAAGACCTGTTGCTCGAATTAGTCTTCGGCTTCCTAGGGCGTAAATGACGCTGCTTTTCATTCACAGTGGTTTGACCTGGCCCACGGACAGGTACAGACGTAAATCTTATTACGAAATGAACTGCTGCGTTATCATGGTTGCAAAATCCATGATAGGTTTTTCCACAATTTTGTGCTTTTCTGACGAATTGCTTCGCGCAAACGGCGCATAACTTTAAGGTATTGAGCGTACGACCTTGAAGCAAGAATTCATGATACACCACGCCATTGCAATCGAAGAACACAGTGAGCAAAACATTTGACCGAACTTGATGTACTTTTTTCTGTCTTGGCACTTCTGGACGCTTCCACTGGGATGATTGGGTTTTGGTTTTAATGTCATAGCCATACACCCATGCATGATTCGTCAATTGTTATGACCTTTTTGAGCAAATCTGGATCGTCGTTGACGACTTTAAATAGCTCCTGAGCGATGTCCATGCGACGTTATTTTTGCTCAAAATTTAGCAATTTTGGAATAATCTTCGCTGCCGCACGTTTCATGTTTAGAACAATCCGTTAAAATTGTTTGGCATTAGCCAAAAGATATGCCAACATCATCAGCAGCCTCTCTAATAGTGATTCGACCATTATCCAAAATTATTTTCTTCACTGTTTCAATGTTTTCTTACCTTCTTGACGTGCTCGGGCGACTAGGACATTGACATTTTCTCGGTCTTCCTTAAACCGGTTATACCATAATTAAACTTGTGTTCTGCTCATAGTAGACTTGCCACATGCCACAGTCAATATTTCAAATGTCATTGCACATTAAATTTCATTTTTTACACAAAACTTAATACAGTTTCTTTGATCCATTTTTTCGAATAGTAAAAAATCAAAGAGCGTACTCAAACACGACTGACCTGTTTATCTGTCAAAACCAAACTGGCTGATATTGCCAACATAAATAACAGACGTGTGTACTAACATAACAGAAAAAATAATGCGAAAATCGAACATAAGTAACTTACCAATTTTGAAAATAACGTTTATTTTTTGGTCATACCTCGTATATGTCTGTATGTACGTATGTGTGTATGTATTTGTGTATGTATGAATGTATGTATGCATGTATGTACTTACGCATTAAAGTATGAGTGGTTATACATTATTTTTATCTGGTCGTGCTTAGGGAATCTTGTTAAGATATTGTTATTACATCCTAACAGCATGCACGATTCGTACCCGAGTGCTCGATTTTGGAAAGCTCCTAAGTACCGAGTTGGGTACTATTTCGCGGGACTGGTTAGCAATAATTTTACTTCATTCAGGAAGGCGGCCTCATGAACCCTCTTTGTGCTTTTGCTCTACGTTGGTGTACCTGAACAGCTAGCACAAATGAAATGATCTCAATTCATTTTCTGCCCGAAGCTGTCATGTAGTAAATAAGATCTTGTGGGCTTGGTATATGTATCGACTGTCGTTCTTCAGAGAAACGCATCCTCGTTCACTTCTGGACATGCCGTGCAACGGAGCTCGGCCCGTGTTGACGTTTGTGGAGATACTGACGATTGTCTCCACGATCGGGTAAGAACTGTGTAATGTGGTAACTACAGTTACTTATCGGGCGCGATTTCCAGGAGAGGATGTAAGATGCAGCTCTTTCTTCTCCTTTTACACTTTGAGCTCGTCTGCCGTTATAGCATTCCGTCTAAGATGGACGCGGCATCGTCAGATATTGTTCTAAAGTCGCTTATAATTTTCATTGCATAGAGGCTATGCACTACTCTGCTTTTATTAATTTTTAAGGCCTCTGACCAATTCAGGGCAGCGTATAAAATGATTGTGCTGACTACCCGTGACAGTAGTATTCTGCGCCCATAACCAGAACCAACGATGTTCAGAAGTGTTCGGGACAGCGCTCCTTGCGTCATTGATGCCTTCTTGCTTGCGTATTAGATGTGTATTTTGAAAGTCAGCCTGTCTCCCGTAACACCAATATACTTTATAGCCTTTTTCGAGTTGATAAACTGGTTTCCTGCTTTCCGGAAAATTGCTTATTCCAACTTCTTGCGACTAGTTATAAGGACAGTATCTACTTTATAATCAGCTAACTCCTAACCAGAGGTGTCTAGCTAGGCTTTCATATTAGTCACTGGCGTGTTCATGGTACTCTCGACGTCTGTTATGTGATTGGCCACTGTGACGATCACAATATCGTTTGCAAAGCATTAATTTGTGCATGCATATATGTGTACATGTGCGGATGTATGTATGTATGTATATATGTAAATACATATGTTTTAATATATGCATGTTTGTGTGCACGTATGCCTGGATGTACTAATGCATATACGTATCCATGCATGTATTTATTTATGCATGGATGGATTGTATGTATGCATGTATGTGTATATATGTGTGCCTGTATGTACATATGCATATGTGTATTATTGTATATATGTATTCTATTATGATATTTTTTCTGATAAACCAATGTTCCTTTAAAATAAAATACTTTTTTAAGTTTTCCTGTATTCTTCATCTTTTGTCGGGCTCCTTGATTTTCTCCTCTACTGTAGGTGAGAATCTATTTTCGCCTACTAATGATTTGCCTCCTATTTATCTCTGTTTTGGAGTCCATTATAAGCTATTTAATTTTTTAACATATTGTGATAGCTACACATGCTGTCTGTTCAAACACTTGACAAGCTTTCTTATGAATAACGCCTAAGAATGAAACAATACAAAAAATTCAATATATTTTCATTAGTTATGTTTATTTGTTAATATAGATTTTAAGTTATAACTATTATAATTATTATATATTTAGATTCTTAGTAATTGGTAAGTTAATCCAAGTTTTAGTTTTATTTAAGATTTACAGAATAAATAAAATTTCAAAATCTTATTTTATAAAATATGCACTATAAACATATAAACTAATAACTCTTTTTTTTAAAATCTATTTTATAATTTTACTTTTATATAATTTAATATCAAATGCTTTTTCAATTTTCAAGAAAACAACATCCTAAAAATATTCTCTTTTAAAAATGCGCTTGTTGTTATGTGAATTTTCTTATCTTCTCTATCTTCTGCTGTATTTTAACTTTTGTAATGGTTTTAAATTCTTTTGTGTTTGTTCTTCATTGATTGTCTAGTGAATTTGAAATATTAATTTACTATTTTATTTTGTTTAAAAAACAAAGCAACATATTTAACAAAAAACAAATTATAAACCCGACACATTTTAAAATTTTGTTTGTTGTCCCCAAACACTGCCAACACTATAATCATCCATCTGCCTAACAAATCAACATAACCACACCCACGCAAAACCTATTTTTTCTGTATCAAAGTATTGTTTAGTGTTAATTAAAAGAAAGAAGAAGAAATTTTTAAATATTTTTGTTCTGAATAGCTTAATGAAAAATTAATCTGTTTAAAAGAATATAAAAATATTTTAACTTAACATTAAAAAAAACTTTTTGAATAATAATTTTTAATACAGTTTTTTATAGTTTAATTGTGTGTTTATGAACAATTTAAGAGATCTTTAAAACTTAATTATGTATATAAATGTAAATAAACTAATCAAGAATTATTTGCTACTTTATTTAAAAAACTTTACTCTTAACATTTTTTACTTTCCCATCATATGATTTAATTTATTCTGTACCTGTTCGTTCTCTTAAAACACTAAACATATTTTTATTACATTTTTTACACTAAAAAAAAAAACAAAACGGTCATAAGAAAATAAAATGTAATTGCACTGATATTTCTTTATATCATATGTCTTGTGCCTTCGAATTCAGAAGCACAAAAACGGCTGTTTGGCGGCTATTTCCGTGTTCACTCATAAAATTAAACAATTTATTTCTTAATAAAATAGTTCATATTAATAATACTTTAAAATAACTCGAAAATATGAACTGTAGACTTAATCTGGCTTTACTTTAATGCAACGCTTGTGGAATAATAAATAAATGGCTTTTCAAATAGCACCAACATTGTTTTGCCAAGATATATGGACACAGCGTGCAAACTGGTACACCAACTTTAAGATTCATGTGAAATCTTGACTACATGTGTTTTCAAAACGTCATGGAAGCCAAAACTCATACGCATATATTCTTTGAAACGAAGCAATTCAAAATTGAAGCAAAATTATACAAAAATCGAAAAAATAAATTTAAAATATAATTTTTCAAATAGTACTTATTTAACAGAGTAAAAAGCAAAAAACGCAAATTTAACATATGGTTTTTAAAATATGTAGTAGCTTTTTTTAAAAGTACCTCAATAAATAGTATCATTTATTTTATTTTTTGGAAACGTAGTTTTTTATTGAAAAATGTTCAAAAAGGATTTTTTTATAATGTAAGATTTGAAACAAGCCTCCTTTAAAACGAAAAGACAACGAAAAATGTTTGTAAAATTAACTTTTCAAACAGTGACTTACAAAGACGACCTTCTACCTTAAAACTTAAAAATAATCTAAAAATTAATGATTATTTACACAACTTTTATAATAAATAGGTTTTAAATATGTATGTCTCAAACCTTAAAATATCTTCCGATTATATTTTGTTTATCTTCGCCTCATTTCTTACACTATAACATTTTATAAAATCGTACCACCTCAAAAAGTACGTTTTTATAATATCGCGTTTTTGAACAAGAAGTTAGCTTTTCAATTGTGGCAACACTAACAACACGATAGTTTTGACTTTTACTTTTTGGACATATTCGTAGTAGGTAGATGCATTGGCAATTGTTACAATGAATTCAATTTCGCACAATAATCGCATTAAAATAACTCAAATCACTAGGAAAATGGTGGTTCGTGATATTTTCGAGTAACATAATTGGCCTTCCGAAACCGCTATTAATAATTTGGTCGTTTGGTCGAGTCGATAGGCACGATAGAAAATGAGCAAACACCAAATTGTGTTCGACTGTATGGCTTAACTAAAAACATTGCAGCCATGAGCCACAGTGTTGAAGCAGATGCAAATATGTCAATTCCTCGACGTTTTCAACAATTGGGGTTATCTAAAACCACCACAGCGAATTTTGCGTAAGGATTTGACTTTGAAGCTTTACAAGGTTCAACTGGTACAAGAATTGAAGTCGCCCAATCATTCACATCACCGAAGATTCGGTGAATTTATTCAGGCACAACCAACCGACTTTCAGAGAAAGTCCATTTCCACTTGTCAGTGTCCAGAAGCAAAATTGTCGCATTTAGGCTTCTGAAAATGAGAAGGCTTTGCATGCTCAACGTGTCATTGTATGGTCAATATATCACGCCATCACGAGATGCTAACAACTCAATGTTGGCTCATTATTAATGACGTGGACATGTCACACAGTCAATGAAACGATCCATTTATTGCAAGTTAAACTTCTCGATCGCCTACTTTCACGATGATCAGGAGTTAATTGGCCAGCCAGATCGTATCTTGTAACACCACTGGATTATTTTTTGTTGGGCTATGTTAAGAACAAAGTCTATACGGAGCCAGTCTAGTCGATTGCAGTCTCAAAACTCAAAATCCGTGATGTGATTAACGAAATAAGACCGCCATTTGGCATTTTGCAATCGACATCTGTCAGCGTGGTTATGGTGGACATTTGCCAGATATCATATTTCATTCATAATTGCCGAACTCTTCTCCTCTTCGTATTGTAATAAAAATTTCAATCATCTGAATCCAAAATTTTTTTGTTTTAGTTTGTTTTAGAAAACGAACTTCTTATTGAAAAACCGTTTACTTTTAAAAAAATGTTGTGTTATAACAATTACAAAATTGTGTTAAAAGTGTTTGAAGTTTTAATTTCCATTTATTTTCGTTTGATTCGACATTAATATTTTCACAGTTTGTAAAAAATTCATCACTTTTTTTATGACCCTAAATTTTAACATTTTTCTATACTGAACGCCAGTTTGGTCACAAAATTTTGTCATTTTGTTTGTTTTAAGTGTCTCACTTCTTTATATCCTCATTAGACTAATTAAGAACTGAACATTTTATTTTAAAAGAAGTCATTCCCATGTTTTTAAAAAGTTAACTGACCGCTCTTTTATATATTCGCAAAAATCACGCACACTGTCACCCCACACACGCACACACACACACACATTTATATGTATACACACACACAAAGTTTAATGTTTAAATAAAATCTTTCAACCAAGTTTTTTCTACTTCTATTCAACTACTTCTTCAATTAACTGTGTCTATTATTTTCTAACTATTCTTCCTCTTCTCTTCTCTTCTGTCTGTCTTTAATTAATTTTGTTACCGCAAAATTTTGTTGTAAAACAAATTTCTAACTCAAAAATTTCTTAAAACCGACAACTATATCGAAAATTTTTTTCTTTTTCGATTTTTTACAGGCCAGTAAGAGAAGTTCGTTCACAAAAACAACAGCGCACGTCGTTAAGAAAATAAAATCATTTTAAATAACAGCAGCAAAATATTTAAGTAAATTTAACTTTCAAATAAAAATCACTAAAACAACAGGAACAAAAACTACAACAACTGCAATAAAATAGAAATAAAACAATTTGAAACAAATCAACACCCACTTATAGACGATAAAATCAGAAAGAACTACAACAACAAAAAAATATTTATAGAAATTTATATTAAAAAAATAGTCAGATATAAAAATTCAAAAAATAATAATAATTTCTGCAATTATGCGTCAAACATATTGACGTTAATATAAAATATAAAATTTAAATTTTAGAATTTTTGTTATTGTTGTTTCCAAAGCATTTTTAAGCAGACACAGATATTTGGCGAAAACAAAAAAAAAATAATAAAGATGAAAATGTATCCCAGTACCCCACCATATAATAAAATATAATATAAAATAATTCCTACCACTTGTCTGTCTGCACGCGACTTATTCATCCCAGCCAGCCAATCCGTCTAACATTCTGCAATTTAAATACTTCTTCGTTATTTCCTTATGCGGTTTGCAACAAATTCAAAATAATTAAACAAAATTATTAAAAAATAATTGATTGATGTCAACAACGTCATAAGTATATTTGCACTGTGTCTGCATGTGTACAGTGTTCAATCGAGTGTGCGTGTATATAGTCTGTGTATGTCTGTGTGTGCAAACGTGCTCTATATTGATGAATTGTTTGACTCGTTTGTGTCGTTGTGTCGTTTTCCTTTCTTAATTCTCTAGTTAAAGTGTTAAAAATATTTATCACATTCGAAAGCAACAAAAAGTGTTTCTCTTAACCCTTGTTGTGTTTTTTTGTTTATAAATAATTTTTGTGTTAAGCAGCTTGTTACAAGAAAAATGTATAAAAATTAAACTAATTGTTATTCGTAAATTTAAATAATTCTGAAATATTGACAAGTTTAACATATAAAAACTCTAAATTAGAACATAGAACTCATACAAAGTGGCAGTGATTTGGAGACAACATCAAATGTACGGTTTTTTGAATTAGTCGGGTGAGTAAAAAAATTAACTTAAGTATGTAAATGGTTTCAAAAACGTTACTGTCAGCTCTTTCTTCTTGACTTGTTTGCCGCGAGGACCTACCGTTGCAAAAAAAAAATTTACGCATGACGCCGTCATGCCGCTTAACGCCTGCAGATAGAATCAAGCAAAAATGTGATGCTGCTCATTAATTGCTCTCATTTCAGTTGGTATTAAATAAATAATGGCAAAGTCGAGGTACAACAACAATAGTAAAGGGTTTCTCAATATTAGGTTTGTATTCTAAATAAATTGATCGTTTCATTGGCTGTGTGATATATGACACCGTCCTGTTAAAATCACATGTCACTGATATCTACGTCGTCAGTAATAGGCCAAAATTGAGTTACTAGCATCTCGCGATAGCGTGATTCATTAACCGTTACTGCATTTCCAGTCTCGTCTTCCAAAAAAAGAAAAAAACGGCCCATTCACGCATCCAGACCACATTACACACTAACTACGGTAACATGTTGAGCATGCAAAGGCTTCTCAATAATCACTCTGGGAATTTCAGAAGCCCAAATACGGCAAAAATGATTTTTCAGAAACACCTGCCGGTTGTTCCTGAATCTATAGCGAAATGAATGGTTGATCGGCTTCAATTACTATATGAGTTTAACTTTGAAGGCTTCGAAGTCAAATCCTAACACAAAATTCCCCATGTGGTGGCTTTGGAGAACCCCAAATTGGTGAGCACGTCGAGGAATTGACAAATTTGGATCTGCTCCAACACTGTGACGCACGGCTGCGATGTGTTCGCAAATTTTGTATCGAGCCTGTCAACTAAAAGTTAACGATCAAATTCTTAATAGCGGTCTCAGAAGGTCTATAATATTTTCCGAAAATATCACGAATTTTGCGAAATATAACTTTAACAGAACCACCATTTTCATAGCGAATTTTAATAATTTTAATGTGATTTTCGTGCGCAATAGAATTCATTGTAATAATTGCCAATTCTTTTGCTACGAATATGTAAAAAAAAACTAAACGCCAAAACTATCATGCTGATGGTGCTGCCACAATTGAAAACAAACTTCTTGTTGAAAAACCCTTTATGTTTATAATTTTGTTATGATTTTCTGAAGAGCTTTCCGCTTCCTGGCAAAGCGACATTAAATTATGCGATCTGGTAAGGTAATTTAATAGAGAAACTAACATTTGACAACCCTTCGCATGGCGATAGCAACAGAATGCTAATTTGTTTGTATGTAGAAAGAGAATAAAAGGAAAATTATGGCAATAGAACTTGAACAAACCCATTTCGCTTGTCAAAACAAAATATCATGAGTTCAAGTCCAATATAAAAAAAAATGTAATGGTCGGTAAACAGATGTTAAAGATGAATTTTGTAAAAGTTGTCTTTAATTAACGCGTTAATTAAATCAATTAAAAATTTAATTAAGTTTAAATATGAAAAGAAATACCTATAAGATGTACAAATTTTTCTGTATATATGAGTGTTTACCACGAATAATATTTTCCAGCTTGTTTACCTTCCGATTATTCATAACCTTCCAAAAAAAAAATAACTAAAATCTTAATCGGAAAACAGAGTGTTAAATATTTTAAGCAAACTTTTAAGACAATTTAAATGAATTATTACTGATTCATATTTGCTAAATACAGCAAAACCAAAAAACACCAGCATGCAACAACAATTCTCTCAAGTCGAAAGTAAATTTTTAAATTTAAAGTGAACATGAATATTTAACACATTCATGAGATACATTTATTTGTAAAAGTCAACCCCGTCATACAACATCTTGTCCGCCAAACAGTCAGTCATTGCGACTATTATCCATTAAAGTCAATTGATGTTAATATTGTTGAATTTAAAATGCAGTTGAATATAAAAAGCGAAATAATAAAAAAGAATTACTTAGTTTTTTTACATTCAAACAATATTTTTTTGTTGGTATATAAAGCTTAACGATTTTTTAAGCATTCTTAAAATAAAGAAAAAAAAGTAATTTTATATGAAAATTATAGCAAACATATGGCCGATATTTTAGTTTGGCGTCAATTTGTGTTATTTTCGTTATTTTAAGAAAACTTTATGCAAAATTTCTTAGACGTGTATACACTTAAATTTTCTTTGTATTATTCTTGTTTGAGATGTGCTTCATTATGATAAGGTCACTATTTTTTAATGTTATGTGTGTTAATTCGCTAAATAAAATAATATTTTAAAATATAACATAAATTTATAATTTAGGCTTTTCAGAGATTGATACTTTTTACAAATGCTAAGACCTTCAAATTTGCTTAAATTAGAAGCCAAATACGTATGTGATCTTGAAGCAACAGCAAAACTGTAAGTAAAGAGAGTGTATTATTTTTGGTCTGCTCGGAAAACAGTAAGCAGTTAGGATGGCTAAAAAATAGTTACATCGTTTAAATGAAACGAAAGGAATTTTATAACTCAGTTCATTAACTGTATGCCTACTGTCCGTTCAACTCTCTCGCTGCGGTTGACCTGGCTGTATCGAAATAAATAAATTACACCCATTGTAAAATATGGTTGAGATAATCGTAATTTGAGAACAACATATAAGATTATGATTGTAGAAAAACATATGCTTTTCTATAATAATACAATTTGTTTAAATGAAATCATAGAAATTTCTATAACTCATTTTTTTCACTCAATTGCCGCTGACCGTTTAGCTGTCTGGCAGCGGTCGTACTGCTAAACATGTCCTTGGCTACATGGTAATAAATAAATTATACATATCTTAAAATATGACTGAGCTAATCATAATTATAGAACAGCATATAAAAATATTATTGTACAAAAACGTATTATACTTTTCCATAATTATAAAATTGTTAAGTATAACTTAAAAATACTTAAGTTTAGATTCGGAAGTTTTTATTTTAATATTTTTAATTTATTTCTAACTTTTTTAGTTATATTTTAGTTAAGTATAATTTTACTTTATAATTGTATACTAAGCGATTTCTAACGAAATAATAGCTTATCATAAAATCTCTTAACTAATGAGAAATTGCGCCAACCATATATTGTTTTTCCCCATTAAAAACAGTTGATGTATTTTTGCAAAAATAGAATGCAAAGTAAATGATCTTAGTGCTTTGACGCGCACTAATACTAGAAGAAAGCTGAAGTCGTACAGGCAGTTTCAACATATTTGATATTTTAGTTTTTCACTTTTTCCTAGAAAAACAAAGCTCTTAATGCATTTACCTAAATACTGAAATCCCTTATGCATCTCCTTATGTTCAACCACAACCATTCATTATAATTAATTTGTATTTTTAAAGGTCATAAAATTGATGTATTCGCTCGCACTTAGCGTTTTCCAAAAACTATTAAAAAGAAAAAAAAAATCAAAATAAGACGATTATGTTTTGTAAGAATAAATAAAAAATTTTTTCTTTTTATATCCAGGAGAGGATATTTACTCTCAAGTGACTTTAGGAAATTATAAATTTTCCGGCATCTTTACACAGCACGATGCTGAAATAAAATCAATAGTTTCCACATTAACTCTACGTTGGGGGTTTATTAATATTGAGTGAAGTATCTCTTTTTGATGTTTCGAAAGGGTTTTTACATACGTACAGAATCTTCTCCCAGATATCAGTGCTTCGAAAAATAATATACATTATATATATAGAAACAAAAGTAAAATAAAGTATATATGTAATATTTTTGAGGATGTTGTATTTGATTAAATCACTGACAAGTTATTAGTTTTTCGGTTTTATAACTTGAGTGAGAAACTTCTCGCAGAAAGATATTATAGCCATCTCGTTGTAAACATTAACTACAGCGTTTTGTGATTTCTAATATAAAATAACACAACCAAGTTCATGCCTTACACAAAACTGATTTACATTAGCTGTAATATTTTTATGTGAGAAGTTTCTAAATTAAGTCACAGAAAATTATTACAGGTGACGGAGAAAGAATATTTTTGGTAGCCGATAATCAGATCTATTTTTCACCGGCTTGCGTTTTAATACAGCAAAACTTTTCCACAGCATTTCTTTTTGGAAACCAGGGAAGAGAAATTATTACATTGTGAAAGACGAAGTTCATCTTAAAATATGTCATAAAATTTATAGATGTAGACAAGCACAAACTCTCGTAGAAAGCATTCCTGAGCTGGAATCAATTTTTTATTTGAGAACGTTTTTCTTCTTCGCTCATTTTGAGTTGTGCCTTCTTTCAAGAATGTTACCATACTTTAAAATAATTTTACGCTTAGTTGCTAGATATTTCACAAAAAAGAAATGAAATAAATTAAGCTTTGTTTCTAATGCTTGTGCTTGGCTTTTGGAGTATGAAATGAAACATTATGGTATAAAAATTATTTCATTGTTGCCAGGTTAGGTTACAAAAAGGATGACAATGAAAAATACAGTAAAATCTTGATAATTGATACCGTCGTAATAACTCGTCAAAAACCAGAAGTCTTTTAAAAAAATCGCATTAAATCGTGAAACCTCTAATACGGCCGTCCCAATAATTTATATCCTTTCCAATGTTCCGTTAATGCAGTGCGAATCGTAGTTTTTCTGGCTAAAGATGAACAAAATAAAAATAAAAAGTATTAATAATTTTTCGTTTAGGTTAAAAAATTGATGTGTTTGTCTAGTCCTGAAACCTCTTTTTTTGGGTTTTTCTAAGACCTCTTCAGATAGTTTTTTTCAAACCCGCTTAAGCAAAAATTCTTGTTAAATTGAAAATGCCTATAATTCGAGCAAATATACGGATTATCGGGATTTTACTGTATAAAATTCGAATTATTTTATTTTATATTACACTTGTAATTTATATATTTTTACGTTTTTTTGTTTATTAATTCGCACGTATTATTTGTTTATTTTAAGGCGAGTGTAAGTAGTTGAGAATTATTACTCAACTGTATCAGGTTTGTTTTTTGCGAAAATATTTTTAATATAAATAATAAAAAAACGCAAAAAAAAAATCGTTACAAATTTTATTTGAAAAACGCCTTCCAAAGTTTATTCATCCGTTTAATATAGTTATATAGTATAGCTGAGTACCGTTAATGTGCTGTGAAACAGAACTCATATTGAAAATGCTGAATAAACTAACAGCAATTGTGGAATTGTGACAAATGACTTGGATAAGTGTCAAGGTTTCATATTGCATTCTGTTTGTTGTTGTTGTTGCTATTTATATACATACATATGTACTTTAAGTAGTAACGTGTTATAAATATTCTGATAAAATTAATCAAATTATGCATTAACAAAAAAAAAAAAACAAAATTAACACTTTTTTATACAAAGTGAGAGTGTCAACTTATATTTAATACTAGAAGGTGTTTCAAAATTTATTCATAATTCAGATTGGCTATAATTACGAACGAATATATAAAATCGATATACTCAGTGATAACGTGGATAAACTCATTGGGAAATTTTTTTTTTTTTTATTATTTATTTTAATTTATTCAAAATTCATTATAATTACAAGGAATGTTGGTGCCCCAGCGCCTCATGGACATTATTGGGGCGAGTTGACAAAGTCAAAATCACGATAATTAATAAGATTAAAAGTATATTAGATATTAAAAAAAAATTTCATAGTTAGACATATAAGTAATTCAACTACATAGAAGCATTTCTATATTTTCGTGTAAATAGCTTTTCAAAGATGGTTTAAACATGGAAATTGTAGGTAAACTTTTCAAGTGCACAGGCAGGCGATTAAATTCTGAGCAGCCAATATGTTCAAGACGTTGTTTGGTTAGTTCCAGTCGACATCCTTGCACATAAAGGTTAGAGCTAGATCGAGTCCTGAAGTTATTCTGGTTTGTTCTAAATTCGATTGTATTATATCCCATGTTGTGTGTGGCTTTGTAGATGTATATGAGTAATTGCATTTTATAGAGTCCATAGACTGGTAAGACAGTTTTGATCACATTCTTATATAGATTTATTGTTGGATATAAACGTGGTATACTAAAAACAATTTTTAAAGCTTTGTTTTGGGCACTTTGAAAGCCACTGTTCTTTTATATGCATAAATTATTGGGAGATAGGTAAGATGACTATGTATTAGCGCATTATATATTAAGAGTTTAGTCTTTTCGTTGAAATGGTTTTTAAACTTGTAGAGCATCCCAATTGCCGGAGCTATTTTGCTTTTAATTGATTGTATATGCGTATTCCAGGATAAATTGTTTTGGAAATATAAACCTAGGTATTTCAGATTTTCACACTCATAAATTTCTGCACCTCCTACACAGATTTTAAAACCCAGTGAATTTCTGTAAGAATACGGCCGAAATCTTATTAACTTAGTCTTGTCCTTATTCAACAGTAATCTATTAAGCCTCACATATTCCAACAAGATTTGCGCATCATGTTCCATTTGCGATTTTAATATCCCTTCATAGTTATATGGATAAAATAGGCTAATGTCATCCGCATACATAATTAATTTGCCATGTAATTTGAGATTTGCTAAATCATTCAAGAAAATTGTAAATAATAGTGGACCCAGCACGCTGCCTTGCGGCACACCATAATTAACAATCTGCTTACTGCTTTCCTTACTGTTGATTTCAACATATTGATATCTTTCACGTAAATAACTTTTAATAAACTCTATTGCACAGGGCTGAAAACCATAATACGAAAGCTTTTGTAAGAGTAAATTATGATCTACTAGGTCAAAAGCCTTAGAGAAATCATAAAAAATCGCACCCACTCCACCATAACCGCTGTCAAGGCTGTCACATATATAATTAACCACATTTATAACTGCTTCATGAGTGCCGCTCCCTTTTTTAAACCCAAATTGTTGTTTGTATAAAAGATTTTCTTGCTCCAGAAAGACTGAAATTTGTTTATGTATAATTTTTTCAAATACTTTGTTAATAATTGGTAATAGCGCTATAGGCCTATACATTTCAGTTGTACACGCATTAGCCTCCTTGGGTATAGGCATCACTTTAGCAATTTTCAAGGTTGCTGGATAAACCGAACAGTTTAAGCTGTCATTGAATATTTGTGTCAATTTGTGAATTATTATGTCTTTACATTCAAAAAGAACTTTACTTGTTATACCATCGAACCCTGGACTTTTGTTGAATTGTAGATTTGAAATTAATTCTAGGATTTCCTCAGAATTTATGGATTTAAACGAAAAATGGTGACCACACTGACGTAACGTATTTAAATTATTGCAGAAGTCTAGAGGCTTTTTTATTATTTCTGTATTAAGGACTTTGGGTATTTCAATGAAGTATCTATTCAATACCTCACATTTCTGTGTATCATCAATAATAAGATCACCATTATTATTCTTTAGTTGCATGCTCCTTTTAACATTTCTTCCTAGGTTCTCATTTAGAAATCTCCAGCATTTTTTCGGGTTGTTTTGAATACAATTTAAGCTATTCTGATAGTAATTATTCATACAAACTTTAGTGGCTCTTTTTATAATTTTACTTAGACGTTTCAATATAATCTCGTTAAATGCATATTTTCTTTTTTTTCTTCTTGCTTCTAGAAGTTTTTCTTTTAGTTTCATAAGAGAAAAAAGGCTTTCATTCATCCATGGTGCTATTCGGGATTTTGTGTTGCATTTCATTATTTTATCTACCGATGATTCTTTCATAGCGCATGAGATCGTGCTCATTAAGTCATCCAAATCATTAGATAAGTCCCCTGAACCATGCAACTTATTTACACGATTCTGGAGTTTCGTCTTCATCATATTATAATCATACTTTGTATACCTTGTTACCTTAGAATGCGATTTAATACTACTTGTTACTATACACGAGAGTATATTGTGATCTGAAATATTACATCCAATGGAGTCTATGACAAGGTTGTTAAATATATTACTATATATGTGATCAATCGAAGTACTACTTGCTGGTCGAGTTATCAATGTATGACAGTTTTCATAGTCATAATGCAATAAAAGATTAGAGAGATTCGTAAACAAGGCTTGATTCAAATTGTCTATATTTGAGTCGCCAACTATTATTGCAGGTAAACGAGGATTTATATTTAGAATATTTTCAATGAAACAGTGAAAAGTATTTATGTCGCATTTCTGCGAACGATAGAATGTGCAAATTTTGACCGGCTTGCCGTTTATTCTAAAATTGTGTACAGAAATTTGGATCGCTTCAACAAATTGTTTACTTTCGTTGTAATCGACTGTGTAATGCAAGTTGTCTCTTATATACAGTGAGGTACCTCCATAGCCATCACTTCGGCAACAATGAATAACGTTATAACCCGGAATATTGTACAGTTGTCTTACTTGTGAGTGAAACCATGTTTCTTGAACCGCTATAACGTTGGGTAAATAAGTGAAATGTGCTATTGTTGTTTTAAATTTTATAAATTTATCAATAGAAGAAATGCTTCTCATGTTTACAGATATAATATAAAAAAATTCAATTTTAAATATTTTTTTGTATAATTATTAAAGTATTCTATGTTAGAAAAATGTTTGCTATCTGAGATCATTAGTTACGGTATGTTAGATTATTAGCTACAATACGATTAATTGCTGATTGGCTCAACCTACTGCTCTGCACCAGAGTCATCATCACCCGGCAATACTATATGTTGATCCAATCTTGATCTTCTTTTGTTTTTGTTCAGTGTGGTTATTTCCATTAAGATATCATCGACATCTTCTTCGCTTCTGATTATTTTTGGTCTATCCATTACGGATTTTTTGACAAAGACTTTTCCGCCAGATGTGTATACTGAATAAAAACCAACAGTTTTTAAAGTTTTTGCATAATTGAACAGCCTAAGCGTTTCTCTTCCCAAAAAATCATTGACATAAACAGCTTTTGTACCTTCAGTTTCCTTAAATTTGTTTTTTGCAGCCATTATTTTATCTTTAACCAGTTTTGAATTAAATTTAACAACAATAGATTGTTTTGTATCAGTCTTATTTTTCTTTTTTAAAAAATATGCATCTTCTATATTAGTTTTTTCTACATTTTCACCAATACTTTTATATAGGTTAATAACAGCTTCTGCAGCACCAGTTTCACTGTTAGTAGTTACACCACTAATCAAACAATCATTTTTTACGCGATGATCATTTAAAACCTTTACAGTGAATTTTAATGTGTTAATTTCTTCTTTAAGCTTAGCATTTTCTTTTTCAACGACCTGTATTTTCTTTTTATTTTCAGCGATACTTTTAATAATTTCATCAAATTTCGTTGACATAAAATTCATTGTATTGTTCATATCTTCCAGCTGATCAAGCTTTTTCAACTGTGTTTTGATTACTTGCAGTTGCTTCCCAACTGTATCATTATTATTGCTGACGTCATCACATAGATGGCAAGTAAATTCATCTGCATTACTTTTTAGAAGCTGTTCATATTGCCGTTTATCTAATTTTGAGCACATTACATGAAAAGTTTTTTCACATTTATCACACTCTATGGTTAATTCTTGTCCTTCTTTAACAACCATTTTGCACTGCTCACATTTTGTTTTTGGGTATGCACCTTTTCGGCTTGTAACAGGCATATTTGAATATCTTTTGTAACCCGTATTATATTTCTATTTGCAAATGAGTTTAGTATTGTTTTGTACTATTTTATACTATTTTATACGATTTATTTAATTTATTTAAAAATTTTTTCTTAAAGTTTGGCGGAGCTCGTTTATTTTTTGCTTCTTTTCAACAGTGATGCTAACACTTGATTTGAATCATATCACTTAGTCCTTAAAAATGTTTATATATATATATATATAGAACACTGTGTTTTATCAAGATATTTAAATATAATATTCAAAAACATTCTCTATTTTTTATAAATTCCTTTAAAATTTTTGTTTTTTTAGGTATTAATTTTTAAACACATGTTCTTAAGGATTAAGTTGTAAAAAATATGGCGTTTAAAAAATGACTGGTCGTAAAATTATGTTGACATTAATAAAATGCAAACAATTATTCGTTTTTCAGCATATTTTGCAGTCGAAAAGTAGTTTTGACAAAAATACTTAAAACAAAAAGGGGTACAATGGCAATGGCCTCCTTTTTACTTAACAGCTCTACTTCATTAAAACTCAGTTTACACACTTCGCTCTCACAAAATATTTTAGAAATAATAAAATACTTGTGCTAAACTTAAACACATGTGCAGTTAAACGATCAATCATTTAAAAGCAAATCGAATTGGAATTGCAAAAATTACAGCAAAAACACGTACACATGACCCCAAAAAGGAAATGACAAGAAAAATCTACAAATCAAATGATGATTTTTTTAAAATTCACTAATATTTTTTGTTTACATTCAATGGCTCCTCCAAAGTCGTTGGTGTACAAATAACTGCTTTTTATTGGTTTTTCTGTAAGCTGATGTCAGGTCTATACGATTATCATTAAGGCTCAACTATAAGGTGCATATGTTGGCATAAGCTAGATTAAGCAAATGTTATTTGCTTATATATATCGTATGTAGCAAATAGTAATGCACTTAACAGAACTTTCTGTGAAGTTTCGTTAAGCAAAATGCGATGTTTGCGTGTTCCGTACTGCAAAAGATATTTCTTCAGAATGTATTTGTACGCTTCAATAAAAAGATTTCAAAGTCCAGCAAATTAAAGAGAACTAGTTTTTTTTTGGAATTTAATAGAAATTGTAAGATAAGCATTATTAAAAAATTTAAATGTATTTGTTCCCCCCCGGGGGTACGTCTATACCTCAGTACATGTGACACCGGGGGTAAAAGGTAGCCCAGTCCCCTAAAGGCTAGCAGGGAGCCAACTGGACAACTCCAAGTTATTTCCACGGGAATTAGTGAGCCCCAAAGTTAAGCTTTTTAGCTGTTTTCTAACTGATTATTGAGGTTGGTCTTTCGTGGTGGTTGTGGTTGCGTAGGCCCTCATGAATTTTAAGTAAGGGGCTTGGATTATCTCTCCCCTACTGAGAACAAAGAGGGGATGATCCGGATCCACTGACCATGCTTGTCATGTGTTCTGGACCAGGAGTTAGATAGTCTCCAACTCTTCAGCAAGGAGTGGAGGTTGGCGGCCCTGCTCCGAGGCTTCCGAATTATGCTTCGGTTTCCTGGGGCGTAGGTGCACGCTACATATCACTCAAGTGGTTTTATCTACCATCGAGTTGTGGCTTACACAGCTAGGTACCGACATAGATCTTATCAAGTATAACTTCAGACTTTTTTAAATGTTCAGTAAATGTTAAATGTTCAAAAATACACACTTACACATTTATAAGTATTCTTTCCTAGATATTCTACAAATAGAAGAATTTTAAAAATAATAGATATAGATGTAATTAATTGGCAAAAAAGTGAAGCATGAAATTTATATCAAAAATACGAATATTATAAAAACTTCCAACCCAAGTCTCACTAAATAGAGCGTTAGTACACGCAAGTGTTTTATGGTCATCAAAAAATCTATTAAGATTTCTAAAAGTTGTATACAGGCTTTTCCCCTAATTTTGACAGTAGCTTTAGTTTGCTTAGACACAATGAGTAAAATTGCTGCATATTTTTTAGGAGTGATATGACACACTTGTCATAACGTGAATAAATGAAACAAAAAAATGCATACTACGACCGATTAAAGCCACTTGCGCAAATTGCAACCGAAACTAAAATAACTTAGGGCGTTTGTTAGGACGTTTGTTTTTAAATTGCGGCAACACCAACAACACGATAGTTTTGACATTTACCTTACCTTATTCGCAGTAGATACAATGAATTCAATTTCGAGCGTAAATCGCATTAAAGTAATTAAAATCCATTATGAAAATGGCGGTTCCGTTAAAGTTACATTTCGTAAAATTATTGATATTTCCGGACAACATAATCGTCCTTCTGAGACCACTATTAAGAGTTCGGTCGTTCAATTTGAGTCGACAGGCTCGATACAAAATGTTGTTGAACTGAAAAAATATCGCAGCCATAATTCATAGTGTTGAAGCAGATCCACATTTGTCAATTGACGTTGTCAACAGTTGACGAACTTTAAGTAAGGATTTGACTTTGAAGCCTTAAAGGGTTCAACTGGTGCAAAAATTGAAACCGGCCAACCATTTGCATCGCCGTAGATTCGCTTAATTCATTCAGGAACAACTGGCTGGTTTTTTTGAAAAAGTTATTGTTTCAGACGAAGCCCATTTTTACTTGTCAGGGTACGTCAACAAGCAAAATTGTCGCATTTGAGCTTCTGAAAATCCTAGAACGATTATTGAGAATCCTTTGCATGCTCAACGGACAACTACATGGTGCGATATGTGGTCTGGAGGTGTGATGGGGCCGCTGTTTTCGAAGATAAGGCTGGAAATGAGGCAACGGTCAATGGCACACGCTATCGCCAGATAGCAGTAATGTAATTTTGGTTTATTATTGACGACGTTGCTGTCACTGTGGTTTCTACAGGGCGGTGCCACATGTCACACATTTAATGAAACGAGTACTTTATTGCAAACCAAATTTCTCGGTCATATAATTTCACGACAATCAGCAGCCAGACCGTGTGATTTAGGACCACTGGATAATTTTTCTCTGGGGCTGTGCAAAGTTTATGCGGAGCCAATCGAATCGATTTCAGCATTTAAACTCAAAATCCATGATGTGATTAATGAAATAGGACCGATATTTGGCCAACAAAGTGATTAAAAACTTTGATGAAAGAATCGATATCTGTGAACGTGATGGTGGTGGACATTTGCTAGATAACATTTTTCATTCATAATTGCCGAACTTTTCTTTTCGTAATACAATAAAAATTGCAATCAGCTTAATCTTAATTTTTTTGATTTATTTTTGGTTTAGAAAAAAAACTGCGTCTTGAAAAACTCTTCATTTCATTTTCAATTTATTTTGTGCACAGTGGGCGAGGAACAACACAAAAATGAGCAATTGAGAAATTGCTGCTTTTATTAATATATTTGAAAGAGTGCATTGAAACCAGTTCACCCAAAAATAGTTAAGGGAAAAATTTTCACTTTCGTGGAAACTAAAAATAATTAACATGCAATAAAATATTTATTTGTGAAGATTTAGGAGAAAAAAAGTGAAAAAATGTTTTTAAATTCACAAATGAGGCATCAAAATGCCCAAAATTGGAATTTTTTAGAATTTTGCCCACAACCCTTTGGCGCCCTAGCATTATGGAATATTTTTTTTAGAGTAGTTAAAGTTTCAAAATACACAAAAAATAAAAACACACTAATGATTAAGTGAATTCCCATTGAGAAAATTTTAACGAAACAGACATCTGCATAAAATTTCTTAGTTATGTTTTATTTTTCATTAAATAATTTAATCATAGAACATATAAACTAATAATGGCTGATGGCGCTTTGTTATAAATTTTAATTAGAAACTTTTTATTTTGGTCTTCTTAACGACTTTTTTTATGATTTTATATCGTCTTGCGTGTATTAACTTGTCATTTAGTTGATAAATTCTACTTGTTTGATACAACATTTTCTGTGGTTAAGAGATTTTTATGTTTTATTTTGCAAACAATCTGTGAAATAAAATCTAGACAATACAAAATGTTTCTGTCTTTATTATTATGATTTTTTTTGTCTCTGCAACATGTTTTTTTTATTTTTGGATGTTTTTTTGCTTTTTTGTAAAAATTCAATTTAAATTAATTAAAATGCAATATTGCCAAGGAGGAACGTATGAAGAAAACACGCCAACGCATACAGAGCATAAATTTAATTTTCTAGTGTGTTGTTGCATGCATCCACTATTATATTATTTTCTATAATGTATGTTGTTCGTTGGTATATACATTTGAGCTGGTGAAGGCATGATTATGTGCTATATTTGCTTATTGTAGTGGCTGTGGATTCATAGAATGAATGCATGGTAAGTTTTTCATCTCTTGTGCATTTACTTCTATAAAGATTTTGTTTTTGTTTTTTTTTAATGGGTTTTTACAAAATTCTGTTGTTGTTCCTGCTGTTGTACGAGTCGAGTCGGTTGTCTAAATGTGTCTTATTTTATTTTTTTGCGGAACCCTGCCTAGAATGTGGCGAGATTAACAACAAGAAAATAATAATATAACAATACAAACTTTCATATCCCACCGATGTTACATGCCGCCTTTGTGTTAAATAAATAACGTGAATAGAACAAAACATTGCAACCTGTTGCACAATCATATAAAAGATACGCTTAAAATATGTTGTAAATTAAATCTCAACTTCTTAGTTAATTTGCCTCAACAGCTTTTGAATGTGAATACAAAAGAGTTGTTTTTGTTCTCGAAGACTTTTCATTTTAAGCGTGTAGTAAAATGAAGATGAAAATAAAATTTAAAATAACAAAACCGAAATGGTGTCAATATTTTATAAATATATAAATTTTTGGTTCTGTTTTGTTTTTTTTGTTTTATTTCTAAAATGCATTCAAAATGCTAAGAATCTGCTCTTTATGCCCTTTTGTTCAAAGCAAAAACTTTACTACAACATTTTTTTGTGTTTTTATTTGAGTCATTTTGTTGATCTTAAAGAATTTTCTAGCTGTTGTATTGGAATTTAGTTGTAACACATTTTTCCTCTATACTTTTTCTTTTATTTTTGTTTTTTTTTTGTTTGTTGGCAGGTTTAATTTCTTTTTTGTTTTTTTTTCATCTTGTGCAGTTTTTGCCACTGTTTATGAAAAGGAATTTTCTTGAAAATTTCTTATTATACTACAAGAAAAAGTGTTAAAATTTTTCTTTACTTTTATAGGTGTATACTTTGGTTTGTTGCATTAAATTGTATTGGCAAAGATAGCAAATTTATTTAAGCAGAACAATTTCAAATAGTTAATATATTTTTATATAAAGCACATTATATTCGTATTAATTTATGGATAAAGTAATTTTTTATAGCATTAAAATCTCAAATAAACTCTATAAGATTGCAGACTGTTTAGCGTAGAAAAGCAGTTTCAAATGAAATAGTTAATCACCAAGCTTTAAATTCATTTGATTTTAAGTGGAAAAAATAAAAATAGTTACAACTAAAAAATTGTTATAGAAGACATAAAAAATTTGTATATACATTAAGTTTTAGAAAACTGTTGCAGTTTTTGGCGTTAGTAGCTGTTCTATTTCTTTCTTTTCGTTGACTTAATGATGTAGTGATTAGCGCTGTGATTTGTAGGAGCATAAAAGTCATTAAATATTCAAAGATTTATGGGATTCCAACTCGGACCCATTATAAACTACAGACTATCATAACACCTCAACGGCCTACTTAAAGAAAAGATAAATTTTCAAAATACATATACTGTACGTAATATACAAAACTTTGGCGAAAAACAGTTAAAGAAAGATACTTTATATTAGATGAATTGAATTGACAAAGGTTAATAAATAGAAATCAGTTGCACAAATCGCCTGAAGCCTAGATAAAAAAAATAACACAATTAGTAAGGGTAGCTGTGGCAGATAAGTTGTCAAAGGCATTTTATATATATATATATATATATTAAAGTACCAGATTAGTTGAGTAGCCTATAATTAGAGAACAGTTGTAGACATGCTTAAGGCGACACTTTAATAAAACAAAAAGTAAAGACTTATTTTTGTCCGTAGAATAAAGTGCTGTAGTAGAAAGCACCCTTGTGTATGACGATGAAAATTATTTATTAATCTTGAGTTTTTTTGATCTTGCTCATTCTAGAATATCTAGATTTATGTAAAACTTGTAAATTTCAGACATGTCATTGAAATGAAGATACTAAGTCCACCAAAATTACATAAATCATTCAGGAAGGTCTTAAGCTTATACCGAAAACTATTTTCATACTTAACTACCTCATTACAAATTTAATCACAATCAACCGGCAGCATCAGCCAACACAGCTATTTTACGAATGTATACACATGGAGCAACCGCCAAAACAGCCGCTGGAGTTGCTCTATAAAAGAATAATCGTACTTTTGCCGAATTCGTATTTAAAAATGGCAGTACGAATTATAATAAAATGAGCTCAAAGCAGCAAAACGATGAAATTATTTCAAAAAATCAATAATAAAGTGCTTAACTACAACTTTATATAAAATTCAGAATTCCCAGTTTGATGAGTTATTCGTTACATTAAGAGTTTTGTAAAGTCACTTTCAACAGTAATTTTATTCTCTAAAAGAAAATAAAACAGAAAATTTTGATTAAAATTTCAATTGTCTTAGGAAGAGGCATTTCCAGCCTCATCTTCGAAGAAAAGGCCTAATTACGCCTTCAGACCATATAGCGCACCATACAGTGACACGTTGAGTGTTCAAAGACTTTTCAATAATCGCTAGAGGATTTTCAAAAGCCAAAATGCGGCAAAATTGCTTGTTTTAAGTTTTCAGAAAAAATGATTTTTTTAGAAAAACCAGTCGTTTGTTCTTGAATGAGTTGAGCGAATCTATGGCGATGTGAATGGTCGGTCGGCTTCAATTCCTGCACCAGTTAAACTTTATAAGGCTTCAAAATCAAATCCTTACTCAAAAATTACCCCTGTAGGCTAGTAGGTAGTGTACTAGCTTGTGAGTATGGGGGTTGTGGGTTCGATTCCCAACGAAGAAAAATTTTTTTTCACTACAAAAATAAAAATTGACTGTCAGTGGGGCTGCTCAGCGATGAATACATAGTCAGTGGTCGCTGTCTTATTATATGGCGGTTAATTTCCGACTATCCTCCTTCTTTCACCACCTGCTTCATCTCTTCTCTATCCATTTCCTAAAGAATGTAGCACGGTACTTGACTAAATAGGCATTGTTGCCTGAAGTGCTACTTCTCTTTAAAAACAAATGTATATTATAATGCCTGTCCCTTAAAAAATTATGATTATGCCCACTTGCGCCCAACTACAAGAACGTCATGGAATTGACAAATTTGGATCTGCTTTAACATATGGCTCACGGATGCAATGTTTTCAGTTGAACTACCCAGTCGAACAAGCGTTTGTGTTCGCACATTTTGTAACGAGCCTGTTGACTCAAATTTAACGACGAAATTTTTAATACCGGTCTTAGAAGAACGATTATGCTGTACGAAAATATCACGAATTTTACGAAATGTAACTTTAACCGAACCATCATTTTCATAGTGGTTTTTATATTATTTTAATGCGATTTTCGTGCGAATACGTCAAAAAACTAAATGTCAAAACAATCATGTTGGTGTTGCCACAATTAAAAAACAAACTTCTTGTTGAAAAACTCGATATATGATTTAAGAAAAATTGCGATAGCCATTGGGCAAATATTGGAAATTAAATAAACATGTTTGGTTTTGTTTATTTTCGTTGCATAACGAAGGAAATACGTAACACTTCTGTTTATTATTGGGTCGCCACAAAATGCCACAAAAAGTCCACATTCGCCAGTATTTTTAAAAATTTAAATTTCTTTAAGTACAGCCGCCTCTAAAAATTATTTTTAATCGCTAAACATTTCACTTAAATCTCAATAAATACTTTATTGACATCAAAAGTAATTTACAAAAAAATGTAGTTTTTACATTTTGCGTTTCATTACACTGAGAATAAAAGTCTAGGCGGTTTTAATAAATCTTTATTATTTTTCTTGACAGTGTTTGCTGTTGAAATTGTTTATTTATCTACTAAATAGTGTTATTTATGTATTTGCATTTTAATTTTTATTTTTGCAATTTGTTTCTGGTTGCTACTATAAAATGAAATTGCTTATTAAGATACTTTTGGGTGTTGACGAAAATCATTTTGATAATTTTATTTTTCTTTTTTCTTTTTTCACAAAATTTTTTTCATAGTACTGTGCAGTATGGATGGAGTGTGCGTGTGTGTGCATGTGTGATTACGAGTGTGTGAATATGTGGTAAAGAAAAGATCTTGTAGTCATATGGCTGTTTATGCTGACACTCAAGAACACCCACAATAAGGAACCAACTACCGGTCGAAAACGTATACCCAGTGTTGTTTATAATATCACAAATTTTGTTTTAGTTTTGCTGGCGATCGTTTTTGGCCATTAAAAATAAGTAGGCATATTTGAGAAATATTATATTTTGCCATTTTGTTTTTGTTTGGTTTTTGATTTTCTTGTTAAACATTAAAATAAAAATTATTTGTTTCCCAAGAAACAAAATATTACGATTTTGCGTTTTAGCAAAATATTTTTTTTATAACTTATTCTAGGCGAGAGATTTTTTATAATAATGCCAGATACATAATATGCGCTTATGTATGTATGTGTGTATGCTTTCTTTAGACGTAGTGGTAGCGTAAAGACTAGGAGTCTCACACAGGGACTAGTACTGTGGGGCTGAATCTTCGGTGGGGGTTCGTTTACTATGTGCTAGAGCAGTCATCTTGATTCTAGATTCCCGTCAAACATGTGTTTGTATGACGTTAGGTGTTCCGTACTTGCAGTCTTTGGTTTTTGACTCTTTCTCGAAGTATCCATTCTACAAAACTGGAGGCATTCTGCCTATAAATTCTCTTGTTAGGTTTCATTAATCTTGATCTTGCATCTACCAGAAACCACACTTACCAATCTTCTGCTTGGCATCATCCTCGCCTTCACTACCAGTTTCGGATAATCCAGCCTGTTTTATTTTAAATCTATAGTTATATAAATAAAAGTCGCAACAAGATCGAAACGATCTTATCTTGTGTCTTGCAGAGATCTAGTCATGGAATTAAATTTATAACTTGGTCTCGTAGTTTGGGCATTATGTATTGAGTTCGTAGTATTAGCCTCGGAAAAATTTAGAAAAGAATCTTATTTTATAAGTTTACGTCACTTAAGCTGCATGTTTTAATTTTTTGTTAAATATTATTATTGTATACAATTGCATGAGTTAAACAGTGTTTGTTTTCAATCTTTGGGCATAATGCCAAAAACAACCAACCATATTAAATGGGCCTTAAATGACAGCGATATGGTCAACAACAACAGCAGCAACTATTGCTGCTACAATTTTCGCAAGTAAAAAAAATAAAAAAAAAATAAATCAAGAAACATTCTCAATCGTGGCACTTTGTAAAAACAACAACAAAAATAGATTTAATAAAAGCAAATACTATAAAGATGACTACAACGTTCTCAGCTAAACCAGCCAAAGGAAAAAACTGTCAGAATAATGTCATTGTACTTAGCACCAGTGGCAGTGTTATTTGTTGGTATTTGTAGTTGTAATAATTTTTTATTTTTTTTTATATCTTTTAATTTGTTTTTCTTTTGCTGCAAAACATTTTAATCATAAACAATAATTGTTTGTTTGTGCTTCAAATAGTAAATGCTACAAGTGTTTATTTATACAAGATTTTTTGTAGTTTCAGCAGTTCTGATAATGGCAATTAACCTTATTTTTTACAACAACATATTTGCTGCCTGACTAGCTCTAATTTTCGTTTTTGTTGTTTAAATAAAAATCTAGTTAGCGATAGGATATTTTTATGTTTATTATTCTAATTCTGGTCTACTTTTTCGGTTCAGTGTGACTAATCAACAGGGTAACTGGGTATGTACTTTCCACTCGGGAATATAATTTTAGAATATTCTTTTGTTGCGGTGTATGCCCATAACCATGTTAAAAACGTAAACTTAGGAAGACTAGTGTATAATTTCTACAAAACAACATTTGTACAGGCAACACGTATTGAATAACTTCAAGTTTCTTTTTAAAATTATTTCTAATTTTTTTAAACTTATAGTTATGCCTTTATATCTAACTTTTCAATTTTATTCACGTTAATAATTTAATTAAATAATTTGACTAACTAGCAAACCTTTGTTCAGTTCTCTTCGGTTCTAGCTGTGTGCCAGTGTTTTCATTTGAATCGATGATACTGTTAGAATGTACAGCATCAATTCTCTATTTATTAATTAACGATTCAGAAATATATACATACATACATATCGGGTTTTTCAACAAGAAGTTTTTCAACAAGAAGTTTTTTTTCATTTGTGGCAACACAAACATTATGATTGTTTTGACGAATTCGTATTACATTAAATTTCGGACGAAAATCATATTAAAATATTTAAAAAATAAAAAAAGTTACATTTCGTAAAATTCGTGATAGTTTCGGACAATATAATCGTTCGTTTGAGACCGCTATTACGAATTTATGATCCTTAAATTTGTGTGGACAGCCTCGATACAAAATGTGCGAACACTAAAGCGTAGTCGACCGGGTCGTTCAACTGAAAACATCGCAGCCGTTAACCTTAGTGTTGAAGCAGATCCAAATTTGTCAATTCCTCGACATTCTCAACAATTGGTGTTATCCACAACCACCACTTGGGGAATTTTGCGTAAGGATTTGACTTTGAAATCGACCGATCATTCACATCGCTCAATTTATTTAGATTTTTCTGCAAAAAAAATATTTTTTAAGCGAAGCCTATTTTCTCTTGTCATGGTATGTCAACACTATCTAGTCTGGAGGCGTGATTAGGCCGTTTTTTTGGAAGATAAGTCTGGAAATGCGGTAATGGTCAATATATCACGCTATTGCGAGAAGCTTACAACTCCTGGATTCAACACGACGATGTCACATGTCACACAGCGAATGAAACAACTCAATTAAGCCCTATTATTGACAAAGTGCCACATGTTATACAGCCAATGAGACGATCATTTTATTGCAAAACAAATTTTTCGATCGCATAATTTCACGACAATCAGCAGTTAAGTGGCCAGCTAAATCATGTGATTTAACACTACTGGATTTTTTGTGTAATGCTATGTACAGGACCGAATCAATACGGAGCCTTTAAACTCAAAACCCGTGGTGTGATTAAAGGACCGCCAAAACGTGACTAAAAATTTGCTGACAGAATCGACATCTATCCACGCTGAAAGATATTTGCCAGATATCACGGGTGGCAACAGTATATTTGATTTAATGTTTAACTAATTCAGAGAGTTATTGTGTATTTTGAAAAAGGCCGTCATTACATATCAAATGTGTCAAGTGCTGAAAAAGTCTTGTTTCCTTTCTTACCTGTCTTCCAACAAATCTCTCAGGCTTTCACTACAACTATTGTTTGTATTTCACAAACTAATTTATATAACCCTTAGCGAGTCATTTTTGAAAATCAATGATTACTAGAAACATAAAAAGTCTATATTTTACAGAACTGTAGGGTAGTGTATCGATGTGGTAAAGATTTGTAATTTTTGTTGTTGTTACGGCAAATTGTGCAAGCGTATAATTTAAAATATTATCGAAAAAATTACTTGTGTTTTAAACAAAATCAATATTGACAATTTATAAACATTTAAAGAAGCTGGTATATGATTAGTAAAAATTGTGTCTATAGGGAATGCTACTGGCATTCAAAATAACTAAAATTTAAAGAAAGAAAATATCTCAATTTAGATTAGCACCACCGCCTTATTAATGTGAAAAACTTTATCGAACTTTTTCTCAAGCAATTGAAAATAACTCTGTCTATCAGTTTTTTCACATACACTGCAAAGTCCATACAGCTGCCAGAGCACTGACCAACAAAAGTAACTTATCATTATTATCTGCTGCAGTTGAGCCTGCAATAGTAGGGGTAGTCCTGGCACTTTCATCTTTATCCAACCACCAAATAGCAATTACTATGCACTTTATTATTTATAAAGGACGAGTTTCTGTTCGCGACTTAGTCTGAATTGTACATTATATTTTGAAAATACGAGGTTTAACTTTTTATACCCTAAAATTAAAAAAAAAACGCTTCGAAACATTTAATTATAGCGTCGACATAAGTTGTCTTTTAACTAAAAAAGAAATATATTTCTAACGCTTGATTTAATTTTTGATGAGTTCAGTGCTTTTTTTGTTCACAATGTTAAAAAAAAATGTGTCCTATATACGAATCCGTAGAACTATCTATCGGTGAGCCAAATGGGACCAGTATCGGGTTTTTTGTTAATACGATCGCAAACGTAAATACTATTAATATATTTTTATAGTGATGCAAAATGGCGTGAATGCATTTAAATTTTAAAAGCAATTTTTATTTATTTAATATAAAATTAAAATCAAAATAGCAACTGTCATATTATTTTATTTTTTCGCCGTGAATTTACAAATTTCCTTAAAGCGGCCAGTACTCAGGGAAAATGACCCCCTTATACATGCAATGCCTTGTACCAGAACAAGGAAAATAGGTTATGGGGAGGAGGAAGGAGGGAGTACTATTTGTGGACATTCAATTTGAACTTTCCCACATTAAAAGTGGCTGGAAAGACCTGTGAAAGGAATTTATTCCACATACGGACTGTTCTGCGAGAAAACGAATTTTCCCTGTAATGTGTAATGGAATTCACTGGCCAATCAACCACAAAAGGTTGGCCTCTCAATGAAATTCGAGTTAAACGCGGAAACGTGCGGATGACCGGAACAAGCTCCCTAATTTCATTAGAGCACTTACCATTTTAGTAACGATAAAACAGTGAAATACATCCCACATTGCGTCAATGCTCTAGAGAATCAATAGAGTTGGATACCGTACTGTCGGCCCATACATGAGAGTTGTATTCCAACTTTGGACGGATATAGGTGGTATAAGAAGATAGGATGTAGTGAAGTATCTCTTCCACTCTTTTAGCAAACCGAGACACTTGAAAGCTTCTTTAGAAACCTAAAAAAAATGTTTATTCCATCGAACATTACACTGAATTTTCATGCCAAGAACTACAAGAGCTTACGAGTCCGGAATACCTATATCACTCATAGTAACAGCATCAGCATGTAACATTGCATCTTATGGGCGTTAAAAGCGACTCTATTCGGAGATGTTGAGAGATGGTGATTGAGCGTATTATTCATGTTCTGCATTTTGAAACTCACCTCCAACTGGTGCGGTCTAATACCTAATAAATACGAATGGCAAATGGTGATGTCATCCGGCAAATATTAGATGGGTTGTAAGTTTGACAAAGCAGTAAAAGTATAAGGTTATAATGATGTTGGTATGTAGAGGTTAGCAGTTATGGTGGAGATTTGATTGTGGTGTAGTCCCTATAGCCCTTTCTATATTTTAATAGCTGTATAGGGTGTCAGCTAGTGGTTTAGGCGTTCAAAAGAACTGCCAGAAGATAGAAACTAATAAATGAAACAAGGCAAGTACTGCCAGCTAAAGTTATCAGATATTAGTCTTCTTTTTATTTAATTTTCTATGGCTTATATACTACTTATGCAAATCTAACTTATAATCTAGAATTGAGTGATTTCTAATTCCACTCAATTTGTAATATGAACATGAATTTGAATATGAATTTGAATATGAACAAATAGTATCGGTAACATGCAAGCGGTCAACAACACAACACATGTCAATAACATTGTATTTGATATCCCAAATGTGTCAGCATATTTACAACTGGGTTATTGTAACACTCTACATGAGTTGTGTTGGCTTGCATACACTATACATGCCGTATGACTACTGGATGCACTACAAGCAGATTATTTGGAAAAGTAAGAAATAGTGTAGGAGACGATAGCTAGGGAGAGGGTAGGCAGCTTCTTAAAATTTTTTAGCATGCTAGTATGTGCAAACGCACGATGAGCTTTGTGAGATAAAGAGGTATCTGTAAAACTTAACATTTGTATTTTAACCTTCAAAGCTTGAAATTTTCCCTGCCTTCGTTTTGCTTTTTGAAGTCATGGAAAAATATAAGGCTATCAGCTTAACAGTTAACAGACCTAACAGACTTTATCCAGTCCATTGGGCACAGTCCGGCTTAATTTTTTGACATAAACAATAAATAATAGTTTGATTTAAATTTTCCTTGTTGTTGCCTTAATTCGATCGGCATTAAAAATTGCCATGATTTCTGAACGAATTTAAGAGAAATAAAATAAATCAGCACCAACGCTAAAAAAATACATTAATACATACATACTACATAGGTTTATTTATAAAATATTTTAAATCAATTAATTAAATTAATTTTCTGAAATATTTATGCTTAAACAAATAATATTTAAACGATTTTCAATAGAACTTAGGAAAAAACACTGTTTATTTTGTTAACAATAATTTATAGTTTTGTTTTCAAAGTTTAATTTTATTTTAAGGGGTAATCAATTTTAAGACTGCATGACTTACTAAATGTTTGTAATTTTTCTTATTTAAAAGTTATTTAAATTATTTCGAAATTTTTTCTATTTCATTTTAGGTAAGTTTGTTGTAACAGTTATGAACGGCAGTGTAAGTGTTAAGTTTTTCCTTATTGTAATATTTTTAGTTGAATCTAACAGTAATATAAGAAAAAAATATACTAACATTACGAGTATTTTGAAAAAAAAGAGAAATTAAGAAAAAGCAGATCAGATATAGAAGGGATATTTAAAATACCACATGATATTTCATTGAAGAAAATTTAATTTTTGAATGGCCTACATTTTTCATACATATTTCTACCTGCAACTACTCTTCGGAAGTAAAGCAAAATGATTTCAGCTGGTTTCAGATTAAATATCTGCACGAAATATTAAGAAATTAATGCAATTTGTTTTTTTTTTCTGTGTTTCTAACAGAATTCTCATTTGGTTTTAAGAAATTTTAATCCTTATAGTTTAATGGTGTTTGAAAGAAGCTGAATAAAGATGCCTCATCTAGAGGCATAGTAGAATCTTTTAGCGAAACCAGATCCCGTTTAGGTGACACAACATTTTTGTGTTCCAGCGGCGATACATAAATCTGGTAAAAGTCTTTTTAAAATCAAAGCAATAGTGGCACAGCTCTCAAACCTTTATTTCACAAAAGCAATAAAATAGAACTCTTGAATTGCTCTTTCTGGTCTAAAAGTTGTAATATAAATGTGCGTTAAAAATTTGAATTATAAAAAAAAATTATCCAGTATGATAGCTCGTTGAAGGGGTAACACTAGCGTAAATTCTATAAGACCAATTGTGGCAACACCAATAACATGATAGTCTTGATATTTAGTTTTTTGACGTACTCGTGAATTCAATTACACACGAAAAGCGCATTAAAATAATAAAAATGCACTATGAAAATGGTGGCTCTATTAAAGTTACATTTCGTAAAATTCGCTTTATTTTCGGACAATGTAATCGTCCTTCCGACACGGGTATTAAGAACTTGTTCGCTAAATTTAAGTCGACAGACTCGATACAACATGTGCACATGTGCAGCCGTGAACCACAGTGTGGAAGCAGATCCAAATTTGTCAATTCCTCGACGTTCTCAACAGTTGGGGTTGTCCGAAAAAGATTTTTTCAGACGAAGCATATTTTTAGTTGCTGCATTTGTGCTTCTGAAAATCCTAGAGCGATTATTGAGAAGCCTTTGCATACTGAACGTGTCAGTGTATGGTGCGCTTTGTGGTCTGGAGGCGTGATTGGGCCGTTTTTTTTTTCGAAGATTAGGCTAGAGATGCTAACAACTCAATTTTGGTCTATTATTGACGACGTGAATATCACTGACTTATGGTTGCAACAGGATGGTACCACATTTCACGCAGCCAATGAAACAATCAATTTACTGCAAACAAAGTATTCGGATCTCATAATTTCACGACAATCAGCAGTTAAGTGGCTAACCAGATCGTGTGATTTAACACCACTGGATTAGTTTTTGTAGGGGCTGCACTTTAATTTAGCTGGTGGCTGCCAGCGACTCAATTAATTTTTTTCATATAAAAGCGAAGTGCTTGAATTCCCGCTTTTTTATTATTGAATAATTTTTTAAGCTGTGTCGAACAAATGACGGATATTCCTACCATGACGGGAGTTGCCGAATTTTATATATAAGCCCTATATAGCAACTCTAACTCCATACAAAGTAAAATAAACTTTGGAAAATTTGATTTGAACATTAGCGGGAATTTCCGTCATTAGTTTACTTAAATATACGTGAATTACGTGAATTCCAGCAATTCAGCCGAATGTGTTAAGGACACAGTCTATACGTTGTCAATCGAATCGATTTAAGTCTTAAAATTCAAAATTCACGATGTGGTTAACGAAATAGGATCGCCATTTTGCCAAAAAGTGATTAAAAACTTTGTTGAAAGAATCGATATCTGTCAGCGTGGTCGTGGTGGACATTTGCCAGTTATCAGTTTTCATTCATAATTGCCGAACTTTTCTGCTCGTAATAAATAAAAATTTGAATCATCCTAATCTAAATTTTTCGTTTTACTTTTTTTTTTTGGAAAACAAACTTCTTGTTGAACAGCCCTTTATAAGCCCGATAGCATTTCGAATTATAAAGTATAAGGAAAAAATGTTTTAATCCAAGATTATAAATTTCAATAATTGAGCGTAGTATGATATTGCATTTAACAGGTTACAGGTAACACATCGGGCCATAATACCATGATTTTTTTATCATTTGTTCTAATTATTCAAAATTAATGAAATACTATTTTTATTCTTAAATGGTGTTTTGAAATATGTGTTTCATCATTTTAATTCACATTTAACTCTTGTTTTTTTAACTAAAATTTAAACATTTAAAAAAAAAAAATACCGATTGACAGACAACCAATATCAATTTATTTGTGTCTGCCTAACAGCTGAAGTTTAAACACTTCATTTAATAGACAAACAAAAATCTGACTCTAAAATGGCATTAAATAAAAGAAACCACAGCAATCCACAAGCGATCGTCGCGTCCAGTATGTATTTTAAATGTCTGCCTTTATAGCGAAATATAAGAAACAAAACATAACAAAAAACAACAAAAATATTTCTTCACTACACACAAACGAAAAACATGCAAAATTTGTTATTTTTCTAGATAAAACAAAATATTTTATTACATATTCAGCTAAAAATTCCTTTATATAGACAAGAATAGCAGAAGCAAACGAAGAACAGTAAAAAAAGAAAAAAAAAAAAAACAAATGACACAACAATTGAATAATAAATAACAATATTAATAACAATAAAAGGTAAATTTTGTTGTTGTTGATGTTTTCTATTTTTACCTCTAAAATGTTTTGATTTTTAACATTTATTTTTTACACCATCTCTAGGGTGACTTTTTAAAGAAAATTTCTAAATGTGTTACAAAATCTTTGACTAGAAAACATCTATAGATATACAGTTTCAATCGTGCCACCATTTATTAATTTCACAAATATTAACCCTTAACGGCCGAGAGCTTTTTTTGTAATACTCGCCCATAGCACGACGGAAAATTAGGTGAAATTCTAAAACGTTTATAAGGATGAAAACTTAAACTAAACTGATTAAAATGATTTATTTACATATGAATTCAATATATTTACTTGATTTTTAATGTTATAAATAAAATTAATTTTTATAATATATTTATATTTATATATTTATATATAATTATATATATAATTATAATATATAATTATATATATTTATATATTTATTTATATATTATATAAATGAAATGAAAATTAAATTCTTTTCATGTCCCCGTAGCGGGGCCTTTCGTTTTCTATGGCATAAGTACTATGTCCCCTCAGCGGGGCCTTTCGGCCGTTAAGGGTTAAAAATAGTTTTTGTTTTTCTTTTATATAGATATTTCAAATCAAATAAAGCAAAGATACATTTTTTTTAATTGACATGAAATTTACCTCATTCGAAAGGTAAAGTTTTGGCATTACAGTGCACTCGCGATAATATGAAGTAATTAAAACCAAGCCAGTTCACTTTTGCAAAATTGTTCATATATACGAATGACATTTAATTTTCCCTTTTCCCCAAGAAATAACAATTTATTATGTATGTAAAAATTGTTATCTGTTACTTTTTACACATAAACATATTATGTACTTTCGAAAAAAAAAAACAAAGTGAAAAAATCTGTTATTTTTCTTTGCCAAGTTCATCATCAGGGTGTTTCTAACTACACTTAAAGGTATTTCATCTTCAGGATCGTCTCGATTTCGGATCATATTTAAAACGTTTATCCAACATTTTTTTAATACATTGCCATCCATGAAGAATACATGCGGATTCTAAAATTGTTATGGCTTCCTTAAGTATAGTCTACTTCATAGAATCCAGAAAACATCCCGCTTTTGCAGTATCTGAAGCTAGCAGACTGTTTCTATAATAGGGTTCTGTAATCCTGATGCCGTTTTGATCAATAGGCTGTATGAGCGCAGTCAGATTTGATGGTATAAACATTGCAAAAATACAGCCATCCTCAGTTTTAAGTTCATCCTCAGATGGATGAGATGGAGCGTTGTGTATTAGGAGAATAGCTTTCAGCGGCAACTTTTTTTTTTTGTAAAATTTTTTTAACCTAAATTATACCAAATAAGTTGTGAGATGGTAATTAGCTCGAGTTTATAAATTTTACTTCCGGAACAAATAAAAGATGAAACCAATCTTTAAAAATGGCTCCTGTCATCAAAGCTGATTTAGAATGTCTATAATGAACAAGACAATTAAAATTCTAAAAACACCGAGGCTGTTTAAGTTGGTGAGTTTCTGCGGCGTTTGCGCAGCAAAAGAAAGTTACCCGCTGCTTTTCAGTTGTTGCACCAGGAGCTGTTTTTTCCGATGATGACACGTAGCTCTTTTGTGGCAGCAATTTTCAAAACAATCCGGATTCATCAGAGTTATAAAGCTGGTCATTGACCAATCCCAACTCTTCAATTTTACTTTTTAGCTTCATTATGAAAGGATCCACTAAGTGGGGCTGTGAAGAAAGTTTTTCTCTAGATATTTGAAGCAAGCGAACGCCGTATCTCTTTTTGAAGTTTTGAAGCCATCCATCGCTGACATTGAACTTCAAAGCATTTTCTTTAATATTATTATGAAGATATTTGGCCTTTTCTTTTAACATAAGTGCATTTATAGTAAACTTTTTGTCTCTCATATCCAGAAACCACCGGTATACAGCATATTCCATTTTTGAGTACTCACACAGTCTTTCTTTTTCCAGGTCGAGGGAAGGTATTGTTGACACATTTAATAATAGAATTTCTGTTTTTTTTTATTCCACAAATTGTAGATTTTTTCACCCCAATTTTATTCGCTAAGCTAGTAACACTTGCTCCTTTTTGTAAATGCTCGAAAACTTCGGATTTAAGCAGTATTCAAAAATGAATACTGCTTACTATGCAATTGAACCAGAATTTATTTACAACCCTGTTTGCAAAGATTTTATCGCTGTTTAGATAAAAGTCCGTTAAGAACTTCAAAAATAAGTTGTTCATATTTTAAAGCTTTCACACTAAGTTCACATTTTAGAGTAATCAATGGAAGAAAAAATGTGTTCATATTTTGGGGTGTTCATATAATAGGGTCTTCATATTATCGCGAGTGTACTGTATAATTTAAAAATGACTTCTGGCATATGATCGCAACAGCTTCCTCGGACGTATTAAAATCTGGCGGTAACATTTTTGATGAATTTTTCCAATATTTTTGACCGTATAGTAGTGATTTGATTCGGGCTTTTCGGTGTAGAATAGCGAACACAGCGTTAAATTGCACGATTTTGGTGGCTAATTCATGGGTGCGAAACCGCTAACTTAGTTGCTATCATCAAATATTTCCTTTAATTAATTAATTGTTGCACAAGCTGGGTGACATATTTCGCTATATTGTTGAAACGCAGCTCCTGCACAACAGGATTATTTAATTGATTAACGAGAAAATCAGTAATCATGGCCAGTGTTAATGTTCTGGCCAGAATCGGTTTTAAAGAAGTTCAAAATAATGATTCCACCAGACCGTAAAGCACACCAAACAGTGTGAATGTAACGGTGAGAAATATCATCATTCTAAATCCGGCAGTTTTGTTTACTGACATACTAGTTCAAACAAAAGTGCTCTTTGTAGCTAAAAGAAAATTTTGCTAATAAAGTCGGGATTGGCCATGATTTTCAAAATAAATTTAGGCGTCCGTCTATTCATGTTGAAATGCCAATCCAAACTCAACATTAAACACTTGACAGCTGACAAACTGGCCGCCAATTAAAAAAGTATTGCCAACTTAAAGTTATATACCTGTATAATAAAAACCTTCTGCTTCTATTGGATGCCTGTCTATGAATACATATGGGTGAGAAATATGTTTTCAAAAAAAATCTTTTGTCTGGTATAAAAATAATATTTAGCCGTAAACAAACGGCACACTCAAACAAAGTAGCACAGTGATTAAATTTAGATCTTTTATGGATTTATAATTAATGTCTTAAATACTTTATTTTTACGCAACAGCAAGCTTATGTAGCTGTCGAATAAATTGCCTCCCACTAACTCGATATCAGTCGTTGGCATAAGAAGGGTAAAAAAAGTGTAATTTACATGAAACCGAAATGATCTTTAATATTTTAACAAAATATTTCTTTTTCACTCGCGCCTGCTTCTGTTTGTTTTGTAATAAATCTGTTATTGATTTAAATAATTTTATTCTTTAAAGTGTATGACATTTAGATGTGTATCGTTAAAAAGTACGATAAAATAGAGTGTTGTAATTAGGTAGAAAAGAAAGAGGGAGGCTGCATATTTAAAAGTAACGACATTTCTTTACAAAATCTATTTTGAGCGCATTTAAAAATATTAAATATTAAGGTATCTGTCTGTCTGTCTGTCTGCATGCCTTATTATTTCTCTAAAATATATGCCTAAAATTAAACATTTGTATCACAGCAGAAAATAATAGGGTAAGATGGAAACGTAACAAAATTTGCTCTACGATAGTTTTGCCGTTGATGTTAAGGGGATACAAAACTTAATTTTTAAATAATTGTATTAAAAATGATTTCGTAAGAAATCAAAAAAATTTGTTAAATAGACCAAAAAAATGACATATTTTAACGTAACGAGTGTTGTTTTGCCTGACGTAATTTCAAAATACCTTTTTACAAAACGCGTTTTAAAAAGATGATAATTAAAGACCCTAAAATTAAACATTTTAATCCGATGAAAATAGAAAAACTAAACCTGGTTAAAACAATTAATTAACGGACTTAAAAAAAAACAGAAGGATATCTGAAGTTTTGGGTGTTTCTGCCCGCAGAATCCCATAATTTTTGACACAATTTCTGTTTTTTTTTTGTCACAGGGGTTGTTTACAAATTGATCCAATTAAAAAAGGAAAATCACGATTTTCACGTGTCGGACACACATTTAAACAAAGCTTGCGTTACGGGTCCCAATATAAAAAAATAATAGAAGAGACTTGTAGGGCTATGTCCATTTGGGCTTCTGAAAATCCTAGAGCGTTTATTGAGTAGTCTTTGCATGCTCAACGTGTCAGCGTATGGAGCGTTATGTGGTCTGGAGAACCGTTTCTTTCAATTGACCACGATATTGATCTATTATTGACGACGTGGATATCGACATGTGGTTTTAACAGGACGGCGCTACATGTCATACAGCCAATGAATTTATTGCAAACCAAATTTCCCGATCGCGTAACTTCACGATAATTTAACACTACTGTGTTATTTTTTGTGGGGTTATATTAAGGACAGATTCTATATGAAGCCAATCGTATTGATTTTACCCTTAAAACTCACATTCCGCGATGTGATCAACGGAATAGGACCGCCAAAAATGTGTAGATCTTTACACTGCTATTGTTTTATTTAGTTTTGTAAAATACTTCTCCATAATTTTAGCAAACTTCTTTGGAAGTTATTGCAATAACTTATGTTTTAATATTTTCGTATTAATTGTTTTTTCTTCATTACTTGTTATTTTACAGAAAAATAAATAAAATAAAAATAAATGTTAACAAAACATTAACGTTATAACTTATCGTCAAAATAAATACCACAATTATGATTGTGAAGGTTACAAGCAAAATAAAAACCCTGTAATAGTTAGTGAACAGGGTCATATCAACAGCTATAATTAAAAAAAAAATACCCGTGATTTATAAAACCCCTTTTAGGCAGAAGCTATGATTAGTATTTAAATGTTGTATCTATGTGTTAAGTAAAGGATCACCTTCCTATATCAATCTTTACAAACTCTTCTGCCTTTGTACTAGGACGATTCTATCTATTGTGTCCAATGGCTTAGCTTGTTAAAAGCCTACATTGCTGCCGTCAAGTAAAATTATTTAAATTTTTTTTCCGGTAAAAATATGGGTGTGTTAGGATATCAATTTCAGTTATATAATTTACAATATTTCAAAGCAGTAGGTAACAAGTAACTTCTAAAGGGTGGCACATTGGCTTAAAACATACTTTATACTTTATATACTATACTTATATACTTTTTTTGACATTTTATTAAGAATGCAATATGATGGCGGGTATATGTGCACATTTAGGATCTCGGTATATCTCCGCTCTTTTTACAAAATTTTCAAGCATTTTTTGCAACTAAACTTCGCTTATCTCCTCAATGCAGCGCCGAATTCCAGATATCAAAGTGATGATGATTTACAAGAACGGGACAGTTAATTAACCTCGCCGAATTAAATAATTACGCCGCGATCGGGAAATTTCTCTTGCAATAACTGGATTATTTGGTTGGCTTGTGGCGCCATCTTACTGAAATCAAAGGTCACTGAATATTGGACAGTTGTGGGTATAAAACACGCATAATACTCGTGATCTTCGACGAGATGATGTTTCAAGCTCATTCTCAACACTTAACTGTACAGCGTTTATACAATGTTTGTATAACTAGCGCCGCAACGACTAACAACAGCAACAATATCGCGAGCCTCGAATTTGGCGATTAAAGTATGCACAGTGGTCTCAGAAGGAGCCTAATTATGAGAAAAAGCTGCATGAATTTAACGACGAAATTTTCACAACGAAATTTTCACAACGAAATTTTTACAACTTTCTGTCCATGAGCGTAACGTTCCATGCTTAAAATTTCATAACTTTTTACTAAATAAATGTTAAAAGATGACAGCAAATGTTGAAAGTTAATAGATTATTTACTAGAAGGAGAGTAAAAGATCACAAGATGTTAGATTCCATAAAGATATTTATTTGCTGAAGAGTTGGAGCTTATTAAACTCCCTGTCCTGTTCTATGCGCAAGCTAGGACACTGGCTGTTAGGCCTGCGTTAACATCTCGTCGGATGCTTTTTAAAAGCAACCGATATATACCAACAGCCACACGTAACTCCCCGAGGGGTCTCACCAATAACGAGAACAGGGGATTAGCTCTGCGGGCAACTTGTTCCTGTGGTACCACTGGCGACTGTTGCCGCCTTTTACCCCCGAAAGCACATGTCAAGACGAGGAAAAATTCCTCTTAGGCTATATACTCTGACAGAAGTGGCGGTCTTAATATTGATTTATCATTTATTAAATAAAAGAAGATAATTGTTAAACCATATTTCATTCCAGGTACTTTTGAAGCGTTTAAAGCGAAAGTTAACGTATGCGTTAATTGGTTTTTTACACAAACTTTTTATGGCATGTGGTATGGCATGATCTTTTTAAAAGCACTTGCCTTCCACTGCAATATTCGTCAAGTAGAATAAAAAGAAAGAACTCTGTTTTTAGACACTAAACAACAGTTACTGTTAGACCAGCCTCTTTACTTTATGTTGCACCAAAAGTGTATCTAAATACAGGTAAATGCAGTGCAGAACATTGCAATGAATTTTTAGATTAAGTTTACAGATCCTTTTCGTCAAGAACAGAAATCTGTTACACTAACGACATTTCTTTAGTAGAGCTTTTCTCGCTACGTTAGTAAATACACTGCAAATATGCTGAAAATTTAGTTGAATAGTAAAATAATTAAATTTTCTAACATGTAAAAACGAAACCTTGATTTCATTTAGCGCTTTAACGACATATGAAAAATAAATATTATTTTTCAATGCCACTTGTGGCCATTATCAAGAGGTTTGGGTTAAATAATTTTTTTTGTCGTTTTGATTTGAAGAATATTCCTGTTATTAATCGCTTATAGTAGTGTGTTTATTAAATTTTGAACTGCTGTCCAACTTAAACGTCAAAAATTGTGACAAGGCTCATAAAAGTCAGACTCAATTTCCAAATCTTTATATTCTCTCCTTATTTTATTTAAGAGTAGAACAAGTATGCACTCTGATGAAATAAAAAAAAAACGCAAGTAATAACTGCAAATATCATACAAAATGCCTCGTTTGCCATTACATTCCTATTTTAAAAAAAATATTTTACTTTTTATATTAGTGTGTTTTGCTAACTTTTTTTGTTGTTGCTGCTGCTGAAAATTATAATTTTCCATTGTGTGGTGATGTTGAAACTTTTGAAATAAATTGCTTCTAACAGGTGGTTTTTCGGTTTAAGTTTAATTGCTGTAGTTTCTCCTCAATGCTTTTGTCTTAACACCTTTTGTCGTCTTGCCAATTTACAAAATGTTCCTTCAACTCGACATTGATTTCACTTGCTAATCATCTGACACTCGACACTCAAACATATTTTTAGAATCTGTAAAACAAAATGCAAAAACATTAAAGACAATGAAATTTTTTTCGTTAAATGAATAAGTAGAAAATTGCAATTAGCAGCCCGCCGACAAATGTATAAGATGAGTGACTAACTATTTCGAAGTATTCTCACTATAGATTTCTTTTAGTTTTTTAGATCTCTGTGTAATCGAGCAATTTGTAATTGAAAAAAGAAAGAAAAAAAATCTGGTTCAGAATTTTTCTATTTATTTATTACTCAATAAATTTGATTGATAATGTTTAATAGTGCTACTGTAACGTTTGGTGTTATATTTAAAGTAATTTGATTAAATTATGTTAGATTATTTAGACATTAATTAAAGAAAAATTGCTTTAAAAAGCAATAAAATAAATTAAATAAAATATGTATTTCTTCATACCACGATAAGTTGACTACCATTGTGACTACATCTTTTAATACAGCACAGCCTTAACCAAACTTTGTATTTAGACTGATGAAATTCTTTGAATAAAATGTTACGTAATATTTTTTTTACGTTTTTATTAGGACATAAAATATTTTTATAGAAAAATGATGACAATCTTTTATAACTGATAAAAATTTTCTATATAAAAATTATAGCTCATAAAATTTTTCTATACAAAAATTATAAGTGATGAAATTTTTCTATATAAAAATTATAGCTGATCAATTGTTTCTATATAATAACTATAGAAAAATTATAGTTGATGAAATGTTTCTATATAAAAATTATAGCTGATAAAATTTTTCTATATAAAAATTATAACTGAAGAAATTTTTCTATATAAAAATTATAGCTTATGAAATTTTTCTACATAAAAATTATAGCTAATGAAATTTTTCTGTATACAAATTATAGCTGATAAAATTTTTCTATATAAAAATTATAGCTGAGGAAATTTTTCTATATAAAAATTATAGCTGATGAAATTTTTCTATATAAAAATTATAGCTGATGAAATTTTTCTATATAAAAATTATAACTGATGAAATTTTTCTATATAAAAATTATAACTGATGAAATTTTTTTATATAAGAATTATAGCTGATGAAATTTCTCTATATGAAAATTAAAGCTGATGAAATTTTTCTATATAAAAAATTATAGCTGATTAATTTTTCCATATACAAATTATAGCTGATGAAATTTTTCTATATAAAAATTATAGCTGATGAAATTTTTCTATATAAAAATTAGAGCTGATGAAATTTTTCTATATAAAAATTATAGCTGATGAAATTTTTCTATATACAAATTATAGCTGATGAAATTTTTCTATATAAAAATTATAGCTGATGAAATTTTTCTATATAAAAATTATAGCTGATGAAATTTTTCTATATACAAATTATAGCTGATCAAATTTTTCTATATAAAAATTATAGCTGAGGAAATTTTTCTATATAAAAATTATAGCTGATGAAATTTTTCTATATAAAAATTATAAATGGTGAAATTTGTCTAAATAAAAATTATAGCTTATGAAATTTTTCTATATAAAAATTATAACTGATAAAAATTTTCTGTATAAAAATTATAACTGATGAAATTTTTATATAGAAAAATTATAGCTGATGAAATTTTTCTATATACAAATTATAGCTGATGAAGTTTTTCTATATAAAAATTATAGCTGATTAAATTTTTCTATATACAAATTATAGCTGATGAAATTTTTCTGTATAAAAATTATAGGTGATGAAATTTTTCTATATAAAAATTGTAGCTGATGAAATTTTTCTATATAAAAATTATAACTAATGAAATTTTTGTATCCAAAAATTATAACTGATGAAATTTTTCTATATAAAAATTATAGCTGATGAAATTTTTCTATATAAAAATTATAACTGATGAAATTTTTCTATATAAAAATTATAACTGATGAAAAATTTTTATAGAAAAATAATAGCTGATAAAATTTTTTTTTAGAAAAATTATAACTGATGAATCCTTTTTATAGAAAATTTATAACTAATACATTTTTTCTATAGAAAACTATAAGTCATGAAATTTTTCCATTGAAAAACTACGAGTGATGAAATTTTTCTATATAAAAATTATAAGTGATAAAATTTTTCTATATAGAAATTATAGCTGAAGAAATTTCTTTATATAAAAATTATAAGTGATGGAATTTTTCGATATAAAAATTATAGCTGATAAAATTTTTCTATATAAAAATTAAAGCTGATGAAATTTTTCTATATAAAAATTATAAGTGATGAAATTTTTCTATATAAAAATCATAGCTGATGAAATTTTTCTATATACAAATTATAACTGATGAAATTTTTCTGTATAAAAATTATAACTGATGAATTTTTCTGTATAAAAATAATAACTGATGAAATTTTTCTGTATAAAAATTATAACGGATGAAATTTTTCTATATAAAAATTATAGCTGATGAAATTTTTCTATATAAAAATTATAGCTGATGAAATTTTTCTGTATAAAAATTATAACGGATGAAATTTTTCTATATAAAAATTATAGATGATGAAATTTTTCTATATAAAAATTATAGCTGAGGAAATTTTTCTATATAAAAATTATAGCTGAGGAAATTTTTCTATATAAAATTTATGTGATGAAATTTTTCTATATAAAAATTATGTGATGAAATTTTTCTATATAAAAATTATGTGATGAAATTTTTCTATATAAAAATTATAGCTGATGAAATTTTTCTATATAAAAATTATAACTGATAAAATTTTTCTATATAAAAATTATAACTGATAAATTTTTTTTATAGAAATATTATAGCTGATAAAATCTTATATAACTGACAAAACTTTTCTTTCGAAATAGAAAATTTTTTTATAGAAATTATGTCATCAAATTTTTCTATTGAAAGACTATGAGTGATGAAATTTTCCTATATAAAAATGGTGACTTATGATCCTTCAGATAAATTTAGACTGATGACTCCATAGACAAATTTTAGCTAGCAATAGTTTTTTACATAAAAATACTGACAAAAAGCTTTTAACAGTTGTATCTTTACTTAGCTTTATTTTTCCTATCAGCTTTGCTAAAGGCTTTTGTTTCTGCTCGTAACTTCTTTATATTTAGTTTTTCGTTCTTCTCTTTTGTTTTGCTTGCCTTCCTGTTTCGTATTTTATTTTTACTATTTTATGTATTATATCAACTTTCGTTCCATCAAAATGTTTTAACATGCTTGTCAATTTTTTTCTTACTTCAATATTTTTTTCGTTACGTTACAAATCTTACACCTGTGAGATTCACTGCGTTGAATATAGTGCATGACACCTCAAGTACTGTCAACATTGTAGCTACATATTTGCCGAGAGACTGATTAAAGACAGGCAATTAAAAAGTTGATGCAGAAACTCCACCGGTATGTCCTGCTTGAATGGATTTTTCAAGTGCATGTATGATACTTTCATTTTAGCTAAACTTTCAAAAGCACCCTAATTTGTGTTTGTATAGACGGAATAGAAAGATTTTGACAATTCGGTTAAAATATTAAAATTCTGCTTAATACTTTGAAAATAAGTTTGTTAGCCATTTTTAGTTTGTAATGAAAACAGAAATTGTAAGCCTTATGAAGTGTATTTTACAATTTTAAATGTGTGAATATAAACGAAAATATTTTTATATCATGTGCACATTTTTCGTTTTGCAATCTTTTCTTAATATTCAGTGTATTTAGTTGCTAATGTGTTGTTTTAAGTTGTAAACCATATTAATGTTTTTTTTTTTTTTTATTAGTTTTATATCGAGAAATTTTAAATTCGTTCTTCTTGCTATTCGTTGGCAACATCTGGTGTACAAACAAATTTATGACTTCCACTGTAGCCTTCGATTGTATTGAAACTAAAATAAACAACAGCTATTGTAAAAATCAAAACTGTATTGTGATTTTTTTGTATTATAATTTTTCGGACTTAAAAAGAAGCACATGGCCTGATTTTAATTATTTTTGTTTGATTATTGGCTTTTTTTCCTATGCATTGTATCGCACTAAATAAAAATGTTAAATTTAATAAATTGCCGCCAACGTATTTAATGCGGCCTTCGAATCTCTTTCTGGCAATTTTATTGTTTTGTTTATATACATAATTCTTTACACACTTTTGCATTTAGAATAAAGTTTTTTTTTCTTTCTATTCTATCTTTACAGGTAAGTTCTCATTACGAAGAAAAAGAAAACGTAAGTGTCTTGTCTATTTGCTGTTTTTCATATAGAATAAGTGTAACGCACCATTTTTGTATAACAATCTCATATCTAGAGTGTATTTTCGTAATAAAGTAGAAAGGTGTAATCATGAACCTACCAAATAATGTCTGTGTAAGTAAGGAAATATAGTTTTTGTTAGGTAACCGCGACGAATAGCATGCATGTTGTGGAGCCATGATTAAGGAGTTTACAAAGAGGCTGAAGTTGATTGTTGAGACGCCTGTTTTACTACAAGACAAAGAAAATCGGTGTTCTGACCTTAGCAGCATGAAATCGATTTGATTGGCTTGGTATAGACTCTGTAATAATATAGCCCCACCCAAAATAGTTCAGTGGTGGTAAATCACACGATCTGACTGCTGATAGTCGTGAAATTATGCGATCGGGAAATTTGATTTGTAACAAATTCATCGTTGCATTGGCTATGTGACAAGTGACACCGCCTGCTGAAAGCTGAGTTGTTGTTACCATCTCCCGATAGTGTGATCTATTGACCCTTACCGCATTTCCAGACTTATCTGCGAAAAAAAAGCGGCACAATCGCGTCTCCAGACCACATAGCGCACTATACAGTGACACGTTGAGTATCCAAAGGCTTCTTAATCATCGCTCTAGGATTTTCAGAAGCCCAAACGTTGGCATTCCCTGAGAAGTCAAAATGGGTTTCACCTGGAAAAATGATTTTTTCATAAAAACTAACCAGTTGTTCCTGAATGTACTTAGCGAATTTACGGAGATGTGAATGGCCAGTCGGATTCAATTGCTGCACCAATTTAACTTTGTAAGGCTTCAAAGTCAAATCCTTACACAAAATGCGCCCCACAAAAAATAATCCAGTGGTGTTAAATCACACGTTCTGGCTGCTTAGTGTCGTAAAATTATGTGATCAGGTAATTTGGTTTGCAATAAATTGATCGTTTCATTGGCTGTGTGACATGTGGCAACGTCCTGTTGAAACTATATGCCAGTGCTGTCCATGTCGTTAATAATAGGTCAAAATTGAGTTGTTAGCACCTCGCGATAGCATGATCCAGTGACCGCTACCGCATTTCCAGCCTCATCTTCGATAAAAAACGCAACAATCACGCCTCCACATACATTGAGCATGCAAATATTGTAATTGTTTTAGGATTTTCAGAAGTCCAAATGCGGCAATTTTGCTTGTCGACATACCCTGAGAAGTGAAAATGGGCTTCGTTTAAAAAAATGCGAATAGTGGGCTTCAAAGTCAAATTCTTACACACAATTTTCCATGCGGTGATTTTAGATAACCCAAATTATTGAGAATCGCGAGGAATTGAGAAATTTGGATCTACTTCAACAGTGTACCTCACGGCTGCGATGTTTTCAGTTGAACGATCCGGTCGTTCGCACATTTTATGTTGAGTTTGTAGACTTAATGATCATATTCTTAATAGCCGTCTCAGAGGGGCGATTATGCTGTCCGAAAATATAACGAATTTTACAAAATGTAACTTTAACAGAACCACCATTTTCATAGTGAATTTTAATTTTTTTTATTGGGATTTTCGTGCGAAATTGAATTCATTGTAACAATTGCCAATGCTTCTACAACGAATACGTCAAAAAACTATATATCAAAGCTATAACGTCGTTGTTGTTGTTACAATTGAAAAACAAACTTCTTCTTGAAAATTCAGATATAAATGAAAATTGACGTAGCGGTTGGATCAAGAATAAAGACACTCCTAAAACTGAAAAGCATTACGATGCTTTATCAAATCTTAAGCGATATTTTGAACGGAATCTTGAGTTTATTATAAATATTTAAATTTTCTACACATAAGCATGATACAGCAGTTCGTTTACATTTTTAAGACATTTAAGACATTCTGATCTCGGTCAAAAAATAATGGCATTAAATTTAGTTATTAAGGAAGCAAACATAAATTGTGAGCCTTTAAGTAGTCTCCATCACGTTGCGTAATCTTTCGGAAAATTGTGACGACAGAGCTACAAATATATATGTATTAATGTTGAGTTTAAGCCCGACTCAACTGAGCGCAGCTTGGCTTTTTGGCTAATTGCATCATACGCTCTTGGCATCCAGTGCTGCCTGAAAACTACCTGAATCCTTGCATAAATAACTTTACACACGAAATATAAAAAAATGTATCCACATTGATTAAATGACAAGATCTACTTTATTTCATTGTACTAATCAACTTTGGGGAGCCACTTTTCAATTAAAATTTTTTGCATGTTTTCGCTCTTCATATCTCTGTCATATTTTAATTAAATTTTCATTACTTTTAAGTTGAGTCTAAAGTGGGCACATCACTATTCAAACATTAATAACGCAACGCATTTATGTGAATGGAAAACAAACACCTGCAAGTTTTTTCAAAGATTTTATTTTGGGCAAAACTAAAATATAAATAAACTTTAATTTTGTTTTTATTTAACACAAACAAAATTATATAGCGAATTCAATTCAAGATCTAAATAATATTGATGTTGAACATCAAAGTGAAATTGAAAATTTGTATCGAAAAGAAAAAAATATTTCCATCAAAAGCCATTAACAAGACTATCACAATAATTTATTTTTATTAATGATTTTTTAAAGGCACGGGGGAAAAAAATAAAACGCAACTTCTTTTGAGAAATTGCTGTTTCAAAAAATTTTCTCATTTTTTTAAGCAGAAAGCAAAAAAATATGTCGTGCTATCATGTTTAACAAATTTTGCATTAGATATAATCAGCAGCGGCAATCACAATGCTTAGCTGCTACAAATCTTAATCAAAAATGGTTACGAGGGTAGTCTACCAGCTTCTAAAAAGCAAAAGTTGCAGCATGTTGAAACTTTAAAAAAATCAAGAGGAGTACGTTTTTCTTTGGCGGCCATTACCACACAAATATATGATATCTAATTAGGAATAAAACCATAAAATCTATTAATCGGGCTCTTGCTAAATTTATTTTGAAGATCTCTGATAACGCTGTGACAAACTCCGAAGCCATTCCCATGTTTATTATGTCTGTCGTACTTTTTTACAATCCTGTATATAACTTCGTATAGCGCTTTAGGAAAAGTTTTTTAAACAGAATAACTTTGAAATACTTAAATTCCTTTGAAATTGATTTGTAATAGAAAGAATTCTTGTTAGTCAGCAGAGCTACGGGATAGTAATTGATGTTTTAAGAATATAAAATTATATTCCTGCCCTACATTTCTTTAGTTTTAGCTTGACTAACTACCCTATTTCTCGTTACCAAACCCACGACCGTTACCATCCTTTAGCCATCCACAGTATGTTGTGACTCACACAGGACTTGAACTCATGATTTCTTTTTTATTAACACGGGTTTTTCAACGGCAGATCAAACGCAAATATTTTACAAACATGTGAGTTATTTGCGACCACTTTGTTATAAGTGATTCGTAAAGGGTTAAAGCCTTAACCATTTCATCTGCGGTTGCAAAATTTTGGTGCTTTTGCCATTCATATATCGCAGCACAGACAAGATGTTTTTCCTTTTTTCAGTTCCAAAATTTTAGTTACTTCGAATTGCAGTTCGCCATGCATATACCAGTGATTGTTGGGATATGAACTTATGTCTTTTATTTAACAAGCACACACATCAGCCAACATAGCCATCGGGGCTGATCAATACTTGCTTTCCTACTCCTTTATTCTTCCAACACGCCACATAGCTGCTGGAGGGCGCAAGCTTTCACAATTTAGGCAACTGAAGCTTTAAAGATAAAATTGTTAAATAATATATGAAAAGAAAGAATTATTCATAACTTAAAAGTTGAAGATCCTGATCTTTGCAAATAAGCAACAAAATTTCTTCTTCCGTTAATAACAAAACGTCAATATTTGGCAATAGTTTATTTATTTCAGCGAACATTGTAAAAGACTTTTGTAGCTGAAATTAATAAATGCGAATTGGCAAGAGTACAACTTAATAATATGTTTTACATAACATTCTCTGGCCGATCCTGCATTTTACTGAAATATAATGACCTGCTGAAGACAATAATCTGAGTTTATCATTTTGTTCACTTGTTTCCTTTCTTTTTGTATTTCGACGATATTTTTAGTTAAGATAATAAATTTAGAAAGTGCCCTCGTTAGTTTAACATTAAAATATTTTCCCTTGATATATTTACCTCATTTTAAAAACACTTATATTTGTCTTGTTTGCAATTAATTTATTTCAGCATTTTTACATGCCGAAAAGAAAAATCGCAATAAAATAACTTTGAGAGTTTTATTATTGTGTTATGAATTTACCGTAAACTAGGAAAACTGCTAATATGAAATCTCTTTAGTAAAGAAAATCTCTAGATACACTGGGTGTTAATAAAATGTTTAGACAATTTCATTTTTTAAATATGTGTGATCAAAAGGAAGTTTTCCCTTTTTGTTTGAGTAATTTTCTTTTACTGTTTATGTCAAATGATTTTAATAAGATTTCAGATATTGTCTCTGCAATTTGAACAAGCCACAAGCTTGATTATTCTAATAATTATTTTTGTTTTTTTTGTGCAAAATTTTTTATTATTTTTACCCTAAACGCATGAATTATTTTTTTGGCACTCGTCTTACAATCTATATCTAAATAATAATAAATGTTTAAAAACACGGCACATCATTCATTACAGAAATTTTTCCTGAAAAATAGCCAAATGAAAAGAAATTATTGGGCAAGAAAATAATTATAATTTTTTTTCTCATGATGACATTTTGTAAATTAACGCACGCCACTTTTTCAAATTTATGAGCTTAAAACGATTTTTTATTTTTTTGAGTAATAAAACTGATCATTTTTGTCTAATTGAAATTGCGAAATTTTTACGGATTGATACGCTTCCAGCAGTAGCGGCTAACAGAAAAGAAAACCAACAAACTGCATATCTATTTCAAGTTTGCCTTAAAAGAACACTTAAATTAGGTCCTATTTAAAGGCTGGCTTTTAATAAGTACCATTAAATAGAGAAGATTTTTTAATTAAGAAAAGCATTATTAACAAAAAAAAAAAAATACTGTATTATGAAAAAAAGTGACCTGAGGGATGAATTTAAAAAAGTACTTTTTTTTTAATAAAAAGTACCTTTTAAAATTGCAATTATATTAGAATGGTATTTTGTAACAAAATGGGTTTAAAATGCATGCTAAAAAAGCAGTTTCAGATAGTACTCATTAAAAATACTTAAAAAAGCTTAGGAAAAGTTTTTTGGAAAAGTACTAGTTAAAAATATTTGCTTTGTGCAGAGAATAGTATATACGAAAGATTTAGTACTGTTAAAAATTTACTTTTAATTACCCTTTTAAAATATTTTTTAAGTATTAAAAAAAGATCACATATAAAAAGCCGCCTTAAAAACTACCCAGAAAAGTATCTTAACAAACAAGTGTACCTGCAAAAAGCTCTTTTAAATAATATTTTTTTTTTTAATAAATATCTTTTTTCTTCACGATATTTCGCTTTCCTTTGGAAAGCTTCTTCAGGAAAAAATTTTATATTTTTGAGGGGGAAGTACCCCTCAAATAGCTCGTAAAACCCTTCTTAATATATTATATATAGCATGTATAGTAATGTTTTATTTTAATTATTTTTGTCCATATAATTATTTTCAATAGTGTAATGCAAACAGTAAAAAGCTTTGCAAACCATGTTAAATGATAAATTGGTCACTTTTTAAGTAACCTCACTAAAATTAGTAAAAAAACCCCAACATGTCACAACCAAACACATGTCTATAAACAAACACATGTTAATATACTTACACACATACACGTATCTTTCATGTGCATGCATCAAAAAGAAAAAATATACTTAAATCGTCTAATATTTAAATGAGATTGATATAGAGCCTATGACGATTATGGACGACGTCTCTGATGCCTCGTCGACATTGCATAAAATGTGACCAATTTATAAATTTCTACAGACAAACCAACCAACCATCTAAGCAACCACCCAGCCAGCGAGCCAGCCTGACAGACAGACACATAAACGACAATTACAAAAATCAACTATTTAAAACACATACTAAGTAGATTGTTAAAAGATTCTTTTGCGATGTGCACAGATATATTAGCACATATATCGTATTTTCGAAATCGCACACACATACAAATAAAATTTTGATATGAAAATTATGAACATTATCAGTGATGAGAAGATGAAAATGATGATGTTGTAGAAAATAAACAATATTTATGTATGAAATATGAAATTTCTTTTGAAAATTCATAAGATACAATACTTGTGGCACAGAAGATTGTGTGTCGTTGCTAAAACTACTGAATGAAAATAAACGACGTGAATGATAAGCGGGGTGGAGAGCATTTTATAGTTTTATAATGCTACTTAGTTCTTGATTGGTGGGGTGGATAGATCTAATAAATTATAAAGTATCACATCCACCTTTATACTGACAATAATAAAGACACATACATACACACATATATATATTTAAAGGGTTTTTCAACAAGAAGTTTTTTTTCTAAAACAAAATAAAAGAAACAAATTTAGATTAAGTAAGATGATTAAAACTTTTATTGTATTACGAAGAGAAAATTTCGGCAATTATGAATGACGTTTACCACGGCCACTCTTACAGATGTCGATTTACTCAACCAAAGTTTTTAATCACTTATTGGCAAAATGGTGGTCTTATTTCGTTAATCACATCAGGGATTTTCAGTTTTAAGGCTGAAATCGATTTGATTGGTTCTGTCATGGCCCGACAAAGAATAATTCAAGGGTGTTAAATCACACATTCTGTCTGCTGATTGTCGTAAAATTATGTGATCAGGTAATTTGGTTTGCAATAAATTGATCGTTTCATTGGCTGTGTATCATGTGGCAACGTTCTGTTGAAACTATATGTCAGTCAATAATATGTCGTCAATAATAGACAAAAATTGAGTAGTTAGCTCCTCGCGATAGCGTGATCCATTGACCGTTACCGCATTTCCAGCCTCATCTTCGAAAAAAAACGGAAAAATCACGCCTCCAGACACGTAGCGCACCATAGATTGAGCATGCAAAGATTGTGATTGTTTTAGGATTTATAGAAGCCCAAATGCGGCAATTTTGCCCGGCAAGTGAAAACGGGCTTCGTCTGAAAAACTGCCAGTTGTTCCTGAATGAATTGAGCGAATCTACGGCGATGTGAGTGGGCAGTCGGCTTCAATTCCTACACCAGTTGAACCTTGTAAGATTTCAAAGTCAAATCCTTTCGCAAAATGTTCCAAGTGGTGATATCGGATAACCTCAATTGTTAAGAACGTCGAAGAATTGACAATTTCGATTGCTTCAACATTGTAGCGCATGGCTGAAATGTTTTCAGTTGAAGGACCCGACCACGCGTATTCACACATTTCGTATCGAGCCTATTGACTCAAATTTAACGCTCTAATAATGGAACGAAATGTAACTTTAACAGAAGCCACCATTTTCATTATTTTAATGCGATTTTCGTGCGAAATTGAATTCATTGTAACAATTGCCAATGCATCTGCTACCAATACGTCAAAAAACCAAATGTCAAAACTCATATGTTGTTGGTGTTGCCACAACTGAAAAGCAAACTTGTTGTGGAAAAACCCGGTGCTTACCGTATCATACTCATATTGTATGGTTTTGCGAACACTAATGAGAGAAGGTAAATTAGGCGAACACAACCAAGGCAAATTTTTTAACACACCATTTCATCTAGCCTAATGTTAGAAAAATTAATATAAAATTAATATTTCAAACGTTTAGTAGCGATAATAATCTTTTTTTATAAATTTTTTGCCGCTTCTTTGCAACAAATGTGATTTGTTGTAGGTGGTGTAAAATGTAGTGCAAATAATGTGTGAAATTCCATTGAATTCCGAATTAAATGAAAAGAAAAATAACTGTCATTTGTTATACTCAATAGTGTGTAAAAAGTGTAATAATAAGATAGCACGTATTAAACAATTTAGATTCTCAAACAAGTGACATTTAAAAATAAAATTGTATTTATGAGAACAAAAAATATTATTTACTTCAGCCATTCAAATTTTTTAATTAAATTATCTCATATAGTAAAATGAATCATATGTTTTTTAACTAAAGTTTTCTCAAATTGAAAATGGAAAAGATCTACAAGAATTTTGCAATTAAGTATTGAAATAAAAATTAATACCCTTAACTGCTTTCCAAACACGTCTTTTTCTACATTTACTTACATTTACGTTTACGTATGTACTTATGTATGTATGCTTTTTCACATCGAATGCGATTGCATGATAAAAACAATTTCTCTTTATTCGCTTAATAAATAGCCTTAAAATTAAATGCGTAAAAGTGCATAATCATATCATTCATGTTTATTTCAAATTGATATTAATTCATTTGTGTGAATTATTAGACTATGGAAAATTAACACCGGCAACATGATCGTTACATTCATTGTTAAACTCGTACGCTATGTTTATACATTTGCTTATTTATAGCATATGTATGCAAGTGCGTGTGTGTGTGGATGTGTGTGTTTTATTGAATATCTAACTAGTGTTGCATTCGAGATTAACTTTTTACTCATGTTCGTGAACTTTCCTGAATAAAAATTTTAAAACAAAATATTTTATTGAATCACTATCACTATTGATTAATAAACCCATGTGAGTGTGTGTGAGTACTAAACTAAAGTTGCCTTCGAGAGTAACTTTTTACTCTTGATCGTGAACTTCTTGTAGGAAATAAATAATCATGTTCAAGGAATAACCTATGCAACATACTGCACTAAATCCCAAAACATTTTTAAACTTCTTAGTTATATTTCAACACTTTTTAGACAAATTTAACTATTCGCTGATTATCTCTTAAAAAATTTATAATTGTTTACATTTCAATTAAAATTTTGAAATTAAAAATCTAAGAAAAAGTAGCTGAATGCTAAAGTTTATATAACGTTTTAAAATATTGTTACGGATGTAAGGGTATGTTGTTTACTAACTGCGTGGCTTGCTAAGAAAACTTATGCATGCAAGACAACAACAAATTTCTAGTTACAAACTGCGTTAAAGTTTTATACACGCAAACAACAAAAATATGACATGATGTTTACTAACTGCGTAGTTTTCTGAGAAAGCGTATGAACGCAAGACAACAACAAATATTCCAGTAAGAAACTTTATGAGCATAAAAACTAAAACTAAAACAAAAATACACACAGACATACAGGCGCCTATACATTGAATGGACAGCATACAACAACAAAATGTGATACAAAGGGAGTAGAAGATTCCTAATTTTTCTAGACTTCTAGTGGACTAATATAAAAAGGCAACATCTGAGTTGATATTTAGTTAGTTGAAAAATAAACCTCGCGAAATAAAAACGTACATCTTAAGTAAATATTTCTTTAGTGTCAACTTTACGTAGTAAAATTAAATAAAGTTGTAAGTAATTTAAAAGCTCTAAAATTTAGTGTTAATTATTTTGCAATAAAGACCTGACAACAAAACGCTTATAAAAGTTATAAACGTAACAATGTAATTAAAGTTGCATTTTGTAGAAATTTACCCACGTCGACTCACGTTAATAAAAAAAAAATGATATATCACTACTATGCTTATTCACGCATGATTACTGTATTTACATTGGCGTATCACATCTCTAAACCCAATTAAAACAGCATCATCAATATCATACTGGTGTCATTGTCATTAATGAGGGCGTTTAAGATTTTTTTTAAATGATCTATAAACACAAAACGCTAACGACCAACCTTAAAAGAGAAAAAGTAAAACAATACTGATGGCATTTGCTTCCAAATCTAGTATTTAATGGCTTCATGAACACCGACATAAAGTTTATTATTTTTTGCTTTTTTACTTTTATGCTTCAATTGCTTACATGTTGTTTAATAAGTTCCACTTGTCTCTATGTTGGATCAAACTTGCATTTATACTTTTATTTAGATTAAGAGCAGCAATCGGTATAGAGACGCTTTCGTTATAATTAGATATAGACATTATTTATTTTGCTTAAGAACATGCAAGAATTCACACTCTATTCCTTAATAAATTTTTTTGAAAATAAGTATTACAAACACCAATAAATATTTGCATTTACCAATTGAGCTATAATGGAAAAAAAATTTCTTGATTGTAGCCGGTTAAGATTAAATTACCGTGGTATTGCAAAATTAAGTACTATACCCAAATTATTTGAAAAAATTATCACTGGACATTTATGCTTTCATACATCAAGTTTGATAACCAACAATCAACATGGATTTCGGAAGGGATGCTCTGGCATAACAAATCTTTTACACTTTTCAACAATTATACATCGTGGATTTTTAAGAAAACAACAAACAGACGTTATATATACCGATTTCAGCAAGGCATTTGATAAAATAAATCATATCCTCCTAAAGAAAAAATTGGAATTAATAGGTTTTGCCGATTTAACTGTCAAATGGATTTACTCTTACCTAACGAATAGAAGACAAATGGTCCGTTTTAATAACGCCTCCTCTAGATGCATAAAGGTTCTATCTGGAGTACCACAGGGTTCTTTTTTTGCTATTTATTAATGACTTGCCTGATGTCATTCAATCATTTAATATTTTGATGTATGCTGACGATGTAAAAGTTTTTCTTAGTTATTGTCAAGTAACTGACCAGCAACGCCTCCAAAGTGACCTTAACTCTTTTCACAACTGGTGTAGAATAAATCGTATGGAGCTAAATCTCAAGAAATGTAAATATATGTGCTTTGCTAGAAAGAAACCGATAACTGCATGCTACTATATCGATGACCATCATTTGGAGGAAGTTGACAAAATACTTGATCTTGGATTGCTACTTGACTCCAAACTCAATTTTATTGCACATATCAATCTGACAGCAAACAAAGCTAGAGGTGTACTTGGATTTGGATTTCTTTTTATCAGAAAATAACCTTGAATTGTTAATAAATCGTAAAACCAAACACCCGCATAATAAACAATAATTTTTCGAAACCATCCATCCAAACCATCCATTTTTCTTATAAATTCCTTTTATTTTCATAAATGGTGTTCCAAATTATTTTATTTTATGCAAAAACAAAAATTCTTTTGCTCTTCAGTAGATTAAAGTGCCTATACACGTATACTCGCGGATGCAAGTAAAAGGCTGAAGGCAATTATATTTCTTAATCGTTTTACTTTGAATGTGTAAACAATAAAATTGCGAACATCATTTGTGTAAACATGCTTACACGATTTAAAGTATTCCAGCAAACATTTATTGAAAATTATTTAAAATCGAATTCTTTCGTTGTTTCTTCGGTAATAAAGGGTTTTTAAACAAGAAGTTTGTTTTCTAAAATAAAACAATAAATATTAAAATGATTAAAATTTTTATATTATATTGTGAATGCAAAATTATACGTAGCAAATGTCCACTACGACCACCCTGACAGATGTCAGTTCTTTCATCAAAGGTTTTAATCGCGTTTTGGCAAAATGGCGGTCCTATTTCGTTAATCATGTCATGGATTTTAAGTTTTAAGGCTGAAACTAATTCGATTGGCTTCGTAAAGACTCGGTCGTTAACATAGCCCTTCCAAAAATAATCTAGTGGTATTAAATCACACGATCTGGCTGTCCCCATAGCTCCAGATTGTCTCTTGAAGGTATGCGATCCGGAAATGTGGTTTGCAATAAATTTATCTTTTCATTGGATTTTTGGCATATGGCATCGTCCTGTTAAAACCACATATAAGTAATATCCACGCCGTCAATAATAGGCCAAAATTGAATTGGTTGCATCTCGCGATAACGTGATCTATAACCCATTGCCGCATTTCCAGTCTCATCTTGGAAAAAAAACGGCCCAATCACGCTTCTAGAATACATAGTGCACCACACAGTGACACGCTGAGGAAGCAGAAACTTCCGAATAATCGCACTGGGATTTTCAAAAGCATAAATGCGGCAATTTTGCTTGTAGGTATTCTCTGTGAAGTGAAAATCGGCTTCGTTTAAAAACAATGTTTTTTTTCAGAAAAAGCAGCTGGTAGTTTCTGAATGAATTGAGCAAATTTACGGCGATGTGAATGGTCGGTCGGCTTCAATTCCTACACCAGTTGAACATTGTAAGGTTTCAGCGTCAAGTCCTTACGCAAAATCGCCATGTAATGGTTTTTATTACCCAAATTGTTGAGAACGTCGGGGAATTGACAAATTTGGATCTGCTTCAACACTGCGGCTCACGGCGTTAATGTTTGTACATTTGATATCGAACCTGTTTACTCAAATTTAATGATCAAATTCATAATAGCAGTCTCAGAAGGACGATTATGTTGTCCGAAAATATCACGAATTTTAGAGAACCCCACCATGTGCATAACGCATTTTAATTATTTTAATGCGATTTTCGTGCGAAATTGAATTAATTGTAAGAATTGTCAATGCATCTGCTACGAATGCGTCAAAAAACTAAATGGCAAAACTGTCATGTTGTTGGTGTTGCCACAATTGAAAAACTAACCTCTTGTGTCTTTTAAATATTTGTAATCTAAATATTTAATTAGCTTTTAATTTTTATTTAATACTTAAAATTCTATTCAATTTTTTATAATGTTTCTCATTGTTTTAATATTTCGCTCTTAATTTAATTTTTTTGTCATGACATATTTATCCATTTATTTTCCTAAATAATTTTTGATTTTAAGTTCGTCTATATTTGATTTTAAGCTAATATTTTTTATGTTAGAGCAAGCACCCTTAAGCGATAATTCAACGTTTTCTCGTCTTAAGAAAGACATCTTTATAATCTTAATAATCTTATAAACTTTGATTTTCGATAGACTTTAAAATATCATTTGAATAGAGGTGGCAAATTACAGCAATTAAGATTAAATCTTTTAAAAAATGTGCAAAAATTTGCGAAAACTAAAAAAAAATGTTATTATTACTTAAGGAGGCGGGGATATATTTTAAAAATATTTTATATTGAATTAAAACAATTTCTATATTTTATTTTATTGCGAATATTTCGCCACAGCAGATCAACAGCAGAAAATTAAATTGTGTATAAACTTTATAAACATTTTTCTATAAAGGCCATTTTTAAGAATTTTATCACAAAATTAAAAAGGAAGTATTATAATTACTATACTTTGTTTAACATATGCAATGATAATACATCAATATTTGATTGCTATAGACGCATAACCAGTATGCATATTCATCATTAACAGTTAATCATCTTCTGTTTGAATATAAATAATTCAAACTGTAGTATAAATTTAGTGAAATGTGCTTCAATAATATAGATAATTTCTTAAAACTCATCTCTATTTAAAATAAAATGTAAAATTTTTTTAGTTGTTAATTTTCAACAAATAATGTGTACATTATCTAGCGACATCTTTTAACTTGCTTTAATGCATAAGATAAATTATAATTTTAATTGCAATAGATAATAAAATAAATAAATAAATAAACAATTAATAAAATTTTTGTTTATATTAAACTGTTTGCTGGGATGTTGTAAATATTGCTCATGTGAAGTATGTTTGTGTTTTGCTTTTGCACCTATTCCTCCTTAAGTTTAAGCTTTTAAGTTTATGCGATTATGCTGTTGACATGCGTATCCTTAAGCGTTTATTATTCTAGTAAAAATTGTTTTTGCTGTTGCTGCATGTTTGATTTTTTTTCGCCTCTCTGACTTTGTTTCCTTTGCCTTTACTCTTACCTACCTTTACTTTCTGTTTGTAATTATAAATGTTTCACTTAAAAAATTACATCTCTTTGTTGTCCATTTAAATCAGGCGCTAAAATAGTTGGTCGTGTATTGCTTTGTTTGGCACTGGGAGCGCCTAGGTGGCAGCTAGATTTTTTATCAGTCACTCCTTCTATCTGTTCTTCTTTTCACGATTGTGAATGATTGGATAAATGTCAATCATGTTCAATATCTTTACAGATCGTCTGTCTAATGACTGAAATAAATTTTATTAAAAAACAAAAGGTCCTAATGTGAGACAAGTCAGGAAACATAAAGATAATGGTAATAATAGGCAAAGTTATTTATTAAAATTTTTTATTTAGCATAAGTAGAAGGATTTGAATTTGATAATTTAGGAAAGAAATTTCAATCATAAGATTATATTTTCTGTAAGATGAAAATTGTAAGTAGAATAGCTAGCGGTCCTGATAAAATGATATTTATCAGAATATTTCATATGCTTAGAAAATTTTGTAAAGCATAATTTTGTTTGCGGGGTGTCAAACTTGTTCTGAAGTATTTGGCATTTGCTTGAACATCATCACACTTTTTTTATAATACTAAATTAAGTATTTGATAAATCTTATCGTGCTTAAATATGCATTTGTTCAATTCACAATATATGATAAATTGTGTTGTATGTTGTATTAAATATAACGAGAATAATTGCAAACGAACGAATTAGCTATTGTAATACTTTTGAAAACGTAGAAAATTTAAAATAACATTTAAGTTAACAAAACAAAATAAAAATTACTGAAAAGAAGATGCGAATATGTTTTTGCATAGTTAACATTTAGTTTCTTCCTACTACACTTAGTAAAGATATGAAAACATACTGCACATACTGTTTTGTAGCATATATTAACATACAAGCTACTTACAATATTTGTACAGCTATTTTGGAATCCGAGGACTTTGCACGCTTACAACAGCTTGTAAAGGAAACAATTATATGTCGTTAACAAAAATTGTATTTAAAAATCCAACATGTAAAATGTACAATTTTTTTCTTTTTTGTCTTAAAATTGTAAAAAAAACATAAACTGCAAACAGCACAAAATACGTTATTAAAACTAATATTTACTTGCCGTGGCACTTCTAGTTCTAAACAGAATAAATGGACGTACGTAAAATTGCAATACGAAATGTTTGAATTCTGTGTAGTTTTATATTATTGAACTAGTGCCACCTGTGGATGCATCTAGTAAATAGTTAAGTATAGGTTTGTCAACAAGAAGTTCGTTATTCAATTGTGGCAACATTAAAAATGATAGTTTTGACATTTAGTTTTTTTGTATATAGACATTGTAGTAGATAGACATTGGCAATTAAAATAATTAAAATCCATCAAGAAAATGCTGGTTCTATTAAAGTTACATTTCATAAAATTCGTGATATTTTCGGACAACATCAACGTCCTTCTGAGACCGGACCGCTATTAAGAATTTGATCATTAAATTTGAATCGATAGGATCGATACAAAATGTGCAAAAACCAACGCGTGTTCATTCAACTGAAAACATCGCAGTCGTAAGCCATACTGTTGAAGTAAATCCAACTTTGTCAATTAGACGTCGTTATCAACGACAGGGATTGTCCAAAACCCCCACATGGCGAATTTTGCGTTGGGATTTGACTTCGAAGCCTAATAAGGTTCAACTGGGGCAGGAATTGAACCCGACCGACCATTCACATTGCCCTAGATTCGCTTAGTTCACTTAGGAAACAGTGGCTGGTTTTTCTGAAAAAAGTATTTTTTCAGAAGTCCATTTTCACTTATCAAGGACAAGCAAAATTTGCCCCATTTGGGCTTCTGAAAATCCTAGAGCGATTATTTAGAAGCCCTTGCATGGTCAAAGTGTCACTGTATGGTGCGCTATGTGGTCTGAAGGCTTAATTGGGCGGGCTTTATTAAAGATAATGTTGGAAATGTGGTAACGGTCAATGGATCATGCTAACAGCTCAATTTTGGCCTATTATTGACGACGTGGATACCTGTGACATATGGTTTCAACAGGACAGTGCCACATGTGTTACACAGCCAATAAAATGATCAATTTATTGCAAACCAAATTTCCCGATCGCATATTTTTACGACAATTAGCAGTTAAGCTGCTAGCCAGATCGTGTGATTTAACACCACTGGACTATTTCTTTGGGGGACTATTTTAAGGACAGAGTCTATACGGAGCCAATCAAATCGATTGCAGTATTAAAACGCAAAATCCGTGACGTGATTAACGAATAGGATCGCCGTTTTGCCAAAAGTAATTAAAAACTTTCATGAAAGAATTGTCATTTGTGAGCGTGGTCGTAGTGGACATTTACCAGATCTCATTCATTCATAATTGCCAAACTTTTCTCTTCGTAATAAAACAAACATTTTAGTCATCTTAATCTAATTTCTTTTGTTTTATTTTGCTTTAGCAAACAGACTTCTGGTTGAAAAACCCTTTAGTTTAAAATAAAAGTTTTTTTGCCAAACATTCTCCTTCAATCAAAGTGATTTATGATGATATGTGCATACTTATGTATTATATAAAATTCTTGTAAATATAAAATTATTATTATTAACCAAGTTGAAAAAGAAATCTCTTGAACACATATGTATGTACATATACAACTTGTATTTTAAATATTTAAACGAAAAAGTAAATATTATAGATAAATAAATAATTTTGAGTTTGAACATAACTATCTATTTATAAACGTTGTTATTTTTGTTGCTGCAGTTATAAATAAATGAGTAATTCAATGTAATATGGCACTCTGAATGTCAATACAATGAATGGCTGCAAACACAAAACTTACGGCCATGTTGTTGTTGTTTGCATAGCGCTGATAATAATCAGCAGCAAAATTGATTATTTTACCGGCCGGCAACTTAAATTTATTGTTGTTAGTTGCTTTGTATATGCACAGTAGCTAAAATCTTGTCTAACAAGTTTTACTTTTGTTGTAAACAAATTTTCACAAAACTACAACTTCATTAAAGGTTTTTGTTGTTGTTCGTATAGAAAACACATACCTACAAGCATATTCCCAAGAACTAACTTTATTACTTTTCATTAAATGTACATTTTTTTTTGGTCTTGTTAATTTGTATGTGTGCATGTAGTTTGTTTTGACATTCGTTGTTGCTATTATTTATTCTTTTTAGGCTTTTGCTTTAATTCTTTTCCTTTTTGCGCATGATCTCATCAAATGACAGCAGAAAGCAAAAATGTTAAAAAAATAAGAGCGTATTTCTTTGCTCTCATGATCTGCAATTATTTTTCTTCTTCTTCTTCTTTTGTTGATTCTTTGTGTGCTCTCTTGGTCTCCAAAATGAGTCAGTGCTTATGGTTTTTTGTTAAGAGGGATGTTTTAATGTTATGGGCCTTAATTACGATATTAAACCAAACTCGTAGGGTGAGAGTATAAATATCGCCAAAAACTAAGATGTTGTTCTGTAGTTTTTGTCAGAAATATAAAATCGTCAAGACTTGAAAATAATGAAACAAACAAATTATTGTGTATAAGAAAAACATAGAAAATAATCGCCAAATTATATCCATACAAACTCACGTCTAAGCAGTGTTTGAAAATAAACCACCGAAGTACGCTACGTTAGTGTTCTATACACAAACACTTTTTTCGAAGCAATACAAAATGCAAAAAAATTTTTTATGTTTGTGTTGTGTAACACAATACCGTACACAACGATTCTTAGTAGATGAACACAAACACTAAAATGTATGTTTCAGTTTACATAGTGAACTTTTAAGTATTGGGATTGTGTTCTTTAAATTGTTTTTACTGTTTGTGCGTACTTTTTGTGTTTGCGTCCTTTTCTTTACCGTAATTGAATTTGATGTATAAACACCAAACACTAGACTTTATACAGTGTTCAAAAAAAAAAAAAAGAAAAAACGCTTAATTACGTTAAACAAAAAGATCGGTACATTATTTTAGTCTTTGTGTTCATCAACCAACAATCGTTCCGTACGGTATAGTGTTTGCGTACACATACAAAAACGCTAAAAAAAATTTTGGGCATTTTATATTGCTTCGGAAGAAATGTCTTTGCGAGCCGAAGACTAACGTAGCATACTTTGGTGTTTTATTTTCAAATACTGCTTCAATTATTTTCAACATTAATCTAATGTACAATAAATTTTTATTTTATTATTTTCTAGTGTTGACGATTTTATATTTCTGGCAACAACTGCATAAAAACATTTTAGGTTTTTGGCGATATTTTTTAATTTTAATTCATTCAGTAAAATAAACAGAATATTCTACTCATCCCATGTTGTTATTATCATTCAGTTTAGGCGCCTCCTTGGCTGTGTGTTTTGTTTTTGTTCTGTGCTAGTTGTTTTTGTGTTCTGTTGTTTATCTTATTTGATAGAATTTCTTATCTATCTATTTATCTATGCAGTTTGTTAAAAGCACAATGGGTCGTTTCGTTTACTTTTTTTCTAATAATTTCCTTTTGCAACTTAATAAATCATCTTCGTAAAAATATCTATCACCACACAATCCATTATAACATTACATGCACAATCGAAACAGAACAAGACATAAATTTGCATTATCTTGGCATCACAATAAGACAAGGAACCAACTACGACAAACACTACCATCCACATAACCCCGAACTACCCTACCCAACATAAACTGGCAGTATTTATACACGTAATACACAGACTTAAGATAATCCAACTTACTCCAGATAAGTGCAACAAAGAATTCGATACAATTTGCACCATAGCTATAAGTAACGGCTACAAACCTACTACTATCGACAAACTTCTTAGACAATACAACACTAAAAACAGGAATAAAGAAGACAAAAAGACAATTAATACAATACGAGGTTCGTACGTTTACTTACACAGAACCAGAAATGTATAGAGCAACTAACTTTCTTCACAAAGAAGGTTAACTCACAGCATTAAAAACGAGCAACACTCTGAAACGTAATTTCAGGACGTCGACAGAAACAACTGACAAATTTTGTTCCAGCGGAGTGTATTGACTTAGTTGTACCATACCAACCACACTTTTGTAGGACAAACTGGATGAACACTAAAAACAAGATTTACAGCACTCATACGCTCATATAAACGAAAAAGAGTAGACTCCAACTTTGGGCTACACCTTGACACTCACGGACAGACACCAAAGGGAAATAGATGAATGTAAGGCATTACTACATCCTATCAAAAAAGGGACGAAGACTAGACATTCTTGCAAACATAAAAATCTACAAATCAAAAACTTTTAACAGTGACATAAACGAACAGGTAAACACGATCTCACGACAGACTTTTCACAACACTAAAACTACTCATACACTCGGACAATCGAAAAACACCCTCAGACGGACAGACCTTCCTGGATTATAATAAAAGATTGATATATTAAAAATTAGCCCTGCATAGCATTAGTCCCAGTTGGCGGGCATTATACCTATATAAATAGATACGACCAGTCCAGCTCAGAACACGGTTTAAGAATGATGTCATCAGACCGAAAGCGCTCGGCAATCATACAAAGAGAAAACCTTCAGTAGAAGGCGAGGCTTACGAAGTTCCTACAACTTAAGTTATCCCCTTTATATTAGTCGATAGTATCACAGGAAAGCTTATGACTTCTAGATTAATAGTCCATTGCCATTTTTTTTCGCGTCGCATCTTTTAGATGCAATTCATCTTTAAAAAGTATAAATTACACGTTAAAGTGGTTGTTTGAAAAATAAAATATAGAATTTGAATTGCCACAAATCTAAACGGATCAACATATCACAAAATTTCGAGGCAATATATATCATAGAGCCTTTAATCAAATGGTTAAATTAAATTAAATTTTATTTTGTTTTAAAACATGAACTCCTGAAACGGGGAAAAAATTTTCCCAAAAAATTTTTTTATAATACTGGTCACACTGGCTTTGTTAACTGCAAAACTGTATAGTCCTTTCTGGAGTATATAGCCAAGAGGTGGAGCTTTAATAATCTGTTTACTTTTTCAATCGGTGCTTTGCACTCCGAGGAATTTTGATGCAATTCATAAATTTTATTTTAAAATTGGCTACGTTTGGAAAGTGCTGAAGCTGTTATAACTTTTTACCCAGTTTTTTTATTCGCATTTGCCATAGGTTATCTGTAGAATAGTTCCATTATATAAGCAGAAAAACTATATCACCTTTTTGGGGAAAATCCTAAAAGGCGATATTTTCTACATTTTCCCAATTTGTAAAATTTTAACGAAACACGCTAACAGAATCGAACTTACGACGGTTTTATTATAAATGTTATCAAGAATATAGCCAATAACTTAAAATAATTATCCGAACATAGATAAATTCACTACGTCAAAAATAGTAAATTAAGGTCAACCCCCCCTTAGTCTAGGGAGTCGATAGTCTGTAACTTCACTCAGAAATACCTCTTCCTGGCATGTGAAATTCCATTCCAAGGTGCCCCTGTAGGCTAGTAGGTAGTGTACTAGCTTGTCAGTATGGGGGTTGTGGGTTCGATTCCCAACGAAGACCTTGGTTTTTTTCACTACAGAAATAAAAATTGACTGTCAAAGGGGCTGCTCAGCGATGAAGGCATAGACACTGGTCGCTGTGCTGTCTTATATACGGCAGTTAATTTCCGACTATCCTACTACTTTCACCACCTGTTTCATCTATTCTCTATCCATTTCCTAAAGAATGTAGCACGGTACTTGACTAAATAGGCATTGTTGCCTGAAGTGCTACTTCTTTAAAAAAAAAAAAAAAATTTCAAACCACTGTGCGTCCCAAACTCGCCAAGGATTCTTTACATTTGGTGAGAAATCGCCACATATGGCAACCTTGGCGACCTACTAAATCTTTAATAAATCAAAAATTCTGGAAGGAAAATGTACATTCTTTCTATTTTTAGAAAGAAACTTATAAATTGTTCTTCTTCTCTGATTTCTTGAAGAAAGTTATCTCTCAGGAGAATAAAAATTTGCTAAAACTCAATATTAAGAAACTATATTAGGTGACCCTATTTTTATATTTTTTAAATATCTAAATAAAAAATATTTTGCAAATAATATGAGTGCAAAACCTTGCTGTCATCGTTTTTTAAATTTCGATTGATATCTTTTTTTTTGTTTAATTCTAAAATTTATTTGTATTTAATAATTTTATTTTACACGTCAAACAAAATTATTAATTATTTCTCGCCATGTTTACCAAAATATAAATGACTTTAACTTGGCCTTCAAATCAAGATTTTCAATAACCGTTTTGTTTGCTGACTTACAAAAATATTTTTTTTTGGGCATTTTTGTCAAATTGAACTTTTACGAAAAAAAAAGTTTTGTACCGATATTTATAGTTGAATAGCCCCGTTCCATAATTTTTCAATTAAATTTCAACTGTCATTGTTTTTAACGATGATTTATTTGGGTTTATTTTCTGCTTTTTGTTTTGCTCATTCTGCATTTAATTTCAACACAATTGTTTTTAAACAATTATTTTGCTTTAATAATTCGTTTTTCATTTATTTGTCATTTAAACAAAGACATTTTTAAATGTAGATTTAAACGAATTTTTGTAATTTTGTCTGTTTTTAAGACGCACTTGAAACCGGCTTTTAAATCAGTTTTTTAATTTTCTGAAACTGGCCATTTAATTAAAAACAAAACTGTGCGTCATTAGATTTATTTTGAGGTTTTGCGTAAATCTTATACTCGTAAAATGTCTTCCTTTAATGAAGACATTTTTTTTTATTTTATTCAAAATAAAAAAGGTGCCCTTGCCCTTGTGTATCAACTTATCAGTCTGGGGGTTGTGGGTTCGATTCCTAACAAAGACCTTTTCTGTTTTCACTACAAAAAAATAAAAATTGACTGTCGTTGGGGCTGCTCAGTGATGGAGGCATTGTTACTGATCGCTGTGCTGTCTTATACGACAGTTAATTTTTGATAACATGGGCCTTCTAGAAATGAAAGCAACCCCGGTAGGCTAGTAGGTAGTGTACTTAGCCTACCAATCTATGGGTGGTTGTTTTCACCACAACCATACTTCTACTTTCACCACTTGTCTCATATCTTCTCTATCCCTTCCCTAAAGAATGTAGCACGATTGTAACTAAATAGGCATTGTTGTCTAATAAATATTAAAAACCTGGTTGGAAATATATAAAAATAAACAAGAAGTTTATTTCTAAAACAAAATAAAACAACAAAATTGGTTCAAGATGATTCAAAGTTTTATTGCATTACGAAGAGAAAAGTTTGACATTTACGAATGAAAAATTATATCTGACAAATGTCTACCTCCACCACGCTGACACATGTCGATTTTACCATCAAAATTTTTAATCACGTTTTGGCAAATTACATCACGTATTTTGAGTTTTAGGGCTGAAATCGATACGATTGGCTCCGTGTAGACTCTGTCCTTAACATAATTCCATAAAAAATACTCCAGTGGTGTTAAATCACACGATCTGTCTGGCCACTTAACTGCTGATTATCGTGAAATTTGGTTTGCAGTAAATTGATCGTTTCATTGGCTGTGTGACATGTGGCACCTGTCCTGTTGAAGCCACATGTCAATGATATCCACGTCGTAATAGATATAAATAATAGGCCGAAATTGAGTTGTTAGCATCTGACGACAGTGTGCCCGTTACCCCATTTCCAGTCTCATCTTCGAAAAATAAAACAATAAAACAACCCAATCAACCCACCAGACCAAATAGCGCACCATACATACCACACGTTGAGCATGCAAGCGCTTCTCAACAATCCCTCTAAGATTTTCACAAGTGAAAATGGGCTTCGTCTGAAAAAGTGATTTTCTCAGAGAAACAAGCCGGTTATTGCTAAATAAATTGAGCGAATCTACGGCAATGTAAATGGGCAGTCGGCTTCAATTTCTGCACCAGCTGAATCTTGGAAGGATTCGATGTCAAATCGTTATGCAGAATTCGCCATATGGTGGTGATTGGCCGAGGAATTGAAAAATTTGGATCTGCTCCATCACTGTAGCTCATCGATGTGATGCTTCCAGTTGAACGACGCGGGCGAATACACATTTTGCACATTTTGTATCGAGCCAGTCGACTCAAATTTAGCGACCAAATTCTTAATAGCAGTGTCACGACTGCGAGGGTTTCAGTTGAACGACCTGGTCGAACACACATTTTGTATCGAGCTTGGTGACTCAAATTTAACGACAAAATTCTTAATAGTGGTCCGGTCTGAAGGGGATGAATATGATGCCCGAAAATATCACGAATTTCACAAAATGTAACTTTAACAGGACCACTATTTTTATAATGGATTTTATTTATTTTAAGGCGATTTTCGTGCGAAATTGAATTCTTTGTAACAAGTGCTATTACATCTACTACGAATACGTTAAAAAATTAAATGACGAAACTATCATGTTGTTGGTGTTGTCCCAATTAAGAAACTAAGTTCTTGTTTAAAAACCCGATACTTTAACGAAAACAAACAAATGCCGATACTGTGCACTATGCCGCTGCCAATCTATGTTTATTGGAGCTTAAGGAGTCTGCTTTCAAACGCTTTTTAAATAGTAAATAGCTCCCTCTTTTAATTTAAAATTTATGATTTAGTCAAAAGGCCCGAATGTGCATCGTTTCTTGTAGATCTCCTGCTGTTAACATACGAAGTGTGTACCGCAGACAGATTGACTCTGTTTGCTTGCTTTTTAAACAAAAAATCTAAACTTTTTATTTGAACTTGACTATGCTCTTGAACGAGGTTTAATATTAATTCAAGGTTCTGTGTTTTTTTTTTTTTTTGTTTTAAAATAATTAAATGGTTCATTTTGCCCATTGAAATATATTCAAGTTAATTTTAAAGATCTTGTCAAATTCTTTGGAATATAAAACAAGTTGTACAAACAGCATTTTTGTTTTTAAATAAAATTATATTTTATTATTCTTAAATTTAACAAATTTTCTATATTTCAGTGATTAATTAAAATATTTCAGCTTTAAGATTTGTTTTTTCTTTCTTTTTTTTGTTGTCAAATTAAAGGTGATCAACCTGAGCTGTTTTATTTATACGTTTATAACTCCTAATGACTGACGTTAATTGAACATGTTTTAAGAAGTAAAATAACTTTTAAAAGCAGGCAAATAAACAAAGTTATTTTTCTAGATTTGCACACAAAAACTTCATTTTATTTTGTTATTAAAGTAGACGACCAGTATTTGCTTTCTCAAGTTCATTAACCCTTTTATTTGTTTAGTATTCTAATATGTAAAGAAAAAAAAACGTTTAATTACTCTTCATGCAACATAGTTGGCTGTGCCACACCTTTTTTTTGTTTGCAATGAATGCACTTGCACAGTTATAGTTTTTCTATTACAATTATAGCGCTGTTGGTTTCATTTACTTAGTTGCTGTTTGAAATAAAATTTGATTTGATTTTTATAATAAATTGCTGGTGTGTAAAATGTTCATAGCCTGTGTTACATTGGTCGATTATCTTTTTCCAGAGACTTAATCAAGTAGAACAGTGCAGGAGCAATGAAGTTAAATTTTCACTTGCATATCATACGACGGTAGAACATTTTACTTAAGATATATTTTAATGTTTCTAATTTAATCGTTTCCCCGAACATTTAAATGCATTCCTGTAATGACTCTGTCTTTTAAATCATTAAAAACATTGTAATAATTTACTGGAAAAGTGTTTGGCAGCTCCGTTTTATGACTAATTAACGTGTTCATGGGATACTGCCACTATCAGGCAGCAGCCAATAGCAAACATTAACCGCAACATTTTGGTATTTCAACCGCGTGCATATGTTGCACATTTTAGATTAAGAAAGAAAATAACCAAATATAAAACTAGTGCAGTTTTTGGCATTATAAATAATTTAGTAAATACGTTAACGGATGTTTAAAAATTTCACTGACAAGAAGAACATACATTTGTTATGGCTCACTGCATTATTGTTCCACTGATTTTATGTTTTTGTTCAAACTTTCTTAAAACCTCCCTGTTCCCATGAAATGAAATGCAATGATAACTCATTTATGATGCTTAAAGTTAGTTACTTTTTAGTTTTATTTATCTAGTATTTTCAATGGTATCTTTTTTTTTGTTATAGTTTTTTTTTTTTTTTTTGATAATTTTTCGCTACTCAAAAACCATGAGTCGCAAAATTCATTTATCTTCATCATTTGCCACCACAAAAAACAAAAACCAAAAAATCATTGCAACCACAATAAAATCACAGCTTTAAAATACATTTACAGAGCAGCCATTGCCTTTATCGTTATCATTATCAAAAGTGTCAGTAAAGATTCCTTCAGTGTTCTTTTATAATGCTAAATGAGAAAATTAAGGACAGAGTGAGAGTTTGTCGTAAAAATATGAATTCATTTTAACTTGTGAATGAACAACTCATTTGAAAATCTCATTTAAGTTAAGTATTCTATTATTAAAATACTTTTTTGTTTTTTTGTATATTTTGCATATTTCCCAAGCCGTAAAAAGGTTTGTTTTGTTTTTTTTTCTAGGGGTGAGGTATAGAATTTTAGCTTGGCAACACTTTTTTAACTGGCGGTCATTTTATCATAGACTGCCGCCTGAACAACGCTTCCAAATTGTGCAAATTTATTGTAAAAGCAATGCTGACAACCAAATTGTGGTTTCAAGAACATGGCGCAACATGTCAGACAGCTCGTGCCACAACTGGTTTATCGAAGTTTGGTAACCACGCATAGCTTCACATTTGGGATACGTGAATTGGTCTACAAGATCTTACGATTTAACGCTGCTAGAATATTTTCTGTGGGGATATGTGAAGTCGCTAATCAACGCCGATAGGCCCGAAACGATTTTACAATATTTTCGAATTAAATGAATCACTTCTCAATACTCGCACGAAAATCCCATTAAAATAACTAAAATACACTATGAAAATGGTGATGTTGTTAAGGTTACATTTTGTAAACTTCGTGATATTTTTGAAGACAAAACATAATCGTCCTTCTGGGACCGCTATTAAGAAATTGGCGTTTAAATTTGAGTCAACAGGCTTGATGAAAAATGTGCGCATGTTCGACCGGGTCGGTTAAGTGAAAACACTGCAGCCGTGAGCCGCATTGCTAAAGTAAAACTAAATTTGTCAATTCGTCGACGTTCTCAACAATCAGGGTATCCAAAACCATCATGTGATGAATTGTGCACAACGATTTGACTTTGAAGCTTTAGAAGGTTCAATTGGTGCAGGAATTGAAGCCGATCGACGATTCACATCGCATTTATTCAGAAAAAACCGGAACAGATGAAGCCCATTTTCAGGTGTTAGGGCACGTCGACAATCATTGCCGCATTTGGGGTTCTGTAAAGCCTAGAGCGATTATTGAGAAGCCTTAGCATGCTCAACGTGTCACTGTATGGTGCGCTGTGTGGTCTGAAGGCGTGATTGGGTAATTTTTTCTCTAAGATTGGGCTGAAAATGCGGTAACGGTTAATGGATCACCCTATAGCGAGATGATAACAAGTCAATTATTGACGACATGGATATCACTAGCATGTGGTTTCAACACGACGCTGCCACATGTTACACAGCCAATGAAACGATAAATTTATTGCAAACCAAATTTCCTGATCGAATAATTTCACGACAGATAGTGTGATTCGTTTTACATCCGCACCTGGCTATGTAGCCTTAATCAGATGGTGGACAAACTACAATTGTATAATTTGGAACGTCATACATGCGTCCTAGGAAGCCGAAGACATAATTTAAGCAACAGAATCACCTAGTTGCAACTTTAATGATTCCAGGACAGGGCTGCAAACCATCACACCTTGCTAAAGAGTTGGAGACTTTCCTACTCCTGTCCAGAACACATGTCTAGCATGCTCACTGGACTGGATCATTCACTTTGCGTGTCATTACCACTGAGATGATCCTGGCCACCATAAAAACCATTAAACTGTTATGGGGCCGCGAAACCACAACCACCACGATACTCCCATATAGGGGCCAACCTCAATGATCAGTCAGAGAACTATTAAATGTCTAAAGAGACAAATAATGAACTCAGCGGCTCACTGATCCCCGTGGAAATAAAGTAGAGCTTCCAGTTGACTCCCTGCCTGTCTTAAGGGGACTGGGCTCCCTTTTTCCCCCAGATGCATAGATAGCTGTTGCGTACTATAAAGACCATAAATGTGCCCCCAGGGGTGATAATTTCAGGACAGTCAGCAGTGTAGTGGCCAGCCGGATGATTTAACACCACTATATTATTTTTTGTGGGGCTATGTTAAGGAGAGATTTTATACCGAGCCAATCGAATCGATTTCAGCATTAGACCATAAATGCGTGATGTGGTTAACGAAATAGGACCGCTATTTTGCCAAAAAGTGAGTAAAAACTTTGACGAAAGAATCGACATCTGTCAGAGTGGACGTGGCGGGGACATTTGCCAGATATCATTTTTCATTCGTAAAACAATAAAAACTTGAATCATCTTAATCTAAATTTATTGTTTTAGAAAACAAACTTCTTGTTGAAAACCCCTTTATTAGCTCAATAGTAAAAACATTTGAGTTAAACAAAGTGAAGATGGCGTAGTCAATATACATATGACATTAAAACACCGTCATAAATAAGAAATTAAAAATTTATAGAATTTAAAGTGAACAAATGGAACCTCACACCAAATGATTACCTTGACTAAATGAGAAGGGAAACTCTGATACCTGTTATGAATAAGTATGAAAAACGAAGAAATTATGAAAACATGGTACCTAAAAGGTATCGCATGTCATATTATGGTTGATGCATCATGCAGCATTATAAATAAATTCTTAAGTTGCCACAACTTCAGTTGTTTATATAATCATTTACTGCCACAATTACTATTGTACGAGTGTATGCATGTGTGTGTTTCGTTTTCATCACCCATAAATAAAACTTTAAACCACACAGTTGTTGCTCTCATGTAACAAATATTTTTGTTTTAGTTGCTTGCTTTTTTGTTGTTGTTGTCGTTTTCTAGAATAAACGAAAGTACGAGTAAATAAGTGTTTCATTTGTTGTCGTTGCTGATTTCTGCTCTATTAAATAGTGACAGTAAATTTTATTGTTGTCTCCATCGGAGATGCTGCTATTTTGGTTGCTGACATTGTTGCTGTTGCCATATTTTGTTTGAATCAACTTCCTTTTGTGGTGTCATCGTCTGTGTCATTATTGTCAAAAGGCGAAAGAGAAACTGAGCATTTCTTGTAAATATTCACTCCTCTATTTGAAATTGTATATGTATTCCTTCCGCCCTTGTTTCATTTCTGCACCATGATACGATTATTATGGCTCTATGTGTTTGAATGTTGTGCAGCCACATCATTTTGTTCTTGTTCTTGTTGTTGTTGTCAGTATAAATATAAATAATGGTAAAAACGACTAGCAACACAGCGAAGGTTGTAGGGCAGTAATGGCCTGAGTCAATTTCTTCCTCTCGTTTTCATTTATTTGTTGTCTTATCGTTTGTCTGATTGTTTGCGCTATTGTTGTTGTTGTTGTGTCTTTACTGTGGCAGGTATTATGGTTGTCGTTGCAAGTGTGTATTTGTGTAATGCAATTCTGTTTTGCTGTATTCTTTGGCTGTCAGTTCTTGTTTTCTTTAAAAATTGTTGTTTTTGCTGTCGGTATCCATTGTCTTCATGTATTTTAGAGTTGCAAAAAGCGCGTTTGTTTTCATTTTCATTTTTGGTTGCTCGTAAATTATGGTTTATATTTGCTTTTATTTTTCTTTGCTGCTTACCGCTGGTTACGTAGTGAGTACATGTGTGAAATTTGTTATGTGCGTGTGTTGCGTGGGGGCGCCATTTTGCTTGTCAGTTGCAATATTCTCTGCAAAATGTTGTTAAATAAGTGTAATCGCATCATGGTGTTTCAATGCCATTCTTGCATACTTCCCTTGGTTATCTCATCAGCGTAGCAACTTGTTGGTAATGGAAGTCTTGGCTGTACTTGATATTTGTCTATTTTAATTTCTACTCTGTTTTTTTTTTGTTTGTTATTTGTTTCTTTGTTTAGAAAATTATATGTGCAAGTTGTTTGTCCTTGCTATTTGACTTGCTTTCAAAGATAGATATTTTTTTTAGAGAGTTTATGTATGAAGATTGTTTAAAATTAAAACCAATCCTCTGGTTTCTGAATTCTTTTCTTTCCTGGAATGTGATTCTGGTGATGATGTTCGTTTTGTTTCGTTAAAAATTTATATATATATTACGCTTACGTAATAATAAAGAAAATAACAAAAATTCCATATATAGTGGGTCGACGATATCTTTTGTATTTTCTAATAAACTTTTATTGTATTTCGAAAGAAAGGGGACAAGGCTAAATAATTAAATTAACGAAAAGAAAAAAATATTCTGTTGAGAAAAAATAAATGAAAAGAAATGAAAAAAACAAGATTAGAAGCAGAAGGAAGAACGCATAAAAAATATGAAAATGAAAAATGCAAAGAGTTACACGTATGAATATGCGAAGGGAATATGAAAAAAGACCGATCGTTTCGTTTCTCGATTATCTCTAGTACCCGATTAGTAACTTATTGTCATTAAGTCTAATGATATTACTTGGCTTTCGCCCCACTATAGTTATTTAAAATTTTTTTTATCTTAGAGTCACAAAAAATTGCTTGTCTTTATCCAATTCTAAGACTTTCCAATCTCTGCGCGTGGTCCTAAGCTGTTTTATCACCTAAACCTCCATTATCACAATGTGCTTTTATCAGGGTATGAGCAGAAGCAAAACGTTTTGCAAACGTGTCATACGAACACAATAACTTTACATAATTTTTCAGTTCATAAATAATTCCCATTATTGGAAAACTGCCCAAACAAATCACTTTCACAGAAATGTATCACTTGATTTATTTGGCTCATTATTTTTTCATTTAAATATTTGCTTTATTTTAAAAAATAAAAATTTTAAAGGTTTTTATGTGATTTTCAATTTGACACTTAAATATAACAACTAGAATAATATAAACTTAGCTCTTTGCTTTTAGCAGTAGCAGGAAAAAATTGTCGGTTTTTATGGTTTACGTATCGGTAAAGCGAAGTAACATAAGTTTAACGAAAAAACTGGAAAGCGTTTTTTAAAACATAATATATTACGTGATCGCCCAGGCTCTATAATTCATCTAACTGCTTGTATCGGATTTTCCAACACGAAGTTTCTCTTTCATTTGTGGCAACACCAACAATATGATAGCTTTAACATTGGCAAATGTTGTAATGAATTAAATTTCGAAAATCGCATTAAAATAAATAAAATTCGCTATGACAACGGTGGTTCTATTCAAGTTACATTTCGTGATATTTTCGGACAAAATGATCGTCCGTCTAAGAATGGTATTAAGAATTTGGTTGTTAAATTTGAGTCCATAGGCTTGATACAAAATGGGCGTGTTCGATCGGGTCATTTAACTGAAAACACTACTGCCGTGAGCCACAGTGTTGAAGCAGATCCACATATGTCAATTCTTTGACATTAAATCAATTGGGGTTTTCCAAAACTACCACATGGCGAATTTTGCATAAGGATTTGACTTTGAAGCTTTACGAAGTTTAACTGGCGCAGGAATTGAAGCCACCCGACCATTCACATCGCCTTGTATTCGCTCCATTTATTCAAAAACAACCAGCTGGCTTTTCTGATAAAATAATTTTTTCAGCCGAAGCCCATTTTCACTTCTCAGGGTATGTCAACAAGCAAAATTGCTGAATTTGGGCTTCTGCAAATCCTATAGTGTTTATTGAGAAGGCTTCACCGTGTTCATCGTGTTACTGTATGACGCGCTATGCGGGCTGGAGGCGTGATTGGGCCTTTATTTCGAAGATAAGTCTGGAAATGTGGTTACGGTCAATGGATCACGCTATCGCGAGTTCCTACCAACTAAATTTTGGTCTATTATTAATGATGTGTATATGACTGTTATGTGGTTTCAACAGGACGGAGTCACATGTCACATAGCCAATGAAATGATCAGTGTATTGCAACCCAACTTTTCCGATCGCATAATTTCACGACAATCAGCAGTTCAGGGGCAGCCAGATCGTGTGATTTAACACCTCTGGATTACTTCTTGTAGCGCTATGGTCAGGGCAGTGTCTATCTGGATCGAATCGAATTGATTTCGGCCTTTAAGCTCAAAATCCATGATGTGATTAACGAAATAGGGCCGCCACTTTGCCAAAAAAGTGACTAAAACCTTTGATGAAAGAATCGACATCTATCAGCGTGGCCGTAGTGAACATTTGCCAGATATCATTTTGCCTTCATAATTGCCGGATTCTTCTCTTCGTAATACAATAAAAATATGAATCATCTCAACCTAAATTTTTGGTTTTACTTTGTTATAGAAAACAAACTTCTTATTAAGAAACCCATTATTGTATTAACAAACGTTTTGTCTCCGTAATTTGTGTTATATTGTGTACATTGATTTTCAACTGGAGTGAAGTACCTTCATTAAGTAAGCCCCTTCTTGTGAGTAATTTTTGTACATCTGCTCCGGGTAAATGACTACCTTATAAGCGTATTCTGAAGATGGAACATTATATCTTTTTTCGTTTGTTATGTTTATTTCTGCGGCGCTATATTACGAATTACAAAACAGCAGTCGTTTTGTATTCAGGCTATTTTTAAGACTTTTATAAAATATAGCTTCATACTGTTTGAGAGCGTTATACAGAGGGTTAAGTTATTAAGGTAAAGGTTGTCAAAAAAAACCTTGATTTGTTTTATCGCCTTATAATTTCTTTTTGGGGATCAAATATGCCTGGTAACACAATTACTCGGCTGCCCAATTAAATAGAGTTTTATTTTCAATAATCGTTTAGAAATTGTCAAACTCGCTTACGTTAAGTTTTTGTTTTGCGTTTAATTTAAATAATACTTAAGTTTTGATAATGTTTTACATGCATTAATTTATGTGACATATCAAGTCTTAAAAGTTAAATATTTATAGCAAATCTAATGTCGGCTTTTTGATGTGAACGATGTTCAATGTAATTTTAGATAGCGCTTTATAGCATTGCATTGCAAGATAAAATTGAGTAAAAACTGTTTAGGCCTTAAGCAAAGCTTCTTTTCTTATAGAAATGCAAATGTCGAAACCAAGCAGCATTTTGGAAAGGTTTTACATTTCTATTTTATATAAGACGAAGTGCATGAAACAAATGGCTGTTAAAGCATATGATGACTAAGCGCCTGCTGATAAATCAAAGAAGATGTCAGCTAGACTTACAAGCTATTTATCGAATCATTGTTAGCACCACTGCATTCAGTATTACAAGACTATTAGGAGCCTTAGAAACGGAGAGAAAGAAACATGTCACAAACGTGTCACATGCAATTTTAACTGAGCTTAAAAAATGCGTCTTATTATGTAATAATAATAAGAAGAAGCACTAAGACAATAAAAAAAAACGACTCGTTGCTATAGCCTCAAAACAGGCTATCTGACTGTTTCGTCTGATGATTCATTTTATTTTCCAAATTTATTTGAAAACTGAGATATTTTTTTTTAAGAAATATATTTCGTTTCGTTTGAAATATATTTGATTTGATTTCATTTTGTGTTTGAAATATACCTCTGTACCAGCCTTGAAATCTAAAGCTTTTGCACATTTTTATCCCCTCCTGATGTCAGATTCCTGAATATCTTACGGCCTTGCAAATTAAGATCTATTTATGGTGCAAGTACCATAAACATCGTGTGAGTAGTTTGCACGTGATTAAGTAACTAATCCTCCTAGTACACATGCTTAATGTTATGCGTGTAAAATAAGCCTCAATAGTTGACAATGGTGAAAACCAACTGCCACAATTTAACGCCTGTGTGCATAGTGTGAACTTGGATGTTGTTCTGAATATTTTTTGTATACAAAAATCATAATACGAATGCAAATAATAATTGAAAAAATTAACCAGTAAAAACATAAAATTAATTTTACTACCCATAGAGTACTAAAGTGTTAAATTGTTTTTCCAACAAAAAACAAAAATGTTTACAACAACAGTTGTCTCTTCATAACATTGACGAGATTACAAACATTGTTGCTAAATAACTTATAATTACTATTCTCTGTTAATTAAACAATTTGTTTGTTTTTCCCTAAATAAGCTTTAATAGCATTTTCATTTTAAATAAATTGTTTTATATTTAAATTTTAGGTAGCGACCATGATGTCGTGTCCCATGTCTATCCAATTGCCGATATTACAAACACTACACAGCGAGCAAGCGTTTTCGCCTATTCATATTGGAGTTAAGGTAAGTCTTAATATTTTCTTTTAAATAGTTTTTGCTTTTCTTTTGTTTTGTTTATAAATTTCGTTGTTAATTAGACACAAGCTTTCGCTTTCGTTTTTATCCTATGTTCTAAATGTAATAGACAAGTCCATGTAAAATTTAAACAGCAGGTGGTTATTCACAAATACAAACTGTCCAGCTGTTTGGCCTGCTTCCTTTTTTTTATAAATTAAATTTTCTTAAATTTACCGCTGACTTCATAAATCATGATTAACAAAATAAAACAAACATCAGCGATTAAGAAGAAACCTTAAGCAACAAACAGCCCATGAGTGAAAAGGTTAAACATTAAAAAGTTTAAAAATTTGTAAAACTAATAGGAAATTTTTCAGAACATTGAGCTTTTTCTGCTTTTGGCAGGAGCAAATTAAATGAAGGCACGTCGTTGTTTTATAAATAAATTTTAAAGCTTAAAATTAACTGATCATAAATTTGGTAGCTTTTTAATGTGATTTAAAAAAGACACTCATAAAGTTTTTCTTAATTTTCCTATCTCGTTTAATTTTTTTTTTCATAAAATGTTTTTCAGACAAAGAAAACAAAGTTTAGCAATTTTTAGTTTTTTAGATTTTGGCATAAATTACTTTTAAAATGCATACTAGTAGAAGAGCCGGTGCTAGCCGAATTGGACGCATATTTTTCAAAAAAGGATACAAGCCTGTCATACAAATTTTAGGTTAACCACTTGACTCTGCTTATAGCAATAAGTTTCAGGATAGTAGAGTAAAAGATAAATAAACAAAGGTGTCCCGATACTAAATTAATATAAATTTACTATTTTGTTAAGAGTTTTTTAACAAAAATTTTATTTTCTAAAACAAAATAAAACAAACAAATTTAGATTAAGATGATTAAAAATTTTATTGTATTACGAAGAGAAAAGTTCGGCAATTATTAATTAAAAGTGATACATGTGAAAATGGGCTACGTATGAAAAATGATTTTGTCAGAAAAGCCAAATCTACGGCGATGTGAATGGTCGATCGGCTTCAATTCCTGCATCAGTCGAGCCTTGTAAGACTTCAAAGCCAATGTAGTGCCATGTAGTGGTTTTGGTACCCCCCGGGGGCACATTTATCGGTATTTATAGGCAAAAAGGGGCAAAAAGGGAGTCCAGTCCCCTGAAGGCAGCAGGGGTCAACTGGGAACTCCACGTTATTTCCACGGGAATCAGTTAGCCCCAGAGTTCCGTTATTTGTCTCTTTAGACGTTTAACTGTTCTCTGGCTGATTATTGAGGTTGGCTCCTATATGGGAGTATCGTGGTGGTTGTGGTTTCGCGGCCCCATAACAGACAGGTCAGTTTTTATATGGTGGCCAGGATCATTTCACCGTTAATGACACGCTAAGTAAATGATCCAGTCCAGTGAGCATGCTAGACATGTGTTCTGGACAGGAGTTGGATAGTCTCCAACTCTTCAGCAAGGAGTGATGATTTGCAGCCCTGTTCTGGAATCATTAAAGTTGCAACTAGGAAAGACCTGTTGCTAGAATTAGTCTTCGGCTTCCTAGGACGAGCATGACGTTCCTATTTATGCAAAGTGGTTTGACCACCATCTGATTAGGGCTCCACAGCCAGGCGCAGATGTAAATCATATCACGCAATGTTGTGGTTTTGGATAAGAGCGTCGAGAAATTGACAAATTTGGATCTACACTGTGGCTGGCTGATGTCTGCGATGTTTTTGTTGACCGACCCGGTCGAACACGCGTTGGTGTTCGCACATTTTGTATCGAGCAAGTCGATTAAAATTGAACAATCTTAACAGCGGTTTCAGAAGGACGATTATGTTGTCCGATAACGTCACAAATTTTCGAAATGTAACTTGAACAAGACCATTTTTATAGTGGATTTTAATGCGATTTTTGTGCCAATGAATGCATCTGCTACGACTATGTCGAAAAACTAAATGGCAAAACTATCATGTTGTTGGTATTACCACAATTAAAAAACAAACTTCTTGTTGAGAAACCCGACATTATCTTCTAAATAGTAAGATATAGTTAGATCAATCCTTAACAAAAAATAATAAAGATATCGGAACCGTTTTGATTTATCTTTTATTCTTTTTTTAAACTCATGTAAGTTTGGTTTCATTTTAGGATTTCTAATTTCAAATCAAAAAGGCTCTTGGTTACAAATTTATTTTTAAAAAAAGTCTCTAATATGTTTGTGCGATTTATAAATTGAAAAACAGATTTTTTATTAAAAACTTTTATTTTCTGGTTTGGAACTTTGCACAGAAAAGGATTCAGAACATCCACCAGGTTTGCAAGTGTTGTAAAACAAGTTCACTGGTCGCACTGGACTTGGCCTGCTTTCATTGAGTATTCTTATCTTCCGTTATTTGTGATTGTGTGTAGCGAAGTGTACTTCTTTGAAAACTTTTATCTAGTATAAACCAACACACGCGCGTCCAATTAACAAATGGAATTTTTTGAGGTCTAAACGGACAAAGCTGATCTAACGAAGAGATAAGAGACTATCAACTATAGTTGCATTATATCTAAAGTGACTACCTGAACTAACACACATATGACTCTTTACGAGAACGCGCTAAACAGGAAAAAAAAATTATACAAATTTAAATGTAATCAACTGCTTCTCATTTAAAGTACCAGCAGGATTAGGTTGCGAATTTTCCATTTAATTCTAATACGTTCAAAAGACTAACGGCGTAAACTTTTTCTGCTTCTTGTTTGTGGCAGTTCTGCTGTTCTTGTCCTCTCATCTCTGCTTAAAAGATATATTTTCATGTATTTTTCATCCTATTACAATAATATTTCATTCATCTAAAATGATGTTTAAATTGCAGATTAAATTGTTTATCCAATTTCACAATAACTAACTTGTGTTATGAAACTAATTATTACCAAATTAATTAACTGCTTTATATCTGTTATTATTGAATGTTTGAAAAAAAAGTTTTAATAAACATTTAATTATGTTAGATTAATTAGTATAAACATACACATACATAGATACGTATAAACAATATAATAAATTAATTATCACTTACCGCCACAATAAAGTTGAAATAAAAACAAAACAATATGTTTATTTAATTCCTTTGAAATCATCAAAACATTTACATAAATAATTAAAACTTACTGTTGGCACACAGAAGTACGACGTTTACACAAACCACTACAAATAAATGGTTTAATGAATGACATAAATTTAATACACAATGACAATAACACAAGTGTTTACGTGTTTGTTCCTGTTAAATTGGTGTAATGAATAAAATTTTAATTATTCATATAAATGGTAATTTTTATTTTTACTGATATTTGTAATTGCTCTTGCTCTGTAAACATAAGTTCATTCATTCATTCATGAATAAAACAACAGAAAAACTATTATTGGTGGTGGTACTATTTATTTGAATGTGTGTGTGGGTATGGCAAAAAAAGGAGGTTTGAGTTTACAAATGGAATTAATAATTCTTTAACATTTATTAAACTTAACAAGTGCAATTTTCGTTAAATCCCAATGACCACAGTGATAGGATGTGTAATTAACAAAAGTAAAATTGAAAATAGCCATGCCTGGTCTCTAGTCACTTCAAGGAGTACAACAAATTCAGCCTAAAAGTTTTAACTTTTTTAATTAAAAGAAAAAATTTATTTTTTTAAAGATATTAATATATAAATGTGGAAAATAAACTTTTTGTACTTTTTTCTTAATTAATTTTAGTACCTAATCTTTTCCAGTTCTCCCTTTAATTTTGTTTAATTTTTCTTTCTTCTCCATTATCTGCTCCCAAATTTATTTATTGTTATTTACTTGAAAATAGAGAAAAATAAAGTTTCCTGAATAAACTGTTTATACAATTTTTCTTTTCCTGCAATTGCCACCGAATGGTGTGGCGAAATATTGAATATACAAATAAGAATTAATTTAATTTTTTATATAAAAAGATTTTGTGCTTGATCAATAAATTACTTGGAAAATATTAAAAAGCTGAATTAACTATAACTATTATTTGTGAAAAAGAAAACAAAAATTCGCACAAGTAAGTACTTAACAAAAAACGTAAAATGTTCAATTTTTGGCTCAAATAATGGTTATAGAATTTTTTATATATTTTCATTAAAGTGTTTGTTAAGAAATATCGCCTTGAAAAACATATAGTTACTACATTTATTTTAAATAGGCTATTAATGAAAGCAGCTGCAGTACTAAAACTAAAAGAAAAAAACATGTGTTTGGAAACAAAATCTTTTTTCCTATTGATAACACAAAAATACTATTTTGTAAACAGACATATTGTTTTACAAAAGTACTTTTTGCTAAAAAAATTTTTAAATAAAAGTACCTTTTTAAAAAAAAAGTACATTTTCACTTGAATAAGGTTGTTATTGAAAAATTTATAAAAAAAGAACATTTTTTTTTAGCAAAAATGTATTTAAAATAAGAGAATCGTATGTATAGGGAATCAAACATGTAACTGAAGTACCTTTTAAAAAAGTACCTAATACAAAAACACTGCACCCGATTTTAACAATATTTTTTTGTGTGCCTTTTTAACACTTTTTTCTCTTCTTTTGTGTGGTAGAAAAGTTTTCATCAAAAGGTAATTTTTTACTGAATTATTCTAGCTGAAGAAATTTCAAAAATATAACTTTTTTATCCTTGCAACTTGCAAACAATTTTTCTCTTCCTTTATTAAGAGTAAGAGAAGCCAATCAATAAAAATATGCTTACTAAAGCTACTTCTTAGTAAACAACCATTATTGCTACTTAAAAATTATTTAAAAATATATAAAAATAATTATAAATAACAAAAATACCTTCTTTAAATCAAAGTGCATTTTCAATAAAAGTACCTGATTTAAAAAGATCAATAAAAAGTATCAGCTGAAGTGGATTAAATGTCAAACATTTGCAAAACTTAAAATTATAATAAAGATCCTAAAAGTATGCCACACAAATGCAAATAAACATGCTTTTACATATTTTATTCACTTTGTCATTTTGTTATATAAATTGCTTATAACTCTTAAAACTATTTATTTAAAATCTTAAGACAAAATCACTTAAGCACTAAAAACAATAACGAGGTTTAAACAACACAAAAACATTGTAAAGAGAGTGTGAAACATTTGTGGTATACATTTGTATTAGACAAGAAACTAAATAGAAGCGAGAAAGGCAATAAAGCAACAGTCTAATCAAATCGTTAAACAAGAACACACACACACACGGGCACACACACAAACGCTATTAAAAGAGAAGTTCTGATACGCTCCCACCCACACGCATATAAATGTATGGATGTGTTTTGCATAAACAAATATTTAAATAAGTCAGAATAACAAAAAGCTTAGTCAAGCTAACACGCACACATTAACTTAAGTACCCCCACACACACACACAATCAACAAATATCTATTAGCGTACATCAGGGATGAAAGCTTTCGTACTATTGTATTTTAAATATATATATTTAAAAGTATAGTGATATCATTTCTTTCAAAGATTTTAAGACACTTTAGTTTTGCATATTTGATGGTTTGATGTAACGTATTTCTTTAAAATGATCCAAAGTATTTCCTTCTTTCGCTGACTTTAATATTTATATGCTCTTCTTAGTTCAAATATAAATATAATTTGTGGCAACATTTTGAAAGTAAAATTTAAATTTTCAAATAAGTGTTTACTTAACGCATGTAATTAAATGACACACTTAGATTCCCCCCTTTAATACGTTAAAGCGTTTGAATAGTGTGTCAATGTTTTATGCTGTTATATTTGCTACTGTGCCGCCTTCAATTTCTTTTACCAAAAAAGTGGAAAAATATTAAAAATTATGTATTTTCAATTTTATAACTTTTTTTTGTTGAAACTTTAGTAATTGTTGAACAACAAAAGTGTTTGACATTTGTTAATACTCAACAGCTGGTACATTCTTAGACATCCTTAGCATGCCACTATCACTTTGAGGTAAGTTGTGTGTAACAGTGAAGGATGTCTGCTTCAGCTATTTGTCCAATTTGCATTATTAAATTTTTTGATATTTTTTATTGTTGTTGTCAAATATTGTCGTTGCTGATTTTAGGGTTTTTATGATTTTGTTAGACGTAACGAAAAACAAAAAAATTAGATCATGGGAGGGTAGCCGCTTGGAAAATAAAGCAGAAAAATCTGTTACTTTTTCCGGTATCCTGTATTTCTGTGTGTCCGGCTATCGTAAAGAAACAAGAAATCAAAATGAAATCATTAAATCTTAAATCAAATTTTCTTTCACAAGTTAAATTTTTCTTATACTGCTCTTATATGCTTAGGCATGTGCGTTCATTTTCCTCTGTGTATTCATAAGTCGCTGATAGGGGTCATTTATGACAATATCACAAGGGAGCAAAGAATTTGTGTTCTTTCATTTCTATTTTTGCTTTTTCATTCTTTCAGGACATTTGTAAGAAATTGTCTGCTTGGTCAAGCAAAATATTTTCTACGCAGATTTTTTTTTTGTTTTAAATCTTGATACTCTCAACAATATTTCATGGCAACTGATTTTCCAGCATCTAACTGTGCTCTACATTGAATAGGCGAATCATTTTTCGAAGGTTTCATGGATTGTAACACACAATACTTTTGTCCTTCTTCAATTAATATTAAAATAAATAAATAATTCAATTATTATCACGACATAAAATTCCTTCAAGTTTTCTTTTAAAAATATTTCGCACTTGTGTTTGAAATTTAGCAAGGTATAACTTATTTTGTTAGCAACGTTGTAAGTATTAATTTTTATCATATTGTGATCTCAAAAATTCAGAACCAAAGTAAAAAAAGTAATAAACGTCAAAACTAAAAGTCTCTTTCACAGCCAGACATTTCAAATAGACATATTCTATCAATAATTAAGAAAATAGATTTACGATATTGTGGATCATTCCAATTACTCTCCAGACCTCTTAGGACCAAGCTCTCTAGAAAATGTTATTTGTAAAGTTGTTGTTTTTTTTTTAATTCTTGTCCAATTTAAAAAATCTAAATTCAATAAAATATATTTATATTGTAATTTTTGAATTTTTGTTTAGTATAATTTACCGATGTGCCTTAAAGGCAGTAGCTAAATACTTTGTGCTGATGAAAAAATCGTAAAATATTTATGTAATCATTTTATGATTAATTTTAATCACCATAATATGATCAAAATTCCAACCATTAGTTTATTAATTTTTAAAACAAATAAAAATTTATTAAAACAAATATCTCTTATTCTTTTTAACGGTCTTTTTTAATTAATTTACCAATATATATTTTTTTCAATATTTCGCGTTCCTATGGAAAGCTTCTTCAGGAAAATTAGTTATTTAATTTTCCTTTAACAAACAAAAAAAAAAACAAAACAACAACAAAAATATGATAGCCTACAAATTATAGTACTTTTTCATACTACTTTGCTTACATACGAATTAAATATGTTAAATATGTTTTTATAGTTCCTTCTCATTTTACAGTTCCAAACGCATTAATTGTTTAAAAAAACTAACTTACTAACGATTAAGATGGTCGCAACAATAATATTGTTACAGCCAACCTCACAATCATGTAATTGTTAATCGTTAACCATAAAATGGTTTATAGTGGCAAGGTATATAAGAAACAATGATCATGAAATATATATCAACTTCACTAAACTAAATTTCACACGCTATATTATGCAATAGCTTTTTAAAACTTTATTTTAAATTTTTATATCAAATAACTGTGCACGATTTATTCAGAATAACAAATTTTATTCAAATTAAGAGACATTTTATATAAAATATATTTTTCCTAAATCTGCTAATTCGACTTCAAAAGAAACTTGATTGCAGAAACTAAACAAAATTTTATTGAAATATGAAATTAGCTAAATCTATATTATAAACGCAAGCCTACCGTTATTTTAATAAGGGCAAGTGAACTTTATAGACCATATTTTTGGGTAAAATTGACTATGGCGTGTTAAAATGTATCCCATCAAGCAATCAGATTTAATAAAAGTTCTATAAAGTTGAAGAAATCCTTTTAAATTTAACTTAATTGCGAGGACATGTAGAATAAAAAAATGATTTCTGAAAAATATTTTCTTTGTCACGTCACAATTTTACAAGTTTTATAATTTTAAGCTCGACAATAGTCGTATGTCCAATAATTTTGTTGCTATTTTTGCAGAATTTTTCTAAATTTTAAACACTTAAATAATTGGTTTTCAGTACTATTCCTTCTACGCTAAATTATCCAACTTAAAGTTAGAAAATTATTTAACGACGTTAATAACAAGTAAAACTAAAATAATGTTTGTTTTTCAGATTTTCATCAAAATCTTCATCATGTTAACATGTAAATATGCTAATTTAACAATAAAAGTTTCATTATTATAATTTATTTTCTAAAATTCATTTTTAACGAACAACAGCTGTATGTTTTTCTCATCAATTCTAAATACAATTAAACGGTATTAGGGAAGCCCTGATTCTGCTGATTTAAGATTATTAAAAATGATTTCGGTTGAAGCCTTGGTAAATCCAGCAATCAATCCCCATTAACATACGATAACTAGTATTTAGTTTACACAAAAACTGGCTTGACTTTCTTTTTTGATTTTAAACTTTTGTTAAACTTCTATGAATCAGTCAAATTCGGTTTATTGTTGCAGACTTCGGGTGAAGGCTTTGAAAATTTAGTTTCTTCACAGGATACGAAATAAAAACTGCAGTTGCAATTTACCTCAGGATATGAAATACAATTTTTAAAATTTTATTGTATTTCCGTAAAACATAAAAACAACTTCACATGCTTAAAATTAAATCCAAAAAGAAAGACTTCATTCAACTTATTTGTAGTGTGCTCTAGCAAGTCTTTCGTACCCAATTTTTTATACTGAAAAATTAATATTTCTCTTTGAGTGTTCTTTTTGCTAATTCTTAAGCTAAATAGAATAAAAAAAACTGTTTTTCACCTTGTCCAAAAGATAACAAAAATAACAAAAACAAAATAAAAAAAAACACAATTTTCGCAAGACAAACCTTCAATCATTTTTGACCCTCCACAAAAGTTTTTCATCTTCGTTTTAAGTTTTATATTCTTTTTGCATTATTTTTGTTTATATTGAACAAATCTTTAATTTTTTCTGCTGTTGTATGCTATAAGGGGATTTGTTTTACACACATTTCCTGTATGAATTGACATCTTGGATTTGAAACGTCATATGGTGAATTTATTTTCGTATATTCCATTTTATTTGACTCTGATTAGTTTTTGCTGGACATCAAGAGAACTTGTATATCCCTTAGAAGCAAAAACAAAAAAAAAGCCATCCATCTTGGTCGTAAGGGACTGAGATGCGGTATTATGGATGTGGTAGTAGTTTCTTGTCAAATGTTTTATTTATGCTGCCATGCATAATAAAATAATAGAAATTATTCAATTCTCTTAACATTTGATGCAGAAAAACATCTTTCGAGTGCGCGTATTCGTTCATTCATTCAGTTAGCAATTTGAAAACATTAGTTTGTTGTCTCTATTTGACTTCTTTTATGGTTGTACGACTGTCAGTCCTTGTGACCATCCATTGCTGTCTTTTATTGTTGTTTTATGTTGCGAAATTGTTGTGTGTTTACGTGTAAATCCTTCCGTTATTTAACGAATGACAAAATGCGTTTGATAAAAAGCATTGAAACTTTGTAAATAATCGATGTTTTCCCTGAGGAAAAATTAAATGGTTAAAAAAAAAAACAAAAATCTGGTAGCCATTGGTATGGCAGAGAAAAAGGAAATGTTATCAACTAATTAAGATGGCATACTTGAAATACATGTTATTATTAAGGAAGTTACAGCAAATAATATCAACTCCGTTATCTTAGAAAAATAGTTCACACGCTGGCGGCTTTCCATGTGTTACTTTCTGCCGTTAAAGATTTTCGAAAATTCACTGAAGCAGGCGACTAGTTTTTGACTAGCTTAGGCAGCTGACCTTGTTCCGCTAGCTTGGGCTTATCCGGCAATTTGTTTACTCTTCCTGCCCATAAGTAGCAGCAAATAGCTACAGCAGAACATATTCTAGTTCGACTTGGCCTGCTCGCAACTCTTAAAATTCTTTTAAACATTTTTTTTGCTTGCTATAAGAGTCTTGGCTAAAAAATCCTTCTTTAATCCTGTCGTTTTCCTACATAGTTTACTTCCTTCCACTCGCTTAATGTTTAGCCTTTTATGCTTTATAAAGAATACAAACGACGATTCTTATTTCGTACTTCAATTTGACTTGACTAATTCACCGTCATTGAGAGCCGCGTGTAGAAAGCAACTAAGCAAATGCTTATGGGTGACAACTCCATTATAATTTTTATTCCACACCAAACGGAAAAATATTTCGAGATTCCAGATAAAGTTCAGATAAAGTGGATAATTAATTGTCACATTTTATTCAGGCTCAAGTTCACCAACATATGTAAGTAAATCTAAAGAGATTAGAAAAAGTAAAATACTGGTAGCGCATTATCTTTTTCTCATCAATATCATCATCCATTTCAGCATTTATTTTAGCGAAAAAGGATCATTTTAAAATCATTTTTCAATAATAATTTTCCACACATATGATTCCGGTTCAGAGCAAGTCATTATTTGTTATCATTTCATACAAGTACTATCTATACAACTATAAGTTTTCCTACACTGTCTGATGTGACAGACATAACACTGAACGCTTAATTGCCTGTATGTCATCTAAATTGTTAGTGTCAATCTTAACTTCATTTATTAATTAAATCAAAGTAATTTTCCGAATTCATTTACCACAAATTAAAATTATACTCCCATTACGCCATAATGATAAATTTAGCAAATTATTTAAACTCAATTTTGTTATTAGGGGTAGGTAAGGAAAAACAAAAAAAAAAAAAAAAAAAAAAAAACAAAACACAAAAACTGTTTGCCAGTAATGGATGCCTTAATCTGTAACGTTTTTCAAATTGATTTAAGTGTCATTTAAATAGTAACTTTTGCTGCCTGTATAACAGCATCGTTATCACCCTTAAGAATTTGTTGTTTATCTTTTTGTCTTGCTAATTTATTCAGCTTTCATTATTCTGCTCTAAAGATGTAAATTAAAGCAGAAAACGAAAAACAAAATCTATTAACAAATACATAAAAAAATCATCTAAAGTGGTTTAGAACACATGCAAATGAAAAACCAAAATCATTTTTTTTCCTTCTAAAACAAACATTTAAAAGCTTCTGATTTTGTATGGCTTTTTGTATAATTTATGCTTCGTAATACTTTTAAGTATTTCTTGCGAATTGAATATATGTTTGCTGAAAAAGGGGGGAGTTTGCCATTTTTATTTTGCCTAAATTAACTTGTTTCAAAGGTAAGAGGACAGTATGTTAAAGGAGTATATTCTCGAAAGTAATTGTATTAATTTTCAAAGTCCTTTTTTAATTGGTTGATTATTTTTATTTATCTACTGGATGTTCTTCTAAAACGTACTTCTATTAAAAAGTACTTTTTCATATATTTTCTTTTTTTTTAATATTGATTAAAGATGGTACTTTTTAAAAAGTAACTTTTTTAGAGGCATATATTGTTGCAGAATACTGTAAAATATTTAAATAACTATTTTTAAGAAACAATATATTGTTGAAAACTATATGCTGTATAAATTGGACCCCTTGTTGCGTACCTTTCAAAAAGACAGCTTTTTAAGGGTAGAAATTTATTTTTCTAAAATGTTATTCTTTGCAAATCGTATTTTAGGCATCACATTTTTAAGATTGTAATTTAATAATTTACTTTGTACAGAAACAAATAAAATCTTTAAGGTTCTAATATTGAATTTTTATAAACATAAATTATTACAAAAAAAAAGGAATTCTTTTCCGTATATTTAGAATTAATGTGCTTTTAAACGTTTCATGGGGATTTATAAAATGTACCCTGTAATTTTTGCAAAAAGTGCAAATTATTTAACGGAGCTTTTGTAAAGTGGAAGTTGTTTATTAAAAAGTACTTTTTTTTTTTTTTTTTTTTTTTTAAAGTACTTTCTTTAAAAACACTTTTTTAATTACTTTTTTTTTTAAATCTTAGAGAACATTTGAAAAGCGAAAAAATTATCTGCTCAAACATACGGTTCGTTTGAAGAGTACTTTTTAATGGAAAATTTTTCCAGGCGTTTTTTTTGTTCTGTGCTTTCATAAACCTATCAAAATAATAAACGTTGTATTATTATTAAACATACTTTAAAAATGTACTTTTGCAGTAAGGAATGTTTTTTTTTAATGTATAAATATTAATCTTTTTAATAACTTTTTTTTATTAAAAATATATTTTAAACTTTTTACCCCTACTTTTACATATTTTTAAATGTACTATATTGTACTATTTAAGGTACTTTTTTCACACATACGCTGGTCTGAGTTCCCAAATGTGTTTGTCGAGAGTTTTTCTGTCAAAGATATTCCATTAACTGTTTTTATTGGAATTTATAAACTATTCCGTTTTAAAAGTACCTTTTGTAAAAAGTGTTTTTTCAACTGCCATTTCTTCTTCACTCCTCTTTTATAAAATTTTAGAAAACGTAAAAAATAAATTGTTTAAACGGACGGTTGTTTCACAGGGAAATTTTTAATGCGAAATATTTAAAGGCGATTTTTATGTACCTCTGTTTGCATCCCTATTTACAGTGGCCCTTAGAAGTGTATTAAAAAAAAACAAACAAAAAAAAAAAAACAGGGAAAAAACAAACAAAAAAAAAACAAAGAAAAACAAAAAAAAATTGGTTGGCAGTGTGACATGTGGCACCGTCCTGTTGAAACCACATGTCAGTGATATCCACGTCGTCAATAATAGGCCAAAATTGAATTGTTAACATCTCGCGGTAGTGTGATCCAAATTTCTAGCCTCATCTTCGAAAAAAAAGCAAAAACGACCGAATCACACCTGCACACCACATAGCGCATTATACAATAACACGTTGAGCATGCAAAGGTTTCGCTCTAGGATTTCTAGAAGCCCAAATTCGGCAATTTTGCATGTTGACATACCCTGATAAGTGAAAATAGGTTTCATCTGAAAAAATAATTTTTTCAGAAAGACCAGCCGGTTGTTCCGGAATGAATTGAGTCAATCTACGGCCATATGTATGGTCGATCGGCTTCAATACCTACACCAGTTGAACCTTGTGAGGTTTTAAAGTCAAATCCTTACGCAAAATTCGCCATGTGTTGGTTTTGGATAACGCCAATTGTTGAGAACGTCGGGGAATAGACTAATTTGGATCTGTTTCAACACTGTGGCTCATGGCCATTTGATGTTTTCAGTTAAACGACGCGGTCGCGCGTTGGTGTTCGCACACTTTGTATTGAGCCTATCGACTCAAATTTAACGACCAAATTCTTAAAAATGGTCTCTGAAGAACGATTATGTTGTCCGAAAATATCACGAATTTTACGACATAAAACTTCAACAACAGATTCACCATTTTCATAGTGAGTTTTAATTATTTTAATGCGATTTTCGTGCGAAATTAAATTCATTGTAACAATTGCCAATGCATTTACTTCTACGGTAACGTCAAAAAACTAAATGTCAAAACTATCATGTTGTTGGTGTTTCCAAAATTGAAAACCAAGTTATTTGTGTGATTTGAAAATACATATATTTGATTCCTTTAAATTCCTTTTTATTCTGTCTTTGAATTTGCTGCGTTATTTTCTTTTTTGCTTAATTTACATTTTACTTTTCGCCAGTTATTTGTGTTTTTAACAAACAGTTAACAATTCTATCATATTTTTTTTTTTGTTCTTTTTGGCAAGCAATACGTAGACGAGTTCTATTGAAAAAGCTTAGACCTTTTTGCTAAAAATTTAAATATTCATGTTTTTTTTAAATTACCCTCATACGCAGTAAAAGTCGAAGAGAAAACAAAAGAATAATAATAATAAAAAAAAAAAAATAAAAAAACAATCAAAAAGTACGAGTATAAACAATTTATGGAATGTTTCGTGTATAAATAATTGCCACTAAATTATACAAACTTCTGAAAATTCACCTTAAACATAATAATAATGGAATTTTTTTGAACACAATTGTGTGTGAAAAAAGCCATGTAAGAAAAAAGTTCTCGATAATACGTATGGCACTAAAGAAAATTCAAGGGATAAGCACAAACACAAACAAAACTCTCCAAACAACTCAATTAAATGTTATAAATTTTTTAAAAGTAACGAAGGTTTATTAGAATTTTCTAACCGTTTTCTTATCATTGAAAAAATAAAACAGCTACAGATTTGTGATAAGTGCTGACAGAAGGCGATATTTGAATATTAAACTCCCTATAAAAATATATCAGCCATATTTTTTAGCTGTGGTTCACGGCGAAAGTGAATGAATTTGCTATCGCTGCCACTTCACCAAAAGGTTCACTTTGTGTTGATAGTTTCCAGAAGAATAGTTGATTTTCGTTTATAAATTAAACACTTTTTCGTTTCGACTTTATTTTGTTGTTTCTCACTGCCTAAAAGTATGTCATCTTATTTTGAATTTTGCAATATTTTTTCAATCCATAAGTTTTGCTATAAAAAAGTTATAGCATGTGCTGCTTCCTTTTAAACTCATTTTAGAATTAACTGACATTAAAATAAACTTGTTCCTTTCTTTGTCTTTTTGAGCTTTTTATGTCTTCATTTTTTGTTTTTATATTTTATTATCATTTAAACTTTTAAGTAGCTTCATTATTGCATTAACTTGTTGTTGTTTAGTTTTAATTTGATCGTGCTATATTTACTTCTTGCCGCTTTATACATTCAACATGTTGTATATAAAAGATGCTGGTATATATGGCTTTCATGCGTGCTTGTCAATATGTTTGAACCAGAAGTATTGCTGGCAACAACGTTAAGTTGAGTAGAACATTTTCAGCATGCTCTGCCGCATGTTTGTGCATAATCCAACTTTTAACTCTTGAAAATACATATAATACTTCTTTGATAAGTGGTAGACAAAAGGAATGTGGATTTTTCTATAAATTAAATGCTATTTTATTGCATATTGTTTTGCATTTGCTATAAAGCTAAAGCTGTAGCATAACAATTCAAATGCAAATGTCTTAAAAACATAAGCAAGAAAAATGGAAATATTTAAGAAAAGTGTAAATTTCTGAAAAATGTAAAGTTGCCAAAAAATGACTGAGAAATTTCAAATAGAGAGGTCCTGTCCACTTATTTTATATTAATAATCGCTTTCTCTATTCTAAAATTTTGTAATTATTGATTGGGTTTTGTTTTTTGACTTTAAAAAAATGAGTGCGACTCTAATTTTATACTCTCATGCATTTCAGTTCTATTTTTTAAGTTTTGTCAATTCTAAACCTACAAACTAAGTAGGTGAATTTCATCGCCCAATGGAGATGGCGAGATTAGTGATATCAGTTTTCATGAAAGCTATCGGAAAATTATAGTATGATTTTCTTCTTAAAACTGAGAAAATAAATCATGACAAAAGGACAATGACAGTGCATTTTTCTTGTATTTGCAGCTATCTTTTTCCATGATTCCAATTCTCCAAATGGAATGGCAAATACCACTATAACATAAGAATAATTATTCAACAAGAAGTTTTGACATTTAGTTTTTTGACGTACTCATAGTAGTAAATTGGTAATTGTTACAATGAATTTAATTTCGCACGAAATTGGTATTAAAATAAATATCACTATGAAAATGGTGGTTCGGTTAAAGTTACATTTCGTAAAACTTCAAATATGTTCGGACAACATAACCGTCTTCTTGAGACCGCTATTAAGAATTTGGTACGTAAATTTAAGTCGACAGGCTCGATACAAAATGTGCGAACACCAACGCGTGTTCGGGCGGGTCGTTCAACTGAAAACATCGCAGCAGTGAGCCACAGTGTAGAAGCAGATCCAAATTTCGTCGAAGTTCTCAACAATTGAGTTTATTCAAAATCACCACATGACGATTTTGCGTAAGGATTTTAGTTTAAAGCCCTACAAGGTTCAACTGGTGCAGGAATTGAAGCCGACCGTGGATTCGCTCAATTCATTCAGGAACAACCAGCAACAAAGCAACTTTTTACTTCTCAGGGTATGTCAACAAGCAAAATTAGGTGCCCCTATAGGCTAGTAGGTAGTGTACCAGTTTAAAAGAATGGGGGTTGTGGATTCGATTCCCAACAAAGACCTTGGTTTTTTTTTTACTACAAATAAAAAGGCATGGCCAGTGGTCACTAGTCAATATGCTGTCTCATACGACTATCCTTCTACTTTCACCGCCTGTCTCATCTCTTCTCTATCCCTTTCCTAAAGCATGTAGCACGGTACTTGACTAAATAGGCATTGGTGCCTGAAGTAATACTTCTCCTTATAAAACAAAAAAATTGCAGCATCTGGTCTTCTGAAAATCCTGGAGCGGTTACTCAGAAGCCTTGCCATGCTCAACGTGTTACTATATGGTACGCTATGTGGCCTGGAGGCGTTTGTTTTCGAAGATGAGGCTGGAAATACGGTAACGGTCAACGGATCACGCTTTCGCGAGATACTAACAACTCAATTTTGGCATATTATTGGTGACGTGGATATTAGTGACATGTGGTTTTAACAGGACGGCGCCGTATGTCCATTACAAACCAAATTTCCCGATGGCATAATTTCATGACAGTCAGCAGTTAAGTGGCCAGCCAGATCGTGGGGTTTAACACCACTGGATTATGTTTTGTGGGACTATGTAAAGGACAGAGTTTATACGGAGCCAATCGAATCGATTTCAGCCTTAAAACTCGAAATCCGTGATATGATTATCGAAATCGTGCCGCCGTTTTACCAAAAAGCGAATAAAAATGTTGATGAACGAATCGACATGTGTCGGAGTGGTCGTGGTGGACTTTTGCCAGATATCAGTTTTAATTCATAATTGCCGAACTTTGCTCTTCTTTTCAAAATTTTTGGTTTTATTTTGTTTTAGAAAACAAAGTGCTTGTTGAAACACCTTTTAAATACAGTCGTGTGACTTTTTGATTAGCTTCAATAACAATAATTAGCTTTGGAGAGACCAACCTGCATAAGGTTAAGCAATTAATTATATGCCGGTCAATAGGGCTGTAACGGAGAAGCCAGTCGAGTCAAGCGAGTGTAAGGTTGCTTAACGCCAAATCTTAAAGCTGAAATATTAAACCCTGTTTAACCCTGCGTTATAGAATTTGTAAAAGCTTGAGAACTCTTGACAGATAGACAACGCTTTATGCGCTGGTTTGAGTTTTACCGTTAACTTTTGTAAACATCATCAATTATAGCTACCGTTACCATATGCAAACAAATGTGCACCCTAGTCTTGCGAAATTTTTAAAACTATATTTTTTAATCACAAAATGGTACAAAAGACTGTACACGATCAATTGCAAAAAAATCGAATTAAATGCCAATGAAGACTTTTTCTTTTTCTTCTAAAATTAAGCTGCCTTTCGTTTTATTAGGAGTTTGTGGCTTTATAAATTCTTCTAATTTGAAAAACTTCCTCGTAATAGTAACAAACAGTCGTCGCTTTTAACACACTAAAATTCACAGCATTAATTTGTTTAAAATATGATTTTAATTTACAACATGCATGTCGAATTATTTTAGTTTGAAACTATTTGTGATTAAAATACATTTTTTCAACAATGCTTTTTTGTATTTTCTATATAAAAATGCATTTAAGCACCGCTATTAAAAAAAGCTACCACGATCACACAGCACTTACTAACGTGGCTGACTGCATTTATATGTTAAGAATTGAACCGGCTTTTTTCATGATCAAAGAAATTAGATTTTGCCAAACGAGATAACGTCTCAAGCAGCAACAGTCAGCAAAAATACAAAACAAAAAAAAAAAAAAAACACACACACACAGAGACGTCTAACTACTAAAACAACTGACTCTTGACTAATGTGCATGAAATGAATGAGTATATTGACCCTAATAATTAAATATAAGACATAAGATATGCTCTCATGTCTGCCGAGGTTTTTTCTTTTCCCTGCTTCTTTTTGATTTTATTTTAAATGTTCTTTATTTTTGCAATATACTGTGTTATAGTTATAATAATAATTGGTAGAATCGAAATGAAAAGAGAAGAAAGAAGTTTTAAGAAACATGCTAAAACAAATCAACAAACGAAGCCACTTGCTTACAACAAATATTTTTAACTTGCCTTAGATCACGATTGAAGATTGAAGAATCACCAAAAATCTTGCTGACCCTGTAGTAACTTTAACAAGGAAGATGCAGGCAATTTTAAGTTTGAACTTTTGAATTATTTTGTTTTCAAAGTAAAAGATAACATGTCTATGACATAATTGTGAGAAACCATCCAAGGAATTTTTATAACTATTGAAATCAAAGTTTTTTTACGGTCTTACGTACACTCTTTTGTGCGAGGGTAATTGGAAAATGTGCAATTTTTTAAGACAACCCTTTACTGCACTCTTTTAGAAAGTTGTTGTTGTTTTGAAGCTTGAGAAAGTTGTTCGAAGTTAAGGATATCTTACCTGGGAGACAGACTTGAATAAGGATTAGTTTATGCTGATCGAGAAATGTTGTATTTTTTACTTCTAGCTCATTATATTTCTCATAATAACTCGTTCAAGACTAGACTTACCAGCGAAAATCAATACACAAGTTTTCGCTACAATCTAAAATCACATACAAAGACGGTTGTTTTACTGATTATTCGGTATAAAATTTTCAGTAGTCTTTATATTTTTTTATAAAAACTGTAATGATTTTTTCATAAAAAATATTTCATCAGTCATGATTGTTCTATAAAAACTTTTCAGCATTCATGATGGTTGTAAAATTTTCATCCGTCTATCTATCCGTCTACAACGCAATGTAGAAAACTTAAATTTAGTCATAATTTTTCTAAACAAAAATGTTTATCAGTCATGATTGTTGAGTAGAAAATTTTCTTTTCATGATTTCTGTCTGTTGATTTTTTTTTATAAAAAAAAATTTTGATCAGTCATTATATTTCTATCAACAATTTTCATGTCATGACTTTTCTACAAGTCTTTCTGTAGAAAATTTTCAATTCATGATTTCTCTTGCAGAAAGTTTTTGTCACGATTTTTCCATAAAAAATATTTTTCAAAGTTTTTCTTTAGCAATTTTTCTAGTCATGAATTTTTCTATATTATTCCTATACCTATATTCTCGTGGTGTTATCTGTATCAATCATTGGTTCCCGTGATTTTAGCATTCCCAGGTATATTTTAGGTTCAAAGCCGTGCCGATCGTGCACCAAGCGAATGGAGCTGCAACGCTTCTTCTAAAGCAGAACATTGTTAATATTTCAAAATGCAAATGCAAAAGCGATATCGCACTCTTTGCTTCTATACTTCATTTGACTGTTGACTGGACTTAGAATGTGTAGGTTTATCACTTGTAGAAACGTTTTTTTTTTGTATTTTACTTCTTATGAATTAAGAATCCTCATAATAAGGTCAACTTGTGCAGTTTTTTATATATGCACCAAGACACCAATTGCTGATATACCCCTCGTAGATCAGAAATATTAAGTATTTTCATTGAGACCGCGTTTAGGAAAGAGTCTTGGTTGTAAACCAAAAAAAATCTCTTATAAGACACAAGAAAGTGTAAACAACTTTAAAAGCAACTTATTGTATAGCAGTTTGTCTACATGATCATTTAAATATCATTGGCTGGCTGAGTTGTTCGCCAGGAATTAATATTTGTTGTAATAAATGCATCATAAAACAAGATTCATTTTGTAGTTGCTGCTGCACTTTCTTAAGACGCCGTTAAATCCAAGGCGAAACAAAAATGGCGTGCTGAATTTTGTGGTAGAAAAACAACAGTTACATACATATATTGTAACGTGCACACAAGAAGAAAATATGTATACAAGTTATTAAAGTTATTAAACATGAAATCGTTATTTCTTTATATATCACATAAAGTTTCAGTAACACTGTTATCTTGAGAAACATTCCCATCATATATGGGAATATTCGTACAAATCAAAATCAAAAATTTTTAGCGTAGACATACTTACACACACATATATTTTTTTATCGTTTGTAGACTGCGCGGTCTTAAAAGTAAAGGGTGTATTTTATAGAGGTATAGAACTTTGCAATGGAATGAAACAAAGATGATTTTTTTAAATGGACTTGAAGTTTACTTATTTGAAAGATAATTTTATGACATTATAATTTAAATAGAACTTCTGGCATATGACCACCACGGTTGGCTCGGACGTAGTCCAATGTGTAGGCCCAATTGTCGATGACTTTCCAGCATTTGTAAAATGTCAATCGTCACATATCCTCACAGAAAATAGTTTAGCGGCGTTAAATTCGTTAATCGATCTTTGAGGCCAACTCACGGATCCGAGAATTAAAATTATGCGGTTAACAAACGTTTCCTTGAATTAACCCATTCGGGCACAAGGTACCTGGCATGTTGTGCGGGCCACAGCTTCTGCACTCCATGCTTGTTCAATTGATGAACGAAAAAGGAAGTCAGTAGTCATGACTATATAGCCGTTACCATTGTCTATAACGTTCTGACCAATATCATTTTTAAGGAAGTAAAGACCAGTGACTCCATGAGACCGCAATGTACACGAAGCAGTCAGGTTTATTGAATGTAGTGGTGTCTTAGCACACACTTGATGATTATCTACACTGAAAATAGTATAGTTTTGTTTACTAAATATTCATTCAAGTAAAAGTGGCCTTCAATAATTAAAATCGGAATCAACGGCAATTTTTGTGAGTAGTAGAAGTAACAGTAGTTTTCACCACACCAGTAGATTCGATTCTTTCATCAAAGTTTTTAATAACTTTTTAGCAAAATTTCGGTCCTATTTCGTTAATCAAAGGCTGAAATTTATTCAATTGGCTCCGTATAGACCCTGTCCTTAATATAGTCCCACAAAAAATAATCCAGTGGTGTTAAATTACACGATCTGGCTGGCTACTTAACTGCTGATTGTCATGAAATTATGCGGTCGGGAACTTTGGTTTGCAATAAATTGATTGTTTCATTGGCTGTGTGACATATGGCATCGTCCTGTTGATAAAATTGAGTTTTTAACATCTGGCGATAGCGTAATCCATTGACCGTGACCGCATTTCCAGCCTCATCTTTAAAAAAACGGCCCAATCACGCCTCCAGAACACATAGTTCACCATACAGTGACACGCTGAGCATGCAAAGGCTTATTAATAATCGCTCCAGGATTTTCATAAGCACAAATGCGGCAATTTTGGTTGTCATCATACCCTGACACGTGAAAATGGGCTTCGTCGGAAGCAATAACTTGTTCAGAAAACCAGCCGATTGTTTCTGAATGAATTGAGGCTTCAATACCTGCACTAGTTGAACCTTGTAAGGCTTCAAAGTTAAAGCCGTACGCAAAATTAGCCGCGCTTTGACAAATTTTGATCTGCTTCAACACTGTGGCTCACGGCTGTGATGCTTTCAGTTAAACTACTCGGTCGAATGCGCGTTGGTGTGCGCATATTTTCTATTTTAATAGCAGTCCTAAAACGACGATTATGTTGTCCGAAAATATCACGAATTTTACAAAATGTATTTTTAACAGAACCACACATAGTGGATTTTAATTATCTTAATGCGTGCGAAATTGATTTCATTGTAAAAATTGCCAATGCATCTACTACGAATAAGTCAAAAAACCAAATGTGAAAATTATTAGGTTGTTGGTGTTGTCACGGTTGAAAAACAGACTTCTTGTTAAAAACCCCGATATTACTATTTGCAATAGAATGTAATGTAATGTTTTAATCAAATATAAATTTATGATAGCAAAATGTTTAAAACATGATGCAGGTTAAGGAGCCAATAAAGTCTAAATTTCGTACATTATTTATGAACTTAAGTCCCGGGGGTGGGGGGTAATATTTTAACAAATCGCAACCTCTTTAACCCCATTTATTACGCCAGATTTATAAAATAAAAACCAGAACTAGTAGCCTACAGGAAGCTACGGCACTGCGGGGGATATAATGTATACAAGTGCACAGCTCCTCTGCAAGGCATAGTGAAATCGTTTGTTATAATTATTTTTATTAGAAATTATCGTAGCAAGATAGATTGTTTAATTAAGAATTACAGTTGGAAAAATTATATGATACTGCTTCACAAAACTATTTTATAATTGAACCTCAACCCTGTTGTTGGTGGTTCTACATCTGGAAATTTATGTAGCATTGCGACTTTAGCTGAGATAGGTCCAAAACTAAAATTTCATAGCTCAACTCACCTAACTCCCCCACATTGGGTATGTCACCAGCGCCGTGAAACCGTATGCTCGCAGTATACTATTATAATATAGTATACTATTATAATATATATATATGGCCGTCAATATTGTTCGATCCGCTTTAAATTAAGATCTGGCAAACAATTTTCTGCTCCAGTTTTTAAAAATGTAGTATTTGTATACTTTTTCTTTTCTATTATTTTACTTAACATTTGCTGTTAATATTTAAAAGCTATTTTGAGTTTGAAAACTGTTATACACTTAACATTAGCATTAAAAGCTTTTTCTAACACCATCTACTATTTCTTAAAAGTTTTTCGAACAGATATAAACTTTTTTTATACTCGAATACGCTGCCATTTCTCCTTTGTGCCAAAAACACAATTTTCTCTTAAGCAACCGATATGCATTAAGCATTATGCAACAGATGTCTGAATGTCTCATAGAGCTCATGTTATAAGTCCAATCAAATTTGGTAACATTCATTACTTACCCAGTATATTGGGTGGATATTTTTTTGGTTTTAAATTTTTTGGTTTTAAAATTAATTTGGTTTTTGATGGACGTGTTTAAAACTAAGAATTCAGTTACAGACAGACGACACTCACATGTTTTTAAATATTATTAATCAGGACTTTGAAATCCGAAATTGTATTTGAATTATCTCGCCGTACATAATTTGCCAATTCATATGCAAAAGTTGGATCGAAAATATATACTCTAATACATACTTTATTACATTTAGTTGAAAAAATTAAAAACAAAAATTCTACAAAAATTTCTATAGACTGCAAAACTAAAGAATAAATTTATCTCAAATTGCATGGATACACGTGAGTGTTTTTTTATAAATTGTGTTTGTAGGTGTTATAGGCAGGCAGTTCAAATTCCAATAGGGCGTGGGAAATAAATTAGAGTTGGTTGTGACTTTTTTATTTTCCTTTTTTTTAATTTGATTTTTAATTTTTATTTAATAAGAGGAACTGCTTACTAATCATGCTACAATCACACCAAATTTTGCCATTTTGGCAAAACTCGAAGTCTTGCCACTTGTTATGTGAACACATTATTTATTCAATGTCGGCAATTATGTATAAAATAGAATATCAGATAAATGTCCGGCTCTGTTAGGCTCACAAATGCGAGTCGTTTTGAGCACATTTTTCATTACATTCTCGGTACTTCATTAAATTCATCACGAATATTTTGTTTGAGTTGCTTAAGCGTTTCTGGTTTGTTTTTATAAGGCTTGCTTTGCAGATATCACCACAAAAAAAGTCTGGGGCAGTCAAATCAGGCGACCGTGGAGGCCAATCAACAACACCATTTCTTGAAACGACTCATGGCTCTTTGCGATGTCGCACACCACACTTTAATCAAGCCCACAGCATGCAGTTGCGGCGTTAAAAAGCTTTCATTGATATCACGATATCGCTACCCATTTACAGTTACCGTTAAGCCGTTTTCATTTTCAAAGAAGTAAGTCCAATGTTTCCTCCTGACCAAATTACACACCAGACTGTCACTTTTAATAGATGCAAAGGTTACTGTTGAATAATTTGAAGGTTTCCCATTTCCCACCACCGACTAGTCTGTTTGTTCGCATATCCATTCAAATCAAAACGTGTCTCGTCACTCATGATTTTTTCATGATATTCGGAGTTGTCATGGACGAGCTGTAATATCCTATAGGACGACTTAAATGATCTTGTTTCCACTGAATCTTATATGGAAACAAATGCAAATCCTTGTGCAAAATTGTGGCCAAAGTTATTCTTTGAAGACCAAGCTCTTGAGCACAGCGACGAATTGAGGTTGAATTATTGTTTGGAACACTTTCTTGAGCAGCAGTAATGTTTCCAGCCGATCTCGCATTATGTTGTGGTCCATGCTTGGGCCTATCACCTAAAGACACTCTTTCTTCAAAATCAGTGGATGATAATAGTGCGTTTTGTTGGCACGTTGTTGCTGCCACGTTGTTGCTGCCACGTTGTTGCTGCCACGTTGTTGCTGCCAAAAATTTTGCGTAACTTTCTCATCGTCACAGCAGTCGATGTCTGCTTTTGATGAAATGTTTTGACGATTCAAACACGTTGGCCTATAGAATATTTTTCTAAAATATATTTTGGCACATGTCTACTTCACGACTGCCAAATGTGAACTGTCAAGACTAATGTTAACCAAAATGGCGGCAAAACAAAGTAGTATACCTTCTAGGCGGACACACTGTATTTGTCAAACTTCTTAATAAAAATTATTGTAACATTTCTGCCTTTGTGCTCATATTTATCTCCAATTCAACTTTTGAAGTATAAGAAAATTTTATTTGCCATTCTTTAGAAAAGTGAACAGCTTTTTTTATATAAATAATTAAGCTAATTGATATGTCCTTTAATAGTAACATCTACCATTTGTAAAGAAAAGGTTTAAAACTTTACACCATGCAAAATCATCACAAATACTTATATCACTGCTTAAAGGGTTCAGCAATGACAAAAACAGGAGAAGAGGAAAAAGAATATGTTGCATGTAGATGCAGCTTTAGAGTATGAGAAGGAATTTATTCAAGCCATTGAGTTGTTGTTAGTTGATGATAATCAAGTTAAATTTTACTGCCACAACATAAATACAACTTGAAGAATTAAATACGTTTTTCAGTCCATGAAGTATTTGTTCATTACTCTGGCAATAATCGTTAACAAAACGAGTTTTATTTGTTACCATTAGGAAAGAAGAAATACCTAAAAAACAAAACAAACTAAACTAATAATTCCAACGATTTCCCTACAGTATGAAAAGCTAGCCTCTCTCTGTTGGTTTAAAGGAGTCATATCAGTTATTGCGTTATTACAAAGTAATTCAATTTAATATCCTTTTAATTCTAAGCATTTTATGTTGGGGTTAGCTTATATAACGTTGGACTGAACTTAAATGACTAAAAATAAATTAAATATTTTTTGACGTAACACCTGACGTAAAGGCGTGAAGCGTAATACGTAAGGACGTAACCAGCAGTTCTTCATATACAGCTCGTATATGAATAGTCATGCTCTTATTCAATCGGTATAACAAAAATGAATTCATAATCAGCAGCAGCAGGGTCAGCATTCACGCTATCTTCGATTTTATTAAGTGGTTTACAAAATTTATTGAATTATAACGTAGGCTGCCTAAAAGCATTGCACGAAAGCATTTTTTTAAACCAGAATTTGAATAATTAGAATCATAGCTGTCTGATCCTATACAGCAGTTTCTTGCCCACTTTATTGGCGCGGAAGGTCATAAGCTTATTACTCTTCTCTGTTCCAGAGAAACTTCACTGGAAATTTTTAAAATTTTCTTGTTATAACCACCAATTTCAATGCTTGCCCCGATCTTGCTTCATACTGCATATTTAAGTTCTTGAGCGCAGGCTGGCTGTCTAGCACCATATTTAATCTTTAAATACTCCTTTTTCTCCTGAATCATTTTTCATTGCACTTTTTTTTATAAATTTCATACCTTCACAGCTCTGCAAAGTGTGCTTTTTTTGTTTTAATTTGCTTTTCATTGCACAAAAAATTCAAGAGTAATGAAATTTTACGGCTAAAATATGTAGCGAATGAAGGCTGTCGATATAGTTATTGTGATGATGATGATGGTTAAAGGTAAAAATATATAAACTGTATGAGCTTGAATGTAAAAGCAAAAAAAATGTTTAAAATACCAGAGTCCTTCGGCACTAATGCCATACCTAGGCGATTCTTGAAACTCATGGCAAAAGTATTTATTTAATTTACATTTTTTCTCCTTGTTGCTTTTGTTGCAGCAACAAATAATTTTATTATTAAAATATTTAAACTGATTACAAAAATGTTGCTGCTACTTTTGTTAGTATTTTTTTTTGGTTTTTTTTGGTTTTTGTAAATAGTTGCTGGCTTGTCATAAACCTTATTGCCACTGATTGTTGCATTGAAAAATTCCATTATTTTAATTTTTTATTTAAAAATTATTCTTTTCTTTTTTCTACCTTAACTAACTACCGGTCCGTTTTCTTTGCGTTGACTTTGAATTGTTTTGAAACCAAGTTAGCTGTGTATAAACGGCCGCTACATGCGTTCAACTATTTAAAAGAAATAGTTTCTGCTTTAAAGTTTTTTATTGATTTTTGGCATGAAATTAAAAAAAAAATCTGGCAGCTCCTTTATTTCAACAGGCATAAGATGAATTGTTAAGTTCTATTTATGTTGCTGTGCTTGCGGATTTTTTTTTAGTTTAAAATATATTTAATTTTTTTGCATACCGTATTTTAAATAACATTGTATTATTAGCATTTTTATTATTAAATGGTGAAATTTTCAAATGTTCAACAACACAATAAATAAGAAAAAGAATTAAAATTATTTTGTTTAAAAAAAAGCTTAACAAAATTCATAGTCCATTAAACTCTTAACAAATTGACTTATTGAGTATTTAAGTTATCTAAAGCGGTGTCACAAATACGGATCCTCTATATCACATACAAAATTTTTGGTCCCTGGACGAATTTATCAATCCCTGATGTCTGACTTTAAGCTTTAATGAAGATCGTTTACTATATTTAAGAATTTCAGAGAACCTTTTTGAAAATTCTTGGATTAAACTGTGACAAGCGTCTCGCCTTTGCTGGCAATTGAATGTAAATCGCACATTTACATTTTTATTTACGAATTTTGCAAACAGTCACAAGGATTAATCTCAATTTTTTTTGTTTCTCTCTTTAAGACCAAAAACTTTCCTATCTAATTTAAATTTTATATTAGACATAATTAGTGATACAAGACACTCCGAGCAACGTTTTCTAGTTTTTTATTAAAGCCGTTTTCTGTCGCCAATTTCCAAGCCTTAGTTTTCCTAAGATTTGAAAACAATTTGGATTTAACACTAAAAAATGATATAAAATCCCGACGCATGTTGCATTTTTGGTGTACAATTCAAATAGCCTAAAAGTGCATGGAAGTTTGTAGCAAATCACATAAAAGTTCCCGCAGGATCCATTTTTCTGTTATTACAAATAAAAGGTTTTTCAACAAGAAGCTTGTTTTCTAAAACAAACGATTAAAATTTTTATTGCATTAAGGCAATTATGAATGAAAATTGATGTCTGCCAAATGTCCACCACAACCACGCTGACAGATGTCGATTTTTTCGTCAAAGTTTTTAATCATTTTTTGGCAAAATGGAGGTGCTATTTCGTTAATCACATCACGGATTTGAGTTTTAAGGTTGAAATCGATTCGATTGGTTCCGTATAGACTCTGTCATAAACACAGCCCAACAAAAAATAGTCCAGTGGTGTTAAACCACCGGGAAATTTGGTTTGTAATAAATTGATGGTTTCATTGGCTGTGTGACATGCAACATTATCCACATGTCAATAATAGGCGAAAATTTAGTTGCTAGCATCCCGCCATAGCGTAATCCATTGACCGTTACCGCATTTCTAGCCTGATCTTCGAAAAAAAAACGCCCCAATCTAGCTCTAGACCACATAGCTTACACACTGTATTGTAAATACGTTGAGCATGCAAAGGCTTCTCTATAATCGCTCTAGAATTTTCAGTAGCCCAAATACGGCAATTTTGCTTGTTGAGATACCCTGACACGTGAAAATGGGCTTCGTATGAAAAAATGATCTTTTCAGAAAAATCAGCCGTTTGTTCCTGAATGAATTGACCGAATCTACTTCAAAGTCAAAACTTTACTCAAAATTCACCATGTGGTGGTTTTGGATAACCCTAATTGTTGAAAACGTCGAGGAATATTGACAAATTTGGATCTGTCTCAACACCGTGGCTCACCACAGCGATGGTTTTCAGTTGAACGAGCCGATCGAACATACGTTGGTGTTCGCATGTTTTGTATGGAGCCTGTCGACTCAGATTAAACAACCAAATTCTTAATAGCGGCCTCAGAAGGACGATTATGTTGTCCGAAAATATCAAGCAATGCAGCCACCATTTGCCTAGTGGATTTTAATTACTTTAATGCGATTTATGTGCGAAATTGAATTCATTATAACAATTCCCAATGCATCTGCTACGAACACGTTAAAAATCTAAGTAACGAAACTATCATATTGTTGGTGTTGCCACAAACTTCTTGTTGAAAACCCCGCTGCCATCGTGGGTGGCCACTTGTGTGAAAATTAATTATAATGATGAGTGACGATTCGCGATCATAAGTAATTAGGTGCATGGCCATGTCTATGCTGGTTGTGTTAAAAGGATAATTAATTTTAATTGAAATAACAAATAAATATCTCTTATTATTGCTGTACATTTATGCTACTATTGCAGATTGCAGATTTAGAAAATTTATAATAAATAGCTAAAGTGTTTGCTGGGCTAAAATTTAGTTACTTCATTTATAACAGACATCATTAGTATCAATTGCGAAGAGCCTGTTGCTGAGCCATTGAATGTTTGTAAAAAAAAATGTACGACTGCAAGTCTCTTTCTTTCTGTTTGTTAGTATGTCGCCACCACATAGCGAGGCGGCATATTTTGTGGTTATATAGAATAGGCCAAATGAAAAAAGGAGACAAAGATGCTGCTATTGCTGTTGGCTGGCTGCCTGATAAATACTTGACTGCAATTATTTCTTATTAAAAAGGTTGCTAAACTTGTTTGGTTGCTTAACAGTCAAGTTCGAGTCTTGGAATTTTTGTTGCTTATTGATAAAGATTTTCGCGTTTCGTATGTGTGGCAAGCAAAAGCACAAGCACTCGTTATGTGTTTTAAATGAAGTACTACTTTAAGTTCTTTTATATACTTCATCCTAAATCATTTTAAGAACTCCTACGAAATATATTTCATTACTTTTCTTTGTTGCTTTTGTGGTGTTCTCTTGGGCAGCCGTAATAACCAGTCTTTAATTGTACTTAAAGTATCCTTTTTTATGTACGTAGGTTTTCAGCTTTGTAGCAGAAATATTTCAACTAAATTCCACTTTTTGCGAAAGAAAATAACGTAAGCAATTGTTAATGCCACCAGAATAAGTATATAAATTTTTAACGTCATATAGTTGCAGCATTCAGGTATTTTTAATACTTAGTTGTTGCTTTGAGAGTTTAATAAACTTTCATGTCTGGCTAAACAAGTTCATGGTCAAGCTTAGTAAGTTAAAAATTTTTCTTATTGTTCTTTCGTCGTTATTTTTCCTCTCATGATTTCCTCTTCTAGGCTAGAGTTAGCTTCTAGTTAGCTGTTGTGTACTGTTGCATAGACAAAAGATGCGCTTTTACGATTATAAAAACAAATGCAATATTAATATTTGCTGTACGCAGCGCAGCACATACATCATGCCGGTCTTAAATCTGCAGACATATTGCACGCAAACATTTGCATTTGTAATTTAGTTTTTCTTTTCTCAAAACATTTCTAATTCTCAGGAATGCAACCATTATTATTTATTTATTTTTTTTTCGTTTTACCTAAACAAACTGCATGTAACTTAGTTTTCCATATATTCTTCTTTGCCAGTTATTTAGCCATTAAGTTTATGCCTGGCTGATGCTCTAATGTAAAAAGTGATGTGTTGCAGCTAATAGTTGCTACTTTTAATTACTCTTGCGATATCCAAGAATAAAAGCCAGTCAGTTAGGCAAATGTATATGATTAAAGTGTTAATTCCAACTAACCAAAACAATATTTACAACTTCAAAAATCGTTCAGTGGATTTCTTTTATGTTGGAAAAAGTTTCCTGGTGGCAAACTAAATTTTTATTTTAAATAACTCAATGAATTGTAGTTGTATGCTAGAATGTAATGGAATGTGGTGCATGTGAATTGTTAGGATCTAGGAGAAGTTTCAACATTCTATTATATTAAATCGTGTTTAGATATTCAAAATTAAGAAACGAACAACAGATTTATTTGGAGTTAAAGCTTTGCACTTTCAAGCGCTTGAATTGTGCTCTCTGGCACCTTGAATTGTGCTATTTTATTTTTAATCTTTGGGTTATATTGTTAACTGATCATATATTTACGTATTCAAAACTTTAAAACTTTTACGTTCGTTAAGCGCTTAGGAGCCTAAGCAATCGTGTGGTATATAGTTATAGAATAACTCATGTAACTCAACGGAAAAGTGTAAACCGAAAAATGATTTAATTTTTGTTTATTTATTTTAACAAAAAAATCTCAAACTTTTACAAATATTAATCAAGATTTTCCTTAAATTTATACTAAGATCTTAAAAAATAGAGAGAATTCTTTACAAGTTATATCGGATTGTTCCACAAAAATTTTCAATTGTGACAACACCAACAACATGATAGTTTTAACATTCAGTTGTTTGACGTATTCGTAGTAGATGTATTGACGATTGTTAAAATGAATTCAATTTCGCAGGAAAATTGCATTAAAATAATTAAAATCCACTGTGAAAATGATGGTTCTGTTAAAGTTACATTTCGTAAAATTCCAGATATTTTCGCACAATATAATTGTCATTCTTAGACCGCCATTAGGAATTTGGTCGTTAAATTTGAGTCGACAGGCTCGATATAAAATGTGAGAACCAGGTCTTCCAACTGAAATCATCGCAGCCGTGAACCGCAGTGTTGAAGCAGATCCAAATTTGTTATTATTCGAAGTTCTTAACAAATGGATTTGTTTTGAAAACCACTACATGGTGAATTTTGCTTAAGGATTTGAATTTGAAGCCTTACAAGGTTGAACTATTTACATCGCCGTAGATTCGGCTAACTTATTCAGGAACACTCAGATGGTTTTTCTGAAAAAAAAATATTTTTTTCAGACTAAGCCCAGTTTCACTGGTCAGGATATGTCAATAAGTAAAATTACAGCATTTGGGTTTCTGAAAATCCTAGAGCGGCTATTAGGAAGCCGTTGCATGCTCAACATGTCACCATGTGGTCTGGAGGTCTGTTTGTCCCTTTCTTTTCGCAGATGAGGCTGGAAATGCGGTAACGGTCAATGGTTCACGCTATCGCGAGATGCTAACAACTCAATTTTGGCCTATTAATGACGACGTGGATACAATTGACCTGTGGTCCCAATAGGACGCTACCACACATCACGTAGCCAAAGAAACGATGCATTTATTGTAAACCAAATTTCCTGTTCGCATAATTTCACGATAGTTAGCAGTTCAGTGGCCAGCCAGATCATGTGTTTTAACGTGACAGAATCTATAGGTTCTGACTAAATCAATTTCAGCCTTAAAGCTCAAAATCCGTGATGTGAATAACGAAATATGACTGCTATTTCGCCAAAAAGTGATTAAAAACTTTGATGAAAGAATCGACGTTTGTCAGCGTTGTCGTGGGGTGGTCATTTGCAAGATATCATTTTTCACTCAAAATAGATGATCTTTTTCTCTTCGTGATACAATAGAAATTTGAATAATCTTAATCAAAATTTTGTGTTATTTCTAGTTTTATAGCAACATGACCACAAAAGTATTTAAAAGTGATTTATAACCGCCAGAGACATTGATTTGACTTCTTAGAATAGAATTGTATTGACATGATATTATTGGGTAATCTATGCTTTCTTTTAATATTTCACGTATTTATCTCATGGTAAGTAAACGACACGAAGCGATTGTTATGAACTAAACGTCAACGTAAAGTAAAACATAAACACCGGAATCACAAGTGTAAGAAATCAGCAGTTTAAGAGCTATTTAGAGTGTAGTTTATGTAACTTTCTGTATATTACTTAACTTTACCACATGATCCACCTTCTAATAAGAAAAAATAGGTCGTAAAATTCAAAATTCTAGGAACGTCACTCCCCACTATTTTATATCTGCAAAATCCCATAAAAAAATTTAACCTGTCTAAGCACAGGAATATTAAATTTGAAGTGCAACTGCTACGGCAATGAATTATTTAGCTTTCAAACTTCCTAACATTTTCTTATTGGCTAAAGCATTTTTTTTTGTTTGTTTCTTTCTATTTTTGTTTTGCTTGCACTATACGAATAAAAAGCGTTTGTTCACGTTAACTCTTGAAATCTTAAAGCATCCAAGCATTACCAATTTACTAGATAAACCATCCGCAAATAAAAAAACCTTGCAGCTTTAGGTGCAATAAGGCAACATGCAACTTAAATAAAACAAATGTGTCTGTCCTTTTGCATGTGTTAATGGTATGTTTGCGTTCTCTGTCAGTTCGTTTGCTCATGAGTTTCTTTCCTTACTCTAAGGCTGATTGGAAGTTTGTGTGTTAAGAATACAGACCATATTAAAATGTTTTGTTGTTACTTTACTTGCATTTATCTAGATTTTAGTCTGTCTTTATAACTTTTTTTCTAGATTATTGCTAGCGAGTGTCTGCTAGCTGTTGCATGCTATTTTGCAGTACAGTTTTTTTTAACTGCATTTTTTCAATCTGTATATATAAAGTGCATTTTTTTTTATAAAGGTATAGAACTTTAAAATGGAATAAAATACAGATTAATTTCTTCTGAAATTGACCTGAAAAAATCAATAATCCTGGCCCTATAACTGTCACCATTCTGAATGTAATATTCTGTATAGCATCGTTGTTAAAGAAGTACGGATCAACGATTCCACCAGCCCGTAAAATAGACAGTTTTTCTGGAGGTAACGGTGTCTCAACAAACATCTCTCCAAATACAGCAGTTTTGTTTACAGTTTTGTTTATTGACGTATCCCTTCAAACATATGTTAGCTTCATCGCCAAACAAAATTTGTTCCGATCTTAAATTTCGAACAGGACCAAAATAAATTCGCACCCTTTTAGAGTATCGCTCAGCCTTTTCATTGAAAACGTCAAACCAAACTAAACATAAATCAAAATCACTTGACAGTTGACAAAATATCCGCCAATTAAAAAAGTTTTTCCAACTTAAAATTCTATACCTCTATAAAACAACATCCGATATATACATATATTTTTTAAACCACCTAAAAATTGTTGTTACCTTGTTGTTGTTTGTTTTTTTGGATTTTGAAAATGATTTTTTTTCTTCTTTGTCAAAGAATGTGGTATATTGACATGCCAACTACATGTTTCATTTTATCTGCAGTGTCGTTGGCAACTAACCTTGCAACTTGTGCAATTGTAACCCGTTTAAAAAAGGAATCTGGCTTGTCCAATGCTGACTCTTTTTTTTATTCGATACTTGCTAAATGCACAACTTCTTTTTCTCAGTGTCCCTTTCAATTCCTGTTTTTTCTGCAATTTGTGTAAGAAATGCATTTAGATCTTTCATTTTCTTTTTGCCAATGACTTTTTAACTTGTTTTTATAATTTTTTGTTTCGGTAGATGCCTTTTAAATTTCTTGTTAAACTGTCTGGCTGTTTTTGAACAGGAAATTCATGATGCTGTTCCGTATGCTGACTATGGTTAGCAGCTTCAAAGATTAGAAACGTTTTGTTTTTAATAGATATTTAAAAATTCCAACTTTATTTGGCTATTCTTTCGATATAATTTGAGGGTTTTTAGTAAGAAGTTTGTTTAAAACCGAATAAAACGAAGAGAAAAGTTCGGCAATTATAAAAGACAAATTATATCTGGCAAATGTTCAACGTGACCATTAAAGTTAAAGTTTTTGATCACTTTTTTTTTTCGCAAAATGCCGGTTCTATTTCGATAATCACATCACTTATAGACTATGTCCTTAACGATGTACCTGCTGATTGCCGTGAAACTATGCGATCAGGAAATTTGATTTGCAATAAGTTGAAACGACATGTCAGTGATATTTATGTCATGAGTTGAGTCCATGAGTTGTCAGCATCTCACTATCCGTTGACCGTTACCGCTTTTCCAGCCTCATCTTCGAAAATCACGCCGCCAGACCACATAGCCCGCCATACAGTGATATGTTGAGCATGCAAAGACTTCTCAATAATCGCTCTAGGCTTTTTAGAAATCGCGGCAATTTTACTTATTTACATACCCTGTCATGTTAAAATGAGCTTCGTCTGCAAAAGTGATTTTTCTTAATAAATGAATTGAGCGAATCTACGACGAGGTGAATGGTCGATCGACTTCAATTCCTGCACCAGTTGAGCCTAGTAAGGCTAGTAAAGGCAATTCCTTACTAAAAATTCGCCATGTGGTGGTTTTGGATAACCCGAATTGTTGAAAATGTCGAGGAATTGACAAATTTTGATCTGCTTTAACACTGTAACTCACGGCTGAGATGTTTTCAGTTGAACGACCCGGTCGAACAGGCGTTGTTGTTCGCACATTTGGTATCAAGCCTCTCAACTCAGTTTTAGTGATCAAATTTTTAATAGCGTTATCAGAAGGACGATTATGTTGTCCGAAAATATCACGAATATTACGAAATATAACTTTAACTGAACCACCATTGGCATAGTGGATTTTAATTATTTTAATGCGATTTTCGTGCGAAATTAAATTCATTGTAACAATTGCCAATGCATTTAGTAGTAAAAATGATTGAAATAACAAAACTGTCATGTTGTTGGTGTTGCGACAATTGAAAAACAAACTTCTTGTTGACAACACCCCATATTTTTAATTGTGAAGAAATCATCATTGTAAAAAGAAAAGCCAAATTCAGATACTAGCAACACGTGATTGTTTACCCTTCATTACCCTTCAACATGTTGCTTTTTTAATCGATTTTTAATTTTTTTCAATAAATAATTATTTTAAAATTAACAAAAAGAAATCGTAATCGTAAAAACCATTTTTTTTAGTTTCTTACAACAACAAAAATAATCGATTAATCGGAAATATTTTAATCGATTAGGTGCAAAATTTCTAATCGTTAAAAAAATAGTGTTGTAACAAAATCCAAGCGTGTAGTTTTATACATGATACAAAATTATAATCTTGTCTTTAAGCGTAACTATTTTTGAAGCCGAATTATGTTTTAAATCAAAGTATAATTAACTAATTAAGATATGTACATTCGATTAATGACAATTATAAAATATATTGTGACAAAGGAAAGATTATAATTCTTTACACGTCCGATTAGATATATAGAATAAAAAATAGTAACGCTAACATTTATTTCAATTATCTTTAACCCCTTTAGGCTTCAGGGAAAGTATCCGATTGCTTTACTATTCTTTTTTTCTTCTGTTTTATTATTATCAATCTTATTGTTATACAATATGATGTACGACAGAACTTTCACAGAATTATCTTCTTATTTGATAACATCCATTTTAAATATTATTCTTTAGTTTGTTAAAGAAAAGTCCAATTTGCAGTAAATTCCTTTCCGAAAAAACATATTTAATTCGTCTTGTGCCATTGAATGTTAAACGTCTGTTTTTTTTTTGCATCTTTTATAATTCTCCATTGTATTTTTGTGAATTTATTAGTCTTGGACTTGGACTTGAAACTAGTATTGCCAAACAGTATGTGGTGGCAACAACAGCAACAACCACACAATTTAGCCACCAACCGACGAAACTAGTTATTTAAACAACTGCATACAAACACAGGCATTTCTTTGTTATTTTTATTTTGTTTTTTTTTTTTGCATTATGGTTAACGAAACTTGTTGCAACAAGAAAACATCACAAGCAATCACTACACACACACACACACACACGTTATACATTTAGTTGTGTACATGCCACATAAGAAAATCTTTTTCTAATACATTAACTTCAACATAGGTACTAGAAAGCAGTATTCTTTTTAGTTAACTGCTTGCGCCATTGTCTGACTGCCTGGCTGTTTCTTGTTTGTCTGCTGTTGCTTTAACTATAAAAACATCTAAAATATGTACGACGATTGTATAATTTTAACACATCAGTAAAAACATCAAGCAACAAATAAAATGTCTTGGCTGAATTTTTGTACGCCTGGTTGCATGCAGCAGCAGCAGTAGAATTGAGCAACAACTATAAACAACTTTCAACCGATATGCAATGAATTTGTTTGTTACTGCATGTTGTTGGTATTTTTGTTTGGTGCTGTACTTTTAGTTGTTGTTCGTTCCTCTTCTTTTTTCATTTCAACGTCCACCAAATTTTCTTTTCCCAACCATAAACCATTTGTTATAAAATATTTCTTCTACACTTACTTGCTGCTTCAAATAATTTTTCTTCATTTTGTGCATTATTTTGTTGCATTAAGCAGTTTGTTTTAAATTTTATTTTCTAGATTTTGCTGTAGTTTCTTGTTATTTTGTGGTAATGAATTTCAATTTTTGGTTTGTTAAAAGGAATTTTATTGTTTCTAAAGCTTTTTAAGTCAATTATCTAAGGAATTGTTAAAATTTTTAAATTTATTTTAAAAACTATTTGGCTACAACCTACTAAATCTTTTGTTTTATTTGTTGTTTTTTTTTTTAATTTCTTTGCAGGTAAGCTCAATCAACAAATTTTTATGCACTTGTTAAACATATTGCAATTTAATTAAACATTGCAAGCGGTAAGATACATATGAACAATTATTAAATGTAACAGTTAAGAAAACGTGTTGGTGTAAAATAAATTAAAAATACATCTACCAGAACAATTAAATTATTAAGATTACGTGAGACATAAATATCAATTTTAATTTATTGATAATAAATATTTATAAAATCATAATAAATAACAGCTACAAATTGTGACGCGTTTTAGAGAAAAATATTAAGAGAATTTGTAAATGTTGCAATGGGACTAGTACTCGGGGGATGACCCCTACTCATGCAATACATTGTACCCAGAACTAGAAAAATAAGTTAGGGGGAGGAGGAAAGAGCGAGTAGTGTTTGTGCACATTCGATTTGAATTTTCCTACATTGAAAGTGACTTAAAAGACCTCTGGAGGAGGTCTTGTTGAAAAACTCTTCGCTACGTTTGCCACGAGATGGCTTCGCTTCGTGAGGGATACCACTGACCACGTACTGGTGCCGTTGTAGTAGATGCTATGTATCAGAGATGGCGCTGTTTTTCTGCTTTTCACTTGAAATTAATCCTGAACCTCACGGAGCCCGAGACCTTTCCAACTAACGCAAAACTGTGGAAATCGGTTCGTGCGTTCTGGAGTTATAGCGTCAGAAAAGAAAACACGACCTATTTTTAAGCAGATTTTACTAAAAACTTAAAATGGCTGTATCTCCGTGAATAAGAGGAATTTCGCAAAAGTAAGCCTAATTTGTGATCACATATAAAAAATCGATTTTTATATGAAAATTTCATTAAGAATTCAAAACCCCCGAGCTCCGTTTCGCGACCAGATGGCTTCGTTTTTTGTAAGTAAAAAATGAAAGTGAATCCAAAGTAAATACTGAATCGAAGCGTTATACGTGTCCGCAAATTATTCGTTTCATTGACGTGCTCTTTGGTAAACCACATTTTTTTTTTTGGTCTGACGTTAACACAAATAAAGCGGATGGTTTTCCAACTCGTTAACATGCAACGTATAGCTGCCCATGTGAAAAACAATTATTTTCTAAATTTATCCCGCAAACGCTCAGCAATTGACCTTGCGACTTGTTAATTGCAAACGCAAGGCGAACCGGAAATATCAATCGTGTGAAATCAAACGGAAGATCAATCAATGGTATTCGAGGAATACATACATTTTCGCCTGCGTACTTTCCGTTAATAATGGTTGCTTCAATCAAATTCGGCATAAGTCTTTTCACCGCAAGTCGAGTACCGTTGCAAAGTCGCGGTGGATTCAAATTACGCAATATCATAATAACTGAACCAACTTTGAGTTGCAAGTTATGTGGTGGAAATCCTGGTAACTCCAGAGAGTTCAAAAACTCCGTTGGGTAATTTACTGCATCATCGGGATTTGTTATGGAATCAACGGATTTGTATGCCACCAAATCGCCATCGATTTTTGATTGAATGGTGAAATTCAGTGCGTGTACATCATTATTCTTTGCGGCGAGAATTGCTCGTTGACTTAACCAAGCATAATTTTGATAATTCTCACTGTTTGGGCAAACATTTTCAATAAGAGCTAATTGAGAGTCTACAAATCGGCAAAAGTCGTTGGTAACAGTAATTAATCTAGCTGTCCCTTCAACTGGGATTTTTCCATTTCCAACAGCTAACAATTGCTTGGAAAATTGTGCAGCAATTTGATCATTTTGAAGTTGAACTCTCATATTAGTGGTTAGCGATAATGTTTTCACGTTATTCCACAAAGGTAATGCCTTCAGGCCAGCATTCAATTCATCTGCAGGCGTTGTACGGGGAATAATTGGCAAATAATCATAATTTGGGATCACCTACTTTGCTATAAACCTCACGGAGCTCGAGACCTTTCCAACGAATGCAAAACCGTGGAAATCGGTTCGTGTTTTCTAAAGCTATAGCGTCAGGAAGGAAAACCCGACTTATTTTTATATTATAGATAATCACGTGATCGTTAATAAGGTCAGAGATGTACTTGCTTTCATTAAAAGGGTATTATAGAATATGGCCCGATAATATAGGACCCACAATATAATGTGCCTAATAACCATTATAAAGTGGTTCAGACACAATTTATAATTTTCTGCTTATGAGGTTTAATTTGGCAGTCTGCAGTTCATCTTTCATGTTATCGCTGAAGGCTGATTAATCAACGCTGAATAGCCGCTGAACAGTACCTTTTGCAGTCTGTTTAATTAATGGAAATATTGCAGCCAATTGCTGATAATCTCATATTTGTTTCAATGTTCCGTTTCATTTAACTCGATGTTATCAGCCACTGTTCTTAGAGTTCTTCCGAAATAGTTATGCAGAGGAGGAATCCAATACGAAGAATAACGTAAAGATTGTAATAATCTATATAGATAGATATTAATAGTCAATATATTTATTGATTATTTATTATCATTAGGTGTTGTAAAGCATAACATAATTGTTTATTTGAACGACTGGTTGTAGCTTTAAGTAGAAGATGCATGTTACAGTCTGTAGAGAATACATCTACGGACTAGGTCAATTAATAAAAAAAATTATTGGCATTCTATCGGTCTATCTTTTTTCAAAAAGTGATCTTCTAATTAGCTCTTTTTATAAAGCTTGCGCTGGCTTAATATAATAAATAAAACATAACTTTTTTTGGTTCCTGAAAGTATACTTTAGCTTTACGGGTAGTAAAGGGTAGTTAATAAATTGCTTTCTAGCCCATTTTATTAATAAAAAAAATTCATGTATGCATGCCTATTTCCAAATAACGATTTATTAGCTATCTCCATTTTATTCAATTTGTAAGTCGATGACATAGATCTGTACCGTAAAGGTCTTAGCTTTGGCATTTGTTATAAACATATTTTTATTTTACGTTTTTGTTAATGTAAGAAAAAGTAGGTCTTAACGTATTACATTTAAATATTTAAATTAATGTTAACTTTTCCATGAAAGCTTTAGTTGGAGTTTTTAACATTTAAGAGAAAGGGGAACAAAGCCCCCTTATAATTTGTACAGAATTGGAAGGCATTATACGCCTACCTCTCATTCAAATTTATAAGGAGAATTGTGAGTGCTAACATATTTAGCACAACTTCCACAACTAATTAAAATACTACCCCTTAAAAATATGAACCTGCGCTTTAGTGAACTTTCGGAAAAGCACGAGTGCGTTACAGAAACCATATGAGAAAAAGCAGAAAGAAGTGAAAGCTGAAAGAAAACGCAACTAATTTACCTGTGCATTCCGAAATGTGCTCGGCGTCAAGTCAACGTCGTTCAGGAACGATTTTGACTTCGTCATTATTATAACAGTCGTGCTTTTTTAACATTTTTGTTATTGTTGTTGTAAACCACCCTCGCTCTTATTACAAATTCTAAATGTGTTTGTTGTAGAGAATTTCACTCATTTCACTCACTTATGTTGAATTCAGGTGTATTGCTGTGTCCTGATAATAAAAGAAACAAAAATAACAACTCCAACTTATAACAGGTGTAATAGGTGTCGTTGTTGTTTCCTCTGCATACTGTATTTGTTTTTATTTTTGTTGTTTTTGATTTTTTTTTTGTTTTTTCGTTTTTGCTGTTTGCCCTTCTTTTATACTCTAAATTTTGTTGCTATTTGATTGCTTTTGTGTTTTGTTTTTGTAATTTTCCAAATACTGTTATCGCATTCTTGCAGGATACTTCTATCCTTGTTATTTTCGACCAACATTAAAAGTAACAAATATATGTTAGTGGTGTAAGCGTGTGAGTGCCAGAAATAGAGGAAAACAAAAAATAAAAACAACAAAAGATTTTTTTTCTGTTTATAAAACAACAAAAATTAAATTAACAAAAAATAACGTATAAGAAAATAACGGTATTAAACAAGGTGTAGGTGTTAGGAGAAGTAAATTTGTGTTGTTGGGTTTTTTTGCATTTCGTACATGCGATATTAGAAAGATGATGATGTGACAGTTGGGTATGGGTGAGCGATTTTAGCATTTTGGGGTTGAGCAGAGCTGGCTGGCTGTAAGGAATATATTTGTACATGTGTGAAAACAAACATTAACACGAAGGTGTATTTTGTGTATATATGAGTGAGTGTGTGTTTGATTTGGTATTGTATAGTTGCTGCTATTTATTCCTGATGATTATTAACATCATCATTATTCTGAATGATAGCAACCATGATGATTTGAAATGGGTCAAAGGGTATTAGTGGACGTTTTTCCACTATGTGTGTGTTTAAGTGTGCGTTTGAATTAAAACAACACACGTTTCTATATGTCTATCAAACATCTCTTTACAATAGGCCTTTCTATAGAGTGGTGATGTTTTAGTGTGCTAACCTGAGTGATTGCGTTTTTTAAAGGGGTTGCGGAGATTTTTTCACTGTAAAAACATTCGTATATTATTCTTAACGCGTTACAGTTGTTTGTTTGTTTTGTGGTACGATTATTACCTTGTTAGCTGTTGTAACTGCAGCCAAATCAGTAAGTTCAGCGTGTTTTTTTTCGAGGTTTTCATTTTAAATTATTTACCAGTTGTGCAGTTAGAAGATAAAAATCATACTGGTATTTAATTATACTGTTATTGTTCTTAGCGAAATTGTATTTTAAAACATTTCTTTTAATTATTAAAAGGATTTTTGAATTTGAAGTTTTGCTTTTGTTAACTGCAGTAGATATTTTGTGTGCTATTTATTGGTATTCAAGGTTGTAGTTGAAAGATTATTTTTTAGTGAAATATTTCTTTTTTTTTAAATATTATTCGCAATTGCTTTACTTTTTTTCACATATATGATAACAATAACATATGAACATAATTTCGGTCATATGATTACCTCAAATCAATTACGATTTTATGGATTTTAGGATATTTTTTCAAGCATTGCTTGTCGAATACCATGAATAACACTCAGGTTTAATACTATAAACCAGGAACTTCACATTTTAGGTTAATTGCGATTAACGCAATTGTTATTGCAATTAATCATCTTCATTCTCATATAAAAAAATAATCATTGGTAATGGTGCGGTAATAATCTCCATTGACCGCAGCATGGTGTCCCTTCCAGTGATTTCACCAGAATCCAAACCAAATCTGGGGGCTGCAGTGATCATTCGTAGAATTTTATTTTCTAGACAATTTTATTTAAGCTTGAAACGGAGAAAGTGCCTCATAAATAATTACCATAAAAACATATTGCATAAGAAAGAAAGAGTTAGCATTTTTTTGGAACCACAGTTTTGTCTGTGGGGTCTATTGTGGATAAGTTCCACGAAACAGCCATACTGCTGAACACAATTTTGTGTGACTGGTTTTCAGATTAAATCTGGATGACCTTATTATAATTTTTATGAAACTCAATCCCAAACAAAGCTAGGATTTTCACTTTGGGGTCTTAGTGCACTACTTCTGAAGAGTTTGGAATATTCTTCTACAACCTTTTAAAGTTCTGTTTCAATTGGGGTCGACCAGCTTTGAAACTGCATATATATTTTCAGATATATTTACATTTGCGCCACTGTGGGTTAAAGTTTATCTGACAGTCGACTCTGCAAAGTTTGATTGCCACATATGTATAATGAGTGTGGAAAATGAACTGCAATATGTGAAATGGCTGTAGTCATACACCTACAAGTTGTTGTAATTTTGGATTGCCGCTTAGAGTAATAATGTGAATTTAAAAATAATTTGTGTACCTCTGGATTTTGTCAGCAGGGTTCATCCGATTACCATCCTCCTGAACACGTGTAATGTAAAATTTGAAAAAATCGCGAAAACAAATGCAATTAAATTGGATGCAAAGCACTTTTGTGCTCAACCAACCTGTATGAATTTCAACTAAAATTATTGCCAATTTCTTTGGTTCTCTTTTCTTTTTCATTTATACTTCGGCAATTAGTTTTGCCAGTACGACGAGTATACTGTTGTCATATTTACATTCCAATTGGAAATTTTTTATATCTGTTATACAAAACTGTGCTACAAGGAGAACTTAATCCTTATTTATTCTCAATCCATTCTACAAGTGAGTGTCAGAGTACGTGTGTTAAGTCATCAACAGGCACAAAGCAACCTGCTGCTTTGTTTGTTTGAATATAATTGTCTTTCCTGCTGTTTTTAAATGCTTTTGCTCGTTTTGATTTCAAGACGATGTAGTCAAGCGAAGAGCAAAATATAATCCGAAATATACGACAGAGAAGAACGACGGCAACCTTTGCAACGATTATAATGATGATAGAAACGAAAGACAATTCAACGAAATTCAACAGTTTTTTTTTTTCCTTCCACAAGTCTATGATAATGATGATGTTGGTGATAATGAAGGTGAGTTAGCTATGATGCTCCCATGCTCTGTCGACGCAAACATTGTCGTTTGACAAATTTGTTTTGTTTTTGTTTCGTTTTGAGTAAGTGTCGTCGGCATCGGTCGTGTGCAGTGTGTTTATAAAATGTTTTCTGTGTTTTGGTTGTTTTTTTTCGCTGCTGTTCTTATTTCCTTTCTGCTGTGTGTTGTTTCTTTTTTTTTTGTTTTTTTTTTATGTACGTACTAAACTCCGAATAAAATTGTAGGTATATTACCTTAGTGTGCTAACATTCTTACTTCAGTCTTCGTACAGTCTTTGCTTTAACCCGTTCCAAATTCTGTCCGCCGTTTGCTCTATATTATACAACAATAAAAATAAAACAAAAAATAAAATTACATATCAGAAAATTAGAAATAAATTTTGCTTCAATAATAAAGTTTGCCTAACACACATGTTTACAAAATATTAACAATAAGAAAAAAGATTTTTTAGAATTGTTTATTTTGTTTCTTTTTCTAAATAAAAATTTTATAATTTAACAACAACAACAAAAATTATACTCTCTTTCACACTTAATTATCATTATTTTTCAACATTTACCATAATCATCATCATCATCATTTACTTCTACTCCATACATTTGTTGTGAAGTTAAAGAAGCACCAGCACCAGCAGCAGCAGCAACACTGACAGAGGAAGCAGCATAATTTAGCTCTATTTTGCGCGTGTTTGTGTTTTTTCCATTCAGTGTTTGTAATAGTGTGCACACAAGTTGTATATTACTATTTTCTTGCAACTCTACTCTACAACACTCTCTACTAACTGCTTTGTAAATTAAAAAATAAAGAAAAGCAACAATAATAAAGTACTACTACCATCGTTTTTCAATAACGCTGAAAAATCAAAGTTGAGCTTAGAGGTTCAATTCGTAAACGTCAGTAATACCAGCAACATCGTTCTTAAACGTTGTACGTTCTTCATCCATACACACGTTCGTTTGTTGTCTAAACGCTTTTAACGCAATAGTTAACGTTGGTCTCTCACGCAATAACAACCATCATTCTATGTTCATTAAAAAAATTTTTTTAATATAACAAAATCTTAAAAAAATTCAAATAAATTTACTAAAACGAAACAAAATAATTTAAAGAAAAAAAAAAAAAAATTAAATCGAAATTAAAAAAAAAAAACAAAAAACAGAAACGGATTTTTCAATTTTCCAATTTTTAACTGTCTTCAACTGTCCAAGGAAATTTTTCGCAAAGAATAAAAACCTCTTACTCATATGCAAATATCAAAGTGAATGTTTCTAAACAAAAGCTGTTGAAAATAAGAAAATCTTCTATATTTTCAAGCAAAAAAACAAAACCTCGTGAGTTTCTCTATCTTAAACCTTTTTGAACAATTTTAAAAATAATTTTTCATTTCTTGGGTTATTTTCATTAAAATATATTATATCTATATTTTTTTCTTCTTCTTTTCATATTTGTTACTTGTTTCAATTTATTCTTAACAAATAATCATAGACTAATACATTTTAACCTGTTATAATTAAACAGACACAAAATTTTTAACATCTTTCTCTGCAACAATGACAACCAGCTTATAAAAAATTGCCTAAGCTTGGGTTAGTGCTCTTTTTTTATTCTTACAAAAAATACCTTTTAAATATAAAAGCTGTATAAAAAGCGAAAAAAAAAGAAGCGTGCGATTTCTAACTACAACCAGATACACACTCCGTATTTGAAAACACAGAGAATTTGAAAAAACAGAAGCAAAAGTTCGTTGATACCTTAACACCATTTCCCCCTTCAAACTAGGCAAATATTAAATTAAATAATTGTGTTCTTTTTAGAGTTTAAATAAAATTTGGCATCACGCTGTTTTTAATTGAAAGCTATTTCAAATCAAAATATTTCCTAATCGGAAAGGGGCCTTGAGGGTCAAAAGTTTGCCTAAAATTTAAATAGCTTTTCAATACAGAAAACCTTTGCAATTTCATCATTTTAGTTTTTCAAAGTTGCAAGAAAATAAAATTAAATTTTTTAACGTTCATTTAATTCCAATGGAAGTTGGCTTTAGATCAGAAATTAAATAATATACTTTAGTATAAATAAGTATATAAAATGTCAATATATAACTGACCAAACAATACACGAAACTACACATGGATATTAAAAACTTAGCATTCCATTTTTTAAGGCTTTCCGAAAGCAAATAATGTTCGGTAGTGTAGGAATTTTTTCAAAGGAAAAATCCACGTCACGTCTGTTCTCTAAGTGAAGCCGTTTAATGTATAAAAATATACCTTAAAATAAAATTCTTTAATCGTCTAAAATTTCAAGTATGGATATGGCTGAAATTAAAAATTGACGGCAAGAATAAATTTATTTAACATAAAAGTTATTTCATTTGAACAATCTTTGCAAATTGTTTTGAAACCGATTAAGTTTTACTGGAAATACGGACAGAATCGTCACATATTTTTTAATATAATTTTAGTGTAAATTCATTATCTTAAAATAATTCAAAAAAATTTTAATATAAATTTTCCAGGATAAATTTGGGACTACAGGCCAGTCGGCAAACACTTAGTGTCCATTTGCTTATTAAATATATGAACAATTTTTGCAATGTTATTAGAAGTCCCTGTCAATATATAACTGATCAAATAATACGCAAAAGAACACTTGGACATTAAAAACTTAGCATTTCATTTGTTAAGGTTTTCTGAAAGCAAAAGTGTAGGAATTTTTTCAAAGGAAAAACCCACGTCTGCTCTTTAAGTGAAGCCGCTTAATGTTAACAAATATACTTTAAAATAAAATTCTTTAATCGTTTAAAATATCAAGTATGAATGTGGCTGAAGGCAATCTTTGGAAATTGATTTAGTTTCACTGGAAATACGGACATAATCATCATATATTTTCCTAATTTAATTCTATAATTTCAATATCGTAAAATAGTTCAAAAAATTTGAATAAAGTGACTTTATTATCTTCCCAACATACTTGGGGGTCACTAGTCCAGTCTAGGTGCGATTTTAATAAAATAAAAAATCCTTGCGATTCGTTAGCTTCCTGAAGCTAACATTTGATGCAGCGCTCTATTATTGGTTTATTACGAAATTTGACATCCACCGGGATTTTCATTTATTTAATTTAATATTTTTGTGTCGTATGCTACGTAGGACTCTGATTACAAACTTATAAGCATTTATATTAGCAAAGGATCTTCATGCATTTTGCGACCTTTTCTAGGCTTTTGGAACAACAACAAAAAATTAATAAATTAACTAAATAAAAAATTTAAGTAAAATCACTAAAAATGAGCATTAATTTTAAAACTTCACAATTGTAAATGTATCCTCACAATTTTTAATTAATTATGAAAATTATTTAGAAAAATGTTTCTCATTTTAAACTTAATTTTTTTTTAAATATCTGAGCCAATATCGTGTTTTTAAAAATTGCAAAAATTCAAATTTTTTGCTAATATTACTAATGTACAATAACCTAAAATAGCAATGCAAATAACACGGCATTCTGTTAAATCTTAGTATTTCCTGCCTTATCTAAAACAAATTTTTGTTTTAAAATTTAATTATCTTGCTTAATTAAATTAAAATAAACTTGAACTTAAGCCGAAGTAAAGTAATTTATTTGATTAGGCTACTAAAATAATTCTACTAATAATTAATAATATAAAACATAAAACTATTAATATTGACAATATTTCTGAACAAAACAAAAATATTAAGAACATTTACTGCAAATATGTGTATACAAAAAAAAATATATTTTATATAATTCTCATAAAATTGAAATTCTATAATTTTTATGAAAATTTAAAAATATGTCCCTGTGAAAATTGAATAAAAATGGAAACAGATTTTCGTTTATAGATTTTAAAATAAATTGTTTAGTGAAAAAACGGAGGCGTTTGGAAATTATAAACTTTTTAACGAAATATTAAAGTTTCTTGGCAGTTTTAAAAATATTTTATTTAATATAATTAACTACTAACATAATTATCTACTCCTTTGTTAAGCATTATTTGCTAACATATATTCAATTCTTTTTAAACTAAATTAAATTAAAATGAGTCTTTTAGCATAATAAAACAGTTAAAACAAAGAAATATAACGAATTTCTATCAATAAGAAATATTTCTTCATTTAATAAATTAAAATTCAACATTGAAGTTTTGCAATTTCTGGATAAAATTTTATATACTGTGCCACAAAAAAAGAGAAACGTGATAAATAATTTAAAGACTTAAATTCCATGTTGTTCAAAATTTCGAATTTAAAAAATAATATATTTTAGGAATTTTTAAATTGTTTCAGTGCCGAAGGTTTCTAAACGGCCTTCCTCACCAAAAGCACTAGACCGCAGTCTCAAGAAAAAAAAGAACAAAATGAGGCTAATATTTCCTTTATTTGGTAAAGGTGAAGTTACAAATTAGTTTATTTGCACTGTACAATATTTAAAATTCTAAAAGGCTCGAATAAACATGAACTTGCTTCCTTTAACAAACAAACTTGATTAAAAAATGAAAGCAAACAAATTTTTAACGAATACAAAGTAGCTTAGAAAATCTCTAATGATTACAACAACCCTTAGACGTAAGCAACTTTTAGATATGAGCCAGGGTTTAGATACTTTGCTCCTCAGACTTCAACAATAGAATATATCTTTCAATATATTTTTCTAATATGAAATTCTTCCATGGAAATGGTGTTTTCTTCAAGCCGAGTTTAGATGTGTTTTTTATGTTTCTAAATGTGTACCTCGCTACGACTAAGCACCCAAGAGAGCAAAAACCAAAGAAGCAAACCAAAAAAGAAAAACCGACATTGAAAAAAAAAAACAATAAATTGCCGAACAACCGGCAAAATACGAATAAAAATTCCATTCAACATAATAAGACCTCCACCTCTGAACAAAACACGTTTATATTGTTAAAGAAATTGGTAACAAAAGCAATTCAATAATAAATCTTTAGCAAACAAAAAACAGAAAAAAGAAAAAAGCAAAAGAGCGAAGCTACTCAAGTTGGCAATCTTTTTAAGCAAATTCAACAGACACTTATAAAACGGATTTGCTGAATTCGTTTACAAGTCTTTTTTTCATACGTTATACCAAAAACAAAAAAAAAACACATTCTTAAAAGCCATAATATAAAGAACACAAGAAACATGCCACAAAAGAAAAAAGGAAAGAATTTTCGAAAAAAGAATGAATTTAAGAATCATTATCATCGTTATCATCATCTTTAAAATAACCATAATTATTACCATAATTATTCTGGTAAAACCAGAATGAAAAATGAAAATACCATTATAATGGCAGTACTACTAGTAGGCCTCAATGTTTTCAAACAAAATTTCTTAATCTTCTCTACTGATACTTATGTGGTCATTTTGCTTTATTTCATTCTTAACAAGTTCTTTGGAAAAATCCACTCTTTTTCTAAATACATGTGCATTCTAACTTTTTTTAAATATCAAAAAAAAAAAGAACAAAAATATTAATATATTTTAAATTACATAAGTGTGTGGCTTTGTTAGGAAAGTAATTTTAAAAGTGTTTAAGTAACAAACAAATACACAACAAAAAGTCCTAAGCAAAAAGCAAAAGCCAGAAAAGAAGAAAGAAAAAAATTATGGAAAGAAATATATATTTTGTAAAATTCAATTTTTAATTATTTTCAATAATTTTTTTTGCGATTATTTTCTCTTTAATTTTAGTGTGTTGTTAAACTAAAGCCCTTTAAGAGAAAATTAAAATATAATCAAAAATTAATCTCACAGTGTGTGTGCATATAAGATATATTAAAAATCAAAGACCTGTGCAATTTGTTTCTAACTACAACAACAAAAATCATAAATAAGTGTCAAACCAAGAAAAACAAAAAATAATTTAACAAAAACAAAACATAACTCTGCAGCAGCAAAAATATCTTTTGAGCGCCAACAGCAAAAACAACAACAACAACAACAACAAAAAACCACAAAAGAAAAATTTGCAAACAGACACAAAATCAAAAATCTCTCACGCTTAAATTTCATCAGAAAACTTTTTGACTACACTAATTGGTAATGTTTTAATAAGTTCATTTTTTTTGTTTTTACTCAATTATTAATTAAGTTTTATTTATTTTCACTTTAATTTTTATTTTGTTATTATTATAAATATTATTTTATAAATTTATTTAATATATATCTTTTTTTAATGTTAAGTTTAACGATAATAGTGCAACCTTTAGGTATTGAGCGGCAGTGTTGCTAACTAACTAAGATTTAACTTTTAGCTAAGGTACCAATTTCAAGTGCATTTTTTTCATTGAAGCTATTTTAGAAGAAAGCGTAGATTTTTTACAAGCGCTGCCACAAAAACCTATTATATGCATAGGAAAGGAACGTAACTCTGTTATCAAATATGATTGCAGTGATATTTGCTGTTCCAATAAAACTAGTGATAGAGCCATTCTCGTAACTTCTTTCTTTGAAATAACCTCAAATAAACAAGCCACACAATGCTCATTAAATACTTGTCATATAACAGCTATTTGAAATTTAATAATCCATAATCAAGCGCTACTTTCGCTACTTTTAAATTTGATTATTTTTGACGATATTATCGCCATCATGGCTTTTTACAGTGTTTGAAGATTTTCGAGAATTTTTTTAATAGAAATTCATTTTGTGGACCAGAACCACAAGGTTTTTCATTTAATATATATATACATATATATTTATATATTTTTATTAATTTGTCTCTTCCTATTACATAAATGCAGCAATCCGACTCTCTGCTATATTTTCTATAATTAAATATTTTTTATTTTATTTTAATTTAATACAAACTTGTTTTGCCTTGACCTTGTCATTTTTTTAACGTTTTTGAAATTTTAATTTAATAAAACCTAAACACAAATTTAATTGTAAACAAATGATACCAAATTTTAGGCCATGACACCCTCTAATACTCTGTTTTTAGTCCTTGCATTGATAAAAAAAAACAAAAAAATTTAAGCAACCTTCTCATTCTGATTAACGCCGTATATATAAATTTTGTTTTTAAAAAGTGCAATAAGGATTCGAAAATTACTTAATGTAAGAATGTGTAGGAAAAGAAAAGTTATTTAGACCCTTGAGAAAAGCTGTAAATTATTGTGGCAGAAAATTATTTTCTAAGTATTTCTATAATACTACAAATGATAGCAGCATAGCATCACGTTACATTAAGGTGGTATGTGCACATTTGTTTTGATAATAAATTGACGTCTCATCGAAGACAAAACTTGCTTATTTTACTAACAAAAACATGCAGTTTAAAGTTTAAAGCTATCGAATCGTTAAAAGCTAAAAACTATCACTTGGTTGCATGGTAACATACTTTCCGTTATAGCTTGCTGCTTATGGCATTTTATAATTTCAGCATATACACTTAAAATATCAAATAATAACCCTTCAGTCTGAAACTTTTAATTATGTTACGCAATTCTAGTTTTGACCATACGGTTTTGCTATCAAATCGGCCTAGATTTTTTGTAAAATAACGATGTAATTATACGGCGATTATAATTATGGTTAAATCGTTTACTCTCGATCATAAACATTTTGCCATTGTAATGCAAAATCGTATTTGTTGCAAATTACCACAGCATTACCCCCTCTCCTTCACATATAGCGCTTTCTAACATGAGCTAATTTTACCTTCCAATTACCGCTTTAACTCACTTTAGAAAATACTTCTTTTGGCACCTTGAATATATCTGCAGTTATTGGTTTTTGTATCTGACTTGTTGATATATTTCAGTTTGTTTTAGTACTTTGATTTTAAAATATAATTTATTTGCGGTTTTTTTAATTCGTTTTAATTTTTTTTTATTTCAATTTATTTGTTATTTTTAAAAGTAAATCAAACATTTTAAATTATATACAGTGAGTGACAAAAAATTCGATTCTGTTGAACGTACAAAGTCTTTCTTAAATACACATATTGATCTTAATATTCTCATTCCATTGGCAGGCATAATGAGGAAACAGGAAATAACAATTTTTATATCAATTTTTTAGGGTTTTAAATATAAATATTTTCATTTTCTTTTAACTGGTGATGCCACCCAATGCCACCCCATTGAGAAAAATGTAAACCAATATTTTTATTTTTAAAAAACCTTGTGTTTAAATTACATTTATAAGAAAATTAAAATAAATAAATTAATAACTCTAATTTAAAACTTTATTACTTCGGGCTTAAACAGGGAGTGCACTTTTCCTTCCGTCCTCAGAGAGTGCACTTTTTTTGTCACTTACAATAGCTCAAAATTTTTATTAAACTAACAACTATAATTTTATTTTTTTGTTTTTTTTATTTCTCAAAATTGAATAATAGTTTTAAGAGAAAAACAGCTACTATAAACATTCGAACATAATTGTGGTATCCTTTCAAAAAATCCTTGTTCTAACATATAACCCTCATAAACTCATTAACAAAATAAACGATTTTAAGAAAATTTTTAACAAATTGTTGCTTTAACTTTTTCATACCAAAAAAAAAACCTACAAATTACAACAGTATTAATTTTTCACATATCAAAAAGAGGAAAAAAATTTATGACAAAATTTGAAAATACTTGAATCAAACATTGAAAACAGAGTTGTACTAAAACAAAAATACTATATTGAAAAATATAAATTTTTTCCAAAGAAATTGTAAATTTTAAATAACAAAAACAAATTTTAATTAATATAAGAAAAACAAATAATTATTGTAAAATTTTTAATAAATTGATTAGCAATTCGTGTGGTTGTTTTATAATTAAATTATATTATTAAAAATAATAAAGAACGTAATTTTTAGCAATAAAAAAGTTTTGAATTTCTCTCGCAAGAAATTCAATCTCAAACAAACCCAAGTCAATTGTAAAAATAATTAAAAAACTATTAGCAAAATATCTTATTATATTTTAAATTAACACTTTTGTGAAATATTTCTGGTAGAAGAAAGTAGTTGATCATAAATGAATATATTTTAAATTAATTTTTTAAGAATTCTAAAATAAAAGTTAGTAAGATTTTGGACCAAACATTTTTTTGGATTGAAGTCCTTAATTGTATTTAAAAATAATAAACTAACTCAAGAAAATGCGTTTTGACAATCATTCAAAATAAATAGCGCATGAATATTAATAAAATAAATTTATTATATAAAAAAAATATATATCTATATATATTTAAATAGTTAAAAATAAACAAAATTTCTAACAACTTTTACTACTGCTATTGCTATTGTGTGATTTTCTCTGAAAACTTATTGTAATCATTACGACTTCTAAACGACAATCCCTTACAACAACTCATTGTATATTCCAAACCCTTAAAGTGTGTGATCTTTATAAACATAAATTTATCCCTGACAATCTATCTACAAAATTTCTACATTTTATTTTAGTATAATAATAATAATAATTATTAACTTTAAATATAGTTAATCACAAAAATTTTAACTTTACATAAAATCAACTTACATACAAAAACAAAAACCACTTATTCTCTTGCACAAAATTTTTATTGATATTTAAAATTAATGCAATAAATATATATACGTATATAGATATATATATTCTTATTGACAATCTAATTCAATCATCTTTAACTATTTAAAGACAAAAACTCTCAAACTTACAAGTGTTTCAATACTTTACATTTAAATAAATAAAAAATAACAATTATCTAACAAAATAATTAGCTCTTAAAAAAACTATAGAATTTATACAAATACACTCTAGTAAGTAAGTAACTCACTTTTTAAAACATCTCAATTAAAATCAAATAAACAATCAAAGTAAAATTAATTAAAAAAGAGATCAAAAGGCAACAATCTGTTTAATCAAAATAATTATTATTCAAACAAGAACAATTAAATAGTTAAACAAATAAAACTCAGCCTAGTTCTCCCCCCTCAACCCATTAATCTTTTCCATATTTACAATTACTTCCCTCCTTATTTACCACAAAAATTCTGTTATAAAAAAAAAACAAACGAAAATTGAAACTAAAAATAAAATTTATAAACTGTAATAATCAATAAAATCTTGCCAAATAATAATAAAACGAGCCATACAAACAAAGTGTTTGTCAGTGTTACTAAGTTAAAAGAAAAACGATAACAATCTGTAATTTCAACAATTTATATCAAGAAAATAACACAAACTTAATATTGTTGCAACCAGAACTCTACTGTACACTGCTCCCAACTTCAACTTAAGCAACAACTAATACTCTTAAACTTAACTTATAATGGTAAGCAGAAGGTTTCTCTTAACTCTTCAATATCAAAAGAAATAACATAATCTCATTTACTTTACTTGAATAATTTGAAAAAAAAAAAATTCTTTTTTTTGAAACCTAAGACTTTAATTGTAATAAAAGTATTTGAAACATTTTAGGAAAATATTAATTAAACTTCAATAGGTATATATATATATATATATTGTTGCTATTGTAATGCACTTGCAAAGGCTGAATAGTGTAGAGTGAACAGCAGGATATTCAAATAACATTTTTATTAAATATTAGTCTTAATCTTTTGAACGGTCCTTTAAATTATAACGATTTATTTTTTTTCTCGATATTGGAAAAATTTGAAATTTGAAAAATTTTTGAAGAATATAAGAAATAATTTCCTAAAGAAGCTTTTCACAGGAAAGCGTAATATCGAGAAAAAAAAGAAATAAATCGTTATAATTTAAAGGACCGTTTAAAAGATTAAGATTAATATTTAATAAAAATAAAAAAAGGTCGAATAAAGCTGAAAATAAAAAAATAACATTTTCTTATTTTGTACACGTTTACGGAAAAGGGCAATAAAATTTAAGGCTACGAATATTGACTGGTTGTAAGTGAATTCATCACCAGCAGAACATTGCGGCCAACAGAAGAGAAGCAGGCCACTATGGTTTCTATGGTCTTTCATTCCTTAGTAGGGTCAAATAATGGTACTCACATTCAACACTAGCTTTTCAACATGCAATGTTTTTATCCCAAGAGATACTAAGTGCTGTTTAGGACAAAATATCTAAAATGAATTTTGGAATATTCATATTATACGTAAAATTCTCATTCAGTTAATACCACAACAAAAAAAGACATAAATATAATAATTGCCAATTCTATTTATCATACGTGGATTGCGAAGGAAGAAGGCATTTAAAAACGAAAGCTTTTTGTTTTCAAAAACAAAAAATTTATTTGGAATCATTACAAAACTATAAGCGTTTAGCATGTTTGCTGTTTTAAAACTTCTTATTTTTATCATCGCCAAATAAATAGTATAATAGATTACTGTGCGAAAAGCATATCCATATGGCCACTTTGTTAGTAAAATAAAGAAAAAGAATTATGTTTTCTCCTTTTTGTGATTATTAACTTGGCCTTTTATGTTTCTTTCATTAAATGGAAAAAGCAAAAAACAAGTTATTCTTACGATTATTAGAAGCATGTGGCTATCAGAAAGCAATTTAAATGATATTTCATTTTACGGAACACTTTAGGCCACGTTAGAGCTAAAATGTTAAATTTATTTAGTTTTTGCAGCAATAAATTACTAATCTACGTTAATTTGTGCTATATTTGAAATGTATACTGCGGGGGAAAGCATATCACTACTGCTCATTTTACTACTGCTCATCAGTGAATTTTACCCCAAATTTTGTATAGAAAATTCAAGAGTCTATAGCTCCAGCCAAATTGATTAAATGAGAATTTTCATTAAGCCAATTCAGCATAAAGACAACAAAACTCCAAAAAAACCCTTATATACAAAAAACACAGCAAACATTTTAAAAGCAAAAACACTTCATTTATGATTTTTACAGAAAATTGTCACTAATAGAATTCTTTTATAGTAAAATTATTATTTATTTAAAGTTATCACCCTTGCAGATTTTTAATAGAAAATGAAAAAAATTCTTTTATAAAAAAATTATAACCCTTAAAATTTTTCCTTAAAGAAATTATGACTCATGCATACAAAAATAATTACTCCTTATTTTTTTTTTTTGTTTTGGTACTGAAAAGTTATGTTTGATATTTTTAAAAAAAAAAAGTTATCACTGATAAAATGTTTTAGAGACAAACTGTTTGTAGAAAAATTATGACACGAAATCTTATAATGAAGAATTTATTATTAATATTATCATGATGTATTTTAGTGAAAAGAATATAAATGAATATAAATGATATAAAAAAAGTTATCCCCGCTTCAAATATTAAGAATTATTCTGAAAATTTTTTTGTAGCAAAATTTTGGAGAGAAATATTGTCTGCAGAAAAAGTACGAGAATTTATAACTCGTAAAATATTTTGTTGAAAAGAATATAACTGATGAATTAAAATTTTTTAGAGAAAAATTGCTTGTAGAAATATTATGACATGCAATCTTTTAATGGAGAATTTACGACTCATGAAAGTTATTCCAGTTCAAAATATTAAGAAGGATAATTCTGATTATTTTTTTTTTTTGTAGCAAAGTTTTTCTTAGAGAAAAATTATTAGTAGAAAAATTATGATATGAAATATTTTATTGAAAAAAATATAACTGGTGAAATATTTTTAGAGAAAAATTATTTGTAGAAAAATTATGACATAAAATCTTTTAATGCAGAGTTTAGACTCACGAAAATTATTCCCGCTCAAAATATTAAGAATAAAAAAAAAAAAAATTTTTTTTGAAGAAAAACTATGACATTAAATATTATAATGAAGAATTTGTAGCTCATGAAATATTTTATTGAAAAGAATATAACTGAAGAATTTTCTTTAGAAATTTTTTAGAGAAAATTATTTGTAGAAATATCACATGAAATCCTTTAATGGAAAGAAAAATTCCGAGTTATAAAAAGTTTTGTTATTAAAAAAAACTTATTTATATGTATTTACAAATTTCGTCACCCGGGGCAAATGACATAATTTTATATACTTATTGCATAGCATGTAACATCTTTCTGTAAAAACTAATAACATTTTTACGCTGTCGGCAAATTCTGTCTTTATTTCTAGCCGACACCCATTAACGTAGTGTAAGATAGAATCGCTGGATACAAATTTTCTTGCTTGTTGAATTATGAATACATAAAGTAATTTACATTATTGCTAAGAGACTATAACTCTCTTCAGAAAAATGCTCTTGTTACAGTTGTATCGAAAGCACATTAGTAGGGTTTTCTTCTTATACGAAAACTTTTTACATTTGCTTCGAAATTTTGCCTTTAAATTCAGTTTGAGGCTTTTTAAAACTGCTGCCTCTAATTATTCGTATTTTATGTCACTTGATGATCCTATACAATTTGGTAAGACTTGTTGAACGTGTAGTTACGAAAAACCGAAAATTTTTTTTGAAATGTGAAACCATTTGGAAGACCGTCCCAAAAAAGACGCCTTTACTGAAGCGAAGCATTCTGCCAGTTATTGGTAGTTATATTTTATAAAATGTTTCAAATACTTTATTATAATTTTTGATAACAAAATTAGAAATATAAAAATACATTTCACGTATAAAATTATTTTGTAAATTAAGAAAAATTTTAAATAACAAAAATACATTTTTTATTTTAATATTTGTAAATTACAAACTTTGCGACAGCTTAATAAAAAGCTTTAATTTGAAATGAGTTAAAAAAAATATGAATCCTTTTTTTAGTAGTCAAGGAAAGCAAGTTCTGCTGTTATTAAACTAATTTATATAAAAATATATTTTCTTTTGTTTCTTTCATACTTTTAATGCTAAACCATATTATTCTTATATCTAATAACTATCTACTAATTTTCTCTAATAACTGCTTATGGCCTGACTAAGATAACTCTAATCTGTTCTATTCCACTTCGCTGTTATTCCACTCTACTCAATGCTATACTTTTACTCTCAGCTATTTTAAATAGTAAATCTTAATCATAAACTTTTCACTCAATTTGTAGTATATTTCACTTGCTCTTCCTAATTTTTGGTTTTGTTAAATAAACTTTTCATTTATTTTTAATTGACTTGTTTAATAACACATTTGTATTGAGCACATTTTTAGACATTTTAAACAATTTTAACCACACTGTTTTTGTTTTTGTTTTTTATTAAGCTATATAATAATAATTTATAATTAATTCCACAAAATTTTTTTAATTTGAAATTTTTGTTTTGTTAATATTAAAAAAATAAACAACTCATCACTTTTTTAAATTAATAATGTATTAAAAAAAGAAACACTACTTAACAATTTTCTAAAAAACCAACCACAAATAGCAAATGCAGTTATTACAAGCGGCACCAACACCAGCGCATCCTCATCATTTGCATATGACGCCACAAACTTTTGCAACACCTACGTATCCGGCAACAGCTGCTGCTGCAGCAGCCGCCGCAACTATGTTGCATCAACAGCAGCAGCAGCAACAGCAGCATCAATTTCAGTTACAGCAACTTTATGTTCAACAACAACAGCAGCAGCAGCAACAACAACAGCAGCAGCAATTACAAATGCTGCAAACATACATGCAAATGCAAGTAAATAATGCCACCTCGCCTGCTACACCCACAAAATATAATGTCAATTTATTGGGTCAGGGAGCTCAACAACACCAACAACATCAGCAGCAGCAGCAGCAACAACAACAGCAGCAGCAACAAACCGCCATGACCACCTTTTTTTCTACGGCAGCGGCTACACCCTTGACAATAATACCCACCTGTAATGGTTCAGCAGCTGTAGCAGCTGCCATGTTTGCGGCAAATATGGCTGGTACGACATCATCATCTTCGTCTACAACTACTCCATCCAATAATGTAAATAATAACATTAGTCTATCTGCAACTAGCTTTTCTTCAGCAGCAACTGCAGCGACTGGGGGAACCTTGGCTAATGCTTTGGCTAAAACAAACGTCTATACGTCTATAGAATCTAACAGCCACCATGGTTTGAATAATACTGGTCCTGGTCTGTTGGGTGATGCTCCCAATGCTTTATTGTTAAATGCCAGTGACTTTAATAGCAAATATATGCCAAAAGCTAATACTTTTGTCTGCAATGCTGGTGGAAGTTATGTTGGTATGCGTGCGGGTGCTGGCTTGCTAGGAAGTGCCCCTGGCTGTCCCACCATTGAGTTGGCTAATAAGACTTCAAAACTGTTATTGGCCAACTCGCCAGTGGTTAGCTGCAGTCAAGCTACCTCCTTGGCTTCCTCCACCTCAGGTCGTTGCAGTTCTGCTTCTTCTGATTGTTCTATGCCATCGCCATCTTCATTACACCTATCTTCTCCTAAAAAGGTTTGTGTCTTATTTCGCCTAGAGCAACAACAAAAAAAAAATTAAAAAACATAAGTCTTTACCTGTAAACGATCCATTCTATCCTTTCCAGCTCCTTATAAAAACGCAAGATTTAATGAGAACTACAGCTCTGAATTTTTCTTTCTATCATACACGGCTTTAATGATTGTTATCTTTTTCTATCTATTTCTCTCCTTTTTTCTGTAACTTTGTTTCTTAAGCAACTTTCTCTCTCGCTCTTATTGCTTGAAGACACTCGTAAATGTTCTGTATTGTAAACTAGAGTCTTGTTAAAATTTTCTAATTACTTGCAATTTGTATTGTTTGTATTATATTTTGTTTTATTGTTAAGAAACCCTTATCCTCTTAACTAAAATTGTAACCTACAATGCTTTCCTTCATGTTTTATTATATTATTTTTGGGTAATTAAATTTCATTAAATTTTTTAAGTTATTTAATATTTGCCTCAGAGTTGATATTATAAAATGCTTATTAAAGATTTAACAAGCATTAGCTTAAAGTGACTTGTTACGCTTTGATTACCAAGAAAATAAGATATATGATTTATTAAAGCATTTTTTATTTAAAAAATAATTTCTATTAAAAAATAACTTCTAATTTCTAGCAAATTAATTCATTACAAACATGTGTCATTTTTCTCTAACTAGAATAAGACCAATCATAGTCATTGTCTTATGCTTGGTATAGTTGCATAAGGTCCTTAATAATTTTATAACGTTTACAGTATGGATAGTAGGCATCTATAAAATATTTAAACCGGTCGCATACAAACTGTTTTCTAACATTCAAATTCCCACTCTTCCTTTTTAAATATACTTGGTAGTATTTCCAGCCCTATGCATGTTTAATAAAATTCATACAATCTAAATGCACCACACCAACGCGCTTTTTAAATTAAAATAGGTGCTTATCGTCGTTTTAGCTGTTGCCGTTTATTTCTTTCTTTATTTACATTACTCCATTTTCCTAATGTGTTTTATGCGATGGCTTCATTAGATAACAAGACAGCACACTGTTTGTTGTCCAAGTTAAAATTGGTGTTTAAATGTTTTGATTTATATAGGAAGGAAGTTCGAGGAAGGTTTAAAACAAGCAAAATATGCTTTGTTTCAACGCTACAATGAAAGTTAAAATATCGGGAAGCAAGCATTCAACCTTAGGCAGATGAAATTTTTTTTTTTATAGAAAAGTTATGATGTGAAATTTTTTTTAACAATTTTTTATGGGAAAATTATATATAGCATGATATATAATAGTTTATTGAAAAAGTATAACTGATGAAATTTTGTTACAGAAAATTTTCAGTGATGGATGTCATTATAGCAAAGCTATGACTCATTTCTAATAGAAAATGTAAAAATTCTTTAAAAAAAAAATTATAACCCATGAAATATTTCTGTAGAGAAATTATGACTCATGAAATCGTTTAATGGAGAATGTATAATAATAATAATAATAATAATAAAAAATTAAAATTTTTTTGCAGAAAATTATTATCACCTGTGCAGCTTTTTAAAAGAAAATAAAAAAATTATGGCTACTGAATATTTGCTATAGAAGAATTCTTTTATTAAAAAAAAAACATACAATCTGTGCAATTTTTCTATAGAGAAATTATTTCTCATGAAATAATTTTATACAAAAAAAATATTATTGAATTTTTTTTACTATTCAAATTCAAAATATTTTAAAGGAAAAATTATGACTCATGGAATTTTTACTGTATGGAAAAGTTAGGACTGATTAAATTTATAAAAAAAAAAAATACGCGATACGCTGAAAAAAATTTAGGGAAAAATTGTTTATAGCAAAATAATGGCATGAAATCTTTTAATGAAGAATTTAAAACTTACTCAATATTTTATTAAAAATATTATACCTTAAAATGTTTTATATATAAAAACTATAATTGCTAAAAAGTTATCACCGCTGCAAATATTCCAAAGAAAAATTCTGGCTATGAAAACTTTTTACAGCAAAAGTTTTTAGAGAAAAATTATTATTGTGGAAAAATTAGGAGATGAAAAATCTTTTAATGGAGAATTTATAACTGACAAAATATTTGATTGAAATAATGATGAAATGATGAAGTTTTTTATAAAAAAATTATAATTGCTAAAATTTGGGAAACACAACTCGAAGTGCAGCAGGCTTTTATTTTATTTAGTAAATGGGCACCCAAGGGTGTAGAGGATACCTTGAACTATTAAGTCCTTCATTTAAACATCCTCAAGTGCGCAAATATGCTATTAGTCGTTTGTTTCAGGCTCACGGTGAAAATCTATTGTGTTAGGTGCAAAACCTATTAGGTGTGCTCTGCATTGCAAAAGTTTGCAATGTTGCGTTTGGAGATGGATAACATTGTTGTATAGAAACATTTTTTTGTAGTTTTAGATGTTGAAGAAATAAATTTAAAAAAAGTTAATGGCCTTACTTTTGGTACTGAACTCTTCTTTCGCCTGCGAAAAACGCTTTAAATAAATAAATAAAATAAAGTTCCGCAGAGAATGTGGCTGCTTGAAGCAATTATTTCTAATGTGCAATTAAAGTTAGAAATGGTGTTTTTCTATCACAAGGATACACTACAGACCCATATATAATTGCATTCAATTATCTTCACTTTTTATAATAAATTAATAACTAAAAAAGATAATGACGCTTGCCTTGCGTCAGTCGATTACTTATTCATTCTTATACATTGACACATACGAATAGTGTTTCTGCTAATGGCCTAGCCAACCAGTTTTTAAGTCACTTACTCATAAACTTGGTTTATATTTATTTTGCGTTATTTTTTTCACCTTTATCCTTTTAAAGCATTTATATACACCATTTTGTATCGATTATAGTTAATGTATTATTGCATATTTTATGAACAATTTTGTATTTCACTTTGTGTGTACACAACAAAAATGTTTTGTATGTTTATATATAATGTTCGTTTTTGTTTTTTGTTTTGAAAAGGAATTAAAACAAATACTGCATTTGTTGAAAGAATACAATATTTTGTATCCAATAGTGTAGAATAGGAGGAAGTGTTAGTGGCTTCATACCAAAGCTTTTGCTCATGTATTGAATACAATAATTGTTAAATTACTTTAAGTGCATTTAATATCTGTATGTTCGACAATTTTACTTATACTCTGATTTTATTTACTTTACTTTTTTTTTACCAATATCTTTAAAGGGTGAACAAGTAAATGCTATAATATTGCAGCCATTTTTAACCTTTGTAGTACTAAATGGTAATTGCTTCACACTTTTTAAACTTTGCAGACATTTCTTTAATATTAAAAATTATTTACTTACATTTTTGTTTGTTTGTTTTGTTTTAGTTTTTAACACGATATTTACTTTGTTATATATCTTGTTTTTAAGTTTTTGAACTCTAAAATTTTAAAGTTTTAATGTAATTTGCTTACTTCTGATAACAAGGTTCAAAAATAATTTTCATTCTGTTCTTGAAGTTTTTTTAGTTATAGAAATAGCTTTTGGGTTGTCTAAGAATTTGGCTAAAAGCTTTTTAAATAAGTAACCAGTGAAATACATAAAAAACTCCAGAATATAAAAATTCAGGAACAGTTTAAGGTTCGACATTTAAAAGAGTTTTACATTTTTATGTGTTTTGATTCAGTTTTTAAGATGCGGTCTACACAAATGTTTATTGTACTTTGCTTGCTTCTGGCAATAAGACTCAAAAATATTTCTCATTCGGTTAATTCAGTTATAGAAATAAATTTTGGGTTTTTCTAAAAAATTGACTGAAAGCATTTAAAAAATCCAACAAAAGTATAAGATTCGGCATTTGAAGGAGTTTTAAAAATTTTTGCACGATTGCCAGAAGCTCCTAGACTTTTTACTTTCGCTTTATGCCCGCATCCTAAAGCATTTAAAAATCCAACAAAATTATAAGATTCGGCGTTTGAAAGAGTTTTAAAAATTTTTGCACGATACCCAGCAGATCCTTGACTTTTTACTTTCGCTTTATGCCCGCATCCTAAAGGTTACTATTCCGCTTAGTTTTGCAATATTTGTTTAGCAACTCATGCCGCTAGTGATGCTCCAACTTTTGCATTTTTTTTTAATTCTACAAGATTAGATCCTTCTATACGCCAATTAAATATATGGTTGCTAGAAACATTTTGCCCTGAAAAACATTTCGTGACTTTTCAGAAAATGCTCACAGCACAGCATTACGCACGCTATTTTTGATGTAAACTTAGCACTAATTTTATCATTTTCTAAATGCTTAAAGGAATTCTGTACTGTGGTTTAAAAGCCGACCTTTTTAAAATTAAATTATAAAATATTGTGACGAGTGTGATCTTATATTCTGTCGTTAAAAGCAAACATTTGTTGGCTACAACAAGTATTACCTTTAATTATCTGTCTTTAATATATGAAATTTATTAACTGAGCTTATTGCCTCATGGGAGTTATTATTAAAAACTTTTTTTGTTATGTTTTCGCTTAATGGTACGAAAGCAAATGTTAGTTTTCATAATATATTCTTTTATTGTTACTATTTATTTATTCTGTTGTATTATTTGTTTTTTTTTTTATTTTATTTAAGCGCCTAAAAAGCTTAAGTGATTTTTGCATAATAAATTGTTTGCTAAATTATTTAAATTTTCCAATAAATTTATATTTATTTTTGAAATTTTGTTTTAATTTAAATTTTAATAGAAATCTAAACTCAACAAAAAATGGAAATATTAGATGTCCTTAATTTAATTGTCCTTTATCCTTCTAAAGTTGGTAGCGTTCGCTTAATAGATTGCTAATGCTTAAGCAACTTTTTTATAGTTAACAAATGAATTTATTTAGATTTTTGTATGTCACATTTTAAGGCACATTTAATTAAATTTGTATTGTATTCCTTACCTTCATACTCAGCTTTGTTGTGCTTCTTCAAGTAAAAATTTTATTCGCAAAACTTTTGATTGACCACTTAAAGGAGGTTTCAAAGTCAGTTTTTCCGCATAGACTTTTATAAAATAATTATTGTTCTGTGGACTTTAAATAAAACATTAATCCTACACCTGCCGCAGATTTATAAAAATTTATTAGAAATTTATAGAAAAATGTTTTATGAATTTTTGATACCTGAAATTTAGTTGTTTCTATTTTTGTTTTAATAGAAAAGCAGAAGGAAAAATAAAAATTATTTATGATATTGGTTGTTAGTCCTTTTCAAAAATGCAGTAAACTAAATAAAACTAAACTAACAACATGGAAAAATTTTTGTTAGCCGTATATATATAATATTCAATTAAACGAATATTTTATTATTATATATATATTTTTTTTTAATTTTTAAGCTACAGAAATGAAAAATTAATTAAATTTATACCTACTTTCTGCTCGCTGCATATAATGTTATGTAAGTTTAAGCTCGTTAATCTTTAAGATTGGTTTTACAGAACTTTTTTACTTACCATTGTTGGTTTTACCTAAAACGAGTGCAGAAATAATAAAACTAAACAATAAAATATAATTGCAAAAAACTATAAAGTAGAAAAGAAAACACGTCAAAATCCCAGCAACAATAAAGTAAAAAACTTTTATTAAACAACTTGTTGTGTTTGTTGCCGGTGCCTGGCAAAAGTAATTTAAGCTTTTCTTTTTTTTTGCATCTTTAGAAGGAATGCACTAATGCCTTGCCTGGCTACTTTAAACAAGAGAAACCAGGAAAGTCCGTCATGGAATAACTATTACACGCAAATACGAAGGCGGTATTAGAATTGATTAAAAACAGCTTGAAACGATTCTGACTCTTTTTTTAGATTTCATTTAGGCCTTAAAGTAATGAAGTTTCTAGTTCTCTATTGTTAATTTTTTTTCCTAAACAGAAAGAAATCTTCCAACGTAGCGGCAAGGAAACTATTAGGCTTTTTATTCAAATCTCATTGCTCAAAACATAAGAATTAAATTTCGAAATTTGCGCCATTATCTTCGTGCGCAATAAAATATAGTTCGTATAAGTATAATCCAGCAAGCATATTTTGATTAAATTATGTGCTTTTAATCAAATCATATTATTAATGGTAACAATAATAATATTAATGGAAACATATTATCATAGCAGTGCAAGCTGTGATCATATACCATTCACATGTGTAAGTAAACATTATATAGTGTACTATAATAGGATAAATAATTATTATATTATGATGAGGAATGTTAGTAATTGAATTTTTTACATATTTTGTTTAGGTATTTTTTTATAAAAAAATCATTTAATCTTTATTTTTCTTTATACTAGTTCTCGATATTTCGCCAAACCATTGGTTGGTTACTAATAAAAAGGTCAAATAACTATAATTATTTTATATGTTAATAATTTTTAATTATAACTTTTTAATTATAACTTTTTAATTATATATTCTTAAATTTTTTTTTTAATTGTGTGTTCTGTATTATATTTTATTCCACGGTTTTGACGCCTTCAGCTACCCAGCGAATGCAATTTACAAATGGAAGTAATCGTCAATTTTATGCGATAAACCTTTGGGTGTGCTTTTAATTATTTTTGAACAACCTAAACATATGATGTTTATTAATTATTTTAAAATAGTTATCATGATCATATTTGGTTAGAACTCAAGGAAATATTCTCTAGTTTATACCAATCACTTGACAGACTTAAGAGTCGTGTTTTACTACTGATTGTGACTAAACTAATCGTAGCCTTATATTGCTACCGAGAACTTAAAATGGCTCTTGTGACTATCCTGAACTGGAAAACTTTTTTTAAAGTAAAACTTCCTTTCAAATTTCATTTACCCTTTCGCAACTATTGAATTTGGGTAATTGCTTTCATTTGCAAGATTGCATCATCAATTATTTTACTAATAATTTTGGATTCATTGTCATACTCATCTTTAGCATAACATTAATTCTTGTTCCAATGAATTATTTTAAAAGTAAACAATATTTTATTGCCGTTAACTAAGAACCAAAACTGTTGTAGAGCAAGATACTACATAAACTTTTAAAGTTATTCAAATTAAAATTGTGAGAAGTGATGGCTTGCTTAATGGTGGTACGTATTGCCTATTCTTATATAATACTTTAGCTAAAACTTTTTTGTTACCACCCACGTACCACTAACACTTGTAATTCATTTATTTGGCAAACAGTCTACAAGTTATATTTATAGTTTTATCCTTTAGAGCCATTTTCCTTCACAATATTATAACTTTTTAATTCGTTATTATTATTTCTTTCAATTCACTTTGTGTCAGAAAACAACTTTCCATGGTGACAATGTTTTTATTTCCTTTCACAAATGGGCTACAAATAAAATTTGTTAGAAGATTAAATTTATTTTCTTAAATATTGATTTTGCCCTCTAACAATCAAAATTGTGACAGGCGATTCGCTTGGCAGGTTTTTATAAAAAAAAAAAAGAAATTTACTTAATAATAGGTTTAATAAAGGACCAAAAAACATACTGTTGTTGAATGTCAATTTTTTTTTAATATTTTTATCAGTATTCGTTTGACTAGATAGCAAGCACCCCTTTTGTTATTTTGTTATATCAAAATTAAATCTTGCCTATTTATCAGTTGTTTTGTTTCTTTTTTTTTGTTATTAATATATTTTCCTAATAATAATATAATAAAATATAAACTCCCATTCCCCGTTGATACATATTTTTGTGTAATAACTTTTATTTTCGATATTTCGGCATTTGCGTATTTTAATCATTTAAAATATGTTTGTATATTTTACTGTCGTTCGGCTTGCAAAAGAGAAATATAATGGAGGCAGATATTTTGTGTATTAAGTACTGAGGGTCGTTACAGCTAAATACAAACAAAAATAATAATAAATTTATTGTCATTTATGACTATGATTTTTTATTTCCTTTTTAACTAGAAGTAAACATATATAAACAGTGGAGTTTATTTATAACATACGCCAGTCATAATAAATTATAGTTTATAACTCTAGTCACAAAACACTTTTGCAAGCTAAAAAATTAAAAAAAAAAAACGCTTATAAAGAAAGCACACTCATAAGAGTACTTTAGGAATTTTGTGCATAATATAAATTTGGCCGATGTGCTTTTTTTTTATCTAACACGTAATTCGTTGTACCAGAACTCTACTGTCAAAATATTTATTTGACAACTGTTGCCCAATAATGTATTTAGATATTTAAATTAATAGAAGTCTATGAGGTCCTTAGCAACAAATAAATTATTTAAAATATTTATTTATATTAAATTTGAAATATTTTTAAAACTAGTTTCCATTTCCCCGAATTGTCTATTTTGTACTGTAAAAAAGATTTATTTCAAAACGATTCCTTATTAATAAATTTTGCATAATTAAAGCAAAATATATTTCTTTTGAGGTGCTTTTCATTTGCGAATTTGATCTGAAATTTTGACCATATTCACTTAATAATAAATACTCTACTATTTCAAAGAGGTTCGCAGGACACCATGTATGACACAAATCTGCTTGGCTGGATTTTAAAACTTCTAAATTCAATATTGTAAGTTCAACTAATGCAAAAGGAACAAAAGCGCAAGGAGAAATTTGTAAAAAAAGAACAATTTAGTTTACTTTACTAAGTCATATAAAGAGATTCCTAACAAGAAGTTTGCTTTCTGAAAGAAAAAATTTAGATTAAAATAATTCAAATTGTTATGCTGTTACGAAAAGGAATTATGAATGAAAAATGATATCTGACATATGTCCACCACGCTGACAGATCTCTTTCATCAAAGTTTTTAATCACTGTTTGGCAAAAGGGCGCTTCTATATTGTTAATTATATCACTGATTTTGAGTCTTAAGGTTGCCATCGATTCGATTGGCTCCGTATAGACTCTGCTCTAACTCTGTCCCACACAGAATAATCCAAGGGTATTAAAACACAAGATCTGGGTGGTTGGTGTGAAAGTATACGTTCGGGAGACTTGGTTTGCAATAAATTGATTTACCGTCTTATTGAAACAACATATCCCTGACATCCACGTCGTCAATAATAGTCCAGAATTGAGCTGTTAGCATTTTGGGATAGCGTGATCTATTGACCGTTAACGCATTTCCAGCCTCATCGAAAAAAAGGCCCAATCACGTCTCCAGACCACATAGCGCACCAAACACTGACACGTTGAGCATGCAAAGGTTTCTCAATAATCGCTTTAGGATCTTTAGAAGCCTAAATGCGGCAATTTTGTTTGTTGATAACCCCAATTGTTGAGAACGTCGAGGAATTGATAAATTTTTGTCTGCTTCTACACTGTGGCTCACGGCTGCGGTGTTTTCAGTTGAAAGATCCGGTTAAACACGCGTTGGTGTTCGCACTTTTTGCATCGAGCTTGTCGACTCTAAAATTTAACGACCAAATTCTTAATAGCGGTCACAAAAGGACGTTTATGTTGTCCGAAAATATCACGAATTTTACGAAATGTAACTTTAACAGAACCACCATAGCGGATTTTAATTGTTTTAATGCGATTTTCTTGAGAAATTGAATTCACTGTAGCAATTGCCAATGCATCTACTACGAACACGTCAAAAAGTTATATGTAAAAAATATCATGGAACCAAGTCGTTTTTGGCAACATCCTTTTATTTTCACGTTGATTTTTTTATGAAAATTTTTTGTTGAAAACCCCGATACAATCACGAAATCCTGCTTCAATATCTAAATGTGTATCTAAAGTTATAAAATTTATAAAATTTTCAGAAGTATGGCAATCTGTGAGTCATTAATCTTTAACCTTATTTTTTAAATGTGATTTAGACCAACTTTGATTTGCTTGAAACAGGAGCAATAAAATTGTTACCGCTTTAGTACAGTTCTATGTCCATATTTTATGCTGATAAAAAAAGATTCACTGAAAAATGCTTTATTTTCTTGCACATTTAATTGGAAGACCTTGGAAATTATACATTAGTCCAAAAGAAAAGCATGTTATGTTAAGGAAAAGTTAAGGACAATAGCGTCTCACTGTTCTTTAACTGAGAATTTATAAAATATCAAAGATTTGGCTAGCTTTATTTTGCTTAGCAATTTAACACCAAAAATATATTTTACGCATTTAGAACTTGATTTATTAGAAATTTAGTATTAAGAAACTTTGTAAAATGCAGGTTCAAAGGACCCTGCGTATAGCGTGCGCGCCTAGGTTCCGCTAGATTATAACATTGGTTTTTATTCTTATTTGTTAGACTTTTGAGCTTCAAATTACAAAAAAATTAAATTTTAAATATTTAAACAATCTTCTTGACTTCATTTAATTAAACTTTATAAAAGTCATGAAATGATCATTAGCAGGAGTTTATATATTTTTTGTTACTATTAAATCCTTTTATTTAATAATTTTCAGTTATAGGCCAGTCTCAATATTTTGTCAACATTCATCATTTCCATGTCTTTGATTCTCAGGATTAAGTTTTGTTTCTTCTTTATTATTATTCAGTCATCCTAACAAATTCAGCATTTCACGAACTGTTTAAGGAAATCTTAATTAATGTTATTTATTTGCTTTACTTTCAAACAAATCATTGAGAAAAAGTCATTGAAAAATGTTTTCTCATAAATCAAAAGTTTTCGTTGCGTAAAGACATGTCATTAAATTTATTAAAAACTTTTTCATACAATTTGTTTCTTGTTGGTTTTTTTTTCTATATTTTTTGTGTGCTTTCTGTTTCTGCTGTATCCTTTATCGCAGGAAAGCAAGGCATTGAAGAGAAAATTATTCTTAACTAAACGGATTTCAATCGACAACAAGTTTTCAGTTTGTTTTTCAATAATTTATTTCATTCTCATCTTATTTGATTCGATGATTTGATATCATGATTTTAAGTGATTTATTTTGAACTAAAAATATGATAAATAATTTATAAAGTTGAAATAAGTCAACACCTCACTACCGCCAGGCAACCTTCCTTTTGACTTCTTATTACAGCAAATGTCAGTCATGTGCTTTATATATATATATTTTTTTTTATTAAACATTTATTTATTTTCTATAATATTCTTTTTATTTCCTTTAAAAGCATGAAGGATATCAATGACTGTGTGGTGTAGTTGAGTTGTTAAAAGTGGCTTCAAAAGCATACACATAGACGTCAGTCACATTGCAATTAACACATGTGTATACCGCAGTGTGACAACACTGTGTGGAGGCAAACGTAACAGCACGCGCCCACTTTAAAACTTTATACACAAGAACACACACACACATACACACACTTAACCTGGCATGTTTTATACACTTTTTTTGGTCTAGTTATGACAGCGTTACTAATGATGGCTTTGTGTAAAAGTGTGTTTAAATACTTTATGCTGGTTTGACTAACAACCTTTCGTCACTTGTTTTAGTTTTGCTTGTATATTTATCTGTCTTAGAACGTTTAAAATAGTTGCACTTGCTGGTAAATGAACTGAATTTCCCGCTGGGTTTACTCTCAAAAACACTTAAGTTTCTAAAAATATGTTGGTAGCAGTTAATATTTACTTACATGCCAAACAAATATGAATATTAATCACATTTTTTTTTGCATCTTTCGGCCCTTTAGAAATAGTAAAATTGCATTCCAGAAAACTTTTAAAACCTTATCTGCTATTTGCAGTAGTTATTTCTTGTTTTTTTCTTTTTAAAAATCTTGAAATTATAATTCACTTTTCAAGCAAGTACATTTTCTTAGTAATTATAAAGGCTACATCGTAGGTAGGATTGAAAAGTGCATCAATATATTTTTACAATAAATTGCCAAAAAAGGCTAAATGATTTTTTGTGCTAAAATTTTATGCTGATGATTTCGATTTTCTGGTTCTAAAGGATATTAAGAGAAGTATATAAGAACTAAAAGAAATTTTAAATAAATGTAAGTTACTTATACTCTTACAGCTCTTTATTATAACCAACAAATATTCTTATACTTGTGAATTTCTTGGTTCGAAGGACCAAATAATTATTATTATTTTATTTATGAAATTTAAAGATATTTGTTTTGTAGCGATTTGAAAAAAAGTTCGATAATATAATTGTTTCTATTTATTATAATATTTTTGCGCACTTTATAATTATAAAAAGCTTAATTTAAAAAAATTTTATAAAGATCGTACTTTAAGAACAAACAAAAGTGGCTTCAATTTATTGTTGTCATTCTTGCTTGAAATCGAATAAACAGCCTACATATAATCTGGAGATCCGACTCTGATATTTTCTGCTTCCACAAGCTTTACTTTCCCTTTCGTATTTATTTCTTTTAGCACCGAAATATTTATGGTTTTACATTCCCATAAAAAGCAATAAAAAGGAAAAAATTTATGGTTTCCAATCGCTATAATCGAATAACTTTTTGTACTGTTCTTATTTCCTGCGGTGTGCGTGATAAGATATACGTCAATACCTACCTGGGTAAGCCATAACCTGACGGTGGATCATATCACTGTATCACTGTGTATGAAATGTGGCGTCATCCTCGCCCTAGGAAGCCTTGAGACACCTATATCCTCCACTCACTCCAAGTTGCAACTTGAAAAGCTCGGATTAGGCCGCAGCCCTTACTCCTTGCTGAGGAGGAGTTTGGACACTATCTAACTCCTGGTCCAGAACGCATGAAGCTTAATAAAATTTAAGAACACAACCGCAATCATGCTCTTTGTGTGCATTGTGAATGATCCGAACCACACAACTCAAGCGAGGGCCTTGAAACCACAACCATCACGATCTTCCCGAAAGGCCAACCTTAATACTCAGTCAGAGAACAGCTAAAAGGCTAAAAAGACAAATAGTTGAACTCTGGAGCTTTACTGATTTCCGTAGAAATAGAGTGGCCAGTTGGCACCTGCTAGCCTTGAAGGGGACTGGGCTCCGTTTTACCACCGTTGACACATGCAATGACGGTGGGATTCCGTCAAAACATATTAATGTGATTTGCTCCAGCTGTACCTACACAAAATTATCACACCTACCGATTGTCTTTCACACACAGTGTTTTGCTTGTTGATTATTGCAATGTCTACTCCCTTCTCGATGATGATTTGGGTTAGGAGAGCATTAGCGGTTACAGTTTTGTGCAGATTCGCCTGAAGTAGTCGTATAATTTTCGCTAAATCAGTCTTTTTTGGGCCATGCAGTGGATCAATACAGGCATATGGCTGGTGCTGGTGCACGCATATGCAGCATTTATTGTTGTATTCCTTTATCTTATGGCCAGTGGAACTACATCGAAAGCATCAGCCTTATCTTCGGTGTAAAACGTTATGACTTTCGATGTGTTGACATCACCAGTCTAGTCTAGAATGTAGCTCGATAATGATGCCATCACATCAAAAGCGCTCGCCGGTTATGCCAAACAAACCGCGGGCAATGACATTTTACACTGAAGGAAATAAAAAGAGTATATCATTTACTGGCGAAACAAATCCAGAACGATTCACTATTTGTTGTAATAAATTTCTTAATGAAGACGACTGGACTAACTGTTTAATTCCCAGTTAACGTAAAAATTTAAATTTTACAATGAATGTTATATTTTGAGCAATAACTCTTCCTTATGTCAAGCGCAAAGTGGCATTACGCATCATCTGCCATAAAGCGTATGTCTGTAAGATAAATATGTTTCAATTATAGTAACCTCACCGGTTAGTGTCCAGCTCACTTTATTTTTAAAGGTATGGGACAGTTATTGCACCATCAATAAGCAAGGCCTAAGCCTTGCTATTACTAACTTATTAACTAAAATAAGCCTTAAAACTTAAAAAAAAAATCACGTCGATTTTTTCAAAGAAAACAAGAACACAAAAAGCAAACAACGTAATCCTTATTTTTTATTTCTCACGGAATAATTGGCATGGAATATTCCAGATATTTTTCTTGATAAGTTTTTTGTTCTACCAAAGAATCGTGCACTGAATTTAGACGACCAAAGTTCTTATACTGATGGAAAGGTGATGACGTTCGTTTAATAATTTCTCGCGATGGAATGTTAAAAAGATAAAATAAGATTAACAAAACAAATATACCTGCAATTAATTTTTGTTTCTTAAAAAATTTAAATATAAAAATATACGTAAACTTAAGCCGAATTTTAAACATTTATTTGGTTATAGTAACTATAAATGTTCGATTAATAAATGCAAACAAATATTAATTAAATTTAATACCTTACAAAAACAAAACTCAATTCTTCTTTAAAACTTTGCGAAATACACTCGTTAAACAATTCTACGATAAAATTATTTACATCTATAAGTAACTAAATATCTTTACCTGTGCGTGTGTGCTTATTATTCACCGGCATTTGTAGTAATTTAAACTAACATCACTTTTACTAGTTTTCTCTTAGTTTTACAAGAAATGCCAAAAAATTATATAAATGTGTATATAAATCAGCACATGAATGTGTGTAATACTCGCATGATTTCGTTAGGGTTTTCATAGCTCAAGCTAATAATAGCTGCTATAGAAAAACCTATAGAATTTTTACGAACTGCCTTGAGTCATACATGATACTTTTAACAACTTATATGCACAGACCTGAAGGTTTATATAAATTTCTAAAAGAGTATTTGTGTCTGTGTGTGTGTTAGTCATGGCATATTTAACATTTCCCTATGCGTCACATTACTCTTTTTTTTTGTTGCCTGCTATTACTGTTGTTCTGAATACTTTTATTTCTGTTCGTTTTCCTGTGCAAAAAAGTTTTATCTTCATAGACGTACTTTGTTTAGTAACAGCTCCCTTTCGTACTCTTGGTATCTATTCATCAACACCACTGCACTTGAGTTGAAATTTGAGCAGTTGCTTGCTGCTGCTGCTGTAGTTGATTTCATTAACAAAAATGCAAGCAGCAAAAAATACAAAGTTTAACAACATACATTTGTTGTTGTGTAGAAGATTTGTGTGTAGCATAATGTGTGTGAGTGTGTGTAAGGGCTTAAAAATTAATTTGTTAAAATACACACTTGTATTTACCTGCATATAAATATATTTAACTGCTTTCCATGGATAAACTTTATGTAGAATATTTTATTTAATTTTTTTTTTTAATTTTGTTTCTTTATAAAAAGCATAAGTTTTACCTCAACTTTCAATTTCAAAGTGAAGTAAAATGCACATAAATTATGTTAAAGCTTTTCGTTCGTTTCGTAATGAACTATTTTTTCTTTAAAGACCTTGATTTACAAATTCAAATTAAAGAAACATTTTCTTAATTTACTTCATGTACATACAATATGTATGTGTATATTTAATTAAAGTAAATTAATAGACTTCAAAATCTAAGTGCTGTTTAGATAAATTTGCAACGATGCTTATAGATTGCAAAATAAAATGGTTTCTAAAATTCAATCCTAGAAGAAAGTTATTGAAAGTAGGATGAAACCGGCAGCAGGAAAACCATTATTGTCATAAATAGTTTTTAATAGCCTAATGAAGGGATTTTCAGCAAGAAGTATGTCTTCTAAAACAAAATAAAATAAAAAATTAAGTTTAAGATGATCCAAATTTTTATGGCGCTCCTATTCCGTTAATCACATCACGGATTTTGAGTTTTAAGGTTGTAATCAATTCAACTGGCTCCGTTTAGACTCTGTCCTTAACATAGGCTTAACATAAAAAAAATCCAGCGGTGTTAGATCACACGATCTGGCTGGCCGCTTAACTGGTGATTGTCGTGAAATTATGCGATCGCAAAAGTTGGTTTGCAATAAATTGATCGTTTCATTGGCTTTTGAAACCACATGTCAGTGATATCCACGTTGTCAATAATAGAATGTATTTGTATTACTAAATCCGTCATCATCCTCTTTTTTCGCTTCATTTACCTATTTCTGTTTTTTTTTCATCTATTTATGCAATTGATTTTGTAATTAAAAATACGAAGAATGGTCATAATCAATTATGGATAGCAGAAGTCCTCGTAACATCCTAATGTTTTTTGCTTATTGTTCTCCTCATCTCTTCAGCTGATGTCTCATGTTTTGTGTTCTAAATAACAAAAAAAGTTCCTTGAAATTAACAAAAATTTTCCCTAATAAAATTAAAAATAAAAACTAATTTCCAACGAATTAGTTAATTAATTCGTATACAGAATAAATTGTAAAGTAAAGATTATTAATTTTAATAAATATCTTTTTTCTTTTTTAAGATCTTTTTTATATATTTTTTCTTCTCAATATTTCGCTTTTCTTTGGAAAGCTTCTTCAGGAAAAAATTTTTATATTTTTGAAAACAAAAAATTATTAACAAATTGAAAAAAATGATTTTAGTTTTTTATAAAAAACTGCCAAAATCGGGGCAGCATACAAAAGAATAGAGCTGATCACTCGCGACAGTAGTATTCTGCGACCATATCCAGGAACACCGATATTCGGAAGCATCCGGGACAATGCCTCTTGTGTCCTTGATGCTTTCCCGATCGCGTACTTGATGTGCGTCCTGAAAGAAAGCCTGTTATCCAACACAACACCAAGACACTTCACCGATTCCTTTGATTTTATCAGCTGGTTTCCTCTCCGGAAAGTTGCATACTCCAGCTTCTTCCGACTCGTTATAAGGACGGCCTCGTCTTATGATCGGCCAACTTCAAGCCGGCGGTATCCAGCCAGGCCCTTATGTTAGCCACAGCAATGTTCGTGGAATTCCCGACCTCTGTTATGTGTTTGGCAACTGTGACGATTGCAATATCGTCGGCGAAGCCAATCACATGCACCCCGCCAGGTTGGTTCAGTCGTAGAACCCCGTCATACATTATGTTCCACAAGTGGCCCGAGAACCGATCCCTGTGTGTGTGTGTGTGTGTAACTATGTGTGAAGGCAAATAGGTGTACAGAGAGGAGTCTCCGCAATTAATTAGTTAGTAGCCAGGCGGCCCGTAGTAATATTTTAATTGGAGCGTATGTCTCGGAAAATTTTCTAATACTGTGAGGTCAAAAACTGGTGTAGTGGCTTTTACTTAGCACGGTTTCTGCCTACATCCGAAACTGGGGTTAACTAGAGCAGCGTGAAATTGGGTGCTGGCGGTTTTTACTCGGCACCGTTTCCGCTGATTGATTGGGATATTTTACTCGACCACTAACTTCTAAGTTGTGGTACCTGGACTAGCGACACCTTCTACGGCATTTCCATTCCATTCTCTTCAATCTAAAATTTTCTAGTTTTCATTAAAAATAAGAAAAAATCGTTTTTAGAAACATTAGGAAATTGAAAAGAAATATGAACTTAGAACCATTTATTTTAAGTGATATCAAACTTTTGACTCCTTAAAGTATGCTTTTTATTTTATATTTAGTGTTGTTGTTATGATATGTTGTTTGCTGTTGTTATGATATTGAGAAGTTAAAAATAAAAGCCTGCATTAAACTAGAAAAGAAACGTAGAGGAATGAATACACAAATTATTTCCAGTAAATTGCCAAAGGTTTTGTTCTCTTAAACCATAATTTCACATATATTTTTTTATAGTAATTTTAAAACTTTATTTTTTTTATAGAATTATTTAGCTGTTTATGAAGAATTTTAATATGGAAAAAAAGAAAACATTTGAAATTTTGTGTTCTATTTAAACTAAGGAATAACTAGAAAGGAAGCTGCTGCTGTCTTCTCAGTTTGAATGTAGTCGCTGGTTATACAGTTAGTTTCCCTCCAAATAGTATGCGATAGCAACAGACAAACATATTGTCTATATTATTGTTTGGCTTTACGGCTTGGAATATATAAAAAAATAAAGAAAAAAAAATAGATTCGTGTGTTTGTGTGGAAGTGTCAGTTTAAAATGTATGTACTAGATTTTCCATTTAACTACTGCAATATATTGTGTCAACACTTTTATCAAGTAAATGGTGGCACAGCTTTCTAAATGCTTGAAAAGAAATGAAAAAGCACAGAAAAATAATGTATAAATTCAAAATGAGTTTCTGTCCCTTTATTTTTTCTTTATATATTTTTTTTCTATATTTAAACTCTGCTGTATACTTGGATATCCTGTGATGACGGTGTTGACTTGATTTTTCTATGAATTTTATTAAGTTTTTTTTTCCTTTTTTTGTGTTTTTGTTCTCTAAGATTTTATACTGCTTTAACAGCAGCTTCTAACAACAGTCAAGCAGTCATTCTAAGGTGATTGTGTTTTTCCTGCAATATTTTGCCATTTCATCATTTTAATATAAACGAATGCTTCTTACGAATGATATGTCTGTCGATTGTTTGCATTTTTTATCGTTTTTTTTTTAATTTATTATTGGAGTGTTTTCCTCTTTTTTTTTGTATTTGAATTGTTTGTTTTATGTTTCCATTAGTTGGTCTTGCGTCTTGTGCTGTTCCAGTTGTTATGCATGTGCAGCTTTTGTTATACTTTTGATGAATCTTTTTTAAAGAAAAAAAAAATTTAAAGAAAAATGTGTTAAACATTTTTTTCGTAAACTTTTAATTTATGGCTCTTAGAAAATATGCTTGACTTTGCTTGTCTACTTTTATTTTAATAAAAAAATAGAAGAAACATGATTTTTGTTAGTCATATTATTATTTGTTTTTTTTTTTCTTTTTAAATTTTAACCGTAACTAGCCTTTATTTAGGTGTGAAAATCATAAAAAAGGAATAAATTTCATCTGCGCTACGTTAAGCTTTTAGTTACTTTATTACGAAGAAATTTGGCTTTATGCTCGAAAGAAATTTGTTTTTCAATTGTGACAACACCAACAACATGCTAGTTTGTACATTTAGTTTTTTTGACATATTCGTAGTAGATGCATTGGCAATTGTTAGAATGAATTCAAATTCGCATCAAAATTGCATTAAAATAATTAAAATCCACTGGGAAAAATGGTGGTTCTGTTAAAATTACATTACGTGATATTTTCGGACAACATAGTCGTTTTGAGACCGCTTTTAAGAATTTGGTCGCTTAATTTGAGTCGACAGGCTCGACGCGTGTTAGACCGGGTCGTTCAACAGAAAACATCGCAACCGTGAGCCACAGTGGTGAAGCAGATCCAAATTTTTCAATTCCTTGACGTTCTCAACAATTGGGGTTATCCAAAAGCACCACATGGCAAATTTTGCGTAAGGATTTGACTCTGAAGCGCTACAAGGTTCAACTGGTGCAGGAATTGAAGCATACCATTAATATCGCCGTAGATTCGCTCAATTCATTCAGGCACAACCGGTTTAAAAGGAAAAAAAATTTTTCAGACGAAGTCCATTTTTACTTGTCAGGGTATATTAACAAGCATAGTTGCCGCATTTGCGCTTCTAAAAATCCTACAGCGATAATTTGGGATGCCTTTGCATGCTCAATGCGAGCGTTGCGACCATTTTTTTTTTCTTCGAAGGTGAGGCTGGAAACGCGTTAACGGTCAATGCATGATGCTACGGCGATATGATAACAGCTCAATTTTTACCTGTTTTTGACGACGTGGATATCACTGACATGTGGCTTCAAGAGGACAGTGCCATAGGTCACACAGCCAATGAAACGATCAACTTATTGCAAACCAAATTTCACGGTTGCTTAATTTCCCGACAATCAGCAGTTAAGTGGCCAGCCAGATCGTGTGATTTAACACCACTGGATTATTTTTTGTGGGGCTTTTTTAGGAACAGAGTCTATCAGTGATGAATGAAACAGGAGCGCCATTTTGCCAAACAGTGATTAGAAACCGTGATGTAAGAATCGACATCAGCGGGGCACTGGTGCACATTTGCCAGATATCATTTTTCATTCATATTTGCCGAACTTTTCTCTTCGTAATACGATAAAAGTTTAATAATAGAATTATCATTTTATTGTTTTATTTGGTTTTAGAAAACAAACTTCTTGTTTAAAAACCCCTTTATAAAAATCATCTAAGTTAAATGGAAGACGGTGCTAATCTGCGTTCAGGATTATCCGATGTATACTGTCTTACTTGATCGTTAAGATCGATTAACATTTAAAATGCTGTAGCCAACTTAATATTTCTTAAAAATAAAAGGAGATTCTCTGTATAAAGTTTATTGACACCCACAAAAATCCAATTGAAATCTCCATGTTTGTACACAAAGAAAAACAACATGCCATATTTTTCTATATAAGTAAAATTTAGACATTCTAAAACGCCTATAAATAGTAATCACAAATAACAGTGGTATGGCACTATTAAGGAAACAGAGTAAAGTATACGTTGTTCAAAAGTATTTTTGGCGAAGTCATGCAGGGCCAGATGTTTTAAGTTGCCGTTACTAGTTTCTTATGAGTAAATAAAACAAAATAATATCGAAATAGTAGAGTGTATCCAAAGTCGATCCGAGAAACAAAAAATAACTGAATTGCGATTTTTGTAATTGATTTAAAAATATCCAAAATACAAAAATATGTTCGCCTTTGGGTAATTCTTTCACCTTTTACTTCTTAAAGAAGTAAGCCTGGTAGCAATGTTAAGGGCAACGATTTTGTGATTTCAATAATTCATCAAACTCTGTCTGAGTGTGTATTTCTGTGTGTATAAATTTACACATTTGAATATTATTATATCCCTTATGAAGCTTTTATACGATTTTCATTAGTATAGTGGCAAATACCGCACAACTAAGTACAAATACACAGTCACGTAACATTGTTACACATAAAGGTATAAAACTCATACTAACTGTACATACACTTTTCTGCAAACATCTACAATTTAATGGCAAATCAGTGGTCAAGTAAAGAAAATTGCCATAAATTCCATATGTTTTGTTGTTTTGTTGTTTTTTTTTTGTTATTTTGTTTAGTAAATATGAGTTTGAAAGTTCATATGCAATCTTTAATGGATACAAATAATTGAAATATCACATACCGACATGCATAGTAACATTCATTTCTTAACTATGCCACATGGGGAATTAAGATGTAGCATTGAAACATGTATAACCATATTTACATCATATAAACACACACACACACGATAACAATTTTACTTAAATACATAAATATTTATGCTTTACTTCTGTCCGTCTGTCTGCCTGTCTGAATATATGTGTGTATATGTATATAGCAAGTATAAAATGTCTGTTATACTTAAGTGTCCTTTTCTCTTATTTGTAAATTGTTGTCCTCTTTGTTGGTTTTGTTGTAAGTGCCATAAAGACTATTATTGTTCATCATATTCATCTTGTTAAGAATCTAATAATACATTCATATTGTACTTGTCTCTTTATGTTTTAAATTTTACGTATGAATATGTATATATCGGTTAAAATTATATTTTCTTTACTACAGCAGAGTAGAGAGCAAGTAGAGTACAGTAGAGTGGAAACGAATTTAGTTGAGTAGTTTTATGTGAATTTGTGGCGACATAAATGTATGTGGTTTCACACATACAAAATATCTTGATTTGTACTATAAAATCCATCATTTACATTTAAAATGTTAATATACTTTCTACATCTACATTATAGTTTTATATTGTTCGGTATTAAAATGATTTCCTTTTATCGGATTGGGAAAATCAAGAACTCAATAACAGAAAAAATAATGTAATTTTGCTCTCAATTCTTTTTTTTTTTTGGTTAGTTTTGATTAAAATGTATGAATCACTTTGTAAAGGAATGTTTGTTACATATTTTACATGATAAACCCAGCGGCAAAATGAAATAGTCGAAATAATTTAAGATTCAATTGTATAATTTTTTAATAATAAATTTTTCTTTTACAAAGTACTTTTTTGACAGTTTTAATTTAAATTAAGAAAGTAAACTTACGTGCTGCTTATTAGGGCGGAAGGTATTCCAATATATAAGAAAACAGATATAATTAGTTTTGTTAGCATTACTTTTCTTCTGTGTTGAATGTAGCTGTTATAAAGTGTGTTTTTATAGAGGTATATAACTTGGAAGTGGGATAAAACAATAATGAATTTTACAGATTGACATGAAATTCACTTTATTCAAAAGATTATCTGGCATTATATTTTAAACGATTTCATTTTATTTCTTTATTTAGTTCATTTCTTTATTTCTTTCAAATAAAGGATATTTTTTATAGAGGTATAACATTTTGAAATGTCATAAACAAAGTGCCAGATGACTGCTGGCATTCTACCTACATGGATAGATGCGAACTTAACAGCAGAACTACCAAAACGCGAACACTGACTCACCAGTAGGAATTGTATTACGGCTTTAAAATGATGTTTTCACATCGAAAGTGCTCGCCATTAACACAAAAAGGACAACAGCCATATAAGACGGGAAATAACAACAGTAGTTCATTTACTCGCGGAGAAAATATAAACAACACGATATCATGGATTTTTGAAATTGACATCAAATAGACTTTACTCGCAAATTTATGTAATTTTTAATTAAAATATGACTTCTGAAATATGACTGCCATGACTCGGACGTTGTGTAATCTAGAGCTGCGATTTTCGTTGCTGTTTTGATCGTGAATCGGCAATAACGCAACAAATGTTGCTCTCCAAATTTTCAATCGTTTCGGGTTTATCGGCGTAGAAAATAGCAGTAGGTATAGTAGGTGCCCCTGTAGGCTAGTAGGTAGTGTACTAGCTTGTAAATATAGGGGTTGTGGGTTCGATTCCCAACGAAGACCTTGGTTTTTTTCACTATAAAAATAAAAATTGACTGCCGGTGGGGCTGCTCAGCGATGAAGGCATAGTCACTGGTCGCTGTGCTGTCTAATATACGGCAGTTAATTTCCGACTATCCTTCTACTTTCACCACCTTTTTCATCTCTTCTCTATCCCTTTCCTAAAGAAGGTAGCACAGCACTCGACTAAATAGGCATTGTTGCCTGAAGTGCTACTTCCCTTAAAAATCCAAAAAAAAAGCATAGCGGCGTTAAATCACACACTCTTGGAAGCTAGTTCGGTTACAAAACGTTTCCTAAAGCAAATCAATTGGGGCACCTGTGACCTGTTGCGTTGTCTTGTTGAAACCACAAGACTTGCACATCAGGTCTTGTTGTTACAGATGAACGAAAAACTCAGTAAACATGTCTCTATAGCGGTCACCATTGACTGACCAGGATTCTTTTAAAAGAAGAACCGATTAATGAGTCCACCATCGCATCAAGCACACCGACTACACTAAATCTGGTTGTTAAACTCGCAATCAATTACGTGATACGATTTACATCTGCACCTGCCAGTTAGCCTTAATCAGATGGTGGTCATACCACTGGGAATGAAAAGCAACGTCATTCACGCCCTAGGAAGCAGAAGACTAATTCTAGCAACAGGTCTTTCCTAGTTGCAAGTCCCGTCCACTGCACATGTCTAGCATGCTCACTGGATCTGGGATCATTCCACCAGGTAGGTGTGATTAAAGGTGAAATGATCCTGGCCACCATATAAAACTGACCTGTTTGTTATGGGGCCGCGAAAATACAACCACCACTATACTCCCGAAGGGCCAACCTTAATAATCATTCATAGAAACAGCTTATTGTCTAAAGAGACAAACAGCGGAAACTCGGCGGGCTACTGATTCCCGTGGAAATAACGTGGAGTTTTCAGTTGACCCCTGCTGCCTTCAGGGGACTGGCTCCCTTATACCCCCAGGTGCACAGCACTAGATAGTCGAGCGTTCTATGAAGACCATAAATGTGCCCCCGGGGGGGGGGACTCGCAATCAATGCCAAATCCAATTTAAAGACGTCAGTCTAGTCATGTTGAAGTGCTAGACACAAAAAAAATTGGAAAAGTGCTAGCTGAACGTTCGACACCTCTATAACAACACCCGATATTACACATTTGTTTTTTGACTGATAGTTACTTCATATTCTACCTTAATTTAAGATCGCAAAAACTTGAGGAAGGTAAAGCTAGGAAATGTAGTGGAATGGAACAAACTAGAGCGCAGTGGTGGCTGGCAATATTCCAGCCACGACTAAATTCATAATGAACGCTCAATCAAAAATGTACATCAAAACATTAAGATTCTACAAGATATTTTTTATTAAAAAATATTTTAAAGAAAAATTTTTAATATTTAAGAATTTTCTCTGCTGTGATTATTTCCACTTTGTTATTGAATCTGTTGTTGTGGTGAAAATTAAAATAAATTAAATCAAATAGTTTTTGTCATAAAATTTTATTTCTCAAACAGAATTTGTTTTACTATTTTTTAACTATTATTTTTGGTGCCGTTAACAAATGTTATTAAATATTTTTTACAAACAAAAGTTTACAAATTTAAATAAATTTTATTCATTTAAATTAATTGATTTGAATAAAATTTTAATTGATTTCATTATGTTTATTGTTAAAGTTTTACTGTATTTTTTAGTTCACTTGACTATTTGATTAACGGTGAATAATTTTTAAATTGGTTTAGCTACTGAAAAACCACTATTGCCCTGTATTTGCATTTTTATTCTTTTACTACATAATTTTTTCATCTCCCATCTTAGGTATCACTTTATTTTATCAGCAAAATGCCTTTATAACCAGTGATCGTTATTACACTTTTTAAATTTTCAGCTGTGGGTTCTCACTAGTAAGTGGAAATTTCCGATATTTTATGTTGGTAGAAAAGCTTTTATTCATCGAACCCTTTGGAAGTTAAACGCGCTTCGTTTCAACTTTTTGAGCATTTTATTTTTCACTTTAGGGCTCTACTGTATTTTAAAGAAAAGTTGTTTTTAATCGTATGTGGAATCTATTTTCATTTTTTATGTACTAAAGTTTTAATACACAATTTTTCTTAAGTTTGTTGCAAACAATGTTAAGCAACAGATACATTTATTGTGGCAACAGGAAAAAAAATTTTAACTTTTTTCTTTTTATTTAGAACTAATTTTCTTATGGAGCATTGTTGCTTTTAGTTTATTTAATAATGTGTTAGGCACAGTAAGATAGCAGAAATAGTCAGTCTTGCAAGCAACAGGCAGGTCTTGCCGTTGTACACGCATGTACACGTAAAGAAAACTTTATTTGTAAATTTAAGGTAATTAAAATTTCATGTAACTTTTAGTTGAAAATGTACTCAAAAACTTAAATTAGATTCGCATTTCAGAGCTCTCGCAGCTCTTGAAATTAAAAAAATTGGTTTCTTGAAATCGTTTATAAAATAACAGATTTAAGCACATCTACCTTCAGCTATCGTGCTTTCGACACCGCTCGGAGGAATTGTTTTATTTCATATTAATTGTGATTCAACAACAAAGCGAATTGTTTGTGGCTTACAGCATTATATTGGATTTTCCAACAAGAAGGTTTTTTTTCCAATTTTGGCAACACCAACAACATAATACCTTTGACATTTAGTTGTTTGACGTATTCGTAGTAGATGCATTTGCAATTGTTACAATGAATTCAATTTCCCACGAAAATCGCATTAAAATAAATAGAAGCCACTATGAAACTGGTAGTTGTGTTAAAGTTATATATCGCAAAATTCATGACATTTTCGGACAACATAATCGTCCTTCTGAGACCGCTATTCAGCATTTGGTCGCATTCGACAGGATTTAATTATGAGGTCTTACAAGGTGCAACTGGTACAGGAATTGAAGTCGACCGACCATTCACATCGCCATAGATTCGCTCAATTTATTCAGGAACAACCGGCTGGTTTTTCAGATGAGGCCCATATTCACTTTGTAGAGCGATTGTTGAGAAGCCTTTGTTGCATGCATAACGTGCTGCGTTATGTGGTCTGAAGGCGTGATTGGACCGTTCTATTTTTTTTTTTTTTAGAAGATGAGGCTAGAAATGCGGTAACGGTCAATGGTTCATGCTATCGTAGATATCACATACATGCGGTTTCAACAGGATGATGCCATATGTCACAGGGCCAATGAAACGATCAGTTTGTAGCAAACCAAATTTCATGATAATCAGCAGTTAAGTGGCCAGATAGATTGTGTGATGTAACACCACTGGATAATTTTTTATGGGGCTATGTTAAGGACAAAGTTTATACGCAGTCAATCAAATCGATTTTAGCCCTAAATCTAAAAATCTGTGATGTGGTTAATGAAATAGGATCGGACCGCCCTTTTGCCGAAAGGGATCAAAAACTTTGATATCTGTCAGTGTGGTGCTGGTGCACATTTGCCAGATATAATTTTTCATTCATAATGCCGAACTTTTTACTTCGTAATACAATGACTTAATCTAAATTGTTTGTGTATGCAATGGCAAACTGTATTCGTAAACAGTTGTTGCTTTTGAAAGTTAAATAAAATATTTTTCTAGATAAAAGTTTCTGGCAAAAATAAAGTTTCAGTGCGAAAACAAAAATTAGTCTTTGTTTTGTTGGCACTTCTTTGTTTTCCCCTTGTTTTACTCTAAAAACAAATTGAGCACCTAATAAAAACTGTTGCATACTTTATCGCGTAGATAATGGGGTATAAAAGGCTTTTGATTTTAATCTTGGTGTTTTATTTTAATGTGTATGAATGCGTAGAACTGTTTTAATGCAAAAATATGTTAAGTTAATTATTAAAGTAGATTTAATAAAAAATATTTTTGAAATTGGGGAAATGAGGTCCAATTAATCAGCAATCAAAAGTGTAAATATAAATGTACTGATTGTTGCCATGAATACTAATTAATTGTAATAAGATGTTTTTTTTAACAAAAGCATAATTAATTTTTTTCCGTCAGTAAATGAAACACTGTTGTATAATTTTCTTCAGTGTTAACCATATTTGTTGGCTGTTTGTTTGGTGTGATCGGTGAGCGCTTTCGATACAATGACAGCACCAATCAAACCTTACAAACAGCCAGCAATGACGATTTACAGCGCAAGATATGAAAACAATGTTTCAATTACTGACGGAATAAATCGAAATGGCTGAATGCCATATCTTATACGTTCTTAACTTGTATGAACATTAATAAAAAAAGTATACCGAGAAACACAGTCGCTTCTCTACATCCCTTTTTGACCCTATTCTTTACGACTTATAATAAAACAAAACCTTTGCTCTTGACTGTAGTGATTTCAGGGTATTAACTTATAATTTGTGGGCTTACTTCCCTATTATGGCATCCTTCATAATTATTAGCATTTGTCGAAGGCTAAGTCCTCCCATATGGTAAAAATGCCTTAGTTACCGTCTTAGAATGTTCCACACGGGATCTGCAAGCATTTTGGTGTGTATCTTGCCTAAAAGATATTTAAAGTTTTCCTGACCTTTCTCTAACGCAGCAATTAGGTTTAAGGTATCCTTACTGTATGAGTATCTAAGCATATTACTGGTCTTCTATGGGTAGCATTCGAAACTGTGAGCTTATAGTAGTGTCCTCTTTTCTTTTCAGACTTATTAAGTACATTATTGGACATCTGAACATTCCCCAGTGCAACTAATAAGCTCCGATCATAGCAGATCCCTTGTTGTAATAGTCGCCTTACAGATGGCTCTGTATGACTGCAAGAGTCCTACCTTGATCACTTAGGAACATCTATCTGTGAGCATATTCCGGCATGTATTTAGAGTATAATGCACACTTGTCGCAATGCATGTGGCAACTGATCTAATGGTGTCTGGTAAGCGGTGGCCATGCTACCACTTTCCTATAGTTTTATCATAAAGCTAACTCGCCTTAAGGATTTTCACAAGCTTCGTTTACTTCAGCACCAAACTTGAACCCTGAAGTTTCGTAATGCCAGTCAGTACTAGTCAATAAAATTCAAATTTCTTGTTTATCATTATTAGTCACTGTGCAGCACACAATAATAGCTCTCTATTATTAACTTTGCTGAAGTTTATGCTGCCGGCTGCAAAATACTTATGCAAAATATTATTTAAATTAAATTAAAATTTTTGAAATTGTATTGAAATATTTTATTTTCCATTTGCTTTGTTTTCGCATAATGAAAGTTCAAAATAAAATGGTAAAAAAAAGTTATTTTTTCTGAACCTCTACAAACATTTTCCACATTTTCTGGGTCCTTACTACCAGGTATGAGAAATTACTAAGAGGAACAAAAGTTATTGCAAGATATGTTTGGGCTGTTTCCTCTTTCAATTTTCATTATCTCTTTTACTTAAAGCTCGTTGGAACTATCTACCCTACACTTTAAAAAGCTCTAAATTTTAAACGCTTAAAGGTATGTTACAAATTATGCGTAGACCATTAAACAAATCTTATAAATCTATTAAAACTACAATGATACAACTAAATAAAATGGTTACGTACTTTCTAAGGATGAAATCTTCATAAAAATTAATGAAAACATAACAAAAAGAATCATAAAAATAAAAACTTTTGTTTTTCACTTTACAAGTGTTTCATTGTGCTGGAGGTACAAAAAAAAACTTCTGACGTCTGTCTGTGCTTTGAAAAAAGAAAAAAAAAACAAAAGAAAAAAAGATACGCGTGCGATAACGGGAAATGATAACGAAATTATGATAACAATATGGTGTAGAAGAATTTACTATGACAAAAATACTGTACTTTGAAACATATTGCTAGGATATAAAATATAGCTGAGTTCTACAGTATATTTGTAAACGTGAGCTGAACGATAAAAGCACTTTTTCAAAAATTATAAATAAGTTTAATTTCACTTGACATATTTGGGGACGGGGAGCAAAAGATTACTATTTTATCTAGGAGACCGATGTTAAGTGAATGTTGTGAAGGACACTTTTGGCTTATAGGTTTGTTTTACTCTTAACAGAATGAAAGGTGATATTAACCAGTTCACTCACCTGCGCTACCCTACCATAAATTTAAAGTTAATATTTTATTAAAGTTTTGTCACAACTGACAGGAGACAAAAAATAAAAAAATATAAAGTGATCAAGAAAGTTGCGTTTAGTGATTTTTATAAAAGAAAAATTTAAATAAAGTGTAAAGCTGCAATAAATATAAAAGTGGCATAAAATAAGCAAAAACATGTAAAATATTTTTTCTTACTATAAGAAGAAAAAACTAAACACAAGCAAACACACACAAGCACATGTCATGTTAAATATCTATATCCTTATGTAACTTAAGAGAACACGGACAATAAATTTAATATGATAAAATAAAATATCCTTGTGGTCCTTGGAGAATATATATTGAAATTAATAGACCAAAGAAACTGAAAAGGAAAAAATTGTTTAATATTTATTTTATTTTAGTTTTGTACATTTTACACTGTGCATTGATTTAAATAAGGAATATTTCAGTTTGTTTTTAGAGAGTTACATTTTTTTATGAAAAGCAAAAAGCGGAAAACCTTAATATGGATGAAATATATTTTTCAGTTTTTAATACTATTATAACTGCTGGATCATTGATTAAGTGTGCAGTTGTAGCAATAACTTTGGAAAGTATCAAAGAAAACAATTGTTTTTAGTTAGATTTGAATTTATATCACCTATAGCCGTCCGAAAATGAAATACAACTCTCATGTAAGGGCCGGCGTCCCAAAGTTTATTTTGGAGTTGCTCGGCCGCATATAGGCGCGGGCCTAGAGGTTTGATGGGGACAGTAGGGTATGCAACTCTATTGATTATCTTGATACAATGACAAGTGCTCCAACGTCATTAGGGAACTTGTTCCTGTTACTCGCACGTTTTTGCGTTTGACCCCATTTTCGTTGAGAACACATCCATTTGTGGTCGATTGGCCACTACGCATTACAGGGAGAATTCATTTTTTTGCAGAATAGTTCGTATATGGCATAAACTCCCTCCAGAGGATTTTCCTGGCACTTTCAATGTAGGAAAATTCAAATCGAAAGTCCACAAACACTACTCTCTCTTTCCTCCTCCCCATAACCTAATTTCCTAGTTCTGGTACAATGAATTGCATGAGTAGGGGCCATACCCTGAGTGCTGGTCCGAACGAAACAAAAAAAAACAAGTATCAAAGAAAACATTGCTTTTAAGTTAGAATTGAGTGAAAACGTAACAGCGAACTGGTGGATAAAGTTCTTCATTGTCATACAGTGCCTTGTAAAACAAAGATTGTTCTCTAATCACAAGCCATAAAATAGCAATATTAGACAATTTCGCTATTGTGACGCAAAAAATAAAAAATTAATAATTATCCGGCTCAATTTATTTAAAATTCCTGCAAAAATAACAAACTCTAGCAGGAATAGATTAGGCTAAGCCTTACACCCTTTTTTTTAAAGGCTTATAAGGCTTAGTAAAAGTTTGCTTTGATATAGTCTTTTAAAAACGGTTAAAAATTAAAGAAAATTTCACATACGAACTGTTCTGATAAAAAAACGAGTTTTGCCTGTCATGCGTAGCGCGATTCAAACGCAAAATCGTGCCATTTTTGGGAACAAGTTCCCTAATTTCGTTAGAGCACTTATCATTGTAGTAACGATAAAACAGTAAAATACAATCTACATTGCGTCGATGCTCTACGGAATCAATAGAGTTGGATACCGTTCCTAATGAGCCTCTTGGCCCTCTCCTGCACGCGGTGGAGCAACTCTAATATAGACTTTAGCACGAGAGAGTTATACTCCTTCTTTGGACGGATATAGGGGGTATAAATAGTATGGATGGAGAAAAGTATCTCTTACCCCGTTGTAGAAAACTGATGCACTTGAAAGCTTCTTCAGAAACCTGATATAGGTGATATAGGTATAATGGTGCAACAACATTTCTAAACAGATCGCAGGCAACAATGCGTCTTACGGGCATAACAATCGACTCTATTTTCGCACAATCCCATTCGGAGATCGTCACGAGATCGTGATTGAGTATTTTCCGCCTTTTTTAACCTCCAACTGGTTCGGTCTTTTACTAAATGAATAAACGAATGACAAATGGTGCTTTCATCTGCGAAAGAGTATATAGGGTTGAAAGTTTGACCAAGAAGATCATTTAGAAAGATAAGAAATAGGGTAGGAGAAAGAACTGCTTACACGGCAGTTATCCTTACAAATACAATGTGCACTTGCTCCATTCAATTGCGGAATATGAAATTAAAGTTTTTGATTAAAAGTGATTGATAAGAAAAATAATTTATTTTATTTTAATGAAATTCAATTAATAATTTAATGAAAATATATTTTTTTATTTACTTAGTTAATAATAAAAATTTGTTTTCCTCCAAAATTGACTTGAACAATTTTAAATCTATTAAAATCATTCGCGTAGGTGCTTCCTTATTAAAGTGATGCATGCTGTACATTATGCATATATAATGATGATGTATACTTGCATTATAATCATAAGGACTTTTTATTTTTATTTCATTATTTATTATGTAAAATGACAAACATTTGTTTCTAGAATGTCCTTTTTTTATATTACTTAAGTATGTGTGTATAAACATAATATTATTTTCCGGCAAGTGTTTTAAACTAAGTGAGTGTTTGCAACAAAAAAAAAGTTTTACTTTTGCTTTTCTCCAACGAAACCCAAAAACAATAAACAAAAGCAATAAGTGTAAAAGATCTATTTATAATAATTTTTAACTCTAGAAATACAATTGAAAAAAAATATATAAAAACAAATACTTTTCATAGATGTTTATTACTCCATCCCTAAAAGTATGCCTGAATTTTTAAGCAACAAAAAAGAATAATGTATCTTATTGCATATATAGATGATATAAGTATGCGAATTGACTAACTTTTTTATAAAAGATTTTTATTAATGACAACAATAACATTAATTCATAAATGGAAAAAACACGTACACTGTCTAAAAATAACTAACGAAACATGAAACAAATTTTTATTAACCCATTAACGCCCATTGGGTAGAAAAATACCCATAAATGGAGCAGTTGCAAAAAAATTCTACACAAATTTGGATAAAAGTTATAGATTATTTGTTTTCACAAGCAGGTTAATATTGTATCAAGCTATATTTAAAAAAAAAGGGGATCCTATAGCGTCATATTTTGGGCAAAAATTTTTGGGTCCAAACTAACCATTTAAAAAAATTTTTTTTTTTTTAAATAGAAAGAGCTTTTTAAAGTGGTAGAAAAGGTTATCACGTTAATCCTCTTACGACAATGTCCAACTGGATGTAATTTGACGAAAAAGAAACAATTTACGAAGGTTGGTCCAATTATTTGAGATATAGAAAGGATTAACTTGCATGGGTATTTAAATACCCATTTGGGCGTTAACGTGTTCTAAAACATAATGCACATTCTATGTGTAGAGACAGATTTAATAAGCTATTTTAAATAAAAAAAACCCTGTTTTATGTTTAACAAATAATTTTATTAAATTTCTCCTGTATAACAATTTTTAGTTTTTGATTATTTTGATCTTTTTATTTTTTTATAATTTTTTGGTGCACCAGAATGAAACTGTGCATAACAGTCTTTTGGGTGTAAATTTAAATTACATTTTACACATCCAAACTCTGTTTTACCACCACATTGAGAACAGCGACTACGTTTCCCAATTTTGTTAATTGCGTGACTAATTGTGTCTATACGTTTTGCAATTTGTTGTGAATTCGGTGCAACTTTTCGAGAGCCAAGATTTCGGTTCTGAGGAATTGTAACCAATGCTTCGACAACATTCACTCGAAAATCTAATTGGCTCATATATGGTGCACCTTCACTGCTTCTGCATATGCAGTGTAGTTTCCAGGCATTTACCATGGCAGCATCCATGGCATTCGTCAACAGCGGCCAATACCACTTCTTTCCTCGAAATCGAATTCGATAATTATTCATTGCATTATCAAACAAATCGACTCCACCCATTCGCTGATTATATGCATTTATTAGAAGCGGTTGCTCAATTGTAGACATTTTGCGAATTTTACGGTCAAATCTTTTCACGCGACACATCGGATTTACATCTAAGAAATTTGACATCACGGTAACAACCTGTAAAAATATTTATACATCTGAAACAAAAAGATCAATAAATAATTGTATTTTTATATTTACAGAATTGTCATTCCAACGAACTACGAGTAAGTTGTTGTTTTTGTCAAAAGCAAAATCAGATGCACCTCGGGGTTTTTTTTTCATTAACTTTACATCTTCCAAAAGTGCTTTACAAGTACGGTTTTTACGAACAGTACCTGTTGCGAAATATCCTCTTTCATTCAAAGTACATAACAGCTTATGACTTGTAAAAAAGTTATCAAATGTAATATTGTGTATTGTTGGATCTGATATGTGTTTCAATAGTTGTAATACAACATTTTCAGCAAGACCATAGTTTGAGTTATTATTCGCAGAGGCACCAGCATATGGAATGAATGAGTAACAATATCCTTTAGACGAAGCTACGACCCAATATTTGTAGCCAAATCGTATTGGCTTTCCTTTTATAAACATTTTCAAGGAATGGCGACCGTAATATGCAATCATTTGTTCATCTATTGAAAGGCTATGAGCAAATATACCAAACTGCAAAAACTTTTTATTCAAAATATTGTTAAGTGGAGTAATCTTAGCAAATTTATCATTTTGATCAAGATTTTTATTGTCACAAATCTGAAGGTTTTGTTTTATTTGCTCAAACCTATTTCGACTCATGGCATCCTTTACAAACTGGCATCCTAAGGTTGCTTGATTAGACCAATACGATCGAATAGTTGGCAAAGTATTGTATCCCGTTAGGTATAAAATTCCTAAAAATGTTTTCATTTCGATAGCTGTGATATTGAAGTTTGGAACATTTTTTTGCCCTGCATACTCAATTATATTTTTTAAAATCATGGTTACAACCTCATCATCGAAAAAACATTCCCATAACTGCAGTGGTGTAAAAGAACCTGCCAAAAATAAGAGAAGGTCTACATAATTCTATATAAAAAATTACAAACACAACTTACCAATCTTCTCATACAATTCTTTTTGAAGATTCTCTTCATTGTTAAAAGGCTGTTTTTCAAATTTATATTTATTTGACTTACTCCATTTAGGCTTATTTACTGATGGAATGGGATGTTTTGATTTTGATGTAGAAGGCTGTATTTCATAATCGTCATTCGATGTTTTCTCTACCATCGATGGATTCAAGTATTCATCCTTGAATTTGTATTCAATTTCAAACTGTCCCGGCATTTCTTTAGGAAACTGCACATCGTCATGAAGTATTTAGACATCATCATCAAATTCATCATTTTCACTAATTTCATCAACTTTTTCCGGTGGAGTTATAACAACATTTATTTCATCTGCCTTATATTCTTTCTCATTTTCATCTTCATCACTAGTCCACCCATCTATTTCTGCCTGAAGTTCAGCAATTGTCAAAATTTTACTTCGTCGATACATTTTAAAAACTTAAAAATCACTGCAACATAAATTTTTTTCTATTTCTTCGACCTCTTACCGTTACTAAACGCACTGAAATACTAAATACTATCAACCAACTAAACGATTTCTTTTTGCAGTGAGTTACAATAGGGGAAACCCCAAATTCTATGATAAAAATGATGCCACAAACTATCATATCACTAAGCGATAAAATTTAATTGTTTTTTTTTTTTTTTATTAAATATTTATTTTTTTTAGGTTAACCTGTTTATGCCCAAGTGGGTAGAAAAATACCCATGTGCTATATGCTCAGGTAGCGCATATAAAATTTTTTTTTAATATACATATCAATACATATATCCTATATACGGTCTGTGTAAAATTTTATCAAAATCGGACAACGCATTATAGGTTTGGGCGTTAATGGGTTAACAAAACAAATCAATAAATTTGTTTGCTTAAAAGCTTCAAACTTTTCTACGATTATTATCATTATTATTATTATTGTTGTTGCTGCTGTTGTTCGTTGTCTTCTGTTCTCATGAGAAATATCAAAAATGTTTAAATATTTTTATTTTTATAGTTTGCACTTCTTGTGAACATGTTTGGAATTTTGAAAATATTAAAAGTTTTACTTCTTCATTTTTGCTGTTCTACAAATATAAAGGCAGCTTTTTATTATTTAATAAAGTTTTAATAAAAAAAAATAATGTTTTGAATAGTCACTAATAATATTATGTGAAAATTTTTGACTTTGAAATTAGTTTGATTTATTTAGTTGTTTGCCATGGTAAAAAGAATTCATGAATTTATAGTTTTGGTGTTTATATTAAAATTTCTTTTTCAGTATTAGGAATTTTATATTAAAATATTTCCAAAACGATTCATTTATAAGGAAAGAAAAAATGCTGTTGATTGGAAAATCAACAGTATTAAAATCGCAAAATTCTTAAAATATCGTGAGCTGAACAAACAATTGTTAATAAAATTCTTAGAACGTTTATTTCAGATGTATTATGAAAGAGCTCAAATACCAATTCCTTAAGCTTATTGTAGAAGGTAAAATTTGTAGTGAGGGGTCTTTCAGCCAGAAGTTTGTTTTCTAAAACAAAATAAAACAAACAATTTTAATTAAAATGATTCAAATTTTTATTGTATTACGATGGCAAATTTCGACAATTATGAAAGAAAAATGGTATCTGACAAATTTTCAACACAACCACACTGAAAAATGTCGAAAGTTTTCTATCACACTTTTTGAGGAAATGGCGGTCCCATTTCGTTAATCACATCACGGATTTTGAGTTTTAAGGCTGAAATCGATGCGATTGGCATCGCATAGCCCCACAAAAAGTAATCCTGTGGTGTTAAATCATACGATCTGGCTGCCCACTTAACTGCTAATTGTCGTATAATTATGCGGTCGGTAAATTCGGTTTGCAATAAATTGATTGTTTTAGTGGCACCGTTCTGTTAACACTACATGTCAGTGGTATCCACATCGTCAATAATTGGCCAGCATTCATCTGTTAGCATCTTGTGATAACGTGATCCATTAGCCGTTACCGCATTTCCAGCCTCATCTTCGAAAAAAAAAACGGCGAACTCACTCTTCCAGACTACATAGTGCACCATACAGTGATACGTTGACCACGCAAAGGCTTCTCAATAATCGCTCTATAATTGTCAGAAGCCCAAATGCGGCAATTTTTCTGGTTGACATACCCTGACAAGTAAAAATGGGCTTCGTCTAAAAAAATGATTTTTCTTAGAAAAATCAGCCGGTTGTTACTGAAAGAATAGAGCGAATTTAATGTTTGCACATTTTGCGTTGAGCCTTTCGCCTCAAAATTAGAAAAATCAGCCGGTTCGTGAGTGAATTAAGCGAATGTACAGCGAAGAGAATGGTCGGTCGTCTTCGATTCCTACACGAGTTGAATCTTGTGAGATTTCAAAGTCAAATCCTAAAGCAAAATTCGCCATGTGGTGATGTGCGAAAACCCCAATTGTTGAGAACGTCGAGGAATCAACAAATTTGGATCTACTTCAACAGTGTGACGCGCAGCTGCGATGTTTTCAGTTAAACGACCCAGTCGATCACGCGTTGGCGTTCACACATTTTGTGTTGAGGCTGTCGACTCAAATTTAACGAGCAAGTTCTTAAAAGCGGATTCAGAAGGACGATTATGTTGGCCGAAAATATCAAGAATTTCACGAACTGTGACTTTAACAGAACCACCATTTCCATAGTGGATTAACAAGTGGCAATGCATCTACTACGCATTCGCCAAAAAATTGAATGTCAAAACTGTAATGTTGTTGGTGTTGCCACAATTTAAAAACAAACTTCATGTTGAAAAACCCTATAGAAGAGCACTAGGATAGAAACATTTTAATTTATATTAGTTGATGTGATCGCTATCATTCGTTTGAAGGCCTGAATTTTAGAAATGAAGAGTCACTTTTATTCATTTTACGTTAACCTGCATTCATATTATGTCAGAGTAATAGTCAGGAGGGGGAGATACTATGCTGAGCCAAAAGGTAAAGCATTGAAGAAGAGTGTGTTATTACATGAATAACAAACTTTTTGTTTAATTTAACAGATATTTTGCATAAAAAAATAATTTAAAAAAACTTAGTTCTTTTTAAGAAATTTCTTCACTATGACTACTTTCGCTGGTTACTGAATTCAGTAAAAATTGTGGTATTAAAATATATAATCGCAAAATTTAGGCTGTTATTAGAATAAAATCCTTCAAACTTTATTTTGTATAATTTATTAAAGTTATAGATATTGAGTTTATAAACATCTGCCACATACGAGCTGATAGTTTTTATAAAGCAACCGCAAACACAAAATAATTTATTTCATATTGTGAAGTGGAGTTGAGTTTTAATGCTGTTGTCTTCTAAACCAATTTAATAGCAAATCGATTATACTAATTGCTTTTGAAATTAAATCCCTTTTGCAAAATTGAAATATATACGATTTCTAATTGAAAACAAAAGGCCTCATTATGAATATTAATATTTTCTTTTGTCAAACTTAGCAGCTACTTAAATTTCATACAATACTGTTAAGATTATTATCCCTGTTGCAACCCAAAGTCTTTATTCTGTTAACATTAATGATATAAACGTTATCAATGACAATTTTATGCTTAGATTTGTTTTCGATTTATGAACTTTAGATAAGCTTCTTTCTCTTGCTGTAAATTAATAAAAGATTTATTGGAAATTTAATACTTGAACAAATTGAAATGATATTAATTTAATTTAAGATAAAAAATCTAGATGAAAATTGATACGGCTGCAACAACAATAACTAATAAGAACAAGAAATAATGGAAATTAAAGTCAGACTATTTAAACAACTTTAATGAGTGTAATTAAAACGAAAATATATACAATAAAAACTAAACTTATAAAGGGTGTCGCCAAGTTAACATAATGTGTCCAATTGTTCTTAAGGGATTTCTAATACTTAACTGTATTATAAATAAGGCAAATTTAGTTGTTACATAAATTCTAGGACGCCTTTTACTTTTGTATTTAATAGTTTAAATATTTAACAAACACTTACTAAGTTTGTGCAGAAATTTAAATTAATTATTTAAAATTGGTATACTTTTATTATTAGCAAATTTAGAACTATTTTAATATTTAACAGTAGTATTTGTTGTTGTGTTTTTTTTTACTACAACATTTCCAAATTTTATTTTAAACGTACGTCTATAGATTATTTGCATACAAAATGAATTAAAATATTTAGCTATGTTTGCGTTGTCCTTCAAATAATTAATTGTTATGTTTATTTTTATATATTTATATACTTCATATATATATGTGTGTGTGTGTGCGTGTGTATTTTTAGTAGTAATAAAAAATAGTTTCATTTTTATATTTTTAAAACATTATATATATATATATGTACGTACTATGTATTTTTTAGTCAAATATTTATTTTAAAACTTTCATTCATGATTTTATCTTCATTTTATATTTCGTTTTAGGTAAGAATTGATGAACAACTTACATTTAAATTAAATCATTTGGTAAGCAAAACTACAATCTATTAAACTGAAATATAACGATACGTATATACTTTATGAGCAAAGCAACGTAATAGCAATTGCATCGGGTTTTATTTTAATTAAGATAAATTATAAAAAAAAAGTCTTGTAGGAGTTGTTGTTGTAGATCATATAATTAAAATTTTGCATAAGTAAAAAACAGCACGCACAACAGAAGTTTTAGTATAAACCAAATATTTTATGCCAAAGGGTTTATGTTCGAATGTGCAATTTACACATTTCTGCTGAAGTATCGAGTATCGATTATACTATAAGATGTATTTTATTTTAAAATTAGTAGTGTGCATTCTATGCTAAAAATTTATTTTACAAAAAAATATACATTTTATGCTAAGCTAAAATATTTTTTGCTTAATTATGCAGTTTATGGTGAAACATGCATTCTGAATTATATTTTATTTTCAAATATCTGTTGTAAGATAAAAAACGAGTTTTATACTAAAGTAGGTCTTTTATTATAAAATATATGTAGTTTAGGTTATATAATACTTTTTATGCTACAACATGCATTCTATACTAACATGTGTATTTTATTTTCAAATATATAAGTAAGATAAAAAATACGTTTTATGCTAAAACACCTAATATTATGCTTAAAAAGTATTTTTTGCTTAAATATGCATTTATGCTGTAACGACACGTTCTCGCGTTATGCTGGGGTAAAGCTCGCTGCGTCCAGGGTTCGTTACAAAAAAAATGTTTTCATTAATCACAAGAGACACTTTTGTTTTTATAAAAAAAATTTCCTTTATTATAATTTACTCTTAAACTAAATTATAATTAAACTACACCTCTACTGGGCACGCCAACGATGATCAACCGCTTCGTGGCCCTCAAGCGCCTTCGTCCCCTCTCTCCGTCGGCTAGCCTTCTGCTTCTCACACTGGAGCAAATAAAATTCTGGTCCAGTCTGAGCAGAACAGTTGGCCTGTCCACCAATTTTTGACTTGTCGCGGTTGTCACAAATAAGATTCTGAGATAACCTTTCCACGTCGAAATTGGTGTTAGCCTATTGACGATCTTGTCCGTCTTGTTCAGCTAGGGCGAATAAAATTCTGGCCTTGCTGACTAAAACGCGGCCTGGCTCTGGGCTCCGTCACCTGGGCGAATAAAATTCTGGCCAGGTGAAGCAGCGACAGCACTTAGTGGGCCTGCCGATGACGATCAACCTCTCCGTGGCCTATTGACGATCTCGTGCGTCTTGTTCAGCTAGGGCGAATAAAATTCTGGCCTTGCTGAAGAAAGCGCGGCCTGGCTCTGGGCTCCGTCACCTGGGCGAATAAAATTCTGGCCGGAGATCTTAGCGAGTCTCGCTTAATTCAAAGTCGAATAAGATTCTCGCTTTGATTAAGTGAGCGAAACCTATTTGCAAGACTATATTTAATTAAGTTGAATAAAATTCTAACTCACTTAAAGAAGTTTTGCCCGGTTGCTTTCCCGTGGCCAACTCCATTTATATACGTAATTATCTCGCTTTTATATGTTTCTGCCAGGCACACATACACACCCATACCACTAAACTACAGCTGATTGCTACTGTTTAGGGTTGTGTTTAATGGTATGTTCTTTTCACGTATGTATCCTCGTGTTAATAGATGGCGCTTTTTAACGGCTATTATAATTTCAAATATTTCATTAAGAAATAATAAATGTAATTATAAAATATAATAATGAATTATATTTTTTATAGTTTTTAAACGATCTTTTTTTATCTTTAATAAATGTCTTTTTTCTTTTTTTAGATCTTTTTTTATATATTTTTTAAAATATTTTTTAAAAAAATATATAAAAAAAGATCTAAAAAAAGAAAAATGACATTTATTATGAATTATATAAAATGAAAGGTGTATAATAATAATGTTCTCTTTTAAAAAAAAATTATGAAACTCATTAAACAATAAATATTCATAAATGTAAAAAGTGTAAAAATTTGTGAAATTCAAAAAAAAATTACAAAATTTGAAAAACATATATATAGAGTCTAATTGCTTGTGATTGAATTGCTATGTGATCCAAAAACGACCCTGCCGACTTTTGGTCGTCACAATGCTATGTTATATATTTAAGCTAAATTTTACATTTGCGGCCAAAATATAAATCTTATTTTAGCAAGTGTCTTTTATTCACAAGTATATTTTTTAATCATAAAATATAAGTTTTATGCAAAAATATGCGCTTATGCTAGGCTTTTAAGTATTCAATGCTAAAAATGCATCTTATTATAAAATATTAAGTTAATGCTAAGCTTTTGGTTAATTTATACTTCTTACGCTAAAACATGCATTTTATACTAACATGTGTATTTTATGCATAAATATGAATTTATGCTACGTTATGCCGTTTATGCTAGATATTGCGTTTTTGGCCAAAATATACGTTCTCAATTAACATGTTATTTTATTTAAAAACATAATTTGTTAAATATAAAATATCCTTTTTATGCTAAAATATGCGCTTATGCTAAAATGGGTCTTTTATATATTTTATGTTAGAAATGCATTTTATTATAAAATATGTACTTGATGCTTAGCAGATCTGTTGTAAGATAAAAAATGCGTTTTATGCTAAAACACCTAATTTTATGCTCAGAAAATATTTTATGCTAAAATATGAATTTGTGCTAAAATATGAATTTATGCTACGTTATCCCGTTTATGCTAAATATTGCATTTTCGCCCAAATATATTCTCAATTTACAAGTGTATTTTATTCACAAATATAATTTTTTAATCATAAAATTTGAGTTTTATGCTAAAATATGCGTTTGTGCTAATATATATTTTAATTTTTATATATTTTATACTAAAAATGCATTTTATTATAGAATATGTATTTTATGCTAAGCATTAAATTTATACTAAATTATACTTTTTATGCTACAATATGCAGTCTATACTAACATGTGTATTTAATTTTTATCTTACAACAGATATTTTACAACAAATACAACAGATATTGGACTGTTGTAAGATAAAAAAATGTGTTTTGTGCTAAAATAGGTGTTTTATTCCTAGAAAGGATTATATGCTAAATTTGAATTTATGCTACGTTTTGCATTTAATCCTAAATTTTCTATTGTTAGACAAAATATACATTTTATATTAACAAGTGTATTTTATTCATAAATATATTTTTTTTAATGATAAAATATGCTTTTTAGCTAAAAAATGTATTTTAGACTAAGGTATGCGTTTTAAACTAAGATATGCATTTTATACTAAAATATGCGTTTTATACTGAAATGTGCTATTTCTACTAAAATATTCGGTGTATGCTAAAGGATAAGCTTGATTGTGAACAATGAACTTTATAGTGACGAAATGTGGACTTACCATAAAAAGTGCATTTATATATTTTTAAATGTGGACTTTATATTAAAGTAGGCTGGAAAATAAAATATATTTAAATATGTAGTTTATCTTAAAATGCTGGTTTTATAATTATAAAGATGGGTTTACGACCACCAAATAATGTTCATTCTTGAAAATCTTAAGGTCTAAGACTTCATAGTATGCACGCATTTTATGCTAAGATATGCGCCAGTAAAAATTTAAGAACAAACAATTTTAATGCAAAAACTTACTAAGTGTGATATATAATAGACATCAGTTTACAACAAAATTTTTTTAAAATACTACACTTAACCAATTTTATTATTTGGTATTATTTTTAAGCTAATCTATATTGCTTTAAAACTATATGATATTCTCATCAAATAGTTATTATTCAAAAGTTTTTAAATGTCTTATTGTGGGGCAAAGCATATCCATATGGCTATTTCACTAATGCTTCTATACCTTATCAGTAGATTTTGCCTCATATTTTGTATATAAAACTCAAGATTGGTATACCTCAAGCCAAATTGATTAAATAGGAATTATATTCAACCAGCACAGCAAAAAGACAACAGAACTCATAAAACTTTTATGTAAAAACACAGTAATCATTTTTAAATTAAAATGAAAAAATTTTTCAAAATCTTTAATCATTTAATTTTTTTTGCCTATTTATACTTAAAAATCACGTTTAAAAAGGATAAGGGAAATAAGTGTTTTGCCGGTATTAAGTTTAAATGTTACCAATAAACGTTTTGCATTTATGTTTTGCTAAAATATACTTTTTATATGCTGCAATATGCAATTTAAGACTAACATGCATTATTTTGTAAATTTATTTTTCTTTCCTTATTTTACTGCATAATTAGTGATAAATTTAAATTTAAAGTTTTAAATTGACAATTATTTCTAATAATTACGGTCTTTTAGTTGACAAAGGTTACGTTCAACTTTCGAAAAAATGTATATTTAATTTTTAGCCCGAGGTATTAAGGTCTGCATATAACATCAAAAGTCATACAAAATTCTTTGTAATTTGCAGATAAGCATAATAAATAAAAAAAATATATACTTTCTGTCAGAGAGTTTAATTCCCTAATTAAACTTCTTAAGTTTTAAGTATTTGTTAATACTTGTCCTCTACTAAAAATCCTTAAAAACATCCAATTATTTCACATTACACTTAAAGAAAACTCATATAAATTTCACTTACTTTATCATGCAATTCATAGCACATTTAATATACGTTAAAGGGTGGGTTTTCTTGTCTATTTTTATTTTTTTGTAATTAAATTTCTTAAACTATTGTAGGGAATCTTGTTACCGAATAAAACAGTCGGATTGTTTGTATGAATTCTATACAGGGGCTTTTAAAGAAATTGTCTTTCGCTGTGTGTGTGTCACTATAAGCTATTTTTGCCATTTGACCAGTTTTAAGCTGCTCTTATGCACTTCTTTGTTCATAGATATTTTTCGCCTTTTATACCATAATTGAATTTTAAATAAACTCATACTATCTTGCACACATAAACTTACCCACACACGCGCGTCAAAGTGTTTATTTGTTTTTTCCACATACTCTTTCTTATGCCTGAAATGTTTTTATGACAGTGTTCCTCCTGGTCTTCGCATTTTAAGATTGTAATTCAACAACTCTCGCACACACACACACATACATACGCAGGCATACACATTTGTGTCCTCATGCATCTTCAAACTACTTTTAAATAATGTGTGTGTGTGTACTCGTATATTTGTCTATTCTTGTGCTCGTGTTATTGCAGCAGCAAAAGCTCTAGTTTTATCAAGTCTCTGTAAATACAGTTAAAAAGATTTTACTTCATTTATGTATGTTCACCATTTTCTTTCCTTTATTCGTTTGTAGAAATTTTACTACTATTTTTTGCAGCTTAAAAAATTATTAACTGCTCCTTCTTTTTAGTTTTCCTACTACATTTATTAGGTTGTGGCAAAGGTTTCTTTAGCTTCTATTGATGCAATTCCTGCAACAGCTAGAGATGTGAGATGGCTGTGTGAAGAGCTTTTGCTTATTTATTTATTTTTATTATTTTTACTTTTTTGTGGCATTAAGAAAAGGGGTTGAGGTTGGTTGGTTGGTTGCTGCTTATTTTTATATTTCATAAAATATTAAACATTACACTTTTACCGGTGAGCAACCCAAGGTTTTCGTTGTATATTTATTTCCATTTTTTGTTTTTTATTATTTTCATTTTAATGTTCTACAAGATGATGAGATTTCTTACATTTCGTCTTATTGCTTTAATTCTATATTTATTTTTTTTTTGCTTTTCTTAATATTTTGTTCCGTTTTAATATTCTAAAGGGTTTTATACACGAAATATAGTCAGTCTATGTGTGTTTTTTAAGCAATTTACCTTAGTATTTACAAACCTATAAGATAAACCTAGACATAAGTATTTTCTTTTTGTGCTATAAGTAACATAAGATGCGAAAATATGTTTGCTTATATGATCTTATCCAGTAGAAGCTTTTTTTTTGAGCCTGCCTTTACACAATACCACCATCCCGATTTCAATGAGACATTTAGTACAGACTTGCTTGCTTGGTTGTTAAATAAGAATACGCAATTCAGCTTTTCTCTACCAAAAATTCATTTAAGAAATACGTTTATTATTTTATTATTTTATTCTAGGAAGATTTTCTTTACATTCTTTTTATTATTTTACTTAAGATGTCTAAAGGGCTTCCAATTTTATGTCATCCATCTAAAAGGAGCAAACAAAATGTTGATAAAGTGCCTGTTGATTATAATTGTATGTCATATTTTATGATAGTCTGCATATTAAGAACATTTATTGAAATGATAAAATTATAACAAAAACCTTTTTTTGTTTTAAATATAAGTATAAATATTAAATAGATAGCTTTCTAAAGAAACCTTAAAAACCGGAATACATATTTAAATTCAAGGTTATTTCAAATACTGCAAATATTTAAGTTATTGAAATTTTATAATAAATTATCATACTTAAGTAAGTGCATTGTGTTAGAGTGAGGTTTTTGTCGTTGATATAAGGTTTCTATCTAAATTAAATTTTTTCTATGAAAAGAAATATCTATTTAAGTAACAAATTGCTTTAATTTCATAGATTCAAATGTGGGACATTCCATAACTTAACTGAATTGTTGCAGCGGTGAAAATAGAAACTCTCCTAAACGTAAATTCTTTATGTAATCACTCATACAGGTTTCAACTAAAGTGTTGGTTTAAAAATATGGGATTGCCCAAAATAATAAGATAATATTGAATATTAAAATAGGCAACATAAATTGCCGCTTGAGGGTGCAGTGCAAAAATTTCATAATAATCATGTTCCGAAAGTACACAAAGAGTACGAATTCACCTTTGTTATTTTCTATTCCATTTATTTTAGCTGAGGATATTTAAAATTAAGCTTTATTTTAATATACAACATTTATTTGCTTTCGTCTACTGCGTAGCAAACAGAATATCACCTGAAGTGAAACTGAAATCAAATGTAGAAATATTGTCATGATATAGAGGACAAGTTTCAAAAATATCTCAAATTATACCGCAAACGTAAACTAATTTTGAATAAAAAAGCGAGCTTAAATTACTTATAAATATCATGCTCGTTTCGTCACTTAAGACATAAGAACCGAAATTTGGGGAAATTCTATTAAGCTGAGGCTGCTATCAAAATGGCCACATAAATTTGCTTTTTCTCTCTTTAATTTTTATCAATAAATATATTTTTTTATATATTTTATTTTAAATGCATTTTTTTAGGAATAAGAACAAATTATAATTAGGAAAAAACCAAAAACTCTTGTGACACCAGCACTTCTGTTTTGATTTGTGTAGTGGCACTTGCTTTCGCTTAATATTTGCTATGATCTGCTATAGTTTTTTTATCAACTTTCATCAACTTAACCAGCCATTTAGGCTGCAGCAAATTGTTACTCTTGAAAAACTTGAACTTATCGCTGTTTTGTTTAGGTGGTGCATTTAAATCGTATGGCCAACCAGACCACGATATGTTGTGTCCTAGACGAGACTCGAATTCTGGATACTCTGTTTTACTAACTCAGCCACGACTGCTGCTTAGTTATTTTCTTCTCCAACTTGAGGGTTGGACCAAAACAACTATGGATTTAGTATATACCGAATTAAACACACACTGACAGATGCCGACATTTTTAAATTCATGCAAATTCCTTTTATAAAGAAGTTTGTTTTTTTCTAAAACAAAATAAAACAAAAAATTTAATTTAAGATGATTAAAATATTTATTGCGTTACGAAGAGAATATTTCGGCAATTATGAATAACAAATGATAGCTGACACCACGGCCACGCTGACAGATGTCGATTCTTTCATCACACTACGGAGTTTTAGTTTTAAGGCTAAAATCGATTTGATTGGCGAAAGAGGGTTACCCTTTGGCATTCCAAACGTTTGATTAAATGAAATTTTATGTGAACCAAACATATCAATGTTTGAAACAAAAAACTTTTGATGCGATGACATCATTCTCAAGCCGCGGTTTTAAGTAGGACTTGAGAGTAAGTATTATGCCTAATAGTAAAGGGTTTCCCAACAAGAAGTTTGTTCTCTAAAACTAAATAAAACAAAAAAAAATTTTGATCAAGATGATTCAAATTTTTATTGCCTTACAAAGATAAAAGTTCGGCAATTATAAAAGAAAAATTATGCTATCATCGGAAATTTTAATCACTTTTTAGCAAAATGGCGGTCCTATTTCGTTATTCACATTACGGATTTTGAGTTCTAAGTTTGAAATCGATTCGATTGGCTCCGTATAGATGCTGTCCTTAACACAAAAAATAATCCAGTGGTGTTAAATTACTCGATCTGGCTGGCCACTTAACTGCTGATTGTTGTAAAATTATGAGATCGGGAAATTTGGTTTGCAATAAATTGTGTCAGTGATATCCATGTCGTCAATAATAGGCCAAATTTGAGTTGTAAGCATCTCGCGATAGTGTGATCCATTGACCGTTACCGCATTGTCAGCCTCATCTTGACAAAAAAAAAACAGCCCAATCACCCCTCCAGACCACATAGCGCACCATACAGTGACACGTTGATCACACAAAGGCTTCTCAATAATCGCTCTACGATTTTTAGAATCGCAAATACGGCAATTTGGCTTGCTGACACACCCTGGCAAGTGAAAATGGCCTTCCTCTGAAAAAGTAATTTTTTCCAGAACAACAAGCCAGAATCTGCGACGAAGTGAATGGTCGGTCGTCTTTAATTCCTGCACCAGTCGAACCTTATAAGGCTTTAAAGTCAAATCCTTACTCAAAATTCTCCACATGGTAGTTTTGTATAAAATTGTTGAGAACGTCGAGGAATTGATAAATCGGGATGTGCTTTAACACTGTGGCTCACGGATGCGATGTTTTCAGTTGAACGACCTAGTCGAATACCCGTTGGTGTGCGCACATTTGTATCGTTTCAAATTTAACAACCAAATTCTTAATAGCGGTCTGAGAAGTATGATTATGTTGTCCGAAAATCTCATGAATTTTACGATATATAAATGTAAGAGAACCAGCAGTTTCATAGTGGATTTTAATTATATTTAAACGAAATTTTCTTGCGCAATTGAATTCATTGTCACAATTGCCAATGCATCTGCTACAAATATGTCAAAAAACTAAATGCCAAAACTATTATGTTTTGGTGTTGCCACACTTCAATATTTGCACACACACATAACGCACTTTGTTAGGAAGTGTGTAATTGTAGATATACTTAAATTCGCGCGTCAAGCGCAACGCTACGTACCTCTTAGCGATAACATTGAGCAGGATTATCTTAAAAATAGCTAAATTGTAATTACCTTTTAATAATAAAAAAAACGGAAAAATGAAGCAAACAGCAGCCACTAGCAAAGGCACTTTATACTTTTCAAATGCCGACGCAGCTATGTTGGTGACTCACATACACAACAACAACAAAATTTCTGATTTTGTTTTGTAGATAAGAACAATGTTTCCAAATTGGATTATGTTATTTTTTATTTTTCAATATTTTATGACTTCCTATATGCTGGGAATGATAATATAATTTTTTGGAGGACAATATTGACTGGCTACTTGGCCCTTGGAAATTTAGAAGTATTTCGCTTAAACATGCATTTACATTTTATTGTTCCATAATTCTTTACATTTTTATTAGAGATAGAAAAAAAAGGAAATAAACAAAACATTCTTCGTTGTTTGCTCTTGTAGTCGAGGACACTCCTTCGCCCAATTATTTAATAAACCATTAAAGTATTATTTTAAGTATTTACTTATCTTTACTATCTCCTGCAGGTCTAATGTAAGAACTGGCTGTTAAAATAATTATAAAGGACAATTTAAAAGCCTTTATCAATTGCTTAAGTACATCTTAGACAATTTATACCTTTTCCTAATAATAGAATATCTTACATCCTGAAGAACCTTTTGAATAAAAGAAATTTTCCTATTTTTCTATTGTTCAACAAAACCTTACACACACACACACACTAGCACATACGCACACGAACAAGTCACAAAATAAATTCAAGAGAAGACAACCTTTTTTGCTTTTTGTATTTCTCTCTACAATAAATGACCTCATCAAACCCACCTACACAGTTACTTTTTAAATATCACTGTAATGATGATGGAAAGAAAAGTATAGCAAATCTTAAGAATAATGGCTTTTTATATAAAAGTAAAATCCTTTTTATTCTTATTAACCTCTCTTTTACCTCATTGTAATATTAATGGGAAAAGTGTAAAATAAATGCACAAATGACTGGTGGATCTGGTAAATAAATGGATACTGTAGTTGTTGCTTGAATAAAGTTTACTTGACCTTTAGGTATATGTATCAAAAATATTTGGCCAATACCAAACTAAAGAATGCGTGTTGATGGTACTTCTCTACTCGCTTGTTTGCTTGCGTTGCGTGCTTCATTACGTTTAGTTATCAAAATTTTATGAATTTTGTATTTGCAAACTAAATGAAAGAAAGAAAACGTTTGAATGATGATGGATGGTCGCTTCCCTGCAACTCTTTGTTGTTTACTTGCTTCTCCAACAAGTTGCTGTATACGCCAACGTTACAATAAAATGAAGACTAGGAAAACCTTTTCTAATGAGTTTAAAATTTTAATTAATTGAATTCAATGTATGTGTAGATGTTTTGTTAAAAATGATTATATTGCTGTAAGCAAAACAGTTAAATGCCAAACTCTCCTAAAATTAATTATTTTATTTTGTGGATTTCTTCATAGGTCAGAAGATATTTATTCATATTAAAAATTATAGATTTAACAACTTTTACTCGTTGACTTTTTCAAGGGTGAGCGAATACAACAACAATTTTTAATTTTAATTTAAAAATTAAAAGAAAGGCGAGTGTGTATGTGTGTCACCTGATTACTTGGTTTAAGAAATTGTGCTTGTGTTCCATTTTTTAAACAGTATTGCAAAATTTCAATTTATTTCTATTGACATTTTTCTAATGGTTTTGTTGTTGTTGTATGTTGCTAATCTAATTAAGGGAAATTGCAACAAATATTTTTCAAATTTTAATTTCGAAAATAGATTTATTTATCAACTCTGTGTAACATGTGCGAATATTAGAAAATGTTTAATGACTTTTTAAAAATGGCAACAGGCATGCAGAGTGGCAGGCCTTTAATGGAAGACACATATTTAAATTAAAATTGTTAAATAGAGAAAACAGAAAATATATTTTAGAAAAGTAATGTTGCCTTAAAAGCAATGCATCATTGACAGAAAGTATTTGTATAGCAGAAAGGGGAGAAAAAGATAGCGAGAAAGAGATAGAGAGCGAGAGAGAGAGAAAGTATGAGAGTTTGTGTATGGTGTATGTGTTTCTATTTTATAGTCAAACAACAATGATGACTAGAAATGTTACTTATGCGCCTGGGGTGCCATCATCTACTCATACGTTTACTTATAAAATACATGCGTGTGTATATGAGATTGTGTTTATTATGCCTCAAGCTTTTCATATTATATTTTTGCGTTATTTATGGGCCTTTATAAGGGAAATGGATCAATACTCATACTTAAATATATACGCACACCTACATGAATTTCCTTTTTTTTTTTGTTTTGTTCTTGCTTCCCAGTTGCTGTAGTCTATTGTTATAACAAAATGTGATTTTTCTTGTTGAATTTTTGTTTGTGTGGTAATATTTTGTGCTGTATGCCTTTGTCAAATTTGCGTAAATTGAAATAGAATATATCACTGGAGGACAAATTATCTTTTAATTTGCGCTACATCCTCTAAAAACCAAAAAAAAAAAAACAAAAACAAAAAAAGAAAAACATACATAATTTATGTTAAAAGCAAACTGGCTTTGCCATCATTATTAACTATATTTTTGACTTTTAGGCTTTTGTGCCTTTACTAGGGAAATGGGGAAAAATTCGATTTAAGCATTTATATTTTTTGTCTCTTTAACTGCCTTTAACTAACCTTTAAAGAGGTAACACTCAACCCAAAAGGCTTGCTAATTAATTATATTAGCATTTTTGGAAGGCGACTGCTGATAAAGAAAAGTGTTAGAAAGAAAGCTTAATTTTTAGTAACCACGTGGTTTGACTACGATGTTGTGTGTTTTTAAATCATACGCTGTAAATCATACGATTTATTATTTTAGAGTATGTTCGATCAAAGTTATAATTTGTGTGTTTACTTGACGCTTAGAATATCACAAAAGTAAAATAAACATAAAAAGGCGGTTGATAGAAGATAGAAATGTTTAACATATTTTAATTTTTACATGCATGAATGAAGTATATACAATATCTTACTACAAGTGTTAAAACAAAAAACATACCTAAGAGGCTTCAAATTACAAAACATTTTTGCGATGAAATTCACTTTCACAAAAAGTAATTTTCGGAGCATGTCTGACGCCTTGCAGTTTCAGAGCGGACGTGATTTTGTTATTAATTGTTTATATCGCCGGCGTTTTACCGCACAAACTGGGATATGAAAGTTTTGCCTTAGGAGAGTTATACCTTTAGAAAAAAAGAAGCAAAGACATTTTTAAAAATTGTCCACTCTTTTTGGACATTTCGATTGCATGTAAAATTTGCAGTTTTTATTTGGGTACGGTTTTACGTCGACCCTCGTCAAATTTAGTTGGTTTGTGAATAAACCGGTTTCTACTATTTGTCATCTTCAGTGGTTTCTTTGTACTAGTTGCGTTTTATTGTCAGCTGTGCTTATATAGTTCGTCTTGTTCGTGTTTCTCTTGTTATTGCATTCATTACTTTTTCTATTTTTGGCTGTATCTCTCTCTCTCTCATCTTTTTCGTTTGTTTATTTTTTGCTAATTTGTCTCTTCCTTTTCATTCGTCTCTCTTCGTACCTAAATCCTTTTAAGATCATACTTGCTATTCCTTTGTGTTTATATGTGAACCTACTGGGTTATTTCCATGACATAATAATCTCTAATTGTACTTTTATGAGATTCTTTATTGCCTTGGTCCTGTGCACCTGCGTAACGTGTTTGTGTTGGTGTAATGTTTGTTTTCTTGTAAAAATGCTTCAATGGTTCAAATATCGTGTCCGAAGCAGTGTTTTTTTGTTCATTTGTTATTCGTCCGTCAAATGCTTTCTGTTTATATACTTCCATGTTCTCTAATACATTTAGTCTCTTTTCTTTGTGCTGTATATGAAGCAGTTTAACCGTTGTTTTTTTTTATATATCCTGGTGTACATTTGTTGTTGAATATATGGTTTGCAAAATGGTATTCTGGAGTTGATTTTGGTTCTCGAAGTTTTTTGTTATAGTCTCTAATGTGTTCCTTAAATCTGCTCTTAATTTTTCGTCCTGTTTGCCCGATATAACTATAATGGCATGTACAAGTTAGTTTGTACATTCCTTGTTTCTCTAGTATATTTGCCTCGGTTGTTTTATTCCGTAGTATTCTGCCTAGGTTGTTTCTTGTTCTGAATGCGGTGTTGATGTTGTGTTTTCCAAAGAATTTTGCCAGTTTGTACGTTGATTTTCCCCATATATGTTAATGTAGACCAGTTTTTCTTTGTTCGTTCTAATTTGTTTCTCCTCCTCCTCCTCTCCCATTGTGAATTCTATGTTCCTGTCTCCTCCATTCAAGTAATCTAAAATTTGCCCATTGTCATTTCCTTCTAGTATACATATGATGTCGTCGACATATCCTGCATAGAATATTACTCCGAAGTTGATCTGTAGTTCCCTTACGTATTCCCTCTCTGAATTCTGCATGCTCAAACGAAAAACGAGACAGGGATAAAATTTACTAAAGAAAAATATGCTGTTTTCTATAATTAAAAATTTTAAATTTTTCTTAGAGATGCTGGCATTTGTACATGAGCTAAGAGTGTAGAAAATTATTTTTTTTTAATGTACGTCTATAATTATTAAAACAAAAGTACTTTTGTTTTAGAAGCATCTCTTTGCATTGTGTGTCTATGACAGTCTATGCGTGCCAAGTAAATTTCTTTCATTCTTGTGATTGACGGCATCTTGTGAAACAAAAAGAAATTAAATAGAATAGATTTTACCTTTCTTTCAAATTTCGTTATTGTGCCAGCATAAAACAAAATCATTATTTGCTCATTTATTATTTTTTAAGAGAGTATATAGAGCAACAGATCATATTTTTTTGCTCTATGAAATTTTGTAGATTAATATTCATGCTTGTGTTACTTTATATTTATACTATCTGCATGTTAACATTTAACAGGTTTCACGAGCAGCAGCACAGCATAACGTTTGGAGCTTAAAATAAATAAAATAATGGAAATTAATTAACAAAATTGAGTTCTTAAAACGTTTATTCCTTTATTGTATCATATTTTAATTTTTGGTTGCAGAAAATATTAAGGATAACCCTAAGGAGGGGGAGAACAACAATACAAATTCCTTTTCATCAGCCGTAGCGATGCACATCAAATTCATAAAGAATGTAATTAGTGTTAATGAGCAGCAACTCACAAGATTGTAACAAGTGTGACAGCAATGGTTAAATAAATATTTTTTCTTTTAATGTTGACTTTATGAAACTCTCAAACTAGGGCTGTTCAAAATTAATTTGGTATTCGATTAGCTAAAGTAATATTATTTAAGTACATAATACCTTTCGATGGAAAATTCTTTTTTAATTTTATTAGAACTTTCGGTCAAGATCGAGGGTTGTAATAAGTTTTTTTGTTTTTGATTAAAATAAAATTGTGAATAAATGTCAGAATGCAAAACTTCGAAGGCAAAATGCTTTTAATTTGGTTTTTAAAGTCGTTATCGTTATTATTAGCAGCTAATGCTAATGCCATCAACGAAACGATGCCTTAAAATAATTTTCTCTTAATTCTTTGTGCACTCACACCGCCAGCGAAGCTGTTTTCTTTTTCTAGATATTTTATTTTATTGATATAAAAATGTTGATTTTGTATGCTGGGTATCTTAAAGATTTTTCAACAGTAAGTTTGTTTTCTAAAACAAAACAAAAAATTTAGATTAAGATGATTCAAATTTTTATTGTATTTTGCAGCAAAAGGCTCGGCAATTATGAAAGAAAATCGATATCTGGCAAATGACCACCACGACCACGCTGATAGATTTATGGATTCTTGCATCAAAGCTTTTATTCACTGTTTCGTTAATCACAACACAGATTTTAAGTTCTAAGGTGAAATCGATTCGATTGGCTTCGTATATAGCCCCACAAAACATAACCCACTAGTATTAAATCATACGATCTGGCTGGCTACTTATCCACTGATTGTCGTGAAATTATGCGATCGGGAAATTTGGCTTTGCAATAAACTGATCGTTTCATTGGCTGTGTGATATGTGGCATCACATGTCAGTGATATCCACGTCGTCAATAATAGGTCATAATTGAGTTGTTAGCATCTCGTGATAGCGTGATCCATTGACCGTTACCGCATTTCCAGCCTCATTTGCGAAAAAGGGCTAAACACGCCTCCAGATCATAGAGCGCATCATAGAGTGAGCATGCTAAGAATTCTCAATAATCGTTCGAATTTTCATAAAGTGACACCTTGAGCATGCAAAGAATTCTTAATAATCAATCGAATTTTCAGAATCCCAAATGCCGCAATATTGCTTGTTGACATAGCCTGACAAGTGAAAATGGGTATCGTTTGAAAAATGATTTTTTCAGAAAAACCAGCCGGTTGCTCTTGGGTGAATTGAGCGAATCTACGGCGTTGTGAATGGTCAGTTGACTTCAATTCCTGCACCAGCTTAACCTTGTAACGCTTCAAGGTCAAGTCCTTATGTAAAACTCACCACGTGGAGGTTTTGGATAACCCCAATTTGGATCTGCTTCAACACTGTGGCTCACGGCTGCGATGTTTTCAGTTGAACGACCGGGTCGAACACAAGCCTGTCGACTCATATTTAAGGACCTAATTCTTAATAACGGTCCGAGAAGAACGATATTATGTTGCCCGATTATGAGGACGATTAGGTTCTCCGGTATATTGGCTCTATTTTAGTAAGAGAAATATGTCAAGAAGTTTTATCTTTATCTGAAATCAGTAAATTAATTTATTTTAAGAGTATTTGAGAAGACCATACACGTTCAAGCTTCTTATCAAACACATAATTGAACTTGATATATTCCTTCATAAATTGGAAAAATTGGTAAAACTATTTTCTTAGCTTGTACTTGTGGTCGAGACTAATATCTTAAATGCCTTGTGGAAATTATTTTATTTTCTACATAATGTTAAATTTTTTTCTCTAATTAAAATTCTAAAAATTGTAATTTATAAAAATCTGTAATACCAGCCCATACAATATTAAAGTGGATGATTTCAGGGTGTAAGCAATTAATTTCTCTATAATTGTTCTCTTTAAAAAGTCAAGATTTTCCTTAAATTAATAAAATTACAATAAACAAAGGTTAAAAAGCAAACAGAATTTAATTTAATAATGCAAAAGGGAAGATAAACTTTTTATAAGAAATACGCTAAGAAATAAAATAAAATAAATAAAAGTTACAAATTAAAAAAAAAGAGATTATAAACTCCATTTAAGTACTAAAAGTAAATAAGTTATTGCAACTGCAAAAATAATAAAACAAAAAAAAAAACAATTGAATTGTTAAACAAAAACAATTGTCAACAATGAAAGAAGAAGAAAAAGAATAATAATAACAATAACAATAGCAACAACAGCACAATAGTTAATGCAACAAATATGCTTACTTTTCTTTTAGTTTCTAACTACTGTTGACTTGTTGCAAACAAAACAAATACTGTTAAAAACTTGCAAAGATTTTTTTTTTTATTTCAGAACACAAACACACTCACATTTTATATAATATATAATAGACATATATATTTTGTATAGGTTAAGAGTGTGTATATGGACATGTATTTGGTAGAGATGGAATTCTTAGTGCCTTTTTTTTACAACCTTTAGTACTTATTGGAAAACGCGAATACTGTTATAAAATCGTACTTTTATTGAAATAGCTGAATAAGAATTGTTATGAAATAAACTTTGAAGGGAGCTCGTTATACTGAATGTCTGACAAAAATTCCGAAAACTTATAACAAAAGGTTTATTACTTAAGTCGCTAACACAGTAAATACTAATCATTAACACGTTCGCGGACGCCAATGCTATATCATTCGTTTTCATAGTGATGTAAAATGACCTGAATGCTATAGCATTCAAATTTTAAAGCCAACTTTTATTAATTTAATTTTATACAAGCTTACGTTTTTGTAAATAATATACATTTCAAAATAATGACCAACTGGTTCATATTGTTTTATCTTTTCTCCATGTATTTACAAATTTCCTTAAGCCGACACATTGACTAAACTAGAAGTGTAATCGTCGTGGATGCTATAGCATTCATTGTAAATAACGGTTAAACTACCATGTTCTGATTACTCTTATAATACATGTCTAATCAGATTTCGGATATTACAACTAGTTTCAAAAATAATTGCCTGTATATTTTTGCAGCTCTTTGAAAATTTTAGCGTCCGCGAACGTGTTAATGGGGATTCCGCATCATTCATAAAACTATGATTATTTTTGAACTGTTATAGACAGCCACATCAAATTCGCGCAGTGCTTATAAAACTACCCCCCGGGGGCACATTTGTGGTCTTTGTGGAGAGTAACTATTTCGACCTGTGCAACTGGGGGAAAAAGGGAGCCCAGTCCCCTGAAGCCAGCAGTATTACAACTGGGTGCTCCACGTTATTTTCACGGGAATTAGTAAGCCCCAGAGTTCCGTTATTTGTCTCTTTCGACATTTAACTGTTCTCTGGCTGATTACTGAGGTTGGCCCCTATATGGGAGTATCGTGGTGGTTATGTATTCGTGACCCCATAACAGGCAGGTCAGTTTTTATATGGTGGCCGGGTTCATTTCACCTTTAATAACACCTACCTGGTGCAATGTTCCCAGATCCAGTGAGCATGCTAGACATGTGTTCTGGACAGGAGTTGGATAGTCTCCAACTCTTCAGCAAGGAGTGATGATTTGCAGCCCTGCTCTGGAATCATTAAAGTTGCAACTAGGAAAGACCTGCTGCTAGAATTAGTCTTCGGCTTCCTAGGGCGTGAATGACGTTGCTTTTCATTCCCAGTGGTATGACCACCATCTGATTAAGGCTTACAGTCAGGTGCAGATGTAAATATTATCACGAAATTACGAGTTTTACGAAATGTCACTTTAACAGAACCACCATTTTCATACTGGGTAGAAGTTATTTCAAAGCGATTTTAGTGCGGAATTGAATTCCTTGTAACAATCCTTATTTAGGCATAGTGGTTCAACCACCATCTGTTTAAGGCTCCATAGCCAGGCGCAGATGTAAATCTAATCACGTAGTGCTTATAAAACTATGTTTTTATTTATAGCAAAAATTACAAAATATAAAACTTAAAATTAAAAGTGTTCTAATAATTACTTTCAATATCTTAATGGCTGCTATAAAAAATAGGTATGACAAAAATGAATTTTAGAAGCCGATATTAAGAATTTACACCGAACATGTTCAAATATATCCTTAATATTTAAGGGTGTTACCATAGAGGTCATTATTTTAAAAGCGTATGCTATTTTGGAACTGATTATAGGATGTGTCATCAATGAATAGATATAAAAAAATAACATGAAAAGACATTTCTTTAAATTGCATAAGCCGTAATAGGTAAGCAATTTTAGTTTTAGCTTACTTTTGATATATAATTTATATCTGCACTTATCGGTCAATAACAAGAAAATAATATCTTAAATTTTTTTTTGTTTTTTCCCAACTTCTATGTTCTGTCATAAAAAAATATAAAATTATAAATAACCCGCTACAGGTATGACAATATCAGTGTTTAACCTTTTGTTGAATAATTGTTTGCTTACGCGGTATCATCTTTCTTATCCCAATTAGAGCACTGGGATTATTTACTGAAAAGTACTTAGGTAAAGATACAACTACGACGTCGTTGACTTGCCGGCTGCAAACAAGATCATACAAAACTGGTTAGTGCATGAAGGCAGTGACTTCCAAAGTGCTTGCTATTATAACTGAAAGTTTCTATGTGCATTTATTGCTAGAGTTTGTTTATACAGTTACAAGGTTAAACGTTTCCAGGTAATTTCCGTTTTTATCCTGGATGTCAGTCGTTAATGATAACAAAAAAATGACCATTTTCTCTGTTCCAAAATATTTTACAACAATCAATTGTTGTATAATATAAGAAGTAAAAATTTTAAACATAATTTATAAATGGTACTATTCTGGATAGTAAAAGTACCTTCTTGTGTATGCAAAGAAACGAAATAGTAATAAAGATAACTAGAAATAAATTTAAGACTTTACACTCCGAACACACAAACTTGTAATAACTGATATAAACATGCTTAAGTAACAAAATTCTGAGAAAAGTTTAGGAAGAAAAAAAAGTTTACATTTTGGGACCATACACACATGTGTACACACTAAAGTATATCATGCATGAAACGTACTTTTTCAAGTGTTTATTTCACTTACAAAAATAGAGTTGACTTTTGGTTAAACACAATGGTAGTGGAACAACAAAACTAGAAACAAATATAATGCTAATATTAAGTTAAGAGTTTGTCCTGCCTTGCTGCAGATTCTTCGTTTCTACGAGGGAAGTTTTAAAATTCATCTCTATAGTTAGAACTCTTATTCAATGGACAAAGTATGAATGAAATATTTTATGTTCAAATAGATAATATAAGGCAACCAAATAGTAGTTATAATGAGGTACGCTCGGGGGTTTACGATTGTTTTTTCTTTGATCTCAAATTTTTTCATTTTATATTTGATTTGATCACTTGAATTTTGTGCGCTTTATAAAGAGTGTTTTTAAAGTATGATAGCGCATTAATTGGCATTAGCGTTATGCATTTCCAAGTGAAGTAAATTTTTTCAGGTATTACTGGTCGTATATTATGAATAATACGTTAAATGTTGGGCTTTAAGGTTTTAATCGCTGACAGCTTATTGCCCTAAACGAAATAATTAGAAAATGACGACTAATCACATTATATTTTTTGAAATTATTTTCATCGGCAGCTTTTTATTTCAACTACGTTCGCAAGATGCAAAGCTTAACCAATGATAAATTTTTTTGATGAAATGGAGCCTGTAGGATCTTGGAATTTATTTTCATGTCATATACCCCATATTTTGTTTATTAGTAAGTCCGTTAAGCTAAAAAGGAAAAAATGGACCTCATCACTGAAAAATTATTTGACGACTGAGATTTTCAAAGCGAATCTGTATAATTTGATAGCGCTGTTAATCTATTACGATGATTTGCCAGAGTATACTAATCGTAAGATCAAACCAAAGCATATTGTTGAAGTTAATCATTCGACTTCTACGAAAACTCTTTTATTTTTAAACAAAGCTGGGATAAGGGTCGCTTCTGTTATACTGGCAGAATAAAATGCATTTGTTGGACTCTGAAATATTTCAGTAATAAACAAGCCGAACTGAAAAATTAAACAATAACTCATTGGTGAAAAAAATTTTAATAAAAGACCCATTTTGAACAAATGCTACGTATTACGTATACGATTGGTTAAGGCATAACCCAGCTTGAAATATTTTTCGAACTTCCTGGTATATTATTGTTGTTTGTGCTTTGAGAGGGAAATTTAATTTTCTTTATTTTATACAGTATTTACTTTACAATTTTACTATATTGTATTAAAGTTCTTGTTGTTATTGTTGGAGCTTTTGATTTTTTTTGCCTTCGAACAAACATTCTGGTAAAAAATCTAGTTAAGAAATGAAATGTTTCATACAAATTTCTCTTCTATTCGCATTTTGCAAAAACATGAATGTTTACACATACATATGCAGATACTGGATATTTGCTTTATTTGCATTTCTTTATATATGTATATACGTGTATGTATATATATATATATATTTTTTTTTTTTTTTGAGTTTATGTATTTTAGTTAGGAACTCCAGGTTTGCCTCTCCCTCTAAATAAAATAACGTCGTAAATGTTTGTTTGCAGCATCATTGGATTCTATTTAACTTTGTGGTTGAGTGTGTGTGTTGTTTGTAAATGTAAGGTGTAGCGAATATATTTTTTCTCACTTTTTTTAGTTATTGTGTTTAGCTTAGATGCTTTTTGTCGCGTCCAAAATAATTTACTTTTTTTTTTCTTTTCCATTTCTCTCTCTTTGTTTTTAGTTTTTTTTTCGTAAAATCAATTATAGACAACTTCCAACAATGTTTACTCATACATTTTTTAAAATATTTAAAGAAATCAAACAATAGTCACAAAACCTAAACTAGAATGGTATGACAAAAATTATATTGAAGACTGAATGCCATAAAGCTGAAAGCAGTCAAGAATGTCAAGTCTCACATATTAGGCGAGAGTTTAAATCTGGGATGATGATGATGAATTTTTTTAAGAATTTTAAAAACAAATTTTTCTTAAAACTACGTCTACCAGAGTATGGAAGCTACAACAGCTTTCTCGCTGAAGGAAACCCGGAAGCCGTTATGTACATTCATTCTTAACAACTAAAATAATTGAATTTTCTTTAAAAATATTTAAATGAAATTTTTGTAATTTTTGGAAGTTTCATTTGAAGATCATGAAAATGTTGCCTTTCATTTTCACATGAAACTGGCTGATTTTCAAAATAATTCTACATAATAGGGGTAAGGTTGTTTAAGCGCCAGCCTATTCCCGCTGATATGTCGGAGTATACTGTGCATAAATGTCGAAAACTGAGTGCAGTATAACAGTTAATTTGACAGATATGCCTTGCTACAGAGCTTCAAAAACATTTTATTTTGGCTTGGAGCTGTCAAAAATTAAGGTTAAAAGTAAAAAACTTTTGTTTTTTTTTTGCGTTTTGTTGTAACAAAAATAATAGAGAAACACAATGATAGTTAACCACACCTGTCATAAATTTCTATAAAATGTATGTTTACACTTCATTAAACTCATCAAACTCATTTGCTTATTTGTCCTTTAGGAAACCAATTTTCATTTGTCAAAATTTCAACTTTGGCTTTGAATTGCTTTTCGTAAAGCTAACTATACAAAAACGAAAGAAAAAATATAATAAATTTTATTAAATAATAAAAAGAAAAGCTAAAATAGCAACAAGCCAATAGACCAAAAGACGTGTTAATTGATTATACGTGCCTTTGAAAATTAATTTTTATAGACATTTTTCAATGCTAGTAAAACGGTTTTTATTACTATCTCTTTTAACTTAGCCACTTGTTAAAGAAATGATAGCAGGGGTGTCAGAAACACATAATAAATAAACATATCGCCACTTAAAATGAAAAAAGCTCGAAACTTGAAAAGAAGCATTTAAATAAACATTTTTTAATATTATTTGCATTAAAGCTCAACTAAGTAGCGCTAAAAGAAAACCTCCTGACGCTGGTAAAAGAAAAATAACCGTGTCCTTTGCTTCTTGATTTATTTTATTTATTTATTAATGTTCAACCAAACAAGAAACAATTGGATTTTTCCATAAGAAGTTTATTGTGGCAATAGCAACAACATGATAGTTTAGACATTTAATTTTTTGACGTCTTCATAGTAGATGCATTAGGAATTATTACAATGAATTCAATTTTGTACCAAAATCGCATGAAAGTAGTTAAAATCCTCTAATGAAAATGCTGGTTATGTTAATGTTGCATTTCGTAACACTTGTAATATTTTCGAACAACATAATCGTTCTGCTGAGACCGCTATTAAGCATTTACTCGATAGGCATATACAAAATATGCGAACAACAACGCGTGTTCGACCGTGTCGTTCAACTAAAAACATCGCAGCCGTGAGCCAAAGTATTAATACACAGGAATTGAAATTGACCGACCATTCGCATTGCTGTAGATTCGCTCAAATCATTCAGAAACAACCGGCTTCAGACAAGGCAAAATTTTCAATTTGGGCTTATGAAAATCCTAGAGCGAAGCCTTTTGATCATGCTATCGCCAGATGCTAAGAGCTCAGATTTGGCATACTATTGATGACGTGGATATCACTGCCATGTGGTTTCAACAGGATGAAACGAACAATTTACTGCAAACTAAATTTCCTGAACGCATAATTTCACGACAATTAGTATTTCAGTAGCCAGTCAGATCGTGTGATTTAACACCACTGGATTTTTTTTTGGGGCTATGTTAAGGACAGAGTCTATACGGAGCCAATTTAATTGGTTACAGCCTTAAAACTCAAAATCCATGGTGTGATTAAAAAAAGGTGGCCGGCATTTTGCCAAAAAGTGATTAAAAACTTTGATAAAAGAATCGGCATCTGTCTGCATGGTCGTGGTGGAACATTTTTCAAAGAGAAAATTTGGATATAGTAATATATCTTTTCAAGGAACATCTTCAAGGAACAAGATAAGATATTGCAAGAAGTTGCCGTATATTAAAAGGTGTGTAGTGATGTGACGACCAAAGGCCGACTAACAAGTGCGTTAACATGCTTTGTCCAAGTAAGACTGTTATCGATTATTATTCCAAGGTTCTTGACTGCCCTGACAATAATTATTTTTTCGCCATTTATTATTTTAATAACTTTTTAAAAGGTAAAACTATTTGGCAATTGTTTTGCTTTTGTTGAGCGAGCTGGCGATATATAAATACAATGTTAAAAAGAATTTAATTAGTTGGGGTTTTTAAGCAGAAGACAATCTTTTGGCTTTTTTATTTTAGCCGCGCCTAAAAGAAGTGCCACTTTTTGTTACACAATGGCACTTCCGCTGCCACATAAATTCTGTCACTTTTCTATTCTTTCTATTTCTCACTTGTGCTTGCATTTAAAAAAAATATACTTTTTAGTGCCGACGAAATAGCTGGTGGTTTTCTTTTCTTTTTCATTTGACAGCAGTTATGAAATTTATGTATTTATTTTTGTTTTCGTAGTATATAGAGTTTGTTTATTATACAGCTTACATTTGGTGTAGTAAAATTTACCACATCGAGTGGTTGCGGTTTTGGGAAGCACAAAAGAAACCTTATAATCAACAAATTAAAATAAAAAGAAAATAAAAACTTTCATATGCGACTAAGAGTTACTAACAGACCTAAAGAAAAAATAAGTATCCAAATAAATAAGGGCTGCGAACCATATAAAAACCCATCCATACTTTAATATATCATAGTATACATGTGTATGTAGTGTTTGGTTTACATTTCGGGATATAAAAACAGATTAAAGTGTTTGCAAGAACGTCTGTCAATCCTTCCGTGCTTTCATCTCTAAACTTTAATATTTTTTTATATAAAAGCGGCTTTTGTATAGAAGAAAAACAATTCAGTATTTTATACCTTCAAAATTTCTACAACTCTTATTCTGTATGAAAGTATGAAACAACATCAACAAATGAATGACTGTTGAACTTTGAAGTTCTTACCTTCTACCTCTTAATTTTGTAGTTTCCACGTTACAAAACTGGCAAAAAAAAATTCTCCTAAGTGGCAGTAGTGTTGTGCTGCACCATGTTTTTTGTATTGCGGTGTTATGATTAAAGAAAACTAGAAGGAAATATTTGATTTCAGCAACGAATGTCAACAAAAACGACACATAGTTGAAACCAGGAAAAAAGGTCAAGATAAAACATAATTTCCGTTTTACTAAAAAAAGGAGTGGTGCTTTAAAACACTGTTTATTAAAACAATTAAGCGCGAGTCAAGTTTTTTAATTAGTAAAATTCTTCATTTTTGCTTTAACAACAACATACTATTTTCTTTTCTTCCTTTTTAACTTTGGCACGCTACATTTAAGTGCGGCAAAAAACATATTTTCTTCATTCAGACGAAGATTTTAAAATAGGCTTTTTTTGTTTTTAAAACAGAAGCTTAAAGCTGAAGACGACTATGTTTAAAAATACAACATGCCTTTTAAAATACGCCATATTGTTAATGCATATACCAGGCAATTTTGCGTTTATTCCTATATTTTTTATCAATTATTTTAACCGATAAGAGGTTAAAGAGGATTGTTTTTGTGTGTGTTCAGCAAAAGTTGGAAATCCATTAGTGCTTACAATTTGATCATAATCTAAAAATGGTTTGACGAAAAATGTAATTAAATTGATAACAATGGTATAAAGGACACATCATTTCGAAAAGCAACTAAGAATTGTTTTGATGAATATTTATCCGTCCAAAATAACAGCTAAGTGATTAGATTGTCGATATTAAATTTAAATAAAATTTTTCTTATTTGATATTATTTTCAGTTTTATTCGACCTTTTTTTTATAATTTCTATTAAATTTTAATCTGTTTACTCGGTCCTTTTAATTATAACGATTTATTTTTCTTTTTTTCTCTCAATATTTCGCTTTCCTTTGGAAAGCTTCTTCAGGAAATTATTTTTTTATATTTTCCAAAAAATTTTTTTATATTTTCCAAAAAATAAAATATAAAAAAATAATTTCCTGAAGAAGCTTTCCAAAGGAAAGCGAAATATTGAGAGAAAAAAAGAAAAATAAATCGTTATAATTAAAAGGACCGAGTAAAAAGATTAAAATTTTTCAATAATTTTTTTCTTTTTATAATTTCGAAAGAAGAAACTTTATAAAATTGATAAATCGTTTCATTAAATTAATGAAGATTTTAATTGAAAATTCTATATCCAACTATAACTCACTTAATTTATCTCATAATTAAGGGACCAAAGTATTTTATTAAAAATACCCTTTTATTCAACGGATGAATTGTTAAAAATTAATAATTTCGCTAATATATTTCGCTTAAAATATTTAATACTACAACATATTTGCCAAATAAAGGGTCCGCCATTAAATTTTTTTTTGTTTTAAATGCTATAAGCAAAACTACTGAATATTTTCTCAAATTTCTGTTTTTTATTTAAAAATAGAATCCTTCCGGTTAATAATGGAAGATAATTTCATTCAAATGGCTGCCTCGGCTGGCCATGCAGTAGCCTACATGATCGGTCCAATTTTCAAGCACATTATCGATTGTGTGCAGCTGTATTTCACCAATGGCTTCACGAATATTGTCGTTTAAAGCGTCAATTGTCTCTGGCTTGTCGGCGTAACACTTATTCCCACAAATAATAGGTGGCCAAACATCTGCTCTGCGGCTGACAATGCGATCTTCAAAAATAGGACGCAAAACATCGAGTGTAGCTTCGGCTGTGTAGCACATAGCGCCGTCCTGTTGAAACCAAATGTTGCCAATATCCTCCTTTTCAATTTTTGTGAAGAAAAATTTGTTCAACATGGCCCATAACGATGGCCATTGACTGTAACGGCCACTCCTTGCTCATTTTTGAAGAAAAATGGCCCACTTATGCCTCAGGACCAAAATCCGCATCAAACAGTGACTCGTTTTGGGTGCGTCGGCTTTTCAATGTATGCGTGCGGGTTTTCTGTGCCCCAAATGCGACAATTTTGCTTCTCCAAAATCAAAATGGACTTCATCTGAAAAGATGATTTTTTTTTTTTGCAAAATCGGCACCTTCTGTAAGTCTTTGCAGGCCTACTTAGCGAAGCGAAAACGCATTGGATGGTCACTTGGCTTCAACTCCTGAACCAATTGGACTTTGTATGGCGTCATACCAAGGTCTTTATGCAAAATTCGTCTCAATGCGGTCTCTGAAGTATTCAATTGTTGAGAACGACGGCGAATTGATGTTGATGGCGCTTCGCGCACACTATCTGCCACAGCAGCAATATTCTTGGGTGTACGCACTGTTTTTGGCTTTTCACGCTTTTTGGTTTATCGATGAGGATGCCATTTTTTTCACTTTTTTCACAAGATAACGAACATGCGGAGCTGACGGTGCTTCTCTTCTTCCAAAATCCGTACGCAATTTTCGTACACATTCTGCAACATTATCATGATTTTCAAAGTAATGTCGCAATATTTGCCAGCGTTGTTCAAGCGTATACACAACCATATTCGTTCAGCGGAAGGATAAAACTAAGTTTCTGTCAAATCAAACATGAGGTATATGTTACCATTCACGAAATAAGCACTAGTTGAAAAAAAGTTAGATGGCGGATCGCATATTCGTTTTTGACGCCTTTCCTCAAAAGAGTATAGGTGTGCCTTGTGTAGCTGCCGTCGATATACAAAAGTAACGCCTCTTGATTTTTTGGATTATTTGAAGAAACGCTTATTTTTTTATTTTGGCTGGTTATGAATATATAACACTACCGGTCAACTCATAACTGATATTTCTGTTTACTTCTTTTCTTTCAAAGTTATGAGGTCTAAAATTCTGGTATTTTAATAGGACTCAATATCGTTTCGAAGTATTGTCGTCATTTCTTTCTGGATTGGCTGGCTGTTTGTTCGGTATGAAGGGCAAGTACTTTCGATGTGAAGACATCATTCTCAAGCCGTGTTCTAAACTGTACTGGTGAGTTAGTGTTCGGGTTTTGGTAGTTCTTTTACTAAGGTCGTATCTACTCATTTAGGTAAAATACTCGCCACCTGGCATTTTATGCAGGGCTAATTTGCAATATTTCATTTTTTTTTATTATCCAGCTACCTGTGTCCATCTGAGGGTTTTTTCCGTTAGTTCGAGTAAATGTGTAGTTTTAGTGGTGTGGAAATTGCGTTTGAGGTCGTCTTTATTTGTTCGTTTATACTGTCACTGTTAAAGGTTTTTGTTTTGTAGATTTTCATGTTTTCAAGAGTGTCTAGTCTTTGTTCTTTTTTGGTTGGATGTATTAGTGTCCGATTACCCCTTGTGTGCGTCCGTGAATATTAAGATGTGATGAAAAGTTAAAGTCTTCTCTTTTTGTTTTTTATGAGCGTATGTGTTTTGTAAACCTTGTTTCCAGTGTCCGTCCAGTTTGTCCTGTATACGTATGTTTGCAGGTACAAGTAAGTCAGTATACTCCGCTGAAACTAAATTTGTCAGTTGATGCTAGTTTTTAATGCGGACTAGAGTTTCTTTATGGTTTTACTTTACATTACATCTACTCGAGGTTTTACTTTACTCTTGTACGTCCTGCCTGTTTAACAAAAATGCAAACGACTATAATAAAAAATTAGTTAAATTTAACTATAATCAGCTTTAAACAAAAACAAACCGATTACCTTTAGATCAGGAGAGGCCGACTTGCCGCTCAATGTTAGTTTAAATGCTGCCTGATTCCTTTATTTACTTCACTGGTAACTTATCACAGGGTGACTAAATAGTTATAAATTAAGTATCAATCGTTTCCCGGATCTGTATACCATTTACGATCGTAATGAAAGTGGTACTCCTTCATCGCCTTCAAAAAGCTTTTAAAAATCATATTGATTGCCTTGAAAGATGAACCGGCGTTACCTAACATGTTCCATGTGTGTTAGGAAAATATTCTAATACCACATCCATGTTAAATATATATACACGACGGTATTCTATTAATTTTTTAAATTAAATTAAATATAAAAAAATTTATAATAAAATTCAAAATATCAATTGATAAAAAATTTTAACCTAATATTGGCTATACCCTTGTTGTTTTGTTTACTAATTCTTAGTAACAGTAAATCATTTCGTTACCGTGGTTTGTTCTGTTGCCAAGCTAGTTGAAAGAAAAACCAAACCATCGTAAAGAAGTAATTTTATTTAATAAAAAAAGCTTTAAAACTAAAAGGAATAATGGTCTCACCGAACACCCAGATATGAAATAAAAACAAGTTTACAACAGAGTTGATGACATTACTGATTTCATTTGAAACTTTGCTTATTCCGACGGCGAATATTTACAATGAAAAATTTGTTGTTCGTTGTAGATTACTCAAACGCTGATTTCTATAATTGGACCTAGTTTTCATAAACTATTAAATTAAGTAAATTTGCTGTAGACTTTACTTCATACAAGTTTTTAATTTAACTTTAAAAGAAAAACCCCTTTTCTCACAATTCAAAGGTGCAGAAACAAAATGGAAACCGGCTGCCAAACTTTTAGGTAACATTGATTTTTATTTCCTGCTACAGTTTTATATTTTTAGATGTGTTTTTTGTTTTCTTGTTCTGTAAAATTTTACCAAAACTTTAGGGTTTTTAAATGGAAATAAAAAAATATTTGTTTTGCTATTCCCAGAAAAAAAAAACAAAAAAAAAATGGAATACCATTTATGTTCAGCAATCCAACGCTAAAAACAAAGCTAAAAAAAAACAGGTCATATTTTTCAAGTATTTTGGTTTTATTTGCCATTTTGTGTTTTTTCGTGCTTCTTCTATGTTGTTGGCTTTAGTTTAGTTAAAGCCATTTTTTATTTTTCATCCTTAATAAACGTCACTGTGTGCCAAATAATCGAGACAGCTAAATCGTGCTAGTTGTGGGACTGCAACAGGATTGTTAAGGCCAGGCATACCGGATATAACAACAAGGATAAAGTTAAACATAAACCTTACAGGTTTTAAGGAAATAATAAAAGAAATTAATGGTTCAAGTTAAAAATAGAAATTAAAATATAAATTATTTAGTTTGAAACTGTTGCTAATTAGCATTTTCTTGATTTACGAAACAAACGAAAAAGCAATAAAACGATTATGTTCTTTTCAAAACAACGCAAGATTTCACTATTTTTACTAGCAGTTTTTTTATGTAAACGGGTCTTAAATTATTATTTAACTTTTTAAAGCACATATTTAGGAGTAGGAGAAATATATAACCTATTGCCTATTCAATTGTTAATTCAAAACTTGTGGGAATTATTTTACTCTTTTTAACTAGCATCATACAAACCAACAACAACAACAATAACGTAAAAAATACCTTAGCTACATCCCCTAGTTAATTGAACATTCATTTTGTTTTATACAACTGTGCCAAATATAAAGCTCATTGAGGCGCACGCACAACAAATTTTTAACATCCAAACAAAAAAAAAATATTTTCTTAAAGAATTCATTAATAACACGAATTGTTTCTTTCTTTTTTTATTGTAACAAATTCGCAGCAAACACAAGTGATTTCCCATATGGATTTAGTAGCTTCTATACATATTGCAGTAAGCACGGAATAAAAGCAAAGCAAAAAGTAAAGAAATATGATGAGCAGGCTTTAAAGGTTTTTATATACAAAAATAAAGCATAAAACGCCAAAGGGAACTTGTCTAAGAAAAGCTTTTTTTGCTGGTTAATCAAAATAGCGAATTTATTGTCAAACTTATTATTGCATACTTTTAGCACCACTAGGATAAAGAAAGTATACTTGTTATATATTCAAGATTTGTTTCATTGTAACTTCAATAATTTAAAAAAAAGTATCGCCCGGGCCCAAAACAGCACATTTGGCTATGGCTATTCCAGGATAACACTTTATAAGTATGTGTGTTTGTGTTTGAATCAAAACGGAAGTAATTAAATATATAGCAGCAGCTTTAACTACCCGATGTTTGTCCTTCAACGGTGTATTTGTGTTGGCAAAGTCGCCTCTCTTTTAAAACAGAATTTGTGGTAGCTAAAAAATGATTGTACAAGAAAACAAGAAAAGCGTGGTCCTAACCTTAACGCAGAAGTATTAAGTGAAGTAATGTAGCAACATATTACTAAGATAATAAATTGCTTTACTTCTTAAGCGAAAACTTGTTTTCCCCAGATTTAAAATTTTTTCGGATTTCTGGTGTATAAATGGGCATTTAATAAATGTAACACAAGCCTGCTTTATAGAAAACTATCTCTATATAAGTGCTGCATTTTGGTACTATACATTTTTTTTATTTTGTTGCAAGATTTTAGTTAAAGTATTATCGGTTATTAGGCAGTTTTTGCTTTAATAAAAATTTGATTAGCTGCTAAACTTTTGCTGTAAATGTTAATAAAAAATACACAAAAATTCATTAACTGGTACACTGTATTACTTTACTGCCTTTCGTATATAATTTAATATGACCTCTGTGTTATTTACAACCAAAAAAAAAAAAAAACAAAAATTCTACCCTCGCCTGATGACAATTTGAAAAAAACAATACAACAGAACTAAACTAACTAACACTTAGAAAACAAAATTGAATTAAAGGGAAATTGTAGAGTTTTTCTATTTAAAATTTGACTCTAAACATAAATATTGTATGTTGAACAAATGCATAAACTTTAGATTGGCATAAAAACTTTGTTTTTGTGTTGTATTTATTATTAAAATAACAAATCCATGCACACACACACACAAACCCATACACACATTGACAGGAAGAATGCATGCATGCTAAAGTTTGTGCAGGAAATAAACACAAACTTTTTTTACGTTGGTTTTTCTTTTTTTTTTTTATTTTTTATTCAAGAGACCGAAGAAGGTGATTTGCATTTTAGAATAAATGGTAACAATTTTTGACATTTAGCATGACATTATAAATTTAAACAATTCTTTAAATGATGATTAGTAACAAAATAAAAACAAAAAAAAAAAAAACTAACGAAATTATTAAAATTAAAACGACAAACTGTGCAATTTGTTGGGCATTCAATCTACACATACAAAAAAAAAAACAAAATGGTACAAATTTGGTAAAACTAAAAATGAAATGAAAATAAAAACATGCCAAAACAAACAATGCCAGAACAATTGTGACTATCAAAAGCATTTCATCCAGACAACCACAATCGTCATTTACAGACAAACATTTGCCTGACATTATGATACCTTTGATAAATTCTGTTTCCTGTTACAAAAGTTGTTGCTAGTTTAAATATTAAATATAACACAAGGCTACACATGCATTCTGCTACAGCAATTTTGCTTTCGATCAAAATATACTTTAATGTTTATGCATAAATTTATTAACGAAAAAATATGTTTCTGGCTATTACGACTCCTTGTATGTTCGGTCAAATTTTATATTTATAAACTTGTAAATATGAATTTTATTACATGACTTTTGTGATGAAGGTACGGCCAGAGAAGAAGAAACAGAGCTATAGAGTAAGAGAAGGAAGACAGAGAATTCATTCATTTGCTTGTCTGATCCTTTGGTTATAGCCTGCCTGTTTGTCATGGTAATCAGGTGTATGTAAATGTAACTGTACTGCACTTCATACATACACCACATAACACTTATGCATTTTTAATTTTGAAATTTACAAGTTAAAATGGCAAAAATATTAAATATTTAACACTGACCAACCATATTTTTTAGCACCCACATTATTATTCGTCTACATTTTACCTCATACTAATGCATGAATGCATTAAACGGAAATGTTGATGAGAGCTTTATTCTATGACACACTATGTCAAAAAACAAATTAAATATTTATCATCACTTTTATGTGATAAAAGTTTTTTTTTTTTTTTTTTTTTTAAAAGCACTAAAAACAAAAAATAATATAAAATAAAATAAATGCGGAAATGTTTTTAACAACAGAAATTTATGTGAGAAGTTTTATTTTATGCCGTTTCAATTTTTTGTGGGCTCTTCATTTTAAAATCTACAAAATTTGCTAATAAAAAATTTCTTTTCCTTTTTTTCGAAATGCAAATCCTTGGCAGACAAATTGTTTAAAATTAGGAAACTAAAAATTAAATTTCAACAATAGAAAACCAGAAGCCTAACATTTTTTAAGAAAATGAAAACTATATGTTTTGTCAGAGAAGTCACACAAAAACATCCTGCTGAAAGAAAAAGACTTAAAAAAATTGGCACATGCCAAAGAAATTATTTGAACCAGGGATATGAATTCTTTCTTTAAATATTTTTGTTTACCGAATGTGTTTGGCTTTATGACATGTATTCGAGTCTATAATTCAGTTAGTTAGAATAACGCAAAATTTTTGGTTAACTATCTTTTCTTATTTTGCCTTTAATTTCCTTTACAACAATAAAATTAAAAAAAAAAACTATCTTCTCTAGCCTATCTTTCGAATTGTTCTTACATCAGAAAGTTCCACACACACGAACTCTTAAGGCATGATGTTGACTTGTATATATCCAATGCAATATCCCTTTTTTTATTTACATTTCCCATCTTCGTTATAACGTCCGTCACCGTGGACTACATAAAGGCCCAACTATAGTATGCATAAGCTGGCTTAAGCTAATGTCAAAAATTGAACGAAAAGTCTGTCAAATGTTTAAGCGAATCATTGAAGACTTTTACGTGGCTATATTGTACTTACATGAATACAGAAATTATTATGCACAGTTGCACATTTGTTTTATTCGTTCTTTTCCAAAAAAATAATTTCGTTCTAATAAATGAAATCTATTAGCAAAAAGGCGTTTTGTTTACTTAATACTATCCTTATAAAAATGTATAATTTTTTGTTACTAGGTTTAAAAAAATTACGAAAGAAAAATTACACATATATCGCTGTATGTATTATTTCGGTCAAAAGTACTAAAAAATGCAACTGTGTGCATCGTTGCATTTATAAACAATAAAAAATTAAATTTTGTTGCAAATTGTGTGTTAAAAAAAAAATGAAAATAAAATGCTTAAAGGTCGTCGTTCCTTTGAAATGCTGTTATAATAAAACGCGTCTCTTTTGTCATATAAGCTATTTTTCTGTGTACATTTTCTATTAAATTCAGATAAGATTTTTTGCCCTCCATTGGAATTTGTTTACTATCGTATCTATAACACAATGCAAAATCAGCTGTTTCCGTACGGAATGCGCGAACAGTTTCGTGCTTTGCTTAAGCAAATGACATTTGACGAAAAGTTTTGTTAAGTACACTTTAGTTTGCCACATATGATTATTAGGTATTTGAAAAGTTTCTTAAGTTGCCGATTTATGCATAATATAGTTGGGCCTTAAGTGTAGAAGCCAAACGCTTGAGACTTGTACAAAAAGTTTTAAACTCTGGTTTCATTATACAATAAATTATAAATAATGGGTTCTCTATAGAAATGTCTTTATTTTCTATAAAGTTACTAGGGAGACACTTTAAATTTCCAACAATAAATAACAAAAAACTAAAAGTGAAAGGGTGCCCCCTACTAGGAACAATACCACTTATGCGTTAGTCTAAATTGCTTCTTTATTGATTTATTTTTTGCGGTGTTACCCTCCAGTTGTCGTTACCCTAGTTTCTGACCGTAACTTTGAAATAAGTTTTTTAAAAAACGGCAGATTTGTGTTTTGTAGACGGCGCTATAGTAAAATATATATCTCACACAAGCCAATTGCTGAAGTATAAATTTAAATAATTGGCAAAATATTTTTAGTTTTAATTTCTACATTTTAGGATGTCTAAAGTTGATGGCGCAACGTTATCGTTGCTTTGTTTTTTTTTTGAGTGTTGTTAAACCTCATAAGAAAATGTTAACAGCTAAACTAACTGTCATACCTGGCCCAGCTTTGTGCGTAATTAGTTAAATATTGTTGCTGCTATCGAAATTGTGGAAAAAGAACCTGCTTTACTAGATCGAAGTCGAGATTTTTGCCTACACACGTAATAAGAACCCGCTGCTATGAATTATGAAGATTTTCGATTATAAGCCATCTTGCATTTTTCTAATTTTTAAAAAGTTGTTCAATATGCAAAAACATATAAATTTCAGGTTTCTTTATATTTTTATAGTTAAACGTTAAGAATCGTTTTAATTTAAAGGCAAACATCTTAACGCAATCTTCAAGAAAAGCAGCTTTTAAAACTCAAAATAATTCTACTAACAACTGAGCGAAAAAAGGATATGCAAAATTAATGATAACAACACATACATTAAAGAAGCATAAGAATTATGTAAAGACATGCAATGGAAAATGTTTCTAAAAGTTAACAAAAGATAACCACAAATATTAAGTAAAATAAGTCCATAAACACAGATAAAGACAAAGAGAGATTAAAACAAATAATGAAAAGTTAACACAATCAAATATTAAAATAGTAGCCAACATAAAACCAAACACATTTAACAAACTTCTTCAAGTTTGTAACACGGAAAAAGAAATTCAAAAACCCGATCAAGTCAGTCAATGGGTTCTCGCACTAGCAATGATGTAAAACAAAAAGTAACAAAACACAACAAAACGAAAAAAAAAATATTACAGGAAATTCTACAAACGAATAAAAACATTCTTACCGACATTTTGTATTTTAAATCCTGACATATGAAATAATGTTGTAGTTTAATTTCTTAAGCCTTTGGTTGATAGTACTAGGCCGACCACACCAAACCTTGTAAACACATGCACATTAGTATTTCGTTTTTATGTAAATTTGAGAAATGCCCTGCTCATATGGGTGGTTAAATGTAATTTTAAGCCACAATTTTGTGGATTTAGTTTTTTTCGTTTTCGGTTTTATTTTTGTTGACTGCAGATTTGTTATTATTTTTGTTTATTTTTCGGTTACCAGTCTTCATTATCATTGTTACAGAAAAGGCCATGTTAAAACCAATGAAACAAATATGCATAAAATCAAATGAACAATGAATGAATGCTCTTTCTACTCCCTGTGTCATTACACTTGTATTTTGTAATGCACTGGCATTTCATTGGCGACATCAGCCATTTATCCACAAACAGATTGCAGTTAACAACAACTTAACTCCTTCAAACTGGCAACAGGGCAGATATCCAAAATAACAATAGACTATTTTTACAACCACATGGTGATGATGTTAATGATGATGGTAAGGCAATCATGTTGCTGTTAATGGTTGATATGATGCTGTGCTGTGTGTTTGAATTATTTCCTATTTCGTATTGTTGATGTTTTTATACAGAATTTTTTTGGGTTTTTTTTTCTTTTTTTCTTCCTTTTCTGTTGTCAACATTTAAAGGTCATGTTTCATTAACATCTTGCTAAAAGGCAAATAACTCTTTAACCAGCTAACCAGGAATGCTTCACTTTACGAATTATAACGGGTATAGTAAAAATAAATTATGCATAAAGAAAATTTGACTAAAGAAGATAAATAAATCATAGATCAGAGATTTATTTTCAATCATATTTAAGTATATTAAAGCTTTCACTATTGAAACATTTTGGAGGATGTTTCAGATATGGCGGATCATACGTGGCTGTATTTAAAATATCAAAAATTCGTGGTAATTAATAATCGAAATACATTTCTATATCATAAATACGCTCACCCCCCCCCCCCCCCCCGGGGGCACATTGATCGGTCTTTATAGAATACTTGACTATCTAGACCTGTGCTGCTGTGGGTATAAGGGAGCCCAGTCCCCTGAAGGCAGCAGCGGTCAACTGAAAGCTCCACATTTTTTCCACGGGAATCAGTAGCCCGCAGAGTTTCTGCTATTTTTCTCTCTAGGTATTTAGCTGTTTCTCTGACTGATTATTGTGGTCGGCCCTTCGGGATTATCGTGGTGGTTGTGGTTTCGCGGCCCCATACAGGTTTTATGGTGGTCAGGATCACCTCGCCTTTAATAACACCCACTTGTAAATGATCTAGATGCAGTGAGCATGCTAGTCATGTGTTCTAGACAGGAGTTGGATAGTCTCCAGCTCTTCAGCATGGAGTAGTGCTTTGCAGCCCTGCTCTGGAACCGCTGAAATTGCAACTAGGAAGGACCTGTTGCTAGAATTAGTCTTCGGCCTCCTAAAGCGTGAGTGGCGCTGCTTTTCACTCACAGTGTTTTGACCACCATCTGATTAAGGCTCACGGCTAGGTGCAGATGTAAATCTTATCACGAAGTACGCTGACACATTGATATGCTTGATAGAATTTCATTGTCAGATCTCTAAGGGCTAGCAGGAACCAACTGGGCAACTCCATGTTATTTCCACGGGAATCAGTAAGCCTCAGAGTTCAGCTTTTTAGCTGTTCTCTGACTGATTATTGAAGTTGGCCCTTCGGGAGCTTCGTGGTGGTTATGGTTTCCTGATCCTCATGAAATGATTAAGAAGCCAGGATCATCTCACTTTTGACCAAGAACACAGGGTCCAAAAACTAGTGGGCACGCTTGTCATGTGTTCTGGTTCAGGAATTGGATGTCTCCGACTTTTCAACAAGGTGTGGAGACGGCGACCTGCTCCAAACTCTCGAATTTGCAACTAGGAGTGACTACAGACTAGAGATATCCGACGGCGTCCTAGTGCGAGTTTGACGCTACATATCACCCAAGTGGTTTGATCCACCGTCGAGCTATGGCTTACACAGCTAGGTACTGTTGTAAATCTTAACACGCATATCATAAGTTCGGTATCATATTCAGCATTTTATGAAAAATGTTTCCGGCGAAGTTAGTGAAACTGTATGCATAAACTTTTTTTAATTGGTGTATTCTTTCCAATATTTCGCGCAGCATGTTCTCGATATCTGCAAAATATAACTGCATGCTAAGTTAAAAATAACGTTGCTTAAGTTGTACGCTGTTTTTTTTTTTTTGTACAGTCACGAAGAGTTCCTGCCTGTTCATGTTTACTAAGAGCAAAATGTTTCTGACATCACTTATTTCTTGCGATATTTCAATCATTAGCAAACGATGTTGCTTATAAGTAATAACTACAATTTTCTTCTAAGTATATATTTTTTTTTTGAATTTTTAAGCAAAATTTGAGTTTTGCTAAATTGTCTTTCAAAACACTCTTTAAGTGCCACTTGCACTTGCACACGAAAAATTTCTATACTGCTATACAGTGGTTCACCCTTAACTTTTCCATCTTTATCTTATTCAGTGTTTTAGTTGCCTATAACGATTGAAAATATGAGACATCATGCATGCAACTAAAGGTCAGTTATGGGGAGACCCTTTAGGTTCACTCACTCACTCACTGTAAATTTTCTGATTTTGCCCTCTGCGGTTTAAAATTTAAATAAAAGTCATAATACTACATACACATACACATACTACAATCATAATGTAGATATTAGAGTTATCGACAATTCGAAATTTCTAAAACCGGGACTCCGTTCTTTGGTATGGGTTTCCTAACAAACTAAGGCTTAAAAAACACTTTAACTTAAATCAACCTTAAGAAAATCCTTAAGAAAATCCTTTTTATACACTTCTAAGCGTAATCCTGCCGAAAGTGTTATTTAACTACTTTCAACTATCATTATTCTCTTATTTAATGGCATTTAATGGCTGCTGTAGTACATAAAATAAGAGGTTTTGTCATGTTTGGTCAAAAAGAATTTTTATTTTTGGCAAACGGTTACAATTTCTATGTTTGAGAGATTAGTTTACAATACAAATCCAAAAAAAACCTTTGTTGGTATTAGTACACTGTTGCAACTTTTTATTGCTTCCGTTGCACATGGTATCCAATGATTTGTGTTGTTTTTTGTTTGTTTGTTTGTTTGTTGTGGTTGATGTATGCAGGAGATGATGTGTATACTATTTGTTGCTGTTGTATCTTGCACTTGTGTTGTTGACATTGGTATTATCAAGTCAATTTTAGACAGCAAAAAAAAAAAAATAAACAAAAAAAGAAACCGCATAAACGAATTCTCTCTTTTACACACACCCACTTGTAAACATGTAAATGTAAAGAGCTTACAAAATTCTACATAAGCACAATCAAATCAAGAAGATATTTTTAAGTAGGAGCCTGAGAGTAAGGGAAAACAGAATTAGTGCTAAGTACCTAACCTAATCATGTGTATGTTATTTGCTGGCTATTGAACTGGCAAAGCAGAAAAAAATTCCCTTGTAAAACAAAGAGCGTAAAGACTGGCAGTGAGCCTTTCAATTCTTTTTTGTTTGTCTAATTTTTGAGGTTTCAGAAATGTTTTTGTTCTTACATCCTTTACCAAACATGATGTTTTTGAGCTGGCTTTTGGCTTGCCAAAATGCAAAGTGCTTAAGGAATAGCTGCAAAAAAGGACTTGTAGTTAGAATTTGCATTTTAAACAAACATTTAGCTCTTCGTATAGTTAAATGATGAACGCAAAAATAACAAAATGATGGCCCAATCTTTATCATGATGCGTTTACAAAACAAAAGGAAAAAATAAAGCAATTTTGTTGGAAGGCCAACATTAGTTTAGGTTTTACCGTTTTGGATTGGTGTTGATGACAAGTAAAACAAAATTTGGTTTTTAGCTGTGTATTATGTCAAAATAAGTGCAGTTGTCAGAGTTTTGTTGAACCACAATATTTTGCTAATGTTTTTACAGTCTTATAGCTAATGACTTTTTTTAATCCCAGCTTCGCCCTCCCACTATCATCGCAGGGTAGTTTGCCATTAAAAAATTGTCATTTTCATTGCTTAAATTAGGCGGGCGGTAATGATGGAGGATTGCAGTTTTAAATCAATAAATGCAAATTTTAACTTAAAGTTAAAAATTAACGCAACTTAAACTTCTTCAGAAATATTGGGTTTGTTTGTTTTTCAATTGTGGCAACACCAACAACATGACAGTTTTGACATTTAGTTTTTTGACGTATTCGCACGAAAATCGCGTTAAAATAATTTCGTTAAATTCCTGATATTTTCGGACAATGTAGTCGTCCTTCTGAGACCGCTATTAATTTTTGGTCATTAAATTTAAATGGACAGTATCGTTACAAAATGTACGAACACCAACGTTTGTTCTAGCAGTGTTGAAGGAGACTCAAATTTGTCGATACCTCGACATTCTTTACAATTGGGTAGTCTACATGGCGAAGCCTTACAAGGTTCAATTGGTGCAGGTATTGTAGCCAACCGACCATTCACCTTGTCGTAGATTCGCTCAATTTAGCGCCCTTGCAAGCTCTACTTGTCACTGTAGTGTGCGCTGTGTGGTCTGGAGGCGTGATTGGCCCGGTTTTTTTTGTTTGTTTGAAGATGAAGTTGAAAATGCGGTAACGGTCAATAGATATTGCCAACTGTTACATGTATTCAGTTTCGCAGGAAAATCGCATTAAAATAATTAAAATTCACTGTAAAAATTTTGATGATGTTAAAGTTACATTTCGTAAAACTTTAATATTTTTCAGACTACATAAACGTCTTTCTGAGACCGTTATTAAAAATTTCGTCGTTAAATTCGAGTCGATAGGCTCGATACAGAATGTACGAAAACCAACGCGTATTCGAGCAGGTTGATCAACTGAATACATGGCAGCCGTGAACCACAGCGTAAAAGCAGCGACGTCCACACGGCGAATTTTGTGTAAGCCTTTGACTTTGAAGCCTTACAAAGTTCAACTGGTGCCGGAATTGAAGCCCACCGACAATTCATCCAGGTACAGCGGGCTGTTTTTTTTTAAAAAATAATTTTTTCAGACCAAGCAGAGTTTAACTTGTCAGGGTATTTCAACAAGCAAAATTGCCGCATTTAGGCTTCTGAAAATCCTAAAGCGTTTATTGATAAGCCTTTGCATAGTCAAGGCATAAAGGTGCGCAATGTGATTTGAAGACGTGGTCAAAATCACGCTATCGCGAAGTGCTAGCAACTCAATTTGGCCTATTATCGACGATGTGGATATCACTGACACTGGTTGCAACAGGACGGTGCCACATGTCACACAGCCAATCAAACGAGCAATTTATTGCAAACCAAATATTCGAATCGCGTAGTTTCACGACCTATTATTGACGACGCGGGGCCAATCGGATCATTTTCAGCCTTAAAACTCAAAATCCGTGATAATGTTAACGAAACAGGATTGCCATTTTGCCAAAAAGCGTTTAAAAACTTTGACAATAGAATCGACATCTGTCAGTGTGGTCGTGGCGGACATTTGCCGGCTATTTTTTTTCACGGATAATTTCCAAACCTTTTTCTTTGCAATACAATAAAATTTTGAACCGTCTTTTTTTTGTTTTATTTTGTTTTAGCAAACAAACTTCTTGTTGAAAATTCCGTTGTATAAAAAGAAGAAATAGGATGAATTACCACTTACCCATACTCACCTGTTCTTAGCTAGCAAAGTGGATTATGAAAATCAAATTATAATAAAAAGTAAAACTTAAAAATTAAAAATTAAGGGAAATATTTGCAAATAAATATTTAATTTTTTGCTGCCATTAATAATTTTAAAACAAACAAAAGCATAAGATTTTATTTTTGCATAAATTTTTAATTCTCTAATATGAAATGAGAAAATGAATTCATTTCTATTTTGAGTACCCATTGTCCTTTCAAATTTGAAATCAGGTTTTTTTCCAAACAAATGTTTTGTTTCCATTTGCCATATTTGCGTTTAAATTGAATAGCAAATTTTAATACAAAAAAAAAAAAATTACTTAACATTCGTTGCACTAGACAGTAGCATCAGCTGCATATTATTTTTCAATTTACCTATCTGTCTGTCTACAATTTTTTCCTACACACACTAAACTGCTATGTGTGTGTGTGTATGTGTGTCTATTTAACTGGCTTTCATGATTGAGTACAATTTTGTACAAAATTTATCAAATATTTTGAAAATAAATAATGACGTTGACGATGATACATAAACATAAACATTTGTGCGTTAGAGAAAACAACAAAAAAAACCTTAGCAATATGATTTTCTTTTCAAATAAACAGATAGATTTTCAACCACACTATATGGGGAGTTCCTGTAGAAAAAAAATGTAAATAAATGTGTTCACTGCAACCTACTGTTACAATGGCTGACAATACGCTAGATATTATATTTATAAAGCTAAAAATAGAATATATAAAGACATCATGAATATGTGTCCTTTAAAGAGAAATTTATATTTAAGACTACTATAACATCTGTTATTTATTAATATTTGTTGTACAATATTTTATTGTTCTTCCGAATATATATATGATCTTTTTTTTTGGATTTAATTATTCTTTTTTCGTTAATTTTATTAAATTTTATCGAGTTAAATATTTTGGCTTTCGAATCGTTTCAATTAGTTAAAATATTATTTTTTAAAAACACTGCATTTTCTTACTAAGGTTAAAAATTTCGTAAGAAATGTTATCAAATGCTGAATATAAATTTTCTAAAACAAAATAAAAAAAAGTACATTAAGATGATTTAAATAATCCAGTTGTGTTAAATTACACGATAATGGCTGGCCACTTAATTGCTGATTATTGTGAAATTATGCGATCGGGAAATTTGGCTTGCAATAAATTGATCGTTTAATTGATTGTGTGATATGTGGCACCGTCCTGTTTAAACCACACGTTAGCGATATCCACGTCATCAACAGTAGGCCAAATTTTATTTATCATCTCTCGACATCTTGATCCATTGACCGTTATCGCATTTCCAGCGATGATTTTTTCTAAAAAACCGGTTTTTCCAGTATGAATTGAGCGAATCTATTTGAATTTTGTAAGGCTTCAAAGTCAAATCCTGGCGCAAAATGCGCCATGTGGTGGTTTTTGAATAACCCAAATTATTGAGAACGTCGAGGAATTGACATTGGATCTGCTTCCTTACTGTGGCTAATGGCTGCGATGTTTTCAGTTAATCGATGCTGTCGAACACGCGTTGGTGTTCGTACATTTTGTATTGAGCCAGTTGACCATATTCTTAATAGCGGTCTCAGAAGGACGATTATGTTGCCGAATTTTACAAAATGTAACTTGAACAAAACCACCATATTCATAGTTCGAGTGTAATTTTCTTGTTAAATCGAATTCATTGTAACAATTACCAATCTATCTACTACGAATCCATTAAAAAACTAAGTGTCAAAACTATCATATTATTGGTGTTGAAACACCAGATAAAAATTCATGTTGCTGACAGAGATGACAGTAAGTCGAATGCAAAATTTTTTCCTCAACATTTTTTGCTGCACTCATATCGCATGAAATCTTATGAGCAGCATACATACGATGTTTATATAACTAAACATTGAAAAGCAACTACACTTACTTCTAATAATAATAATAATTTTTTTCAGCATTTTGTGTGAAATTCTGTCAAAAGCTGTAATGAAACTGGTGTACAGAATAAATAATAATAATGTTGCTAAAGCTTTAATATTTTTTATTAAATAATGCAAACTATTTCATATATCTGGCTAATAACAAATTGTGTGTGGCAAGCATATTTTTCGAGCTGCAAATATAAAAAACACAAACAATATTGCCAACGAAAACAATATTCTTCCCATGCTTGAGCTTATTACATAGTTACTTGAACCTATTAGCCACATTGTTTACTGTTGCTTTCAATCAATGTGAACAAAATGCAGCTAAAATTTTTTCGCGTTTAAAAACATGTTACCAGAAACATTTTTGAATTAACCATAACATGGTCTCGACAACAATTCGTTACTTTCCAAAACACAAAAAAAAACCAAACAACTATAGCAACATTATTTTTGATTCATTTATTGTTACTAAATATGTAAAAATTGTTGACAACATTTCGCACTAGATGGTTTTTAGAATATTATACATTGCATTACATTCTGACATCGCTATGCTTAATATTATTGCTAAATTGAAAGCTCTCGGTATTGTTGCTGACAATAGAAAACACATAGCCTCTGTACAGTAAAGTGGGTAGAATAAGCCTGGAACAACTAGTCACTTGAGGCGCTTTGCGCAACATTTTCCATAAAGATATTCATCTTAACACTTATAATGTTGAACTCGTTCAAGAAATTAAACCGATCAGTCATGGTTTGCATCGAGCTTTTGTGAATTGGCTGTTTGACAAATTGAGCGAAAACAAGATCGACAAATAGTCCTCAAAAAAATGTTACATTTAATTAAATTTTTTTTTCGAAGAAATCTTCGTTCAAAAACGTTACTTATTTCGTTATTTCCTTTAACAGGAATACGTCGTTTTTATTTCCTTAAAGTATGCAACATTGTTTGCAACTTTTTACAACATCGCAGTTGGGAAAATTTGCTGCTAAGCAAATTTGTTGTTTGTTGTTAATAACATGAAGCCAGCAACATTTCACACCAAGTGTGCCTTACTTTTCCAGAATTTAAACTTAATGGTTGAGTATTTGCATGTTTGATTTTTTGCAAAATAATAAGTTTTTAATCTACACAATTTTTATTTTCTACTGTAAGTAAAAAGGAAAAAATTACGTATTTTTAAATTTGGGATGACAATATGTATCTACACAGAGATATATATCTATTGTTACTGCTACTTGTTGTTGATTTACCTTAAATACACACACATTATCAGATATAAATACTACTAGCTTGCTCGCACAGCACTCACAAATTTGCATACAATTGCTTTATTGTATATTGCCACATATTCACAATATAATTGTGGTATTGTATGCTTTTATACTTATTTTTGTTGTTACTATTGTTATGCAACCGATGCAACATAATAGTAGTGCAATTCATTTGCAAGCAACTCAGTTTTAGCAAAATAATTTTTCAATATTCACTAATACGAACAGACATCCCTACGATACTTATCGAGAGTTCTATTGACAGCAACATACTCGTACAATGTTGCCATAAACAATAAGGATTCCCCAGATACATATAAATCTAAATGCATTTACTCATACTTTTTAAAATAAACTACCTTGGTCCGATATTGAAATGCAGTCATCATATGTTTTTGAGCGTACACATACACATTTCCAGATATGTGTTCAAGAGTAATTACTTTGCCTTCTAGTATTTTCTAACCAAAAGTTATATATTTTATGTGCCTTGAGTATTGTGTTGGTATTTTGGAATTGTGGCTTGCATTTTGTTTTATTGTACAATATTTTTGTGCTAGAATGTTAATATTTTAATGAATGTTATTTAGAAAAATTAATCATTTACTTGTGAGTTATACAATTTTGCAATTGTTTGTTTTCTGCGCTTATTATTTGGAGTTTTGACCACAACTAATTGTTAACGCTTAGCCTATCAAGTTTGTCAATAACAATTAGCAAAATAATTTACGCAAAAAAGTTCTAGAAAAGAGCATTTGACAGGTATTTCAACAAATTCATCAAATTTCTAAACATTTAACATCAGCCTAAGGGATTTAGTATATATTAGCCAAAAGTATATCATTATCCATTTAAATCTGTGTGTTCCCATAACCATTCGGGATGAGCATTATATTCGACTGATGATTACTAATTCAGTAACAGTTTTACTTACGGTAAAAATTGACAGTACCAGAGCTGGTTTCCTTTAAAGATCTATTTGTCTCTAAATTTCAACTTGTAAAGTGTTTCTCAGCAAGAAGTTTGTTTTCTAAAGCAAAGAATACATATAAAGATAATTAATATTTTTATTGCATTACGAAAAGAAAAGTTGACCAATTATGACTGAAAAATTATATCTGGCAAGTGTACACTATGACGAGGTTTGCTTATTTAGTCAAGTACCGTGCTACATTCTTTAGGAAAGGGATAGAGAATAGATGAAACAGGTGGTGAAAGTAGAAGGATAGTCGGAAAAAAACTGCCGTATATAAGACAGCACAGAGACCAGTGCCTTCATCGCTGAGCAGCCCCACCGACAGTCAATTTTTATTTTTGTAGTGACAAAAACCAAGGTCTTCGTTGGGAATCGAACCCACAACCCCCATATTTTCAAACTAGTACACTACCTACTAGCCTACAGGGTACACTACGACGAGGTTGACAAAATGGTGGTCCAATTACTTTAATCACATCAAGGATTTGGAGTTTTAAGGCTGAAATCGATTTAATTGCCTCTGTATAGGTTCTGTCCTTAGCATAACGCCACAAAAAATATTTCAATGGTGTTAAATCACGCCATCTAGCTGGTCATTTAACCGCTGATAGTCGAGAATCGGGAAATTTGGTTTGCATTGATCGTTTCATTAGATTGTGACATGTGGGACCGTCCTGTTGAAACCACATGTTAGTGATATCCACGTCGTCAATAATAGGCCAAAATTGAATTGACCGCACCGCATTTCAAGACTCATCTTCGAAAAAAAAAACGATCCAATTACGCTTCTAGACCACATAGCGCACCATACAGCGATATATTGATCATGACAGGCTTCTCATCAATAATCGCTCTAAAATTTTAAGAAGCCCACATTTTAAAAAGTAAAAATGGGCTGTTCCTGAATAAATTGAGTAAATCTACGGCGATGTTAAAGGTCAGTCGGCTTTAATTCCTGCACCAGTTGGGCCTTGTAAGGCTTCAAAGTCAAATCCGTACCCAAAATTCGCCATGTGATGGTTTTGGATAACCACATTTGTTGAGAACGTCGAAAAATTGATAAATTTTGATCTGCTTCAACACTGTGGCTTACGGCTGCGATATTTTCCGTTGAACAACTTGGTCGCGTTGATGCTCACACATTTTGTATCAAGCCTAACGACTCAGATTTAACGATTAAATTCTAAGGTCTCAGAAGTATGAAAATATCACGATTTTTATGAAATGTAACTTTAACAGAATCACCATTAAATGCGATTTTTGTACGAAATTGAAAATTATTGTAACAATTGTCAATGCGTCTACTACGAAAATGTCAAAAAGCTAAATATCAAAATTATATTCTTGTGGAAAAACTCAATATATGCATTTGCTTTAAAACTTTTGCAATGATTAAGTTTAACACACACGCGTACCTGTATTTTTCGTCGAAGGATCTCGTTTGAGATACGAAAATGTACGTCAATAGAAACTTTGAAGTTTCTCTTATGATAGCCAGAAGAAATCGAATGAGAACAATCATAATGAGCGGTAAAAATATGCGCTTTTAAAACTGTCACCATGGCGCTTGGTCACGGCATGTGAAAAACCATTAATCAGATACAGCTAACCATAATCAACGAAGAACATACGAGTATTAGTAATATAATGTGGTTAATTTTGAAGATATTCTTCCCTTTTCTCGAAATATAAATATGACATTGTAACACTATTGAATCATATTTTTAAGTAAACCAAAAATACGTGACAATGGTGAAATCTAGTAATTAGATATTTAAATTAAATAATCATAATATTATGGACAACCACGATACTTATTTAATATATTAATATTAATTTACTGTTGTAGGCACTTTAATAATACTTAAATAATAATAAAGCTTTGACTGCGATTAGGATGAGGGAAATTTGGTAATTAATTAATATTTTCTCGTTATGAGTGGTAACTATATAGTTGTTAAGTAGTATCAACAAGACAAAAACTATGTCACAATAGTAATGAACCATTTGTTTTTGTTCTCATGATCATATATGAAGAATTTATGATTGTAAACTGCAGCTAGAGCAGAGCAAGCATATCATCAAAAAGGTGAAGATGAGAGGAAAATGATCTTGTGTTGGGCTGAATTCCAAATTTAACTGGTAAATGCTAGGATAAAATTTAAGATCCTACGAATGGTGGGGAAAATAGCAGCTAATTCTTAACTGGGTCAGAAGCGAACAATATCATTACTTATTGTCTGAGTTTTATCCTGGCTACGAATTCTATAGTGGTTACAAGGTTTGAAAACTTCAGTAACCATGTGTGCGTTAATCATGTTTGTAGTCATAATTTCAAAGCAGCCGGTAGCTTGAGATGTATATAAATCTGTAACACTAGCTATAACAGAAATCGAGCGGTACTTTAAGCAAAAATGCCCGTAATTAAAGTGATTTCATTAAATTGTTTTATAAAAAAAGACTGTTTGAATTTTTTTATGTTTCCTCTGCTATTTCTTAAATGAGAGAGAAAATCGCTGTTGAGAGAAAATCTCTTTCTAAATAAACCAAAAAATAATTTTTGATATTCTGTTTTTGCTTTTGTTTTAAATTTCAATGGGACCAATGAGAGAAACAGCAGTTTTATATCAACTACAATAGTTTTTACGATGATTTTCGTACGTTAAATTGTATAGCAAATAGCATTATGCCACCACATTTGTTTCATCGCTACATTTGTACTGAAATTAGAGTATTATTATTTACATGCCCCAATATTATTATTCATTTTTAATTTGAAATTTTTATTGATCTATTTAATATTTTAAAGTTTCGCTTTAAAATTGGCTGCAATTTCTAATACAAAATGGGCAGCACATTCTTTAAAAAGTATTTTTCTTTTCCTATGAGTGCTAATGCTTTCTGTTGATTAAACTTCGTTCTTAACTTAATGTGCAATCAATTTTATTTATTGTATGAAATATCTTTGATTACTTAATCATTATTTACTTAGTTTATTTTGTTATTTATCCTTTGTGATTAGAAATTAATGAATAAATTATGATTTTTAAACAAAAAACTCTTTTTAACAGTGAAAACTGAATAACTGAAGTGAGTGAATAGTATATAAATCAATCGTAAAATCCAGTAGTGGTTTAAGTTCATTATATTATATTGTGATAAATTGTAAAGAGAACAGTAATATATATTGGTAAGCTATAATAAATATTGATAGTGTAGTTAAATGTTTCTTTGTCCATCACCTCCTATAATAAACACCGGTTCTGTAGCAAAAACAAAGTTAAAAATTCTTGTATTCTATTTTTTTCTAAATACTTGTATAAGCAGAAAAATTTGCAATAACCATCTATTAGCAAATTATTATCACCATTAGAAAATGAAAAAGTACAGAAATCCTTAATCGAAATACTAAACTAAAAATCTCGGAAAACCTATTTATGCAACCCGAAAATATTGAAATTAATAAGATGACAGTAATTATGAACCTACACAATACTCATATCCTGGATATTTTTATAATGAAACAACCGGTGAAAACAAGCCTGTTCCGAAAGCTCCAGTAGAACAATATGCCACAAATCAGCAATACTTCTGGGAGGATTATAATCAACAATATCAACCAAAAGAGAGAGTATTATTATAATTAAATGTTAAATGAAGATCTACAACTGCAGAAAGCATAGCATATAAATAAAAGTTATGATGATATAATAACCCAAAAAAAGATTTTGTTAAATTATACTCCAGCAGGCAACTAATGTAGAAGTCACTATGCGACTGATATTTAAATTCTTCTTTGGCAGTTTCCATCTTAACGTTAAAAGTGTTGGTTTAAATTTAATTTAGCGAAACTTCGAACTCTACTAAAATTATAACTATAATTGTAATTATAAAGGTAGACTTGGAAGGTACTCTGTTTATTTATAATTTTTGATTAAACGAAAGAAAATGGATCTTATATTGATAAATGTTTCAGTTAGTTTCGGCAATTATGTATGGAATAAAATATCAGATAAATGTCTGCCCCTGTTAGCCTCGCAAATGCGAGCTTATTTTTCATTACATTCTCACACATTTAATGTCGTATTTCATTAATTTTATCACGAATATTTTGTTTAAGTTGCTCAAGCGTTTATAGTTTGTTTGTCCCAACCTTGCTTTTGAGATATTCTCACAAAAAGAAGTCCAGAGCAGTCAAAACAGGCGACCGTGGAGGCAAATTAGTCACTATTTCCTGAAATAACTTGTTGTGGAAAGAGGTCTCGCAGCAATTTCATTGAAATCTTGGCTGTATGCGATGTAGCACCGTCCTGTTGATACCACATGTTAATCAAGTGCAATGCATGCAGTTATGGCGTTAAAAAGTTTTCCATTAATCCATTTTCAAAGAAATAAGGTAAAATGATTTCTCCTCACCAAGTTGCACACCAGACTGTCACTTTTAATGGATGTAAAGGTGACTGTTGAATAATTTGAGGGTTCCCCACTCCCCAGCACCTACTATTCTGTTTATTCACACGAATGGATATTCAAATAAAAATGTGCCTCGTCACTCATTATCATTTTTTCAAGAAAATCGGGGTTGTCTTGGGCGAACTGTAACATCCTATTGCCAGATGTTAGAAGAAGTAAATGGTTTTTTGGGAGATGGTCCCACCCAAGCTGTTGTTTGAAGACCAAGCTTCTGATGGTGGATGGTTTGTTTTGAACACTTTCTTGAGCAACAGTAATGTTTACAGCGGATGTTGCAGTACGTTATGGTCCATGCTATCACATACATAACTTGTTTCTTCGAAATCATACATTACCGATAAGTAGTGTGTTTTGTTGGCCCGTTTTTCTCCCAAAAATTTCACATAACTTAACATAACATAAATCTATGATTGGTGTTCATAAAATATTTTACCGATTAAAATACTTTCGTTTATCGAATATTTTTCCATAATAAATTCGTCACGGGTCTACTTCACGACTGCCAAATGTGAACTGACAAGATTACTGTTTGCCAAAATGGCGGCAAAACAAAGTAGTATACCTAACCGACGGACACCGTGTATTATTGAGATGTTAATGCATTTCACATTGACAGGCAACAACCCATCTGGAAAGTGGATATAACACTTTTAAAATCTTCAGTTGAAGAACAAAATTTATTGAATTTGTGGTGCATTTTTTCATCTAATGTAAATTTAAATCTTAAAAATTGCTTACTATCCTTGATCCGAAGAATGCTGAGAAAGTTTATTGTGAATCAAAGAGTGTATTACGTTTCGATAGTGCCTTCCTGTTTTAAGCAATCAGTAATGAACGCAAGGAAAAAAATAAAAAATAACTTCAAATAAAAGAAAATTTAAAAGTCTTACAAAAAGTGATATGCTTAATCTTAAAAATTGATGCATACTTTAGGGTGAATATCTGCTGAATATGTTTCTACTGTTTGTCAATTTATTGTCTTTATATATACAATTTTAATATTTTCAGTTTTTATATTATACGTTTGTGTTTATGTTTATCAAGTTATTTGTGTTAAACTTTTTGTTGGAAAATTTGTTCAGCAGAATCATTAATTCTCACACCTATTGATTTTAACACATGCTTTTAATCGCTGTATAGATTTTATATAATAATTAATTGCATTTTGTTATTGTTATTATTTAAATATTTAAATGTATATTGTTGTTCTTAATATAATTTATAATAACTGTATTCAAAAATGTTATTAATTATGTCGCTTGTTTCATAACTTTTATTATTGTACATGGGTGTGTGTCTATTCGTTAAACAGTTATAATTTTTTTTTCTATGTTAATTAATTATTTAATTGTTTCACTTATCACTTAATTAATATGGGATTTATGCCGACATTATGGTAAACAACATTAAATACGCCTTTATAAATGTATTTGATTATAAATTAAACATGACAGTCTGTAGCTTTTTTTTTTTTTTGAACCAAACAGATATTTTCTACTCTGACTTTTAAACTTAGTTTTCGCTTGTCATATAAATAATTTATTTACGTACTTAGTAATGTAAGCATGTGTGTAATTGTGAATTAGAGAAAAGTGACTGAAGCTAAAACTTTTCCTTTAATAACTAACTCGCTTTCTGTTATAGAATTTTTTTTATTACCACGGATTAGTTTAATGTTTATCCTCACTATTAAATTATTTAATACTCGTTTAATAAACCTTAAATTTAATTATTCGATTATAAGGTGTTCAAACATTTACGATTCCTTAATTAACTTTTAACGCCCTGAAGTCATAATAAATTTTTAATTCTATTCCCAATAATACAATTTTCTACAATATTAAAATACATTTAACACAAAAAGTACCATATTAAACGATAATGTATGTGCGTGCGCATGCATTGATTTGTTTACGTTATTTCTTTGTTAATGAATACATAAATTGTTTATGCATAATGAGTGATAAACAAAAAAAGTAAATTTGGCCAAATTAAATTTAAATATATAAAACTTACAATGAAGGTTATACACTTATTAAAACTGAAACTAAAACATTTTAATCACGGTTTTTGGCTTACATAAAAGTAAAAGAGTTTTGCAGAATGTTACAAAATAAATGCAAAGGCATGAACTTCGTTAATGAAATTTTAATTTTTCAAGATTTCAAGAATTTTTCAAATAGGAAGAAGTTGGCTCACGTACTATTTAACTACATATACGTTGAAAATATCTACACAAATTTTAAATAGTTTTTGTCAAAATAAACTTTGTATATATCATCGTGACTGTACATTTAGGAAGATTAAAATTTCTATTTAAATTGAGTCATAAAAATTCTATTGTAATTTTAAATGCCATTTTTTGCCTATATTACGCTATCTATACGCTAAAGATTTGTTTCTGGCTTAAATAGAATAATACTTTTTGTACTATATTCTAACAATGAGAGCTTCATTTTAAAATGAATAGTGCTGAAATCGTTTCAAAAGAAAAATTGCCAATGACAAGATTTGGGATGTCTCTTGAGAACTGATCTAAAAGATTTTGCCCGGCGGGCTTAACCAAGATAAATCTGAGCCTATCACTCGACTACAACTTAAATGCAATGAATTAAAATCCAAAGATGATTAAGTTTAAGAGGAACCAGAGACTCCTATCCCTAGATTTTTACAAAAAAGCCTTATCTTAAATCTGCAGTGTTATCCGTATAAATATCCTTTAGAAATGTGTACCAGCCTTAAATTCATACCTGTGGTGAATCTTTTTCCTAGGCATCATCTTGTTTGTCTGCAGTATGTTAAACAAAAAGTACCTTGTATTAGAAAAAATACCTTTTTTTAATTTATGAGATCAGCATTTTGCATATGCTTTTTTTTTTTAATAATGTTGCATTGTTTATTGTCATTATGTCAAAAACATTTCAATAAACGTAAAAGTACGTAAATACTTATTTTAAAATTGTACTTGTGTTAATTTTTTTTTGTTTATGCGAATTTTCCCTTTCTACACAGGAAATTTTTAAAGATATATTTTAAATATGTTCAAATGTTCCTTTTTCAAAATGAGCACGTTTTTCGTACACTAGTTTAAAAAGAATATTAATTGTCCTAAAAAACCAAAATAGAATATTATATCAACAAAAAAAACATTTTCTTAAAATATACGTTTTGCAAAAAGTCGCCTTGCTGATAATTCTTTTAAGAAGTTTCGTTTCATTCGTACTTGTGTATAACGTTGAAAATGTCTTGGTCTATATTTAGATTGCTAGAGTAAATCAGAGGAGCTGCAATCTTATAGCAAAAAAGGCAATAACAAGTGCAATTTTTAAAAGATGCCATAAAAGTACTTTTTATTCATTTTTATCATCTTAGTAAATTATCGCTTCCCAGAAAATTTTTGTCTTTAAACAATATTGAAAATAAATTTATATAACTAAGCAAGAGGAAGGGGAGCTAGGTATGTGGATAATTAGAAAGGAATATTAAACTTTTATTGACACAGTACTTTTTGCAATATAACAAATATTTTTTCAGTACTCAAATTAATCTAATATTGTTTTCTTTTTTCTCTCTCGTTTTAGGTGAGTCCTCACGAATATTATCACATAAAAATGCCGCAAAAATTTGTAAGTTGTTTTTTTATACATCTTTCTTTCTTTTAATTTTCTCTAATTTTAATTTAAAATTACTTTTAAGCTTTCTTTTATAAAATTGTATGGAATTTACCAATTTAATCTAATTAAAAGATCAAAAAAAAAGAAAATCCTGTAATTGTTTCAAAAATTATTAATTTTTACTTTAACTTGGTTATCGTCAACATATTCTATGGAATATTAAACAAGGAAACAGTTTGTAATAAAATAAAATTTCTCTAGCTTTATTGTGCCACACAATTATGTAATTTTTATATAAATGCCACCCACCCTCCTGCAGTTTAATAAAATGTTTTCAATTACTTGCAAATTTGTTGGAAATAGAGACGAGCGGTATTATAAACTACACTGAAAAAAATTTATTTGTTTACTCCGCCAAACAGTTTCTATCACCGCAAGCTCTTATCTGGTAGGCTATTGTGGAAAGTTGATGGTTATTTATTTTTTTACGTTTCATGATAGTGAATGCTCCAAAAGGAAAAGAAAAACGTTATCTATGTGTGTTTCGCAGGGTTCTAAATAGCTAGAGACTGAAATAGTAGAAATTCTATCAACATGGCTGCAACAACAATAAATAAAGGGTTTTTCACAAGAAGTTTGCTCTCTAAAACAAAAAATTCATATTAGAATGATTCAATTTTTTACTATACTACGAAGAGACAGGTTCTGCAGTTAGGAATGAAAACTGATATATGGCAAATGTCCACCACGACCACGCTGACAAATATCGATTCAATAAATTATAGGTAAAATGACGGCTCTATTTCGTTAATCACATCACTTATCTTAAATTTTAAGGCTAAAATTAAATCGATTGGCTCCGTATAGAGTCTGTCCTTAATATAGCCCCCACAGAAAATAATCCGGCTGTACTAAATCGCACGATCTAGCTGGCCATTTAACTGCTGATTGTCGTGAAATTTGGTTTGCAATGAAATGGTCGTTTCATTGGCTGTGTGACATGTGCCACCGTTATGTTGAAACCATATGCATGTGATATTCACGTCGTCAATATAAGCCAAAATACAGTTGTTAGCATCTCGCAATAGTGTGCTTTGTTGTCCATTATCACATTTCCAGCCTCATAAGGGACCACATGGCGCACCATACCGTGACACGTTGAGCATGCAAAGGCTTCTCAATAATCGCTCTAGGATTTTTAGAAGCCTATTTTGTTTTTTTACGTGGGAATGGGCAAAAAAAAACAGCCATTTGTTCCGGAATGAGCTGAACGAATCTAAAGCGGAGTGCATGGTCGGTCGGGTTCAATTCCTACACCAGTAGAACCTTGTTAGGCTTCAAAGTCAAATCCTTCCGTAAAATTCGCCATGTTGTGGTTTTGCATAAACCCAGTTGTTGAGAACGATGAGAAACTGACGAACTGTGGCTCCCGGCTACCATGTTTTCAGTTGAACGACCCGTTCTAACACGTGTTAGTGATTGCACATTTTATATCGAGCCTGTCGATTCAAATTTAACGACCAAATTCTTAGTAGCGGTTTCAGAAGGATGCGTATGTTATCCGAAAATATCGCGAATTTTACGAAATGTAATTTTAATAGAATCCAAATTTTCATAGTGGAGTTTTGATTTAAATGTCAAAACCATCATGTTGTTAATGTTGTCACAATTGAATAAAAAACTTATTGTTGGAAAACCCAATATAAGAAATAAATTTTGAAACAATCGTGTATCTTTTAAATCTCCGTTACAGACAGACAACCTAAATATTCAAAAACGAATAAATAAAATAAGAAAATGTGTATAAGACCGACTAACACTTGGATGGTCGATTCTTTCGTAGCTTGTCCAACAGTTAATTATTATAATGTTTTTGTTTATTGTAAATATGATCTGCCTAAGCGTTGCTTGACTTTAAAACTAAGACGGTCGGCTGCGCATACCATTAATATTTTTCGTCGTGTGCAAAGAAATGAAAATAAGTTTTACTAATTTGTTTTAAAAACTTTCACAGCTAGTGATTTAGGAATATAAAATGTTTATAATAAAATATTAATTATAATTAATTTTCATAATTCTTCAAAAATAGAAGAAGGCTATCAATTCCTTGCTAATATTTCTGTCATGTCATTTTTGAATGGAATTGAAATGTTTTCTTTTTTGTAATTGAAAGTCTGTTGTTACAAAGCTATCCAATTTAGAGAACATTTTATGAATTTTCACAAAGTGGCTATATCTGCTATATCTGCCGAATCAAAACAAGTTATAAAAAATTAAATTTAAAAATCGAAAAATGTCCCTTTAGGCGGGTGTTATTTAACATAAAATATATGTCTTTATTTTTAAACCTTTATGGGCATAGACTTAAAATGTGTATAGAACAGGTGTTACCAGAACCGCCAGCGAAGATTTTCGCTAGAAAACATATGAATGTGCTGCTTATACATAGCTGTTGATAATTACGATTTGTAATTCATATATATAACAAGTCCACTATATCAGCAACAACGAAAAATATTTTTAATAGGTATCGTATATATATATATATATATATATACCCATATGAACTTATCGCTTGAAACTTTATTTCCTACACTTTTATTTTAATATACGCTAACCCTCTCTGCCCGTCTTTGTGTTTTGAAATAGTTTTTTTTTGTTCTAAGAATTATTTAAACCAGATTATTTCTCTCTGTGCATATAAAGGTTATTATCTGTAACAGACTTTGTTTTGTATGTATATATTTATATATTAATTTAAAGGAAATTTTATGCCTATTTAGCAAAAACACATAATTAATATTTGAATAGAAATACAAAATCACTGGGGAGGCGGCAGCACATCAGAAACAAAAGCCGAACATTAACTCTTAGATCTAAACAGTAAGAAAATAAGAACAGGAGAGTAAATGCATTATGAAAAAGCCAGTAACGCTAATTATGATAATTGCTATTAAAAGCTATTTTTCGGCAAATTATCACAGATACACACACACACACACACACATTGATAAATCGTTAGAACTTCAAAACAATACCAAATGCCAAACCAAAATTAAATAAAGCCGTTGCGTTGCTGCTATAACCATTCGGCCACGCACTTAACAACCTTGACAATTGTCTATTTTTGCCTGACGCCAAACAGCATTAACATTTTAACTTTTTAGCTTGACTATTTAACCGGCTAATGGTTTTGTGTTGTATTACTAAAATAGCCTACTTCCTACTCCCTTCAAGCAATTTTGCGTATTTAAGTTAAAATCTCTTTTAATATCTATTATATTGACTTGATGGTCTTTAAATCGAAGATTTTTTGCTACGAAGTTTGTTTTTATTAACCCATATTCCAGCCCAATGTATATTATATAGATGTGTGAGTATGTGTGTGTGGTTGTGTGTATTTCAGTTTGTGTTATAATGCGACTCCTTATCTTTATTGTTTTTTTGTTTGGTCGATTTTATGCCTAGAATAATATTCCTACCTAAAAAGAAAACTTTTTAAAAACATTTCTTTTCTTGTTGTTGTTGTTGTTGCTGTTTTTTTGTGAAAACTTGTTGAAGCTTGATAAGATGCTTATCATCAGGTTCAAAGTATCATCATCATTATTACCGTCATGAATGAACCATTATTTCTATTGCAAAAATTTGGTTTGTTTGCTTTAATGGTTATTGTGAATGAAGATACTCACAGCCAATTGAATAAGGTTAAATATTTTGTTGGATTTTTAGTTGACTTTCTAATATTTCTAAAGTTTTGTTCGCAACATATTTTGCTCATGTCCAATTTCGCCTTTTGTTTAAAATTTTTTAAGATCATATGCTACTTGGCTACACGCTCATATCCCTGCAAGTTGTCAAACAAATTTTGCAGTATAATAATAATAATTTGTATTTCCATCAAAATTAGAAAATTTAAATTTTCATACAAATATCTTAAAGAAAGTTAAAATGGAAATAGTATTTTAATTATTATAGATTTGAGAAAAATGTTGGAAATGAAAATGCAACTCTTTTATCATAAATATTTTTAAATATCACACATTTTCCTTACTCTTTCGTTCGTCACTGCTACTTGTATAGAAATGATAAGTAATTGCTAAATGGGGCAACATGAGGCTACGAAGGGGTAGGTGGAAAAGAGAACTTAATAGATAGACAGAGAGAGAGGCTGTGCTATTTGTATTAACTTCTTCCATTAGTATTTATGCAAATTACTTTCTGATCAATCTGTTGTTGTTCTGTTTATATTCTAATTAAAGATTCCCTTACACAAATGTTGGCAATTTAATTGAACCCTTAAAGTCATATAAAATAGAATATAAATATTGGAAGGGCAGTTATCATAACAACGACAAAGTTAGCTTAAGGGCTTGTTTATTTTCTATATAAATTAAAATGTAATTTTTTTTTGCTGTTTCAACAAAATATAGTTTTCATTATGTATTTTAAACACAATAAACAAAAGTCAGATACTAGAGGTATATTTTTGCTTCAGTTGCTGTGTTTCCGTTTGAAGTTGAACACAGTTTCTTAATGAAATATTTATATGAATGTTAATTTTGTTGATATTTTTTAGAGAAATATTTCCAGTTAAATGTGATAAAGTTAAATTCCCTAAACTTAAATTGTTTTCCTTAAAGTTATGGTTAGCTGTTCTATTACTGCTGTCATATTATCCTTGTATTGTAAAACATATTATTAAACCCTTCACTTAATGATGAATATCTAGGCCCTATTGTATCCATTGCTAAATGTTAACTGTTAAGAGAAACATTTTTTAATTTTATGTGTAAGTTTTCTTCAAGAATAGACTTACCTTAATGCAACCTTTATGCTAACCACACAAAAAAAAAATATGAATCTTCAAATAATACTTCAATATGCAACCCGCGCACTTAAAAAGTAATTTTTAACAAACAGAACAATTAATGACATCATTGTTTAATTGGCTCATGCCCACAAGTATCTAGATATAGGTGAAAAAAAACAGCTAAACCATCCTGCCAGATCGTCTCCTGTAGAAAAATATAGACTTTTTTAATCGCCTATATATAAAACTGGCAGGCAAGCAGTTTAACAGAGAGATTGTATGTGCTGTACAGTAAGTTGTGCACCATTTAATAGTGTTTTTTTTTTAAGAGAAGTAGTGAAAACAACGAAGGTCTGCGTTGGGAATCGAACCCACAACCTCCACACTGCCAAGCTAGTACACTATCTACTAGCCTACAGGGGCACCTAACAAATTTATGCACAGTTGAGTAAGCATAGTGGCACTAAAGATATCTAAAGCAGTTCTCGGGAATTAGATGCTAATTAAAGGAGCTTATGAGGTTTTATTCTTTTGTATACAAAGAAATAACTAAATCCATCAATTAATACAAGCAACAGTTTGAAAGGAACAAATTGGAATTTTTATGATTTTGTGTCATTTAGTTTTATTTAATGATTTTTTCAATGGTTAAGTGATATTTACAGTTTGGTTCTTTTTAAAAAAGATCCATTAAGGCAACAAAATGCCTATAAGAAATTCTACCACATAAGATTAACAAAAGAAAACAACTAACACAGGCAAGCAGGCGCGTAAACTGAGTGATAATAACATCATTATGGGGTGACGTTAAAGCAACTTTATAAGCACCACTTGCTGGGCAAATGAATTGAATTCAAGTTGGCTCATCAGTGAGTAAAGACAACAAAGTTGCCATCGTGTTTATTTTGTGTGTATCGAAAATAAATAAAGCGTTTAACTTAAATGCTGTGTTATTATTTTGCAATAATAGAAAACGTTTATTACAAGGAATAACATAACAATATAATTTATACACAGCTATTGAAACGTACAGCCATATTAAATTAAATTTTTATTATACCTTACAACAACAGAAAATATTAAAAATAAAATAAAATTTAAATATAAAAGCATGAACAGGATTCAACAGTTTTAATCAAACATTTTAAAATTAGGCAGCATGTGTACGTCTATATTTGCCTTAAATACAAATATAAAATTTAAAATAAAGATTTAAAGGGTGTCTTCACTGTTGCTGCTGGTTGTATTATAAATTTTATTGCATATTAGATTGTGCTTCACTTCACATACTGTTGCAAGTTTATCTGTTGCGCAAATTATGTTCAAACATGAAGAATAGATGCAGGATATATAGACTGAACTCACTGTTCATAAATTGAAAATTCTAAAAAGAATTAAATTAAGATTTAAAAATTATATGTATTTAGTTTAGTTATTTTTTGCTGCTAAGGACATACATCATATGGGAACAACAAACATTTTGTAAAAATTAAAGTTATACTTATGCTCTCAATATTGAAAAACTTTGGTACAGAGTACGGTTCCATCTTTTTTAAAATAATTAATTTTTAATAGTTTATTTTAACTGAAAGGACTACATTTTGTTGACTTTCAATTGGCAAATTTTAAAAGGTAAACTTAAATTTTTGCAATAAGAAAAACAACATGAAGTAGGTTTCAACAGTCTTATGTGCAATTTTAATTGAATTAAAACTAAAATCAAAAAAGGCAAACATAAAGAACATAACACCCTAGTAAAAGACCCAATTAAGCATTCTAATAATTTTTTAACAATATTTAAATAAATATTTGAAATATGTCTTTAAATGAAATTTATTTCTATCAAACAAATTGCAAGTACTTTTAATCAAATGCAGACCTTCATACATTTATTTTTTACTTTCTAATAAACAATAATGGTCAACAACTTACAAAAAAAATGTTTATTAAGGAGCAGAGAGCCAGTAAAAGTCCTAAATAAATGAATAAGTAAAAGATTGTTCAAGCAGAAAATTTTCAACAGAAAAATCTGAAAAATAAAAATTTTATGTATGCACTTGACAAACAGCAAAATACAACATAACTTACAGCACCGTACAGAGCAGAAAAGAAATATAAAGAAGAAGGGAAAAATATAAAAATAAAAAATATATGAAAAACATCCATTGAGAATCAATTGCTGAATTAATTTCAATCTAACCAGAAATATCATTATACACAGTTACTGAAAGAAAACAGTATAAAATTCCTACAAAAATCCACAGATTACAACTGGAATCTGAAGATTGTAAAATTGTAAATAAATACAAGTACAAGTACCATAAAAACATAAAGAAGAAATGAAAATGAACAGTTTAAATTAACAGGGGGAATGAACCAGACCAAAAAATAATACAAAAAAAAAAAATGAATGCAGAAAAAATATATTAAAAGCAAAAGATTCTTTAGCTTTGAAATGAAATTTGGTAGGAAAACGAAATGTAAGTGAAAACGTAAATGCAAAAATAGTTTATTGAGTTGCCGGCTACACCAACTATACCGCACACTGATTTTATTTATTTTTTTTTTTATTTTTGTTTTTTTTTTTTGGCAAAACGAGAACAACAAAATTGAAATTATCGAAATCCTTAAAGGAAAAAATAAAAATTCCTGCTTAAAAAAACAATAACTGTTAAAAATTCAAGCGGAAACCGGAAGTGTTGCTGAAACACTAACGATGATGAAAACAATAACAACAACAACCTCAACTTAACTGACAGTCATAAACTTACACACTCATACATTCTTACCGTTACAGACAAATCAACTTGATTTTTCTTCTGCTCTTGTTAACGGAGTTTATGGTGATGAATTGCTTTTCTCTGTCGTTTCTTTTTTTGTTTTTGTTACATTTTTTGGATACTAAACAACAACTACAATATGATGAATGTCAGATCGAAAAATTTATGAATATTGAATAAATTCATAAAGGGAAAAAAGGAACAAACACTCAATTGCTGAAAACATGATTTAAAACTAGAAAAAAAAAACCTACAAAAACATGGGTTAAAAACGTTGAAAAAGTCATAATCATATTGAATAGCTTTTCTCTTTATTTTATTCTCCTTTCTGAATCATGGCTTTGTCTTTGGCATTTAAAGGTAAAAAATGTTGGTTATTTTAAAATGGATTTGATAAAAAAATATGCTGAAACTAAAAAAAAAATCTTTTTAACTTAGTTAAATCTTGATTAAATTTCAAAAAAAAAAACTTTTACTTATTGTAAGAAAGCTTTTTCAATTTCTTTCACATATTAACATGCGTGAAAATGTTAACAAGTCATTACAGAAAATATGAAACGGAAACACGTTTTAAAAATTTTGTTAATGACAACAATTAAACGAACTTGTAATGGGCTACTGAAGTTGAATTTTAGTAATGTTATGTTATTTTCTTTAAAAAGAACTGCAACAACAACAGGAAGTTTGTTTTTCAATTGTGGCAACACCAAAAACGTAATAGTTTTGACATTTAGTTTTTTGACGTATCCGTAGTAGTAAAATGAATTCAATTTCCCACGAAAATCGCATTAAAATAATTAAAATCGTAATAATTATTGTGAGATGGTAACAGCTCAATTTTGACCATATGTCACACAGCTAATGTAACGATCAATTTATTGTAAACCAAATTTTCTGATCACATAATTTCACGACAATCAGAAGTTAAATGGTCAGCCAGATCGTATGATTTAACACCACTGGGTTTATGTTACGGATTGAGTCTATTCGGAGTCCCTCGAATCAATTTTGCCAAAAAATTGATAGAATTTATTAAAAATCGATGGATTTATGGATGAAAGAATCGACATCTATTAATGTGCTCGTGGTGGACATTTGCCAGATATTATTTTTCATTCATAATTGCCGAACTTTTCGTAATACAATAAAAATTTGAATCATTTTAAACTAAAGTTTTTGTATTATTTTGTTTTAGAAAACAAACTTCTTGTTGAAAATCCCTGTAATTATTTTACATGTTCTTTATAATTTATTTGTGACAAATAAATTCCATTTAAGTACATTTTTTAATTTATTACAGAACTTTAAACGTTATTCGAGCTTTGCATTGCATTATAAGAATAATGTCCTCAATGTTGTCCTCTATGGCCATACGACTTCTTATGACTTCAAGTGGCCCCATGGAAAATAATTACGATATATGTATTCGTGCAATTCTAGATGCACGAAGTTATCAAAATCAAAAAATTTTGTTTTTAACATGTCAATGGTTGGGATCACCGTATGATATGTAGCATCATCTTGCTGAAATTACATCTTGCCCGGATTAATATTATCATTATATTCAGGAAAAAAAATCATTAATCCACAAAGCGAAATCCGACTTCCTTTTTTGGAATAATATCTAATAAAGTCTGTAGTGCAGCCTATTGGAAGTATTGTGAGTTAACTTATCTCCACCACAGACATTATTGTTTACTTACAAGCCCGTTAAGCCCAATACGATCCTATATGCTCAACGGAATTTGGTGATAAAATATCGGATCTATTTGTAATTAATCCAACTCCAACAAAAAACGATTTAAATGGTGGTCTAATACTTTTAATTTCTGCCCTTTACGCACCTTAGACGCCTGAAGGATAATGTTTTTGTATAATATTTTGCTCGTAATGGGCGATTACAGTCCAACTTCCAGCGACCGATCTTGTACAATATTTTTACAATGGCGATAGTTTTTTCTGTTCGCGCATTTTTTCGACCTGTTTAGAGAGCATGTGGTATAAGATCTATCCACGGTTCGACTGGCAGGTGACTGATTTTCAAAATCAATCGTGATAATTAAAAAGTAAATGCCAGTATGACAGTTTTTTTTGTCAGTTGACGCTTTCGTAAGTTCTATCGTAAGTGTATTAAACACCATCCGATACATACGTTAATCCTTTGTCTTATTTAATATACTACTACAAATCAATTTGTTTTACCTTTTTAATCGAATAAAAATACTTTTTTTGTTTTTGTTTTAAATGGTACTGCTACAAAAACTTTTATATAAACTTTATTCAATATATATTTGTTGCAGAGTTTAAGATAATAATATGATATCAGTGCACTAAACTCTATACAAAAACAATAAATCTGCACAGTTTTTTAAATTTTGTCAGCATTTGCTTTGCCAGGCATTAATACGATTACAAAAAAATAAGGTTTACAAAAACAGATTTAGCATTTGTTTAGTTGTAGCAGAAATAGTACAACGAAGTCATCATACAGCATTGAATGCAATTCATACAAACGAGTACATGCAATCTGGTTTAAGGTTTTCATTTTGTTAAACAAAAGTTATGAATCCCTACAATATGTGTCATCATACACATGTTTTTTTTCAGTTTAACAAAAAGCGCAATAGAAAAACTTTTTTCAATAAATAAATTTATCTCCTGTTCTATGCATTTAAATAGAAAAAATGAAAAAATAAAATATTTTATTTAATCCTACTGTGTGTAAGCAACGGATATTAGTGATGCTGTCATAGTGTGTATCTGCATGTTATAAGTATGCAAGAGCAAAAAAATGTTTACGGATTACATATGTATGTGTTTGCTCAAAAATCTAAAGTAAAGTATTTTCGCTTTATATCTCTAGATAAGAAATTAGCTGTTTTATTTATATATAATTTTTTTTCAATGGAAATTATTGTAATTTAAATGAAAATAATTAAGTTAACATGTTTTTTATTTATTTATTTATTTTGTAAAGAGAAGTAGCAATTCAGGCAACAATGCCTATTTAGTCAAGTACCGTGCTACATTCTTTAGGAAAGGGATAGAGAATAGATGAAACAGGTGTTGAAATTCGGAAATTAACTGCCGTATATAAGACAGCACAGCGACCAGTGGCTATGCCTTCATCGCTGAGCAGCCCCACCGATAGGCAATTTTTATTTTTGTAGTGAAAAAAACCAAAGTCTTCGTTGGGAATCGAAACCACAACCCCCAATACTTACAAAACATGTTTTGTAAAGCCAAGTGCTTTTACAAAAAAGGAGAAAATGAATATAAAGACTATATTTATCGGTAATAGATTATCAATTTTTCAATGAAAAACTTTAACTCAATTAATTTGTAGTCTAAGCGTCCTGGCTAAAATAATAAAATCCTGTTAGTACTTTAAAAGTTATTAAAAATAAAGTTTTGTTGACCCAAAAAATCGAAAATTAAATCAGCTGTCGGTGATTAATTTCTTTAGTTCTCAATACAAAACTAATCGCAAAAATTCAAATCGAAAAGCAAAAACTTTGTAGTTAAAATTTTAGTTTTAGTAAAATTTAGTCATAGTAAAATTTTCGGAGTACGAGATGCTTGTTATGAGGCTCATTGGTGAAAAATGGCATTTTTTCTCAATTTTATGTTATATTAAGTTGACTTAAGTTTTAGTTCATAACAATATCAGTTTAAATACCCGCAAATTCTTTTTTTATATATGAAACACATACATAACAAACGTGAACATTTGTTATCGCTTATACCGATGCAAGAACATTTGAATTCAGCAAGCCGTTATGTTGCCCCTAAATTGTAGCTGTAGAAACATCGTGAATTTTACTTGGTATCAGCAATGTTTCTTGAATGAGTTCTAAGGCCCGTTAAAGCATACTACCAGCAAAATTTAAAAAATGTCTATCCTTTTACAGGATTAGTATATGTTCGAAAGAAAGCAATCACTGTTTTCGAATTACGCATTTATTCAATATTCTGCCCAGTGAGCAGCTCTTCTTTATATTCTTTTTTCAGCATACAACTTACATGCGCACATATGATGAAAACTATATGTAACGAGTCTCCTGATCATTCTTTCCACTGATAATTAAAAAAATGCTGAGAGTTGCCTTTCTCCATTTTGCATAGGTTATACTTATACTCCTAGACTGGTTTTAAGACAAATCAAATAGACTAAAAAATTAAACCATGTCCCCATACAAAACACGTGAGCCCCTTATTAGGATTCAAAGCTAAAGGTCTTCGTAGGGAACAAAATTTAACGTATGCGATATTTTCTTTTATCCGTATTTGAAAGAAATTAAACTATACACAGAGTGTGTGCATATATGTTGTAGTAACAAATCTAAAAAATAAAGATATAAATTAGAAGGTCTGCCCATATTTTTTAGAATCCACTATAGATCAAATGAGAACTTTTTCTGTGCTAAATTGATATAAATCAAAGTGACATTTTATCATTGTTGATTTTAATTGGATATTTTTCAAAACAAAGACGTGTGATATTTTTTTTTGCGTTAAAAAAAAGCACCGTTACACATTTGTACGTCAAAGTCAATCTATACAATTTTTTCTACAAATGTGTTAGATTGTTCAATAGTGAAAGGTCAACTTTAAAAAGTTAGTTTTTCTCGATTTGAGTTTATTATAATAATATTAATTTACATGGAACAGGTAAATACTAGTGTTTTTAATTATAACTGCTTTATATTTATGTCGATATACCTGAAAAGAACTCATTCGACCTTAAAAGGGTTTAGTCTTTTTTAACTTTTAAAAATTTTGGGGTCAAATTAAAAAAGTGGATTAAATATAATGTTGAGTTCATTATGGTTTATGATAAATTGTGATTATTTGTGCTTTCTGAGTTATGCCTTTTCTTGTAGGTAAACTCTGTATGAAAAAAAACCGATCTGTTTAAAATAGGGCGGAAAGAATGTAATAAGAATGATAAGTTTGATGCAGTTTTACTATTTCCGATAAAATTGATAAAAATATAAAGCAAAAAATACATTTTTTTGCGTAAAATTGGCTCAAAATTGGGAAAAAAATGTGGCAGAAAGATAAATGTCTTTAAGGATCAAAATCATACCTACTTGTACCGGTGTTGGACGTACAGAAATCTCATTAAGGGCAAAATCAGAATTTGGAAAGCTAATACTAACCTTCTCGTTCGTGCAGCAGCAACATCGGCTCGCCAGCAAGGTGATTCCGATTTGGTTGCAATATTCACACTATAATAAAATTACAGCCACAAAATTAAAATCGCTTGCATCACGCCCGCAAAAACAGCCGATAACCGAAAACCCAATAGCCTGTTATATGTATTTAATATGGTTGTCTGATACTTCAGATCCATCGATTTCCACAGCATTTTTAACCAGGCGCTTACAAAAGCATAAACGTTCTTCACTTCCACCTGAAGTTATTGAGCTATTATCTTGCAGCCAAGACGAAGAAATGTATGATATTGATGAAAGTGAAAAAGCTCTTCTTGATTTAAATTTACAAAATGAATTAGATTTAAGCAATTTCCAAATGTTATGTTATAATAAAAAAATTCAATTCAATGTATTATGTTTGTTTTAATGATTTAGAAAGGGTTAGTTATTGGTCATTAATGGGTTAAATTTAATTTTTAAAAAAATTATGGAATTGTTACAGGCTTTGGTTTGAATACTATGTCTTTGTAGTAGATATTAATTTCGCACAAAAAAATGTCCATTTGATCTATAGTGGAACCGTAAAAAACAAATATTTGAAACTGATATTGGTTATATGTATTAATAAGGCAGCTTATAGCAATGAAGATAAAATTTAAAGAAGCTATCATATATAAAATAAGTTTGACATAAAAGTCCATCATTTAAATATCAGCAGGCAGACTCCTTGATATATAATATGCAGAAAATATGACGATATGATAAAAGTATATCTTGAACCGTCAATACATAACTACGAATAATACATCAACAAGCACATAAAAGTTTACATTAATATTTAAAGAGTGCACCGGGCAAAATAAGGGATTTTAAAGTGCACCTACAGAAATTTCAACCTGCATCCATAGTTTTATTTAATAATTCTTGAGCACATTGTTTTATATTAATAAACAACATTGACTGATATAAGCGTAACACTTACTTTATGAACAGTACCAGATCTAAATATTTAAACAGCTTTTAAACAATAATTTTAAAAATAACTATAACTAAGAGTTTATCTGCTATAGAAAACAGAAAAGTTCTTTTCTCACTCATGAAAACCGCAAAGCTGTTTATGTTTCTGTGCGTGTTTTCTCCCCTATATTTTTGCATCATTTAAATCATTTTTGTAAAACGGCTTTCAATGAAAATTTTCCCTTATTTGCAAATGTTACATTTGTATGCAAAATATAAAAATTATTATACGCATTATATTTCTAACGTATTTCTATTAATATATATCTGCTTTTTTGTTGTTTTTATTTTTTAATATACATACATATATATAAAAGAAGTATGAATGCAATATCAGCGAGAACAATGTACCGTGTAATGATTAGAATAAAAAGTTTAATGAATTAAAAGAAAAACAGCAAAAATGAACCTCGTTATGTTACGAAACACCCATCATAATACCAGAGCAGCCATGTAAACTAGAGTTAAGATTTTTTTTTTCTATTAAAATTAAATGGTTTGTGTATATTTATAGTATAGACTAAGACAGTTATTCACCCAGTTTAAATATAATAGAACTTTCAACAAGTTGTATATAGTTACAGCAATGTTGTATAAACGTCCAGAGATTGTCAGTCTATCTACGGATAAGTTTTTTTTGCCCTTTTGATTTACGGAGTAAACTCTACAACTGCTGCACAATTTATTCTTTGGTAAATATGTTTATAAAATAAACTTTGAGCTTTTCGTATCTAGATTTCAGTTGTGAAAATTCTTTTAAATTTTATTAAAATTAATTCATTTTATTTTTTTACCCCTGACTGTTATCTCAATTACAATTATGGCACCTCTGCAGTATATCTTAATACTAAACTAAGTTTAAATTAAAAAACAACATCAATTTAAATGTCTGTAATTGTGTTTTGCTTTTGTTTTCATCAAGTTAAATTCTGAAATAAAATACATATATATTATATTTCATTTGCCTTTTAATATTTTACCCTGTTAATATTAAAAAAAGGAAGGATCCTTTTCTCTGCGGTAAGGTAAAAAGAAAAGAAATAAAACTATTTTCTATAGGAAGAAAAAAAAAACAAAAAAGAAAGCATAAGAAGTAAAATTAATCTAAAAAGTTTTTAATGCGCTTTTAAATTACAATGATAATAATAACGTTACGTTTCCATACTCTTTCTCAATCTCGAAGGGCTTGATACACCCTTCAACCACACAGACATTCTTATACAATTTTGTAAATGTAAATGCATTTAGTGGAGCCTTTTCTTATCCTTCGCTTTCGCTCATTCAAATTTTGCTGCAAAACTCGTGATTGCTTACATTCATAAACTCTTGTTTTTAATAACAACTTTTCTATTCACTTGTTGTTATTGTTGTTAGTTTCCAAGGCCTTCGCTCTCCCTATGTACTTGCGCGTTTTATAAAAACAAATCTTGTGTTTTTGCGTTTATTTTTAAGGAAAAGGTTATCAATTTGTCGGTATATATTTTTTAAATTGTAGTGCTGATGATATTAAGAACGAAATGATTCGGCTTTATCATTTGAACCACTACAGTCCAACACGTAAAAATTGCACAGCATGTAACCAAAGAGAGTGTGATTTAGCATGTCCTTATACTTTCAACAGTTATAAAAATAAAGGTACAATTTTTAAAGAACGCCAATTGTTGCATGCTCTATAAATAATTTAGTACAATTATAAGTTAAAGGGTTTACCCATAGGTTAGGCATATGTAGTTATCTGCTGAACCGTTATGGTTAGAAAACAGGAATTTATAGACTGTGCATGTCAAAATTTTAATTTAATTGTTTTGTGAACTTTTGCCGCTTTGCATCCTTTTAAAACATTCCTTTAAAATTAAAAAGAGGTAAAAATGTGCGTCAGTTTAAACATTAATATTCAAATGTTAAGTTTTGTACAATTGCACAAACAAACTTATTTAAAAATAGCAGAATTTAATTTAATTTAATACGAAAATTGTAATGTTTTTGTTAGTCTAGTTAGCGCAGCAAAAAGTTTATATTTAACTTTATAAACATTCACAAAGTTATGCCATAATCTTATCTATATGAGGCACTTGACGTATGATTATTAATTTACCACTTTCAAATAAATGTAAATCATACGCTCCTTAGCTCTTACAAGCTCTCAAGCATTCGGCGTGCTTTGTGTGTGAAGTTTAATTTTCTACTCCACTTTTGCTTTTATGCCGTTTTAAATTTAAAATTCCACAAAAGTCTTTGTATTTTCTTTTTTTTTTTGTTTGTGTTTTTCTCTTTGCAATCACTGTTCCATGCAGCACACTTTGCTTCAAAAAACATAGCAGACACACACTAAATTGTATTGTCTACTTAGCCCTCTACAACGTTTTAACTTCGGTTTTATCTGTGTGAGTTTGCTGGATTTTTTTTTATTCGCCGTACTAGCAACACAATAAACGTTCCACGTTCTTTTAATGCAATAAACGAATTTGTATGCTGCATTTTGTGCATGGTTGTTTAAGACCTGTTGCTATTCTCTGCCACAGATATACAAACACGCTAATACATAAAGCTGTTTGTGATACATTGTATGAGTGGTTTTGCTTTTTTTTGTCAGTTGAAATTTATTCTGCTAGTCTATGGTACATGTTTGATGTAAGTGACGTTAAATTGAGTTAAAAATAAATATAAAAAAACAAAATTTTCAAATAAAATAAACTCTCTCTTAATATCAAACTATCGCAAGCAAAAAATATGTGTACTGTTAGACAAAAAGATAACTGAAAGTGACTGAAAAAACGATACAGCCAATAAAAACGAAATGCTCTTAAAGTTGAGAAAATTTAAATAAATAAAACTTTAAATTTGTTGTTAAAGTTTAAATACTTGTTAATATTAATATCACTCATACGCGCTCTCTACCTCTACTATTTAGCTTCTTTCTATTTTAAAGATTTTTAAACTTAATTTGGTTAAATGATAACTATTGCCAATTGACATTTTTAATATTTTATAAACAATTTGTAAACATTTTGGCATCTAAAGCTTAAAATAGAAAATATTTTTTTAGTAGTTAATTAGGTCAATTTTAATAAAAAATTTTTAAAAAACTTTTATTTTTTATTATTTTTTCGATATTTCGCCACACCGTTGGTTGGCATCATCAGGAAAAACAAAAATAATAATGAACAAACAAATTGAAAAAATTTTTTGATTAACAAATTCAAAATAATCAAAAAATTTTTCCACAAAACAAAACAAACAAAAACAATAAAAAACGACAAATTGAAAATTTTTTTGTTTTATATACATACAAACAAATTTTCAATATTAAAAATTTTTAAATGAAAAACAATTTTGAAAATACATAACAAAATACAAAACAATAGTATTTTACAAATATATTTTAAAACATAAATTTAATGACCAAACGTTAATTTCTTTTGATGTAGTATCATTATTTCCAAGTATTCCTGTTGATTTGGCGATTAACACAATAGAAGAGAAATGGAATGTTTTGAAAAATAGTGATGCTAAACTTCCATATTTAGACACTTTAATAATAAGAAGGAATAAAGAATTAGTAATAGATTGGTACTAAGAACCAACTGCTTCAGGTAGAATTATTAATTATTATTCTAAACAAAATAAAAGAATTATTATTAACACGTCCAATAATTTAATAGAGAGAATTTTAACAATTAGTGACAAAGAATTCCATAGAAATAACAAAGAAAAGATTAGAAATATTTTAACTGAGAACAATTTTCCATTACGATTAACTAATAGGTTAAATAATCCATTTAATAATAAGAGGAAAAGAGTTATAAGTAGTGGAACGGAAGCGAAAATATATAAATCGATAACTTATATAGCAGTCTTGTCCGAAAGATTAGAGAATTCAAAAATTTATGATACAAATAAATACAAAATTGCATATAAGAATACAAACACACTAAATAGGTTGTTTAGTAAAACTAAGGATAAAATTCAAAAATTAAATATGTCCAATTTAGTGTACAAAATTCCTTGTAACGGTAATAATAAGGAGAATTGTAATAAGGTTTATGTAGGCACAAAAAAAATAAATTGAAAACTAGAATCGTAGGACATAGGTCAGACCAGAAATACAGGAATAATATTAGTTTACAAAAAACAGCATTATCTTCGCATTGCTCTAAAGTTAATTACTATTCTAACTTTCAAAATGTATCAATTTAAAATTTAAATTTTACAAATAATTAAAGAACCACCAACAAAAAGAATAAACTGTAAAGCAGATACGGAGAATGTTATACAAAATTATTGCCATTTGGTGCATAAAACTATGAAACTATAAAACAAAACTCTGTGTCTATATGACATTATTAATTAATATAAGTAAATAATTTTTTAATTAAGCATTAGGTCTTTCTACAAAAAAGAAGGCAAATTTTGTGTCAACAATTTTTTCGTTTATTGATTAATTTTGATAAATTGTTTATACAATTTTTCTTTTCTTTTAGACATTTGCCAACTAATGGTTTAACAAAATAGCGACAACTAAAATAAAGAATTAAGACTAATTAAATTTTTTTAAACAATAATCTAGTGCTGGAACAACAAATTACTTATAAAATATTAAAAAGTCAAAATACTTTTTATTATTTATTTTATCTATTTATTCAACCTTTTTATTACGTAAAGACTTTTATTTCAGTAAAATAGAATATGGTTTTTAGAATTAAATATATAAAAGTATAATTCTGTAAATTTCAGTAATTTCAATGTTGTTTACCATGCGCGTTTAAGTTCATAAATAAATGAAGTGCTGTCTGTGCTAAAGAGCTTATTTTAAGAACTTTAATTGAAAAATGTAATATTTTTATAAAAACAAAAAAATTGCTTTCAAAAGATTTTCTGTCTAAATCTACAATGTTTCAAATATAAATATCTCATGATGTTCTTATTAAAATATTTCAGAAAATTGTTCATACTAAAACGTTGCTGTGTTTTTAAAACCTTATTTTTTTTTGTTTTTGACTTAAAACTAAAAAATTGTTTATTGATTTCATCAGCTTTTAGCTTCAAAACCACCAGTTTTGATAAGAAATAATTGGGCACTAAAAAATTTATTTTATTATTAATGAAAAAAGGAAATTGTTATGAAATAATTAAATTTTCCATTAAGATTTTTTCACATTTTCTAACTGTTGTAAAACTTAGGTATGAACAAAAAAAAATAGCAAACATTCTTTAAATATTCATAAACACTTTTAGTAAAAAGACACTCCACCTACAAACAGCAAGTTTCACTTGCATATTTAGTTGCTGACACACTTACGTAAATGCTCGTTAAAAACGCTTCAGTGTTTATTTCAGTACCTGTGAATGTGTATTTGTGTTTAAATATCAATCTTAGTACTAAACACGCACACACACATCATGTGAGTTTATACTCGGGTTAAACAATACGAAATTTTATCATAACAATCTACCACTTGTTATGAGCTTTTTTACTCTTCTTTTTCATGATGATTTACATACATATATTTATATATTTTATATATCTAAAATCACACTTAATATATATGTATATATAGCATATATACGTGTGTTTAACTTTAGATGAGATTTTAGTAGTCTAAACACGAACACACAGCAACAGCATTAACTTGAGATTTTTGTGTTAAAAGTGTTAGAATCCTAAAATACCTTTAAATAATAAAAAAAAGAAAATATAAAAAAAAATAACAGATGGAAGAAGAAACTACATTAACACTGACTAAATTTGTGCCTTGGTTTTTCGTCAGCTATAGTACGAGTAGTTAAAACAAAACAAATAAAAAAGTTTAGCATACAATAGGGCGTTAAATGTAAACACAAGAATTTACACATATGCTTAAGCATTCGTTCTCCTTCTATACACGCACACAAATATATACAAGACTACAGCTATAACTGTCAGTACTGTTAGTTTGCTTTTTGACTATTGACTACCTCCTAAAGTACACATGCAATTAAACGTTAATCTCTGTACGAGATATCTACGTTCATCACACTCTCTCTTATGCTACAGGTATAAGAGTGAGTGTTAATATACACTACGAATAAACTGGATAACACAAGTGTCTAAAATACAATTACAAGGTTGTTAAGACGAATAAAAAAAAGAGGTTTCTTCAGAACTTGTTTCTGTGACATTTAAAATTTAAGAAATTTTAGAAATAAAAATTCATTTATAATTCATTCATTCATTCATTCATTCATTCATTCGGTACTCTACACAACTTCATTCATACTGTCTTATGGTTAGCAAACGTGTCATCATTTTTGTTAAAAATAGATCGTAATATAGTTCACTAGTTTATACAAAATTATAAAAATGGCACCAAGAATTTCCGAAAACTTATTTTGTTTTGCTGATTTTTGAAAACGATGAGTTCCTTCCTAAAAGGCAAAATTAGTGGGTTTTTTTACGCCTGATAAAACAACTAACGACTTTCAAAATTTCTTCATACTGTACTGTACTGTATATATGATCAATATTCTCAGATAAATGATCCTAAATAGAGTAACGATTAAATAACGCCAATAAAGTTTTTGGCGACCGTTCTGTCGTCATGGATTTTTTATGGGATTGAGTCTTATCGATTGTTTTGCCTACTTTAAATTTTCCTGCCATCAAACAACTCTTTCTCACAGATTTAGATACGTATTAAGGGTTATTTAGTGTTGGTTTGTTCTACTTAAAAGACATTTCCTCTTCTGTATATGGGTGCATGCAATTTTGATGTATTTCGTTATAAGGAAAACGATTCATTATTCCATTTATTTTATGAGTCGTGTCTACGCGCCATAGCCTGAAAAACATTCTAACAAACTAAAACACTAACACCTTTATGTTTCAAAATAGCTTTTGTATAATGTGGTTTAATACGGTGTTCTTCGGGTCTTCTAACTTACCTTTTTCCAGAGAGGTTAATTTTTAGCTTAACTACTCGATTTAGAATTAAAGAAAATCGCAAAATTCCCTATAGACTCCATTGCATATAGAAAAAGGCACCCATTGTTGCGGCTTACAAACGCCTGGCATCACAAGACCTTCTTTCTTTCTTCAAAAATGCAGGCGAAAGTACCTGCATCCAGATTTCTTTGCTTAAAATTAGAGATAACTGGTCGGGAATATGATAGTTTTGTTTATTTATTTGGTGATAACACAAGGAACTCTAGTTTGATTAGACATGTTAAGACAGATATTTTAAAGGGATAGAACTATCAGCTTTGAATTTCCCTCTCTAATGGCAAATATCATCACGCAGATGAATGGTTGTGCCGCCATAAGCAATTTCTACTACAAAAACTAAATATGTAAACAACTTAAATTGAAAATTTGCAAAGAGATATAGAAGACTTTCAAAAACACTTTAAAAGTGGAAAAAATCTACTCCATAATATTCTGTTCCTTTTTTTCTTATAGAGTTTTCTCGCAAATATACATTTTTACATGAGTGCTGTTTATCAAAATAACGATACACCACTATACGATGCTTTAGTGTGTGACAATAAGCAACATCAGCAATTTTATTTTAAACATACAAACGTTTATTTCAAAAAGAAAATAATGAAGAAAAACAAACAAAAAAAAAAACAAACAACTAGCAGATTATTCTCGTACTATCAAGGCTGACTCTTTTTTCCCCCTTCAAACTCTTAACACACAAATCTTCTTGTGAGCACTTCTAAACCGTTCTATACCGCCTTTTTTGCTTTTTTTTTAATGTTAATATGCAAGTTTGGTTGGTGGTGTTCGTGTGTGATTTAGAATAAAACATTGTGAAAACAGTTTCGTAAGCCTCAGCAATTATAAAGCAGTTGTGGAAACTAGAAACTTAACAAAAGTAAAATTTTTAAAATGGACAACTAAATAAGAGATTTTTTTTAGCAGAACTCATGCACTGATGTTTGTTGAAAAATATCGCCGTAATAAATTTTCCATACGATTAACAGAAATTATGATTAATTTAAGATTTAGTGGAGTTTATTTACAATTGTTTTTGTATGAAATAAAAGATTCGTAGCAAAAGTAGACTCTTAAAATTTTATTATAATTTCGCTTAACACTAATAGCTTACCTATTTCTACCATAGCGCGTCAAATGATCCGATTTTATGTTTCCTGCTTGAATGCGTGTAGCATGGATGTTAGAGCGGAAATAAAAATTTAATTAACTATAATGAAACAAAGTATAATTTGGATTACAACCACAAAAATTATAACATTTGATTAATTGCTCATATCACATTTCATTTTTTACACGTAAGTGTGTCTGCCTATTGTATTTTTTACATTTAGAGCAAATTTTGTTTTTTTTAGTTTCTTCACAGTATCCTATTGGACGCTTCTCAAGTTGATAAGTAGACTTAGGCATCGATCCTTTAGTATTTGTTTCTTTTTTTTTGGTTGTTCATGGTCTCCTCGAAGATCAACGGCGAGTGCTGCTATCTTTTTAGTAAAATACCTTCAGATATAGTTTGCTTGTAGAAAATCCAGACATTTATGCCAGCTACATCAAGGATTTTGTAATATTAATATCCTTGCCAGTTGATGAGTCGTATCCTTCTTAAAAATGTTAGGAAGTGGTGGTAAATGCGTCATCTACTTGTATTTCTTCCTAAACAGTTTTTTTTTCGAAACATGTCGTTCACATATTTCTACTTCACCTTTTTTCCTTCAATATTTTTCGTGGCAAAGAGTGATTTTTACACGCAAACTTAAATTTTTTGTTTTTTGTCAATTATTCTTAGCTAATTATGCTGAGAATTTATCGATGAATGTCATGTTTTTATAATCATAAATGTGAATGTGTTAAAAAATTAATTTGAAATATTTTTTATCGGAGCTTTAATTTGGGATGAGCATAGAAACGTATGATTACTTTTATTTTTTTTTTATAACACATACGTTTCAAGGGATGCTTTAATTTATAATAAATACTAAACATCATGAACTTTGTCTACAATTTATCTCCTCAAATAGTATTTAAACTATTTGTTTATTTAGATATGAGCCATATCCTTCAATATTTTAATACTTTTACTTTTAGATTTTAATTACAATAATTGCACATGTTTCTTAAATAATTCTGTTTAATTACAATGTGGTTTTCATTTTTATTTATTTATTTATTTTTTTTATTTTCTAAAATATGCCTTTTTTTTAAAAAATTGGAATTTTTATGAGCTGTGTTAGCATGTTAGACAAATAAACAATGAAACCACAAAATACCTTTAAAATAAACATGCTTACATGTTTACACTGTTTTAATATAATTAGAATTCTGGTGGCATTTTAACCAATATACAGTTGTTAGGTGTTTTTGGTTCTTTTCCCTTTAACGTAAATGCTTAAAGCTTTAATTCTAAAAGTAGAAAGAAAATCCTAGAAGAGTTTTATTTTAATGATTTCAGCAAAATAAAATGGGCCTGCAAGGTTAAAAGAAAAAGCTTTAAATCCTCTTTTGTGACGGGTGTTAACAAAGTGTTAATTTAACATTATCAAACAAACGAAGCAACAAGAGCAAGGACAAAACACCAAACAAAAATCTTTAAAAAAAATCCCTAAAAAAATGCACAAAAAAACGCCAAATTGTAAAAAATTATATAAAAACAAACGTGTTGGTTTTAACTGTTGTTGTTGTTTTTTTTTAACCTTATATGTGTGTTCAGCTAAACCAAATGAATGTCTGTCTGGTTGCCGGTTTGGTTGGTTGTTTGGTTATTTTAGACTCCTAACAAAAAGTATGTTGATGTTATTAAAGGGAAATAAATGAAAGCAACAGCTTTGCCAGCAGTTGGTTGCCTGGCTGCTTGTTTAGAGTAAAGTAGCAGAATAGCAAAAATTGCTAATTAAAAATTTATATAAAGTTTGCTGTAATAGCATTTTTAATTAATGCTTTACTCTGGCCTTACTTTGCACAATGCCACTCGTCTCAAACTCCTTTTTTAACCTTGTTTCGCTCATGAATATGTAAAAATGCTGTATACTACGGTGATTATAATATTAACACTTCCGCCATCACGAACAACAATTTGCAGCGAGCGCAAGCAGACAGCATTATCTTTATCGTTTTTTTTTGTTTTTGTTTTGTTGTTTCTTTTGCTTTTTACAGCAACAACTAACCCTTGACTTTTGTTGTTTCATTCGTGGTACTAAACACATTTTATTATTGTCGGTATATTGAACGTAAAAAAGTTTATGCAAAACAGTAGAAAAGAAAAGATGGCTTAACCAAATGTTACATTGACTTCCTTAGACTGTATTCTTTATTTCCTAAAAGTAGGCAATGATTTTTACTGCGATTTTATTTAGTATAAGTTTTATAACATACAATTTTTTATTTAAAAGCTATAAAATATTCTTTTTATTACATTAAGTTATAAAAATACTTGCACCTTGCTATGTTTTATTATAAAACGTTATAAAAACAATATTAAGTAATTAATAAATTAAAATTGTTAGCTAAAAAAAAGCACAGTCCTATTCGCTTTACATGTATACAAGCCTTAAAGGTCCCTGATTAATATGTGAGCAGATATGTTTGAAAACAAAAGTTATTGTTTCCATTTATGGAATTTTTGGCAGTTTATAGGATATTTAATCCACCAAAAGCATGCTGTCTGGTTATGTTGCATATCACCGATTTCTCCGCACGCTTTTTAGATAACTGCAGATTAAACTGTGTGTTTCCCTAAAAGGTTATAGCAGTTACTCTAATATTTAAAAAAAAAATGATTTTCTTTTCTCTGTATTTTTTCCAAAACGGCAGTAGAAAAATCCTTTTTCTATCCTCCAAATAGGGAAAGATAAAAAAATAAAACTTTGTAAACGTTTACTGGCGAGCGTTTCGGCCAAATATTTTTTTAATAAACTACATCGCAATATAACTGTTGCCATTTGCTATTTAATTTCTATTTTATTGTAATATATTCTGTAAAGTACAGACACCAAAAAGTTGGTTAGAAAATAAGCTGATATTAAAAAACATGTTACTTTACCTTTTCGAAGTTTTACGGCTGTATGCCTAAAAACTTAAAGTAGGTTTAACTGCCGTTTTTAAGCACAATTTTCTAAAGTTGTATTCAAAACACGCTTTTACCTTAAAATACCTTTGTTAACTTTAAAGTAGGAAAAACCTACGTTAAACCTACAATAAATTGACAGTTGAATTTTATTATTAAAAGTTCAAAAACAAAACAAATTGTGTTTACAATAAACCTAGCCGTTTATTTTAAAAGTGGCATAAGTTACTTTGTTATTGTCATCTTTTTATTTTAAATTAGTTTATAAAACATTTTAATTTTTAAGTTTTCTTTCTGAAACGGATTTTTCTAATGATTGTGTTGAAATGAAATCTTTTTTCTCCAAGTTGTGTACTGTGAAGGATTTTTTCGACAGGGGGCTATTACTACTATTACTATTTTTCCTTTACATAAGTCACTATGTGCAATAATATGCTTTTGAGTTGTGACATTCTTAGATATTTTATACAACACGAAGCAACCGCCTGAGAATAAAAAAAATTACAAAATAATGCTAATTATGTGTAGTATATTAGATATGACTATAATATAGTTCAGTAAACTGCACTATTCTTCCGAACTAATAAAAATAAGTCCAATAATCACAACAATACTTCACACACACTTATTACATGTTTCCATTTCTTTCAAACTAAGCTCCATAATAAATTTCCTAAGTACAGCGTATAACGCCATTTTCAAAAAAAGCATTTTTGTTACACCGTTATTTTTAAGCATTTTTAAAAAATGTTTATTATAACAAATTGTAGTATACAAATAATAATAAAAACTTATTTTATATTTTACAAAAATATAATTATAATTAATTACTTTAAACAAAAGTTTTATTGATGTACATATAATCAAAACAAAGCTCGTTATCCGAATAATTATTTTTTTAATATGAACAAATTCTTTGTAAGTTCTTCGTAAGCCTTGCAAATTAACCTTTTTGGGTGTTTTGCTTTTTATTAAAAAGATTAATAAAAAAATAAAAAAAAAATATGTTAATTTTGCTGAAAACAATAAAAACAAATTTTATGGATCTAACTACCCGGATAAATAATATTCATTTTTATACATCGTTAACTACAACGTGACAACTAAAAATAGTGGCATTGCCAGCATCAAAATACTAATTTTACTAAAGCATACATTAGCTAAAGTTCTGTTTATGAATACCATTTTTTAACAAATGTCTGTTAGCCTTAAAGTGTTTGTTAACTAACGTGTACTTCAAAGCTCAAGTAAGCGTGATTTATGCACACAACCGTTAGTATATAAAAACTTTAATTTCTACAACTTGATAATTTTTGCCTTTCACTGTAACATTAGCTAATTTCAGTGAATACGACAATACAAAAAATTCAAAAAAAAAAAAGATTAAAACCTTCTGCAAAGCCCCAAACATTTCACTGTGCTAAGTATTTCTTGTACACACTAATTTTCGCTAGTATTAGCACATACATAAATACATACACGTATATATGAAAATAAATAGAATTTATAATTAGATTTTAATAAGTGCTTAAAATTTTATAGACCAAAAGAATAGCGGTGATATGTACAATATTTCATAATTAACAATTTAATAATTTATGCTCTTTGGACTTAAACAAATAACCAGAATGTATTATTTTGTTACGTTTTTTTGCAGCAGCTTGCTTAAATAATATTTTCATCTATATTCTCGATATTTAATTAATTTTAAATAATTAACTATTTCAGTTTTCCCGGTAAAGTGTAAAATTAGAGGGTATTGCCATAAATGTGTCAAAGTGTGCAGTGTTTTTCGTTTTTAGTAAATTGCCCTTTTTTATGAGCTAAAATATTTATGAAACAGAAAAACATTAATATAAAAGCAAATGAAGTCTTTTTAAAATGCACGAAGTTTTTTTTTTAAATCACAGAAGAAAATTAATTACAGTTAGTTTCTGCGGTTTTATATTAATTTACACCGAACAATTATTTAGTATTTGCCACTTCTTCCGAGTTTCTCTTTCTTTTCTCTAGTTCCTAAATTAATAAAAAATAATTCATTTTATTAATTTAATTTAATTTCAGTCTCATATTGCAGTATGGAACTCAGTCAAAGTACAAAATTTTGAAAAAAAAAAAAAACAAAACGAATAAAAACATAAGTATCAAAATAAAAATAAATTTTTTTTAGCAGTTTATTATTAAACACTAGGTCATTATTTAATAAAAAATATTTAAAAACTTTTTTTTTTATTATTTTTCAATATTTCGCCAAACTATTAGTTGGCATCAGCAGGATAAACAAAAAGAAGAATATATAAATAATTAATCAAAATATATTCTTATATATTCTTCTCTTTCATTGGTTTGGCGAAGTATTGAAAAATAATAAAAAATAAAGTTTTTTAAATATTTTTTATTAAATAATGACCTAGTGCTTAATAATGAACTGCTAAGAAATATTGAAAAGGTCAAATAACTATAATTATTATAAATAAAAATAAATATTAAAAATCATATGATGATGATAATGATGTGCGTTACTAATGATTTGAGAGCTATAGAGAATCTCGTTCCAGAGTCATATAGCATTAATATAGAATTGGAATTGAGATATCAGAGAGCTGTATCTAAAACAAAGTAGCCTTTTGCCTCTATTATCATATCAATGCCCCGGGTTGACGGGGGTATATAATTATATGCATTGGGATTAAAACCCTAACCTTTAAGTAGTCATCAAGACACATGCCATAAAGTTTGTTAACCTAAGAAGAAACATGATCATATCTTTTAATACTATATACACAACGAATAATATTATTGAAAGTCACATTATCGCAACTAGAAAAAAGTTCGCACCTATATAGTAAAAGTGGCATCAAGTACGTCTTAGCGAGAAGTATGCGAAGGAAATGCAACGATGACTTTGCCAAAGATTTCTTAACATAGAAGATACACGTCCACAAGTAAAATTAATATGGCTAGACCAAGTGAGGGTGCTGTTGAAGTAAATTCCCAGCTTTTCACCAATATGTTCTTAAAAAAAATTTATTTATTAGATATTTAAAACTCAAAAATTAATCTTGGAAAGCACTATGGACATGTAGAGCTATATTATATAAATTAAAAAAAAAATTTAGGGTAAGCATCAAATTCTCAACACCATAGGTAGGCCTTAGCATTTTTAGTTTAGTTAATTACAGTCCAAAAGATAAAAAGCTCCTGTCAAAGCGGAAAAAATCATTTTTTTTACTAGGACAGTAGACCACAGACTACAATTAGTAGAACAAAATGTATGTGGAAGACCTCCCAAAACAGTATCAGTATAAACAAAACAACATTACGTGGTGTTTGCAAATCACAAAACATTACGTGATCGGTAGAATAAAAAATTAATTAAATGTGATAAAAACCAGGAGTAGTTAGAGGTTCTAAAAATAAATAATTATGCTTCCGCTATATTACAAAAAAAAGTTCAAAGTTACCATATTGTTTGTATTATCACAATTGAAAAACAAACTTTTTGTTGAAAACCTCGATACATGCATTATTTTTTATAAGAAATGTTTGTATATTTTTTACATTCCCGCAGTTAGAAAATCTTAATTCTCTAATCATACAAGGTACACTATACAATTATTTTGTTATGAAGGGCCATATTTCATAACGTTAAAACAAATGTTATGAAAAACAATATAACATAATTAAAATTGCTTTGGTTTTTAAAACGAATACTTTAAGTGAAATAATGTATTTTTTGTTATTAAGACAAATCAACCAAATAACACAATGACAAGGACAGATCTAATTGTTGGCCAGAATCTCGACCAGAAAAGTTAACAAACACTACTCCCTCTGTATCATTTTTTGGCACTATAATTTTTAAATTCTGGCTAAATGGCCCTTACATGAGTAGCAGTCATTCACTCACTATTAAAAATAAAAAATTTTAAGTAAAGAATTAACAAAATTTTTTTTTTTTAATTTATTAAACAATAAAAGTAATAAGAAAAAACCTCAAGGAGCCAGGAAAATATAATATCTTATATTCAACTTAAGGAGAAGAGTGTAGTGTGGTGATACAAAATGAAAACGGAAACTTCAAAATGACATCCATTAACACACCTATTAATCACAACATTAACAAAACTAATGAAAACATTTAAAATCCCCCATTTACGAACACTCTTTATAGCCATTAAGAATAGATGTTTGTGCATATTTTTTTTTTTTTGTAAAAAGGAAAGCAAATGAAAAATGACGTACATATTAAGAGAGAAATATACCACAACAACTTAAATGTCACTTACACTACAGCTGTCATTATTTGTTGTTATTTGTATGGGTATATCATATTTAAAACCTCAGAAATACAAAATAAACTAAAAACAAAATAGAATAGAATAAACACACTCTCACTCACTCTCTTAAATACTATATACAAAGTGTCTATTAAATAAAAATGACACGCGGTTGGTTTCTTGAAAAAAAAAAAATTAAACCGAAGACAAACAGTTTTTGTATCCCCTTCCATTAAGAAACCAGCATACAAATTATTTTGTATTTAACAAAAATAGCCGGTAAAATAAAGTGCAAATGAGGTAAAATAACACCAACATAAAGGTGTGCTAAAATGCTTGAAGAACAGATAAAAAGCTAATAAATTAATGAATGAGTGGCTGGCTGGCTGACTAGATGTTTGAGTTTGAGTAAACTAATGTTAGAGAGTGAAGAGTCAGTTTTTATATCATTTCTTTTGAAGGTTAGAAACTTTCCAAAAAAAAAAAAAAAAAAAAAACAAAAAAAAAAAAACCAAATAACTGATGATTACAATAGTAATGATGATGATAGTAAAAAAGACTTTGCTTTGATAAGGAGTGTGTTATTTAAGAAGCATCATAAATTTTTATATCTTTTGCTGCATACTTTCAGGTAACAAAAAACGATAATGTTTATGTGAACTCACATGAAACTTAAACACACTTTTTAACTAACAAATACATACTAAATAGATAAAAAGAAAGAGGCACAAAAATTTGTAAAAGTTTTTGGACTGGCTGGAAAGCATAAAAGAAAGAAGAAAATGCGGACAAAAGGTGACTGAACCAATTAGCAAAACAAAGTTTTTAGTGTCGTCACACTGAAATGACACAAATGGCGACTTGACATGGATAGCTGCCATATAAAACCAGCCACAGAAACAAAAATTCTAGAAAAGGCCACCTTAAGAAATTGTCCATCGAGAAAGAAAAGCAAGCATGAAAATGTTCAAAAATGTGTAAGAAATAATTAGCAGGCTTTTTAGTATAGATTAGTGAAGGTTGTTATAAGAAATAACAGCTACAGCAGCTGTTGCTTAGAGTCAAAGTGTCATTTAGTCTTAACAAATATCCATTAATACTCACACACAAATGTGTCAAAAATGTAAAATGAAAGAAAATCGCGCAAGAAAGTTTTCAGAAATATTTTTGTAATTAATCACAACGAAAAAAAAAATTACGTCTTTTTGGTCTTTTAAGTAAATTATAATTAAGTTTAGAATGCCATGGTAAAGTTTTCAGTTGTTTTGTTATGGAGGTCGTAAAAAGTACATTTGATTTTAATCAATTAGAAATGGGGTATTTGTATTTGAATTGTTAGGTAAACAGGACATAGCTCTATGGAATCGTTTATGGCATAAGCAGCCAGTCGCCTTTAGAAGTACATGCCGTTCTTCGAGAATATTATTTTTTTTTTCTAAAGGCGACTAACTGTTATTAATGTGGGCCATTACATTTGCTTCATTGTATTATATTTTGCCTTTGTGTTCATGGAACTTTGACATAAAAGGAAATTAGATAAAGTTTAATCTTGAAACAAACGAACAAAATGTCACAAAATTCTCATGCAATTAATGAGTTACTTGGAATATTTATGAAGTATCGTCTTACTAAAAATACACTTCTTTCACATAATACACTAAAGTCATTGCTATCACGTAATTATAATGTCGTAGGAGCAGCTTCGATAGAACAAGTTGACATAAAGACTTCACCAACAATTTTTAGTACAAAACACTCCGTTTTTTGAGAATCTTTTGTTTTTGGAAAATGCACCAAGAGTATAAACTATAATTCTGTAAGTATTGGAAGAAATTTTTTTATGATTTAGATTTTGCTTAAAAGAAATCATTTAACAAATTCACGAATTTGTTGTCACCGACTGTGATCATATTAAATAGTTACTAGTAAACTGAGAGCAATCTCACGATAAAGCCTTTCTAATTTGCTTGCTACTTGCTGGCGTGTGGATATGTGAGCTAATTAACTAATCGTGTGTCATCGTAGTTGTCCTTGAGATAACAGCTGCATTGTACCAAATTAAATATAAGAAAAAAAAACTTCAAAGTGTCATCTGTGTAACCGGTGATAGAAATTCATTCATTTTGCTGGTACCCTGAATGCCAAAGTTCATGTAGAACAGCTGCGAAAATATATGTTAAAGATTTTTCTCGTAAAACATGGTTTCACTAGCAAGCAGATGGTAAGCCTGCCCAATGTCATCAAGCTCTAATACTACATTTCTGTTAAAGGTTTGAATTAACTGTGTCTGGTTCCAACTAGCCACGATTCTGGAATACCCTTTAAAAAAAGTTGTAAAAAGATATTCCAAATGTTCTTTTAAAACTATTTTTGATGACCAAAAAGTTCAATTCTAAAATTTTGTTCTTGTTTTCACCCACATAAAATGAAATTTATCACAAATTTACCAACTTATCGTAACAGCTTCTTCCTAAGCATTTTTGTAAAGAAAAAATATATCAAGTGAAAATGTTTCACAAGTTTGAAATTAATTTCTCTAAGGAATCAAGCAGAAAGCCTTAAATGAGTAGTAAGACCCTGCTAAGAAAAAAAAAATGAAATAACAATAAAAGAAATTATAAAATGACAAGCCAGTAAGAAATTGTAAAGGTTGCTTACTTAAAAGCACACCGTACTTAGCAAGGATAAAGAAAATAAGAAACATTTATGAAAAAACAGACAGACAATTAAGACGAAGGCAACCAACCAGGTAAGCCAGCTTGCCAATGAAAAACGACTAAAGTTCATTTGGCTTTAGAGCTTTTTGTTGCTGTTTCTTGTTCCACACACATAGCAGCAACACTACTAAATATACAAAAATATATTGTGGTTGTGCGGTACTGGATAAGTGACTGCATTACAAACTCTCTTTTTTGCCACCATCGAAACAAATTATGTTTTATAAAAAATATACAAACTTTTGCCTGCTTTTCTTTACTATTTTTGATATCCTTTATTTTTTGGTGAATATAAAAACAACATAATAAACAATAATATATAATGCTGGTTAACTAGTTGTACAATATAACTACTTGTACAGTCTTAACTACACCATCCACACAGACACATCATCTTGAGCTTCTCTTTCAATGTCCTTTATAGTAGAGCATAGCATATTCTATTAGCAATTATATAAATATAAAATGCAGCCAACCACATTTAACATACCGCAACTTTAGTAGCAGCAAACCGATAAAATAGGAAGAAATATAAAAGCGAAACAACTATGAACAACAAGTAAAAATGTTTTACAAAGATATTATCATTATTATGATGTTATGTTCACACATATTTCTTCACATAAAACGTTAGCCAAAAATGAAATTTATACAAGAGAAAAGCCTTCAAAAATGTTTGAAATGTTTGTTTTGTTTATATGCTTTTTTATAAGACATGATAATCTTGAATCATTATATTAAGGATAAATAATTAAAATTGTGACAAATTATTTTCTCCTTAAAAATGGTTATTTAAAGTGATGTTTTTTGTCGCATTTAAAATTTATGTGTTTGTTTTTTAACGACTCGAAAGCAAAAAACTTTTAATTTAGTTAATTATTATGCCAAGAAAGAAAAAGTAAACTCTTTTAAATGCCTAAATAAAGACACATCCAAAAGAATATGACAACAACAAACTGGGCCTAACTTCAAATTGAGATTGATTTCACCATTAGCTCAATCTCAAACGGTAAAAGGTTGGAAGTAATTTGAGATTAATTTAATTAATAGAGAAACTAAAGTTAACTTAAAATTCTACATTTGACTTTGTTTGCACCTGTCGCCTTCTTGTGGGGAAACCATCTCTCTCCCGGATCATTTTCATCCATATTTTCAAGCAAAAAGTCATTTAGTCATGGTGCAGTAAGTAACTTTATCGATCATAACATTAGCTCTACGATCATTTTTAGGAAAAACGACATCAATGATGCCACCCCATAGAGCCTGCTGGGGATGGATTTTGTTTACTAAAAAATATTAAGCTAGAAATAATGACCGGACACATGATGAATTTTTAATAAAAAATCTGTGTAATTGGATAGCGTTTTTCATAATTATTATTGTTGATTATATTCTATTCTAAAATTCTGTCGGGATTAAGAAAACCAGCTTTAATATTAAAGTGTTTTATTGGAATTTGTAGCTACTTCTGACAATGGTTTGGCCAAATCTTCAAAATTTACTCATTAAAGTATATAGCAATTTAACGAATAAACTGTTACCGATTCAAGTATGTAAGTTAGTTATCATTTTATTAGTGTATTTAGAATTTAAAAGTACTATTTGTTGATGTTAAATCATTATTAAAATAAAATTAAAATAATACATCATCATCATCATAAATATATTATGGGAATATCATAAAATATTTGTGTTTACGGGAATCTAGCACAATGAACGTAAATTAATTTTAAAATGCTTCTAAACTAAAAATGTTTTGTGAGCATTACATGTGCACGTTGCGTTTTTGTAAAAGTTTTAAACTTTTTTTTAAATTTAATTTTTTAATTTTTTAAAATGCGGAAAAATAAAAAACATATTTTCTTAATGGCTTTGTTGGTTTATTGAAAAACCTCATTTAATTAATTTGGCTTGGAATATAAGATTCCTGAGTTTTCTATACAAAATTCGGTGATGGACTGTATGAGCAGTAGTGAAATGGCCATATAGACATGCTTTCTCCACAGTAATATACTTTAATTTTTGAATAATAAATAATTTAGGAGAACGTCCTAAAATATTTATGTTGAAAGTAATCTAGCACAATTGGCATAGATTAACAAGAAACATGTAAATGATGATTAAGATGAACAACTGTCCCATTAAAAAGCATGGCTCTAATTATGTGATATGTGCTATTATGCATTTTTTTACTTTTTTGTACTGATTATTTATGTTAATGAATCGTTTGTTATTTGTTTCTCTTCTCCATACGTTGTAATGGCTTTAGTTTTATTTTCGTCTAATGATAGTCATTTGCTTTAGTACTCATATTAATTATTTTAGACAAATATTCCTATCATATTAAATTTCAACACTTTCCAGTAACTTTAACAACAACAACACGAAATACCAAAACCAACAAAACACTTCATAAACTTTTAATAGAGTAAAATTTAAATTTCATTATAAAAAAGTGCCTACTTAAGTAGGCATATATATAATTACTTTACATATACAAATGTCGCGTGTGTGGCGTATTTTACATCAAGTAGTTAAGTACAGAAAATATATTTATAAATAGACCTTGATACAGATTTAAGCTGACCATTACTGTTATTTAACAAAAACTCATTCATATTTTCACGTGTAAATGCATAGTTATTGTAACTACACAGCTGCTTTCAGAATATTCACAATGAATAAATCCCGTAATTAGCACTACGTGAATTTTGTAAATGTACATCCGAACAACTGGCTGAATTGTTGTCCTTTCGTTCGCTTATATTTGCTCGCTTGGTATATAAAATATGTAAATATTCAGACATTTAAAAAAATTCTGCAGCCACAGAAAAACAAAAAAATATAACGAACATTGTGTTCTTAGTGATATGCAAGGAATAAATTGAAAAGTCTTTTATGTGTGCATAGTTAATTTTTTTAAACTTAGTCCTGCCAAATTAGGATACTTTAAATTGTAAGGAAGCGTCGACAGCTTGTATCTTCCACATAATGTGAATTAAATAACGTATAGAATTTTGAGGACCATAGATCTTGCAATTGCTGTTCGTCGGTGCTGTTCGCATATTAAATTTTTTTTTTTACTTATTATATTTTATAAATTTTCAAATATATTTAAAACAATTTTTCATTTAACAAAATAACATTTTGTTTCTTTACCACAAAAAAAATGCGAAGAGTTTTACCGAGGCCATCGGAAGCAGATATAAGGCGTAATGTACCAACTTTTGAAAAGCAAACCGTATAACTAGCTGAAAGGTTTAAAACCGTTGGCTTATAACTGTGAAAATAAGTAATATTTTGAGAGAAATTCTGATAATTATTTGTAACCGCTTAAAGCCAAACTGATTCTGAAGTTTTTGTTTCTACGCAAAGTGTAATATTACATTTAACATTAAAAAAAAAAAAGATCATAAACAGATAAATATTGCAACTCAAATGAATAAATACTTAATAGCTGAAGTGTTTCTAGATAACTTTCAGCTCAAATTACTAAATAAAACGTTTTTATTTCAAAAAGTCCCAGTCAACCTACGTACATGAACATAAACGTAGGTATTTCAAGGTATATACAGGAATTTTATTTTAATTACTTATTTATTTTTATATATTTTTAGCGACATATTTTGGTTTACCAAATCATCGTATTTGTAATTTTCTTCCTTATTTATAAAGGGTTTTTCAACAAGAAATTTGTTTTCTAAAACAAAATGAAACAAAAAATATAGATGAAGATGGTTGAAGCTTTTATTGCAATTATGAATGAAAAATGATATCTGGCAAATGTCCAACACGATCACGCTGACAGATGTCGATTTTTTCTATCGATGTCGAAAGTTTCTAATCTTTTTTTGGCAAAATGGTGGTCGTATATCATTTGTCACATCAGGCATTTTGAGTTTTAAGACTGAAATCGATGCGATTGGCTCCTTAAAGACTCTGTCCTTAACTGTTCCCCAAAAAAAAAAATAAACCTCTGGTGTTAAATCACACGATTTGGCTGGCCACCTACATGCTGATTGTCGTGAAATAATGCGATGGGGAAGTTTGGTTTGCAATAAATTGATCATTTCATTGTTTCCGTATCACATGTGGCACTGTCTTGTTCAAACCACATGTCAGTGATATCCATGTCGTCAATAACAGGCTTAAATTCAGTGTTACCATATCGCCAGAAAAAAAACCGGTCGAATCACGCCTCCAGCCTATATACCCCACCATACAGTGACACGTTGAGCATGCAAAGGCTTCTCAATAATCGCTCTAAGATTTTTAGAAACCTAAATGTGGCAATTTAGCTTAAAACATAACCTGGCAAGTAAAAAATGTGCTTCGTCTGATAAAATGTTATCTACGGCGATGTGTATGGTCAGTTGCCTTCAGTTCCTGCACGTGCTGAAGTTTGTAAGGTTTCAAAGCCAAATTCTTACGCAAAATTCGCCATGTTGTGGTTTTGGATAACCTCAATTGTTGAGAACGTCGAGGAATTGACAAATTTGGATCTGCTTCAATCCTGTGGCACACGGCTGTGATCAACCCGATCGAACACGTATTGGTGTTGGCAGATATTGTATCAAATTTAATGATTAAATTCTTAATGAATTTTACGAAATGTAACTTTAACAAAGCCACCATATTCGTAGTGGATTTTAATTATTTCAATGCGATTTCCAAGCGAAATTAAATTCATTGTAACAATTGCCAATGCATCTACTACGAATACGTCCAAAAACTAAATATCAAAACTATGATGTTGCTAGTGTTGCCACAGTTGAAAAACAAACTTTGTATTCCATGCTCAAAAAAGAAAAAAACTAACAAGTTCTATAACTGCATTCTTCTCAGGTACACAAAATATAGTCACACCAAGGTTTAGGTCCAGGTTTAGCACAAAATATATTCACATTTTTTTTTTGTTGCATCGAACATCATTTTGCATTCCCATTTCAGGAATCATCCTTTTAATCTGGCAAAACTGTTTAGCTGCTCGAAATACTTAAGTTGAACTCTTTGTGGCCTCTCGAACTTTACAGTAAACAAATTTATAATTTAAGTTCCTTATCAATTAGGCTACCCTTATACTCGTATATTTATATATAATGTTTTCTCTCGCTTTATATCAGGTAAGGTCGTCATATTGTAGATTAAAGTCTGTTCTAGTAACAATAACAGAATAACAATTGAAGAATATGAATAAAGAGAGCAAAAAGTATACACACCTATACACAAAAACATGTCAGCAGAAAATAAACGAATAATGACTACTGACCACGCAAAGGCGACAATGGTTAGTGCTTGGTAAGTTTTGAATGCATTTTTGGAAATGATGGCTCGGTTTGGCTTTGACTCTGGGTCTTGGGTTGGCTGCTATTGTGCTACCAGCCAGCCATTTGTCAGACCAAGCCAAAGTATAACCAAACATGACATGAAACTTAAGTTAGCCAACATAAAACAAACAAACAAATAAAGATTTTCACTTTTATAAATACACACAAAATGACATTATACAAGTGGTCATAAAGACAAAACAAAAAAAAAGGAGTTTAGTGATAAATTGATATTAATGCAGTTGTAGTGGGAGGTGGCGTTAGTAGATATGTTGAAAGCGAACACAAATACCTCTGTAGTGCAATGTATGTGGTGTGGTGTGGTGTTATTGGTACATACTTTAAGCATCATCGTCATCATAATAACAATATTGTAACTGTACAATTTTATTTGCAATTATCTGGCTACAGTCCTGCATTTATATCCGTCTGTGCATATTATTATGTTAAGTGATGTGTAGATTTTTTTACGCTGAACTTATATACACACGTCAGGTACAGGTTCATTTCTCAAATGTATTTGATCATTGAATGATAGCAACAGGAAATTTAACAATAAGCGCACTGTGGATTAAAATAAAAAAAAAATACCCACGTACTCTAAATTTGCATATAAAAACACACAATTAGTTTAAGCAAATGCAAATGTAGTTTATAACATTTTTTGCTGACTTCGGCATAAAAACTAAGAAATATGATTCAAATACTTTTATTTCCCTAAAATATGCTATTGAAAAAGATAAACATTGAATTTTACCCGATATGTGATATTGCAGTTACCTCTCTTATTTGATATATATTTTATCAATTAAATTATATAATACAAATATTAAAGCAAAATAAAAAAATGAGACCCAACAAACACATCGATTTGAATTCTAATTGACTACTGTTTTCTTAACTGACTGCCATTAGAAATTTCAGTAGTAAATCAAACACAAAAATCAATTTTAATTTTTATTGAACTGGATCAGTAGTCAAGTGTTGACTAACTGCAACCAAACCACTACCTACAGTTAGATGCTGCCTAGGATATCCTTCTAATACTGAAATGACCTAAAGGTACCACCTTTTTATTTACCTTCAGGAAGAGATGATAGCTAATTTTATTTTAAGTAAGTGTCTAATAAACGAAACTAATATTTTAAATGAATTTTATTTTTCCAATCTCAATAGAAACAAAATTACACTTCCTTTCATAATGGAGGTTTAAAACTTAATACACGTTTCTTTTACTTACAGAGGACCAGAAATATACACACTAACTAACTTTTTTCAAAAAGAATACTCACAGCATTAAAAACTAGCAACGACAGAAACAACTGACAAGTTTAGTTCCAGCGGGGTATACAGACTTATTTGTACCTGCAAACAAACTTATATAGGGCAAACTGGACGAACACTAAAAACAAGGTTTACAGAACACTTACGCCCATACAAACGGAAAAGAGAAGATTCCAACTTTGCATTACACCTTGACACTCACGGAAATACACCAAGGGAAATAGATGAATGTGTGACATTACTACATCCTAGCAAAAAAGGATGAAGACTAGACATTCTTGAAAACATGGAAATCTACAAAACAAAATCTTGCAACAGTGACATTATAAACGAAAAGGTAAACACGAACTCAGACACAATTTTCACACCATTAAAGCTACTCGTGCACACGAACAAACGAAAAACACCCTCACACGGACACACGTACCTAGATAATAATACAAAACAAGGAGGTATTGAAAAATTTACTTTGCATAAAGTGCCAGGTGGCTGGAATTCGGCCTACATGAATAGATACGAATTAAACAGCAGAACTACCTAAACGCGAACACTGACTCAGCAGTATCAATTACACCACGGCTTGACATTGATGCTTTTACATCGAAAGCACTGGCCTTTAACTTCAAGAGAACAACAGCCAGATAAGACGGAAAATGACAATAGTATTTCATTTACTGGCGGGGAAAATATAAACAACATAATAACACAGTTTAAAATTGAAGTAAACGATTTATTTACTTTCAATACACACAAAATAAACACGATGGTAATTTTGTTGTCATTACTCACTATTGACTCAGCTTGAATTAATTCATTTGCCCTGGAAATGGTGCTTGTATAATTTTTGTAAGTGGTTCTAGCACATACAGTAAAATTCTACTGTTGTTATTATCATTCAGTTTAGGCGTCTACTTAACTGTGTATTGTATTTTTGTTCTGTGTTAGTTGATTTTGTTTTCTGCTATTTATCTTATTTGATAGAATTTTTTTTTTAAGCATGTTGTTGTCTTGTATGTATAAGATTTGTTGGAAAACTACGTAGTTTGATAAATGCACAGTGGTCGTATCTTTTACTGATAATTATTTTCTTTTAAAACTTAACAAATGATCTTCACAACACTATTATATGTTATCTATATGTTTCAATGTTTTGCTTGTCACTTTTCCGATGATTTGAAAAAGCATTTTAAAATCAAGTAGAACCTTAGCGACAACGAAAAGAAATATATTTATAGTTTTAACGATTATTTGATTTTGTATTTACTGGGAAATATTTCAGTTTTTTAACCATTTTGTCGGTAAACACTGCTTGTTGGCAATTTTATCGCATGGCAATTTACTGCTAGTATAAAACGGAAGTTTCTCGCTTATTCACACACACACCGCCACGCACATATAATGACACAATTCATATATTCTGTAAAAGTAAAAAATAACTACACAAATATTGTATTGCATGTCTGATGTATAAACTGCTGCATGCATTCAGAATTGTTTTTTATGAAATTGACACGAAAAAAATTAATCTAGAAAAAATCTGTAAAGGAAAATCAACTTTATTTCCGCTTATATTAATTGATGTTTGTAGTTATTTGCAAAAAAAAAAAAAAACAAGAAAAATATAAATGAATAAAATAAAAAAGATTAAAAATATTTTATAGCATGCCTGTTTATATAAGGTGGTAATCAGAACTTAAATATAAATCAGTATTGCTCATGTATGGCAGGCACATGTGTGGGTATGTGTAATTACTGAATAAAAATATGTAGAAATTTTTTTCCTATATTTTTTTTTGTATTAAATTATCTTTAACCCCTTCAGTACTCACGTGTTTTTTAAACTATATCATGGATAATATTGAATAATTTTTATAAATAAAACTGCTTACACAATCTCTATGAACTTTAAGTATATTTTTTCAACAACTTATCTGTTTGGATTAATAGTCTTGAAAGGGTTAACAAACTGTATGTTTTAAACAAAAATATTTATATCAAAAAATTAATTAATAAAATCCTGTAATTGAATGCTTAATACATCTGTTAATGCATAGCTGAAAAATACACATCTCAGATATCTGTTATTTATTAAAATGGAATTTTGCAATGCAAGTGATTAAACTCAGGTTTAAATTACTTAAATATTTAAATAAATTCTCAGAAAATAACAATAAGTATTTGAAAAATTTGCAATGGCTTTTGTATGTGACAGGTAAAATTACTAATTTCTTTTTCTTAAAAAATATGATTTACACTTAAAAATCGGTGTTTATGAAACTGGCCAAAATCATGACAAGGCATTGAAGCAAGTATATTAATGGTAGCCGCTTATTAGATATTTTATTTGGTTGCATGTTTGATGTAGTTTCGTTAAAATATCGATAGATAATTTTGATAAGTTTTCTTCTCCCTTTTATTTCTTTACTCTACTAATAAACCATTCTTAAAAATGCATTTAGTTCGCATTATTCAAAAGCTAACATGGGCTGGTGTTAATTGCATATAGTGTTTTTAACCAATAACGCACAGGCAAGAAGGCCTAATAAATACCAGTTTCATTAGGAAATAGGTGCAATTATACGATAAGTGTTTATTTTTTAAATATTGCTGCAAGGCTTTTGGTGTAACGAAGTGCATGAAATTTTAAAGCTGTTACTGCAATTCGATTTGTATTTAATTGCATAGCCAATTTATGTAGGCTGGGGTATGATCACAGGCCATCAAATAAGCTTTAAAGTCAACTTGCTAATCTTAAAGTTAAAAATAAATAAATAAATAAGAACTACAAAACAAAAAATAAATAAAATAATAAAAATACCATTTTATCGATCCGCACTATTTTATATTAAAAACGCATTTTATTGACTGGGAAAATAGTTAAAAATGAATTCTCATTGTGTAGTTGCATTTATCCTTTTAGTTTCAAAAGTTAAATATTTTTGGACAAGGATGTCCCGAAGACCAGTTTAAAAACTATAATGCACTTGTAACATAAAAATTATTAGTGGATAACATTTTAATCACAATCATGTGCACTCAGGAAAAAAAATGCTGCTCATGCAAATTCCACTTTTTTGTTTTGCTTTCCTTTATGCATGCCAACATGAGCGTGAAAAAATATTAAACACGCTCAAAATGTACTTACGAAAAATAACAAGCAAAAATTAATATTTTTAAAATTATTTATATTAAAAATATTTCTCACCAAAAGGACGTCAGTGTTGAATATTACAATTTTCCTATAATTTTACAAAAATGCATTCGTGTCGTCAACAAGTTTGCTGCTATACGAGGTCTGTAAATTAAGCAGTGAGACTGATTATCTAAATTTTTATTAGAATAAAACTACAATTATATACTGTGTCGTCATCCTAAAAATAACTTCCTTCTAAAGACATACAGCGCTAGGGACGGTTCTTAAACTCCTCATAGCAGAGCTGGGTTTTTCGATACTGGAATAGCCTGTAGCTGAGTTACAAAGTTATTTTTACATGTTTTTTCAGCTTCGGGAAAAGGAAAAAATTAAGTCAGTCGAACATACAGTCTGAGGAGCGACAGGAATCTTTTAACTGGCCAAAAACTCATTTATTGAATTTGCTGTGTGACAAGAAGCATTATCGTGATGTAACACCTAGTTGTTTGGTCTTACACGAATAATCCTTTTTCGAAATCTTTCAAGAACCTCCCGGTAAAAGCTGTCGATTAACTGTTTGGCCTGGAGGCATATACTCTTTGTGAACAATTCCGTGAACATCGAAAAAAATAAAAATCAGTTTGAATTTGATCTTTTACCTTGCCATCCATGTTTTTTTGGGGTCTCGGAGAGGTGGAAGGGTGGCATTCCTTGCTCTGACGCTTAGTTTCTGGGTCGTATTTAAACACCCAATATTCGCCACCAGTAATGATACGTTCTAGAAAATTGGGGTCATTTTCCATACGATGTAAAATATCATTCCTGACAACAAATCTTTCTTATCTTCAATTCATTGGTCAAAATCTGCTGCACGGTAGTGTGAGTGAAAAATAACTCGTCCCCGATCATTCTGACTGTCAACCGATGATCTGAACACACAAGATTCCGAATTCTGTCGAAATTTTAATGGTTTCTTGATGATAAATGCTTTCTGTTTTGTTGTTCATGCTCAATATATTCTCTTCCTTCTGAAAATGGACTTCTGGACTCTTGACAAAATACTATCTACGTAGGTCTGCTGAAACTTAGAGAGAGAGAGAGAGAGTTTCCGTTGCACTGTGCCCAAGCCTACAAACAAACCTGATAGCACACCATTGTTCGAAACTGATGTCACTGATTTTCATTACTTTTACGCTTCCGACAACTAACTAACTCGAGCGATGTCAAACCTGCACTGAAGCCAAATCACACGTTCGTCTGTGGCCCCTCCAAGCCCAGTGACTCCAGTGTTGCCAGATCGAACGTAACTTTGCCAATCTCATTACTTAATTTACGAACTCATTGCAAATTTAAGCATAAATAATGAGTGCCGGAAAATAATGCTACCTGTGTTATGTGCTTCAGGTTTAGGGGGAGCGGGCTGGGGTTAATAATTTCCAAGTTATTACACAAAAAATTGCAGTTATCCAAGTTCATGATGAATTTTTTTAAAACCACCTTTATATACACTCACTCGAGTGAAATATAAAATTAATCACAGAAACGCCTTATTCACGTTTCTGCCCCTCGCTAAGTAATAGCATCAAATTTCTACTAATTCCTGCAATAAAATTCATAAATAAGAAAACATTTATTTCTATAGAGAAACGTTGTGCCGCTCCTTTAATAAATTCTTTTTTCCTGATTGTGTTACAACCTCAGCACTTAAAAATATTTTTTTTTTATATAAAATATACTAACTGCTATACTCACTCACATGTGGTTTTGAAGACTTGATAATAAAATATTTTATGAACCCTCAAGTTTTATTTTTGGCTACAATAATAATTTTTATTCTATTTGTAAAATCAACTTCAAACAGTCAATAGTATGGAAAACTTATAGGAAAACAAAGAAAAGATTTATCTCAACATACTCAATATGTAGCACGTACCATCAGTTATAAAAAAGCTAAAAGTTGAAAGCTGGATAGAAATATGGGATATAAAATAAAAAATAATATAGAGTTTGGTTTACAATATCAACTACTTGATGTATAGATAGAAAAATATATGAGATATAAATTTACAACTATAAGAAAACACACATACAAGACCAGGGGGTCGTTTTTGAAGGCGTAACAGTTAAGTTTTCCAACATGCACTGGCATACACAGGTGGAGTCGTAAAGTAGTTAGATGATGGTATTATGTTAAGGTATCGTTGTAAAATGTAATAAATTATCTGTCAAAGAGCTTCCGTGCACCACATAAACAACAAAACCAACAATAATGTTTATAGTAGTTAACAAAATACAGCATCTTTTTAGTATAAACTCAATATTTCAATTTAATATGCAAAGGTAAAGTGTAGTGTGGTGGTGTTTTTGTTTTCTTTTTTTAAATTTTGCTTCTATTGAATCGAGAAGCAGACATTCATCCCATTTATTTGGTACAGTTTTTCTTAACAAGCAAACTGCAGGCAACAGCTGGCACAATTTTCATAAACACACCTCCTGTGTTTGCTAAACAACCTCAAGATGTTCATCGTGATATCTTGGCCAGGCCAAAAGAAAAAGGTTAATATTTAAGAATTTGTTTTTTGTTTACTGATATTTATATATTTAAGGCATTTAAAAAACAAACTTGCGTTTAACTGACGGACACCCATACATTTATATAGAAAACTCAATAATGATGCTACAACAATAACTAAGGTGTACTTTTAGGCTGAAAAAAGCTACAAACTCTAATATATTATTTAAGCAAAATTTTTATGCTATTTTTGTTTATAAACATTACGTCGTTACATTTGCCTTAAATGGAGTTTTTAGCTGTTTAAGTGCTGTAGTAAAAATAAAGTTGTGCTACGTAAAATATATATTTTAGTTTTCCGTTTTATTTCTTTTACAAACATAAAGTTTGCTACTAGTTCCTGAGAACCCCAACATACTTTGTAGTTGGTTTTCTTAATAAATATTTACATTTGGCTTTATTACTTAAACTTGTTGTTTGCAATTGCAATACTACAAGACAAGATTTGTACATTTCTTTAGCCCATAAAATTGTCTGGAATAAAATTTCTCCCTCTATCTCTCTCTGTCTTTCCATATCCCCTTCTATTGTATATTTTCCCCTTATCTATTTGTTTTGCTTTTTTTTGTTCCGTTAACGTTTATATTTCAATTTGTTTGTTTAAATATTTAAAACACTTTGGCAAAGAATTTGCTATTTGCCTATGAACAAGGAGAAGAAAAAAAGTGAACAAACCAACAACAAAAAAGACAACGAAGAGATAAGATAACCAAATATTTTGTGCAATTTTCTTAATCCAAGCGATTTGTTACCAAAATATTTGTGTCTATAAAAAAAACTGCAAAAAAAGGATATAAAAAAGGCTGCTTTGATATTTATATAAAAATAAATTGAAAAATAAAAGGAGAAAAATAAAAATAAATAAAGGCAAAAGTTTTTTGTGAATTTTTATTGCAACATTTTTCACCGTTTTTATTATGTAACTCTATTTTTTTTTTTTTTGTTTGTTAAGAACTTCTTTCGTGTATATTTTATTTGAAACAATTTACATACATACTTAATTCAGAAGTTTTCTTTTATCATTCGTCTCCGGTGTACATCACTAAAAACCCAGTCGTATAAATAAATTATTCAAAACATGTGTTTCCTTAGCCATATTTATTCGTTGTAGAAAAGTGTGATTGAGTAGTCAAAAGTTAAAAGAAAAAAAAAAAAAACAATTTAAACGTATCCTTTGCCAAAAACAAAAAAGAAGCTAAAAACAAAAAATATATTCTTAAACTTTTCTTAAGACATTTCCTCGCACGTTTTTTATTTTCCTCTTTCTTTTTTTCTTTTTGGCATTTCATTGCTTTTTTCATTTTTGGTTTTATATCACGTCATCTTGTTTAAACAACTTTATTTGTTAACAGTTTATCTTTTTATTCAATTGAAATGATATGAAAGCGGAAATAAACTGTTTTTCTATTTAGAAAAATAAATAAGGAAAGGTTTTATCATTATGTGATCTATTACACAAACCAAAGATGTTTTATAAACTTATTTGCTGAGTGGGGAAACAATTTAAAAAGATTTTGTTTAATCTCATTAATTATTGCAATTAGATTATTTTCAGTTTTGTACTTAAGAATCTATTGCTATCATTAATAGTGTTCTATTAATGACATTGGTTGGCTTTTGTTAAAATGCATTGTGTTGTTATATCGGATTTTTCAACAAAAAGTTTGTTTTTTAATTGTGCCAACACCAACAAGATGATAGTTTTGACATTTAGCTTTTTGAGGTATTCGTAGCAGAAGCATTGGCAATTGTTACAATGAATGCAAATGGTGAAAATGGTGGTTCTGTTAAAGTTACATTTCTTTAAATAGGTGATATTGTCGAACAACATAACCGTTCTTCTGAGACCGCTCTTAAGAATTTGGTTATTATGTTTGAGTCAACAGTCTCGATACAAAAAAGCATCGCAGCCGTAAGCCAGAGTCTTGAAGCAGATACAAATTTGTGAATTCCTCAATGTTCTCTCAACTATTGCTGTTATCCAAAACCACCACATGGCGAATTTTGCGTAAGGATTTGACTTGGAAGCCTTACAAGGTCCAACTAAAGCAGGAATGGAAGCTGACCGACCATTCAAATCGTCCATTTTCACTTGTCAGTGTATTTCGTGATAAGATTTACATCTGCACCGGGCCGTAAGCCTTAATCAGATGGTGTTGAAACCACTGGGAATGAAATGCACCGTCATTCACGACCTAGGAGGCCGATGACTAATTCTAGCAACAGGTCTTTCTCAGTTGCAATTTCAGCGGTTCCAAAGCAGGGTTGCAAACCACTACTCCTTGCTGAAGAGCTGTAGACTATCCGACTCCTGGTTCAGAACACATGACTAGCATGCTCACTGGATACGGATCATTCATGATTTTATTTATCTTAAATTTACAATACATAAACATAGATAGATGTATACTTATACACTTACTCTGAATTCATTAGCATCGAGGGTATTTAAATCTTATTTGCGCCTTTCCACTTTAAATTTAAATAAGTTAATAGATTTTGTTTCATACTTTATGTCCCCATTGTTCCGGTTTGGGTTTTTATTTTTTAATATTAAATGTAAATGATTTTCTTTTTTTTTGTTTTTTGTTTTTGTTGTTTACTGTTTTTACTTAATGTTTCTGCAGTAGTTGTACTTAATTTTAATCATACCGGAAAAGTAATCCCCACAATCTTCTTTTGTTTCCTTTACTTGTGCATTTAACATGCATTGTGTAAATAACAGCAGGAAAACGAAGGACATGGCGTGAAATGAAAGCAGAATAGCGTATATGAATCAAACTATTATCAAAACCGAAAATGAAAAAGAAGTATTTAAAGGGCTTTGTTCTGTTAGCGTTAAATACCAAGGGATTCATAAATTTTTAATTAGTCGTCCTAAAAGTGTTGGTATGTTTTTATACAAATTGGGTATTAAAACGGTTTGGATTTTTTTTTCAAAAATTATATAATAATATAAACTAGTGATACACACACATACACATAATTTTAAGCACTGAACCATAATTTTTATACTTTAGATATGCATTTATTAGTCTTGTTTTTTACTTCTGCCCACCAGTTAAATTAATTCACTTGTTTGCAAATTTGACAGCAAAACTTTATTAAATATTTTATTGAAAATAGAAGCAATTGAAATAAAACGTCATCACCATTGAAAAATCATAATAAAGTTAATGTTTGATAATAAAAAGAATAAAACCAAATAGACTAGAATTGAATAGAATATTGTCCGTTTACCAATGGTATAATTATTTAAACAGAAATTTTATTATAACAAAATTTAGGGCTAAAATATATTTTTATGTGGCTGTCTAAGGTTCTCACACAGAATCAAGGTTAAGTTTTTTTTTTAAATTTAATTTTCGCTTTAAATTCTTTTTTTTTTTTTTTTTTTTTTTTTGTGACAACAATTACAATAGTATTGAAATTCACTCTGGCGCTAATAGAATAGAAAGGCCAACAATCATTTTAATATAGTTTCGTTACTTTCAGCAACTAAACTCAAACCAGAATATTAAGTTTTGTTTATTTATACACGTGGCAAAAATACTATCACTTTAGACAACAATTTTTTTTGGTTAGCAGCATACTGCTAGCTTATTCCGGGGCACTTTGCTATCATAATTAAAATAGTCTCATCATATACACTTTTCCAATCCAACCACATATTGTTTCATTATGCAAAATAACACAAATTTATTTATATTTACAAAGACTCTTTCAAATTTAATTTTCTCTTTTAACAAATGAACTATTTATAAAATTACTTTTCCAATTCATAAGCATAGAAAAAATAGCTTTGGTTGTCTTTGCTCCCATTTCGTTGTATAAGCAGCAGCCAAATGTTTGTATGTATGACGCATACGCCATTTTTGCGCTTATTTCAGTGTGGTTTTAAACAGATTGAAGCTCCCAGTTATACGAACCGCTTTTGATAATATATAAATCTGTGAAAAGGTCGCTTAAGACCATATAATTTATTTGGAAATCGGCGATGTTCTCTAAAATTCGACTTGCTTATTAATTACATGCGAGATCTGTAAATTAAATAATGAGACTGATTATCTCAATTTCCTTATTCAAACAAAACGACAATTTTATATCGTCACCCTCAAATTAATTTTGTTGTGAAGCCACGCAGCGCAGAAGATGGTTCTTCTCATTCTTCACAACAGTGTTGGAACTCTGATACTGGAATAACCTTCAGTTGGTCGGTTACAGCCATTTGATTTTTTCAATTGTCCCAAAACTGTAATGATTTCTCAACATCGGGAAGAAGAAAAAATCATTTGGACTTAAGTCCGGCGAGGAGCTACTGGAATTTTTTTACTCGTTAAGAGTTCATTTATTGAAATTGATGTATGACAAGGAGCGTTATTGTGATGCAACACCCAGTTGTTCTTGATATGTGGTCTCACACGAATGACGCTTTTCTTTCTTTCAAGAAGCTCCCGGTAAAATTGCTGATATTTTTACATACATATTTTTTGTGAACGATTCCGTAGATATCGACAATACAAATCAATATGCATTGGATCTTTGACTTTGCTATCCATGCTTTTTTGGACCTCGGGGAGGTTGAAGAGTGCCACTCCATACTCAGGGTCGTATTCAAACACCCAAGATTCGTTACCAATAATTACACGTCGCAGAAAGTGGCGGTTATTTTCAATCCAATGCAAAAATCAAAGCACAGTTCCTTCCTGAAGTACTTTTGTTCTTGCGAAAGTTTTTTAGAACCAATTTTGCGTAGATATTCCGGATCCCCAATTTATTGGTCAAAATCTGATGAACGGTGGTGTTAGTCAAATTTAACTCTTCCCTGATCTTTCTGACTGTCAACCGACGACTAGGAATTCTGTCGACATTTTAATGGGTTCTTGAAAATGAATGCCTTCCGCTTAGTTGTTCATGTTCAATCAATTCTCTTCCTACTGAAAATGCCTTAAACTACCGAAAAATCTGGGATCTTGACAAAATACTATTTCTGTAGGCCTGCTGAAATTTAGCAAGGGTTTCCGTTGCACTGTGCCCAAGTCTGAAGCCAAACCTTATAATACACCATTGTTAAACTGATGACACTAATTTTTATTACTGTTTTGCTACTGACAGCCAGATGGCTCGAGCAATGTCAAACCTGCACTGAAGGCAAATCACATGTTCGTCTGTCGCTCCTCCAACCCCATGGTCTACAGTATTTTCAGATCGAACGTAACGTTGCCAGTCTCATTACTTAATTTACAGACCTCATATATACAATGCAATGTTAACAAATCGAAACTAATATTCCCAATGATGCTAAACTTAAAGCAAAATGTATCTGCTACTGTAAGACCATTCTGCAGATCACTTTATCTCAATTCTGATGTGATATTTGTGAGTTGAGCCTAATAAAAATGGATTATCAATTTTATTATTGCAAAACTATATGAACACCATTTTTACAAATCTGCGCCACGCTCTTTTTGTTTTTAGTTTTGGCTATTTTTTATCGTTTTCCGTTAATAAAGAAAACTTTTAGGCATGAAATATGACATCGTCATCCGGCATGCTAAAGGCATCACATTGATTACTGTGAAGCGTAGCACAGCTATAAGATTGACCAGACGTAATTGAAAAAAAAACAACACAAACAACATTTTACAGTTATTTTACAACAATAATATTTCTAATTATTGCCATATTCAATTTTTGTTGAGTGCTTGCAAGCCAACTCCAAAATTTATTAAAATAAAAAATTATATAAAAATAGTTTTCTACCATTTAGCTGCAATATGTACCAGATAATCTATTTAACATATAAAGGATTACTGATTTGTTGTAAACATTACCATTCGCTGTAGCACTAGCTTGATAGCACAATAATACATGAATTCACACCAACAAATTAAAAAACAGAAATTTAGTTTTAAATATTTTATAAAACCTGACAGTTTAATCGTTATATTTTTCAAATAATTGATTTATTTAAATACATGTTGTGTAGACAAACTGTATTAACAAAAACTTCAACGTACGAAAACAAAAAAAAAACAAATATAAATAAATACAGCCAAACAACACAGCAGTAGAAATATCCCATCCTACAAAAAGGTATTGTTGTTGTTGTTGCCACAGTAAATATTCTGTTGATGTGGGTTGGGTGGTTTTATTTTGTGGTGTTGATTTAATGATACCACATGTTGCTTGTCATATTTATTGGGTTTTCTTAATAGTTAAAGCATAATTTTAGGGGCGTTATAATATTTTTTCTTTTTTCGTTCTTTCTTTAATAAAGTTCTGTATTGATTTTATCATGAAAGTATTAGGACGAAAGGAAAAAGTGTTTTAACAAACTTAGTAAATTGTTTATATCATTCTCTCTATTGAATTTTTAATAATTTCACTTTTTTTGAAATGACTTGATTTTAAATCAACAAACCATTAAACTTGTTCTCAGAAAACAAAAACAATACGTTTAAGGCTGTGACCACCATAATTTAATAATAGCAATTTAGCTGTAAACTGTTTTTCTTTTTGTTGCTCTACAGTGGCTTTTAACTTAAAAAATAATTGATTTTGAACATGTCAAGGAGAAGGCAGAGCTTTTGAAAGCTAAATTTTTATTCTTTGTTATAATTTGCTAACTCATGCCCGTAACGAAGATGTAAAATGTCAATAATAAATGTATTGCTTTGTTTGATGACTTGATTAGTTTAAATTGTTTATAAAAAATCCTGCCACCGTTGTGTTTACCCTTGGGGCTTATGTTTATATAAAAACAAATTGTACTCTACTTTGAGGGATTTTGAAGTACTGTGAATGTTAATTAACTCGCTATTAAATGAAAAAAAAAGAATAAAGTTTTATAAACCAGAATTTGTTGCATTTCAACTTGGCAAATTTGTTTGCCTTGTAATGAGCAGCGTACACCAAATTTGGTAGTACTATTTTTAAGCTGTAATTTTACCTTGAGATATTTTTAAAAGGGTTGACTTTATGGAAAGGATTAACCCACAAACTTAATTCAACTAAATCTAGCGCAAAATTTAATCAGCCACAGGAATTAATAAAGGTTTTATTGTATTGTAAATGAAAAGAATCTACGAGTATTTAAAATCTCTTTGTACTACTCATTTGCGGTAAAACATCATCCCTATTATTTAGTTGTTGTTTTAGATGTTGTTGCTGTAATGAGATATTATACGCTTAATTTAATGGTACTATATCTTTAACCGAAACATGTTCTTAACGTTTATCTGTGTATTTATTTTGTTTACTTGTACGGTTACATCGGTGTTTTTGTTTCAGATAATTTGCACAATAAAAACAAATTTTTATATATTTTATGCAAGTGTGTGTGTATGCGAAAAAGATATTCGTGCACATTTCTTCATAATCAGGCAATTAAAATGAGAATGAAACAGATCTTGATGAAATGCAGCAAAACTTAAATTGTTTGAATGGCTCTAAATTATTTCTCTTTTGGAGACAATGTCTAGGTTTCTTTTAATTGAATAGAACTGGCTTAGCTTAATTAATACAGCGAGTGGCAGCAAAAAATCGTCGCTGGATTGGCGTTCAACTAACTGACTTAAACTTTTTATAGAACTCGCCCTAACAGTTTTCTTGCTTCATCCCAAGCATAAATTTTGCCTAAATACAAGGGCTCTTTAAACTTTTGTGTCTTTCTCCTTATTTACGATATTTTTTATCATCTTAACCTTGTTTAGAAAAAAAGAGTTAGTTGTTAAAAAAAAAATTAAATCAAAAGTAAAAGTATGCTTCACATTTTAAGATGGCATAAAACTTGGAGCACAATTCAGCCGTTTTATTAAATTTTTCAAATATAATTTTTATATGAGCACTATATTACACCATTAATTTAACCAATTAACCAAGCATCTATACTATCTATACAATTAGAAAACTTCAATAAATTAACCAAAAACAATAGTTTTCTCCTTAATTTGATTCTATTTTTCTTACAAATATTGTGAAGGCCATTGAGTAATCTTTTGTAGCAAAAACCTTTTTAAAATAGTACCCAAATAAAAAAAAAAACTTATATTTAATACGCCTAAAAGTATGTTAAATATTTTATAATTCTAGTGAAACATATATGTGAAAAGAAAACAAGGTCTACTTTAAGTAACATACAAGTATCAATGTGCATACCCGCACATACGAATGAATGAATGAGAAAAGGTACATGGATGTAGGTTACTATTACACTTATTCATTCATTTGTTCATTCGTTCGTTCATACACTCACTTATTCTCTTGCCTACTTAAGAGCCCACATTTACTTTCAACATTTTTCAGTTTTAATGATTCTTCATTCATCTTACTTTTTTTCTAGGCCCTTTTTTTTTGTTGTTTTTGTTATGGTTTATATTTTCTATTTTGTTTTATCTTACGTTTTTCCATTTGTAATCAAAGCTATTCATAACATGTTGCCTACATTTAGGCTACAACAAATCACTAGTATGTTTTTAAGGCAAAAAATACATACTGCACAATTTAATATGAAAAACTGTAGTTGGAAATAAAGTCGATATTAAATTTGTATGTGTGCGTTGGTGTGTGTGTGTGTGTGTGTTTATTTTTCATGTTTTTTTAGTAAATGGGACAATTTGTTGGACTTACTAAAAGTTTTATTTAATATCCCATTGGTCTAATAAACAAAACACAATGTAGAAATAAGTAAAAAAATTACTTAATTTAAAATATAACAATTAGGCATTTTGTTATTTTTAGATTTGTTTTAACAAATAAATACCAAGCGTTATTCCATTATATTTTTGCTGAAAATGTTTATGTTTTGAAAGATTTGTGTGACGAATAAACTGTTCCTTCTTAATGAAAAATCAAATTACTTTTTCTTTTCCCAACAATATTCTTTAATTTAACTAAGTTTTATTTAGTTTTTGCTGTGTTAATTAGTCTATTAGGGTTGTTTATGTGGCGTGGCCAAAAAGAAGTTTAACATAATTATAATTATTTGCGCATTAAATATTGCAGCAGTCATTATACATGTACGACCATATACTTGCGTTTTATTCTAGAATAAATTTTTGTCTTGGTTCTTGTACCTAAGTGTTAATAATATTTAGTTGTTAAGTTATTATAATTAACCATTCAATAAATTCAAATAATTTTTGTCGCCTGCAATAACAATATTGTTAGCAACAATGATTCAACTTAAGCCAAATTAGCTTAAATATAATTAGTGTGTATTTAAGAGATTTCTTTTAAAAGGCAAAACTGTAGAACGATAGATAGAAATTGCTATTGTAATTGTGTTGTATTCTCAAAATGTTACGATAGGCCAAATAAAGACAGGTCGCAAAGTTTATGAGCGGCAGCCCAAGTGCTACACTTAATTATTATGCAATTAGCATAATATAAATTATTTTTATAGAATTAAAGCTTTAAATAAACCCGAAAGTTATGCAACACATTCTATATATATTACATCCCAAAATTATGTTACTATTTTTAGTTTTGGTTTTTATTAAATGCCTTAAAATACCAACAATGACGTGGTTTCCATATTGTAAATTTATTGCCCAAAAGCTTAATTTTCCTTAAAATCAAAACTTTATTCAGCACACATAAAGTCCTTAAAAATAAGTCGGTTATAAAAATAGAGTTCACTTCACGCTATAGGTTTTTGTAGGCTCTCTTGAGGATTTAGTTTGGTGTCACAGGTAATTTAAGAGAGCGTCGTAGCATTGTATCTGTATTTCTTGATATCAAAGAAAGCACACTATGATGATGTTATTTTGTTAAAAATGATTGAATATTTTTTGATGGCGGGAGATGTTTTATACAAATGTGATTTTTCGCGCCGTGCCGCAAAATTCTGTGCTGGCACCTAATTTTTATAATTCTTTATGCTTACTCCTGGTGGCAATGGGAACACTGATAAATGTGCTAAAGAATGGATGAGAAATGTTAACAAAATCCTTCCGTAAAGCAAAACTATGTTTTTGTTGAAGTGAAAGTTATTACTAACTGGTAATGAAGTGAAACTTAAGGAGCGCGGAAATTTAACTACTGCGTTGCATACAGTAGGGATAGAACTAATAAGATAAAAGGTGGATTTTTACCAGATTTAAATACAAAGTAAGTGATTATAAAAAAAAATAAGGGAAAAATGAAATATGAAAATGAATAGACCAGAATCGCAAATATTTCAATAAAAATATTTTGAAATGAGTAATGCTATCTCCCATATGCTTTTACTCTCTCATTTTAATGTAAGAGTTTACAGTCTTATATTGAAGACAACGGAATACAAAATATTTTATCTAGAGACCGAAGTCTCAATTGGTTAAAAATTTAATATATTTCTTCGATTTTAACAGGAACAACTCAATAGTTTTGATGATCAAACCATCTACTCTAGTTTTAATCTGGGTATATATGATGGGCTAACTTATCTATTTTGATAAATATCTTTTTTCTTTTTTTAGATCTTTTTTTATATATTTCCTGAAGAAGCTTTCCAAAGGAAAGCGAAATATTGAAAAGAAAAAAATATATAAAAAAAGATCTAAAAAAAGAAAAAAGATATTTATCAAAGATAAAAAAGATCGTTTAAAAAACTATAAAAACTTATCTATTTTGTTTTATTTTTATTATTATTTTTGTTATATTCTGTATACTTATTTATTTATTTATTTTTATATAATTAGCGCTTTTTAATCTAAAAAAGCAAAACGCATAAGCAATCATATAGTTATGCAATTAAAGAACACTTAATAGTTTAAGTTCTCTTCAAAAATGTATTTTGGCTAAATAAATCGCTTTAACTAATTGACCCATTTTTAAAATTTTTTTGCTTAAAACCTTATATTAATTTATGCTTTGAAGTTTTTATGCTTTTTTTTTTCTTCTTTCTCTAATAGTTTATCTTCACAATAAAAAAAAAAGGTTTATTTATGTGTTATGTCCCAAATCTCCTTTTATTTATAAAAGAAGCTGTTCTAGCTACAATTATTTGTACAAAAAATCTGTTTGTAATTTTTTTTTATGTAGCAAAAAATGAAACAAAAACATCAAGAGCTTTGTTTTGCGAATGTGCAAATAACAAATATTTATTTCATTTTTATTATACTAATTTGGATTTATTTATCTTGTTGTTCTCTTTTCATGTGCAGCGTGGTAGCGACGAACTTTTAAGTCAAGCAGCAGTTATGGCGCCCGCTTCGGACAATAATAATCAGGATTTAGCCACAAAGAAAGCCAAATTGGACTCAAGCACCGTACTGGGTGGAGTTGGTATGATTTCTTTTTTTGCACTTTTTCTCTACTACTTTTGTTATATTTTTTAATACACAACTTTCATTCTGTGTTTTTTTGTTTTCTCATTAAACGCAACTTACTCTTTACAATTATGTTAAGGATGATGATTTTATGTAAACAAACTAAAAAACATTTATAGCAATTAAGTAGGTTTATATTATGCTACATTTTTTAATTTATTTTCTTTTATTAAAAACAAAACAGAGAAAGAAAAAACAATTTCAGTTGTTACTTGGAGATTTTATGAAGAGATTAAATATTTTTTTATTACATTTTTCCCCAGTCATTTCTCTTTTCGTTTTTGGTGTAAAAAAAGACAGAAGATAAAAAAGAAAATCATGTTAAGTAAAACTTAAAAAGGAGCAACAGTATTTAAGTTTTTAAGAAGTTTTTAAAGAAATTAAAAATATTAAGTATGTTATTTATTTTTTAATAACTAAAGTAGCTGCGTGAAATGCAGCCAATAGGAAAACAATTGAAACAAGTCGAAAAATAATAATTAAAATAGATACAGTCAAGTCAACAACCTTAACTCAGTTTAAGTGCGCGTGTACTCTAATTTACGGATTTGTTAAATTAGAGATATTTCAGTGTCAATCCTAGTATACTGACAAAAAAAAAGTATGCCTAAGAGACTATGAACTATAAGGCTAGTCCAGCCTCTGGAGGGCTACATACATACATTCAAGCGCAGAAATTGTAGAACGATTAGACTGTCTTTACAGTGTTTAGCTTCAACCACCTCCCTAAAAAAAACTGAAGTAATGAATTCCAAAAAAATTTATAAGATCCACTTTTTAAAGGCTTATAAATACCAAACAAAGCCTATAAATATATAAAAGGTTTTTCAACAAGGAGTTTGTTTTTTAAAACAAAATAAAGCAAAAAGTTTAGATTAAGATGATTAAAATTTGTATTGTATTACAACGAGGCAAGTTTGGCAATTATGAATGAAAAATGATGTCTGGTAAACGTCCACCACGAACACGCTGACAAGTGTCGATGTCTTCATCAAAGCTGTTAATCGCTTTTTATCTAAATGACGGTCCTATTTCGCTAATCACATTACAGATTTTTATTTTTAAGGCAGAAATCGCCACTTAACTGATTGTTATGAAATTATATGATCGGCGAATTTCGTTTGCAATAAATTGATGGTTTCGTTGACTGTGTGATATGTCACACTGTCGTGTTGATATCACATGTTAGTCATATACACGTCGATGGTAATATGCTAAAATTGAGTTGTTTGCATCTCGCGACAGCGTGATCCATTATATGTTACCACACTTACTGCCTCACCGGCTGAATCATGCTTCCAGATCACATAGCGCAATACAAAGTGACACGTTGCGCATACAACGGCCAGGATTGTCAGCAGCCCAAATGTTGCAATTTTGCCGCATTCAACCGGTTGTTCCTGAATGAATTAAGCGAATCTAAGGCGATGTGATTGGTCGATAGGCTTTAATTCCTACACCAGTTGAACCTTGTAAGGTTTCAAATTCAAATCCTTACACAATTATTGGGAACTTCGAGTAATTGACAAATTTGAATCTACTTCAAGACTGTGGCTCATGGCTGCATTGTTTTCAGTTGAATGCCCCGATCGAACACGCACTGGTGTTCGCATATTTTGTATCTAATCTGTTGACTGAAATTTAACGATCGAATTCTTAACATTGATCTCAAAAGGACGATTATGTTGTCCGTAAATATCACGAATATAACGAAATATAACTTAAACGGAACCACCATTTCCATTTAATGCGATTTTCGTGCGAAATTGAATTTATTGTAACACTTGCCAATGCATCTACTAAATGTCAAAACCAGGGTTCAGAATTTTTCATTTATGAACATTCAAAAATCAACATTCATGATATTTTTCATAAATGAGAAATCTAAAATTTTATATTTATTTTTCACACTCATAAACGAACAACAAAAAATGTTCTGCTTCTGTTCATACATGAATGCGAACAACAAGAATTATTAGTCTTATTCATATGTGATAAATGATAAATTAGCTACTTCTCATTAATGTTATTTTTCAAAAATGAACGTGAAAAGATTTTCTACCTACGATCGCAGTTTACCGTAAAATGTAGTAAAAACACATGGGTACATATTAACTCAAAATACAATATTGCAATATATTCTAAAAGATATAAAAAAAAACATTTTTTTTTTGCATACGCCGACAATTGGGCATTATCAAATATGTGCGTTTATGTACGCGAATGCTTAACGCACATATTTTTACGACCTTTTCATTTATGAAAAATTATCAAAATTGTAAATATTCAAAAATGAACACTTGTGTGTTTCTCATTTTTTCACTTATGGATAGAAAGAAAAAAAAATAAATCGTTGCATTCACAAATGAGAAAACACAGTAGTCTCTCACACATGCATGAGAAGAAGCGGCTAAAAAATTAAATGTACATATTCATACATGTGTGAACAGTGAGTGAATACTTCGCTACTCTGGTCAAAACTATCATCTTGTCGGTGTTGCCACAATTGAAAACCAAATTTCTTCATCAGAAGAATCTAACAAAGCTTATAAAATTATTTCGCCACAAAAATGTTTTGGCGATTTTAACAAAACATTTAAAAATATGTAAAGTATTTAATAAAGTTTTGCACATAAAGCAAATACTTAACCAGCTAAGAATGGTTAATATCAGCAAGTAAATACAAATAACTTAATTGATAACAAAAGCCAAAAATGTAATTAATATTGTATAAAATGCCAACAACAAAGTGAAAAACCACCTTCCGCGTTGTAACCACAATAACATGCATAATTTGATACAATTTGAATTAAATTCTTTTAACGTTTATTTTTTTTCTTTTGCTATCACAAGTTGAGCTCCCAATGCAAAAACAATAAACTCGTCTAACATACACGCACACACACACACATGCACTATAGCCAATGTGCATATTTCAAATAATACTCCCCCCATATTTATTACATTTGTTATGTACATGTATGTCTATAATATGTAAAAGACCACACGAAAGCATACTATTGATAATCCTAAAATATTTGTTGCTCAACAAATATTTATTATTGGAAATGCCAATGCATTCATAAAAATATTAAAACAAGACCGAACACAGCAAGCCTACAGCGAATTCTAAAAAATGTGAGATATTTAATTTTTTGTTTTTGTTATTTGTCATCAATAAAGGACCGCCAACTAACCTTAAAGAGTCACAAATATCTATTGGGTTTGCTTCATTGTTGAAACAATAAACACTCCCTTTGTACCCCTAAGGACATTTATTCATTCTTTTTGTAAGTAATTTCAGAAACCTTTAATTTTTTTCTCTGTGGTGGATTACAAAAACATTTCATAATAATAATTGTTTTTTATTTATTTATTTTATTTTATTTTTTTTTGGAATGGCCATAATGGAATTTTTATTTATTGTTGATATTAAAAATTTTCTGTTTGTAAAATGTTTTGTTTTCTGGTGGTTATTAAAAGCTGTTTGTGATCCTTTGGGTTTTTTTTGCAGTTTTTTGTTATATATTAATACCTTTTAATATAGCTAATTTTAATTAACTTTTTTTTTGGCTTCGCGAAAATTCGTTAAAGGAATTTTCGTAATTTTATTAACTTTGTAACACATAGAGAGGGATTATAAAACATTCTTTTTAATTAATGGAATTTGTTGCATAAGATATTTAAACACAATAACCGGTGTTTGTTTTTATTATTAATTGTTCGTTTCTGTTTTTAGTTATTATCAATTTTTTGCTTTACGTATTATTAGTTTCTATATGTAGTCTGCTAAATATCTAAGCTTGGTCAACAATCCATTTTTTGTTGTCCTTCCTTTTCATCTTGGCTAGATGTTTGTTCGGTATAAACGACGAGGGCTTTCGATGTGATGACATTATTCTCAAACCGAGTTCTAAACTGTACTGGTGAGCCATTTCTTTCGAGTAAGTTTTTCATTGGTTAAAGTGCTGAGTAGTTTTAGTGGTGTGAAAACTGATAATACAAAAATGTCGTGTTTACCTGTTCATTTATAATGTCGCTGTTAAAAGTTCTTGTTTTGTAGATTTCCATGTTTTCAAGCACGTCTAGTATTCGACCTTTTTTGCAAAGATGTTGTAATGTCATACTCTCATCTATTTCCCTCGGCGCGTGTCCGTGAGTGTCAAGGTGTAATGCACAGTTGGAATATTCCCTTTTGTCTGAAGGGTATATCTTCTGAAAATCTTCTTTTTAGTATTCGCCAGATGTGTCCTATATAGATATGTTTTTTTTTTGCGCTCCACCGACAGTCAATTTTTATTTTTGTAGTGAAAAAAAAACTAGGTCTTGGTTGAGAATCGAACCCACAACCCACAGACTTGACAAGCTAGTACACTATCTACTAGCCTACAGGGGCACTATATAAGTATGTTTACTGGTACAAGTAAGTCCATATACTCCGCTGGAACTAAATTTGTTAGTTGTTTCTGCCGATGTCCTGAGATTATGTTTTATAGTCTTTAATGCTGTGAGTAAACCTTCTTTGTGAAAAAAGTTTTGTCTTCTGGTCTTGTGTAAGTAAAATTGTGCCGTTTGGTTGTATCGGAGACAAATCATTTATTTCTGCTTTTAATGTTGTACTGTCTTAGAAGTTTGTCGATAGTAGCGGCTTTGTAACCGTTATTTTTAGCTATGGTGTAAATTGTGTCGAGTTCCATGTTGTACTTCCCTGAAGTAAGTGGGATTATCTGTCTGTGTATCATATGTCTAAATGTTGCTAGCTTATGTTGGATAGCGTGGTTCGAGGTGATGTGAATGGTAAACAGTTAGTTGCTCGCGTTATTGTAATGTCAAGATAATGCAAATTTCTGTCTTGTTCTTTTTCCATTGTCTATGTAATGTTATTATGGATATGTGTAAGATCTGAATTGTGTTTTAAGAATATGTTTGGCATTGTCTTAAGTCCGCAGTCCCACTTTTATGCTGCTGCAAACGGCTTAACCAAGATAAAAATACAGACATTTAAAATAAATTTACGAATTTAAAACTTTAATCAACTCTAGATTTTTATAGTTTTGCTCAAGGGCACATACAACTGCGCTTTCTTTGAATCTTCTGGCGTTATATAGTCCCTGTAGTCCCAATATTATTATGGTCTGTCTATGTCGTTTTTCCTGTCGTAACAACTTGTCAGCACGTAGCATTGTTTGGCAGATATTTGTCCAGTATTTCCTCAAGGCTGTTGTTTTTTTTAAAGAGAAGTCCATATTAAATGGCCTCCTAAGTACCTCTAGAAAATAGTAGTGTTTTTAGCATACCGCATCCTATATTTATTTTTAGAATATTTCATAATAAGAATTTATAATTATTTTTATTACTTTAAAAAATTTCGAAAAAAAAATTATATTTTTCAGAACGTTGTGCTTTTCTGTGGGAAAATTATTTTTTTGGAGTAACACTCAAACTCTTTCTTCCTAACCCTAACTGGTTTTTAATTTTAATTATGTGATGTGGTTTTTTGGTTGCAATATAATTTTTTTTGTTTTTTGGTATTAAAATAACACTACATACACATTCACAATTCATTCTCTTATTCCTAACAGCAAGTACACGATTTCATTATTCTCTTCTTTTATACATATTTTTCTCTCTCTCTCTCTTTCCCATTTTGCATTGCTATGCTCTGCAATAATCAAAATGAAAGCGTCGTCGATGACTACATGATATTGGTTGTCTGGTTGATAAAATCCACCTGTGTGTTTGCCCAACGCTCAGGTGTATGAATCGGAAGAATGACTCATTTTTTGCAATGTATTTGTAACCACAAAAACATAATATTTATTTATTACTTTACAAAGGACTTTTCTATTAATTAAAAAGCAACAAACTACAGTTATTTCTTTTTTTTTTTAAATGGTGTTTACGTGTGTATTTCTCATTTGTATTTCATTTGCTTGTGTTATGTTGGTTTATTTTTCATCATACACCTCTTGCCACAAACTGCTGTTCAATACTTCATGTCCGTCGTTTTGTTTGGCTTTGGAAAAATAATAAAACAAAACTTGAAATTGAATAGTTGTTAGTTAGTGGTAGGGTGCTGAAAGCAGCCATGATGGCGGTAAAAAAGTAAATGTTGCTTTTTCCTGCTTGTTGCCTGCTAGTGTTGGTTTGAATTTGGCTTAAGGCAAAGTATTGCTCTTGTACTTGTGGAAAATTAAAAAAAAAACTGGAATGGAAACTTTAGAAATAGGAATTTAAAAGTTTATTTTTTATAATTTAAACTCATTTACAGCCGCTTGTTATAAGGCTTTTGCATGCCAATTAATAGCAAGATTTATCCATAAATATTACTGCCTATATAAAGCCCTTTTGCAATTTGCCACTTTGTTTAAGTGTGTGTGTGTGTGAGTGATTTTTATTAGTTTTCATTACTTTTATTATTAACAATGAGTGACAAAGCAACAATGAAGTTTTTAAAAGATAAAAGTTAATTTATTCGTAGTAGTTTTTGTGATTTGTATTTTTTTGTTAATTTACACAAGTAACACCTGTACACCGCAAACAATTCTCAGCCTTTGTATTACACTATATGAGAGAATATTCCCCACAATGCATTGTCATAGCTATTTAAAAATTATATCAACAACGACAAAAAATTCACTGAATTTCATACACTTCATGTCAAACCAATAAAAGAAAAACTTTTATAAAAAAAATTGGTGAGACGTGGGGGGTCTACTTCGTTTTTATACAATTTTCATCATTGAAACCAAACAAATTTGCAAGAAAAAACTTGTGTTGTATTGTGCATTGTATTGTGTTGTGTTGTGTTTATGGTCAATATGTTACTTTTTTTTCAAACACTTTTATGTACTTTTATACACACAATCACACTCTTCTAAAACCACACACAACCACACAAACACACACACACATCTGCATTCACTTACAACAAAACAATTGTACCTTACAGTCCATTCTCACAATTCAACTCAAAAGCTACACTTCTCCTGTTTTCTTCTCATTGGCCTGGTTGTTTGTTCATGGTCATAAAGTACAATAGAAATCAACAGTCAATTGTTATTTTGTATTTTTAGCTTTAGATCCCTGTATTCGTATACCGCCAAATACACATGTGCATGTATGTGTCAACATATCCTTGTTCTAAATAAAACAGGCAACATGTGTTGCTTTTGTACAACGATGACTATAACTATTTTTATTGTTATTGTCGTTAGAGTTGGTTCCTTTAAAAATAACGAAAAAACTTAAAATATCTAATAAAACTACAAAAGAAAAGGGAAAATGACAAACGAGGTGTGTTTTGAAAAGTATTAGTATTTTACTGACACCATTTTCGCTATTAAGAAGATTGACTTTGGTGTGTATGGAATTTTAGCGAGATGAAAAATCTTCTTGTTCATTAATGTGCAACATTAATGTGCAACATTTTGATGCCCTTAAGTTAAGAAATATTTCTAAGTATAAATAATATTAACATATTCCTAACCACTCTCGCATTCATTTTTAATGTCATCGCAGGAAAAAATAAAAAAAGACAAAGTAACAGCTAAAACTACTGAAAACATTCTATGACATGCAACAAATTTCAACTTAATGCCATAAAAACGTTTATCCATTGTAAAAAAGGTCCATGTATACATGCATGTATGTAAACCCGAAACTACACTTATGTCGTAGTTCTTATAGCCATATGCAACACACATACACTTCAAATATTCAAATACATAAGTAAAATGTGTCTGTTTGAAAACTTGTCGTTGAATATTATCAGGAGCTTTGAAATTCCATTTTATTTCTCTATTCGACTTTCGATAAATTAAATTGCAAATTTGTGATGACAACAATAAAACGTGTGATGCACCAGCTATCCAATGCCAAAGGTGTAATGAACATAACAAAACTTGAAGGTCTACATAATTACGATTAAATGAAGATAATATAAAATCTAAACACAAATGATTATTTTAAAATTATTTCATGTGAATATGTTTTGGTTAATATAAATTTATACTCCCCTCACACTACGCTTATGAATAAAAACTTGTTTTGTTGATATTGGCTGGGCGGTTGTTTGTTTATTGGCCGACTTAATAGTGTAATGGTCATGTTTCTTCATTCTAGGTGACATATAATCTATAGTTTGTTTTATTATTTTTTTTGTTTGTGTTGCCCATATTTCACACAATGAAGGTTTAGTTGTTCTAAAGCCTTTTAATTTCATGTTAACTAGAAATATTTTAAAGATAATAAAATAGGAGAAAAATAACATCTATATTTCATGACCAGGACTTGAATCAGTGTCGCCAAACAAAATATAAATTTATTAAAAATTTAAATAGATTCTCATAGCAATTAAATTAATGTTGCCAATTTACGTTTTCATGTATTAAAATTAAATTTTTTTAAAGAATCTAGAGAAGTTCCTTTCGATAGGAAGCAGGCTCTACGGCAAAGCAAAAAAAAAACCAACGAAGATCTGTAAAGACTTATTTAGTTGTATAAGCATCAAAATCAGGAAACATACGATTGATCTTCATTAGTGCTGCTTAGTTATGCAGGCCCTCTTAACCACGAACGCTTTTTGGACTATCACGTATAGATTGACGCTTAAACAATGTTGCCAACTTATGCCAGTTTAATTTGGGAATCATTTCACACGTCTTATGCATGCGAAATTTATTTCTGAAATATGGTGTATTTTTGTCTCACGGACTTTTTAATAAGCTAACTTGTCGCCTACTGCCCCATTGGAGGTATTTCTTCTTGAAGCCACCAACCACGTTACAGTAGACAACTGTCGATACCATTTGATTTCAAGATATAGACCTTTCAATTGTTTTAAATTCAAGCAAATTATTTCCTGTGAGGTCACATGAAGTCACTGATTTTTACTGATAAACCAGCAGCAATTAATGGCTTGAAGGCTAATTCTCTTCGTGGTAACAAAGCTTTTCAACAAGAAGTTTGTTTTCTAAAACAAAATAAAACAAAAATATTAAGATGAGTCAAATATTTATTGTACTACGAAGAGAAAAGTTCGGCAATTATGAATAAAAAATTATATCTGGTAAATGTGCACCACGACCACGCTGATAGATATCGATTCTTTCATTAAAGTTTTTAATCACTTTTTTGCAAAATGACGGTCCTATTTTTTTCAATCACACACGGATTTTGAGTTTTAATTGGCTCCGTCTAGACTCTGTCCTTAATATAGCTCCACAAAAAATAATCCTGTGGTGTTCAATCATACGATTTGACTGGCCACTTAATTGCTGATTGTCGTGAAATTATGCGATCGGGAAATTTGATTTGAAATAAATTGATCGTTCCATTGGCTGTGTGACATGTGACAGCGTGCTATTGAAATCACATGTGAGTGATATCTACGTCTTCAATAATAGGCCAAAATTGAGTTGTTAACATCTCGCGATAGCACTATACAAGGACACGTTGAGCATGCAAACGCTCCTCAATGGTTACTCTAGGATTTTCAGAAGCCCAAATGCGGCAATTTTCCTTGTTGACATACCCTGACCAATGAAAATGGGCTTCGTTTGAAAAAATGATTTTTACCACCTCGTTACTGAAAGAATTCAGCGAATCTGGTGTTTGCACATTTTTCGTCGAGTCAAGTCGCCTCAAATTTAACTGCCTAATTCTTAGTAGCGGTCTCAGAAGGAATATTATGCTGCCCGAAAATGTCACGAATTTTAGGAAATATAACTTTTGCGGAACCATCATTTTTATAATGGATGTTAATTATTTTAGTGCGAATTAGTGCAATTGTAACAATTGCGAATGCATCTTCTACGAATACGGTTAAAAACAAAGCTATCATGTTGTTGGTGTTGCCACAATTGAAAAATAAACTGCTTGTTGAAAAACTCGATATTAAAAAATTATATGAATTAGTGCGTTCAGACAGCTTCCTCATACTAACATTGTATTGTTTGTACATTGTTTGTACTGCTGATTATATTGAAAAAAAAAAAAAAACGTTACTATTAATTGCATACAATTTGCAATTTGCATTTCATATTTTGAAAGTAAAAATATCTTTTTAGCTATATCGGCTTAAAGACCTTCTATTATTGTGCCAGTTCTTGGAAAGCATTTTTCTTTTGAAATCACTTTTAGTGTTAAACGAAGCCATTTCATTAATTTTTGATAATTCATATTGATCAGACCTTATTTTCAACACATTTTACATTAAATTCAATTGAGACTGTAAATCTTTAACACGAAGTACAATTTGTTTATTGATTTAATACTTTTTCCTTTAGTTTTCCTTAAAATGATCCTAATTGTCAGAAATGGGTTCCTTTAAAAAACATGGATATAGTTGCTCAACTAAACGAATAATTTGAAATGAAATGAATTGAATAATTTTAAATGATATTATTTGATAATTTTGTTGTTAATATTTAAACGAAGTAAAAGGACATTCATTAATTTTGTCATAACTCACTAGTGGCCAACATGTTGTTAATTTAAGCTATTAAAAGCGCCAAGTAAATGTTTGCAAAATGTGGTGGAAACATTTTAATTTCATCTGATGTCTTTACTTTATTTAACCAGTATAATATTAAACAAACGATGTGTTGCAATTATTAGTTAGTTGATTAATTACAGTAAATTAAATAGCAATATGAAATGAATAAACAGAAATATTAAATAAATATGTAGCATGTTTAATTGACCAAATAATTTATTTAATGTTTGTTGATTGACTGGCTGACAAGAATTGCCATCTTTGTCATAAGTTTCAATAAAAATACTTTAAACATTGTAATGGAAAGTTTTATATGTTGATTTAAAAAAGAGACAATGTAACTGATAACAACTTCGTAAATTACTTTGGTAAAAAAACATATTTTGAACTCGTGGAATTTTAAAAATCGTATTAATAGATTACAGCTTTATACTGTAATCAAGGAGCTACTGTTTCTTGTTAATGATCATTATTTATGACTATAATCATATTGACTCTTCATTTCGCAGTTTTTTTTATTTAAATTAACGAAGAAAGATAATCTAAGCGATTTGGCAATTGAAGTACTAGCTTAGTGCTTATAAAGTTATTTCGAATTGTGCACGACACATTCTAGAAATTTTTACAAATTTAGACGTTGTTGCTAAACTGCCCGGTGAGCACAGCTAGAAAGTTTTTAAAAAAAGTACTATATTAACTATTATCCTGGTTTAAAAAATTAGCTACAGAAAAACTAAAATATATGAAATAACAATAATAATCGCATTTTCGTTTAAAATGCACTTTGTGGGAAAAGGCTTTTTAATTGACAATTTATGCACTTAAAGCTTTTACTTAAAACAGGGTTAAAATTTTATAAGTACCAAGAAAGAAAGAAAAGTGCCCCTGTAGGCTAGTAGGTAGTGTAATAGATTATCAGTATGGAGGTTGTGGGTTCGATTCCCAAAGAAGACCTTGGTTTTTTTTTTCACTACAAAAATAAAAATTGACTGTCGCTGGGGCTGCTTAGCGATAAAGTCACTGGTTGCTGTGCTGTCTTATATACGGCAGTTAATTTCCCACTATCCTTCTACTTTCAACACCTCTTTCATCTATTCTCAACCCCTTCCCTAAAGAATGTGGCACGGTACTTGACTAAATAGGCATTGTTGCCTGAAGTGCTACTTCTCTTAAAAAAAAAAAACAAAAAAAACCGAACTTTTTAAATAGACATATTTTTATTAAAATACAGAGAAAAAACATTTTTTAAAAACGGTTAAGATGTGTTTGTTTGTTGCTAACAAAGGCAATTTTTAAAAAAGCACTTGAAAACTGTAAAAAAATTATCTGTATTTTCTTTTTTTTTTCGAACCAACATTCAGGGGATGACCCCTACACATACAATTTTCATTGTGCCAGAACTAACAAATTAGGTTATGGAGAAAAGGAACGAGAGATTAGTGTTTGTGCACATTCAATTTTCTTCCCTCCTCTGGAGGGAGTTTATTCCACGTATGGACTGTTCTGCTAAAAAACGAATTACTGTTGTAATGCGTAGTGCGATTCACTCGCCATTTAACCAGAAATGTTTGCGCTCTCAACGAAAATCGAGATAAACGCAAATACGTGCGAGTAACGAGAACAAGTTCACTAATTTAATTAGAGCACTTACCATTGCAGCGACGATAAAACAGTGGAATACATCCCACATCCCACATTTCGTCGATGCTCTAATGAATCAATAAAGTTCGATACCCTATTGTCCCCAATGAGGCTCTTAGCCCTCTCCTGTATACGGAGCCTGTCGACTCAAATCATTATAGCGGTTTCTGAAGGACCATTTTCATAGTAGATTTTAAATTTTTTTAATGCGACTCTCGTACAAAACAGAATTCATTTATAACAATTGCCAATGGATTTACTAGGACTACATCAAAAGATTATCATGTTATAGGTGGTGTTATTGGAGAAACAAACTTCTTGTTGAAAACACCGATAATAGATCGCCTAGTGAAATCAAAAGTTCCAAAAAAGGGGCGTCGGCTAATATATGACAGTTGTATTTTGGACGGATATAGGTGGTATAAATAGAACGAAGATCAGATGGAATCTCTTATATCGTTTTAGAAAACCGAGGCACGTGAAAGCTTCTTTAGAAACCTAAAAAATGTTTAGTGCATCGAATATTACACTGAGTTTTCATGCCAAGAACATCAAGAGCTTCCCATTTCATAATACCTCTCCAAGCAAGTTGGTGAGTAGTTATTTTTTGTAATTTAATTTGACCAAGTTGATAACGTTTTGATCTAACGGTTGAATAAGGGCACTGCAATTGGGTGGTAAAATCATTGCTATAATTAAACCATCCCCACACTTTAGTTCTTCAACTGGGTGCCATGTTGCGTTATCTAAAAGCAAAACTGCTTTTTACGTTAGACCTTTTGAAGCCAAAAACTCTCGGACATAAAAATTTTTAGATAGAAAAATTTAACTTTTGATGATTCTAAAAATTAACTTACGTGAGGAACAAATTCATGATGATTCATGATTCATCCAGGCGTTATTACTGGACTCTTATAATACGGTATGATTGGAAAAGGCGTGTGGATTTTTCGATTTTCTTACAATTTAGTTTGTCTATGCCATTCGCATTTAAACAGGGCAGAAAAGTTATTCGCTCTTTAGATATTTTTCTTCCTGGAGCTGTTTTCTCATTACATGTGACAACAGTGTGATTTGGAAGCATCCTATAATATAAACAGGATTCGTCGGCATTATAGATCTGGTGAAGACTCAACCCATGCTCATCAACATACCCCTTAAGTTCTTGCGCAAATGGATCAATAAGATGGGGTTTCGAACACAATTTCTCGCCCGTCGATGCTTAAATTTCTTCAACCATCCATCACTGGCATTAAAACCTGAATTAGTTTTTGTAAATTTTGGAATACAAATGACTGGCTTTTGTTCGTAAAATCTCTGCTGATATTGGAACATTTTTTTCCCTTTGTTTTAAAAACCACTTGTTAAGCATTTTTTCCATTCTTGGGTACTCAGCTTTCTGTAAAGTGCAACGTTTGCCAGGTCCACTATCGCTTTATAGTGCGATAAACCGAAGGCTTACGTAACTTGTAGTTCACGCAAACTTAATTTATGGAATCTTTATTATTTGAGAAATTGTTGGTTTTAAAATACGTTGAACTTTCCCATATTAAGAGATAGTATACACAAGAAATGACCCGAAGAAACTGACAAAAATCATCTTAAAAGATTAACATTCCAAAAGACAGGTTTTCGCTCTTTTGATATAGACATTGTAATCAAATTTAAATAACAGTCGCGATAAACTGTCGCGATTAAGGAACATGTAATGTTAAAAAATTAAGCTGTCGCGATAACCGGACCGTTGCGATAATGGGTGGTCGCGAATACCGAGCTTGCACTGTATTATTGAAAACATACGATAAAATAATAAAAATATAATTTATTTGCTGGTTAGCATATTTAATAAGGTTTTAGATAAGGGCGGTCCCATAGAACACCTAAATTTGGTGTACAGATACTTACCTTTTAACCGTTATAGGCCAAAAGAAATAAAAAGATCATTAAATGATGGCCCTACATTGTAGGCAAACCTGTCAAAACTATAGAATATTATTTTAACCCTGAATGCTTTTTGTAGATTTCAACAGAAAAGCAAAAAACGGAATTAAATGCTTTTAACTGCATAATAAAGCAGGCAATTGAAAAAGTTAAAATAAAAATATTTAATATGCATGAAAATAAATAAGAACAAAATTTTATAATATTTTTTTTACACCCTGCTTTTGCATCAGTTATACTCGATAACCTTGTACAGAAAATAATAAAACTATAACGCAACGACACAGGATATTTAAAGCATTTAATGCAAATGCTATACGAAAATAATCATACGATGTATTAATTAAAAATTCCATTTATTGTAACTACACTATTACTACAACTACAAACAATTGTTACAACTACAAATGCATGTATAAAAACACATGGTTTTTGTTTTGTTTTTTAATAAAAAAAATTTTATATATTTTTTTTTTGCGCTTGGTGTTATTTTGGTATGTTTTTTATAGTACCTAGCGGCTACGTCAACAATTCCGTTACAATACACATAAAGGCAGAAGAGAGTATGTGTGGGTAGCTATCGCATTAAATTCGTAATGATTTTAATAGTGGGAGTTAATAATTGGTATTTAACACAACATGACTCCTGTTATGTGTATGTTTTTGTTCATGTTTGTGCGCACTTAAAATATAAAAATAATTATTTGCATGAATATGGCAGATCATCATTTTAATATAATATACAATATTGCGAATATTAAATTCAATTGAATGTAAATTAAATTGTATAATACGACTATTCTTTTTTTTTTTTTGTTTTTTATTCTGAATTGCTGCTGTTTGGTGTGTTGGTGTGTGTATAGAGTATCAAAGCATTTATTTAACCAAAACAAAAAAAGCATACTCAAATGTCATACTGTCATATATGTATGTGTGTACACATGTTGAATTATATAAATTAAAAAAAAAATAAATGTAAATATTCATCTACAGCTGGTTTACTAAATAGCTGAATAATTGTATTTCAATACAAATCACCGTGTATGCGTGTTCATGTGTCTGTGAATAAACAAATATTTACAACATTTTTCATTGTTGGATCATATTAACATTCAATATATTCTTCTTTCGATCTCTTCAAAAAAAAAAGAATTAAGTTTTACTTTTTATTTGTACGCTCGTTTTATACAAATACAATTTATTTTCAATTTGTTTAATAGGCACAAAAAATAATTAACAAAATACAAGTGACAAAGTGAAAACAATTTAACCAAACACGAAATAACAACAATGTGTGTGGTGCATATGAAAATATTTAATGTTGACGTAACACGACACTTTCGATTGTATGTGGTGCGAGTTGTAAAAATAAATAAATAAACAAACATAACTGTGGCGCCAAGAAGCACTACGAACACTGGAAGAAGTAAATATATATATATATATATATATATATATATATAAATTAAAAAGGTATATTTATTTCACGGAATTAACTCCATGCACTTGATGTATATTGATCTGCTCTTCCTTTTTCGGTTTCTTTGATTAAAACAATAAACAAATACAATACACTACGTCTTCAAACAGAATAATACTCAATATCTGTGGCTTTGTCTGCCAGCCAGGCCCTTCCAATTAAATCAAGCACAAATGCCCCAGTCTTTTGTTATTTTTGCCATTTCCGCAATAACCTACCATGGTAGCATCTTAACCATCTAAGCTTCTGTTATAATAGGCAGTTTCATCGCCAATTTACAAAACGAATACACCGGTCAACAAAAAAAATAATACTTTTACTATCATAGACAAATTGCGATGTTAAAGAATTCTTTCCTACTGATGTGGAATAAGTAATGTTCAGTTTCTTCGGGACATTCGAATTAAACTCGAATTTAAGGGGACTTCACTAAATAAATCGTAAACTAAAAAAAAATTAAACAATTCAGTGTGATTTCGGCATATCTGCAATCTTGCAAATCCCATTTGATTCGTTCATTCTAACATTTTTGATAAGCTGCTGGCTCTTATCGAATAATAATACTGGCCGTACCACTATTTCTAATTTTTTTTTTTTTTTTGAATACCTTACTACTGACTTCGGTATTGTTTTTTTAATTTAAAAAAAAAATCATATGACATATTTCTTCTGCCTTGAGACATATATTACACAGACTTAAGATAATCCCACTTACTCCAGATAAGTACAACAAAGAACTGGACCACAACGGCACAAATCCACTACTATCGACAAACTTCTTAGACAGTGCAACACTAAAAACAGGAATAAAGAAGACAAAGAGACAATTGATACAACATGATGGCACACTTTTAGTTACACAGGGCCAGAAGGTTTACCGGCAGGTTGGGTTTAAAACTCGCAACACTCTGAGATATAATCTCAGATCATCGACAGAAACAACCGACAAATGTAGCCCCAGCAGAGTACACAGACATAATTGTACCTGCAAACACTTACTTATATTGGACAAACTACACTATTTACATAACACATACGCTCATACGAGCGAAATGGAGAAGACTCCAACACCTTGAAACTCACGGAAACACAGCAAGGGAAATAGATAAATATATGACATTACTACATCCTAGCAAAAAAGGACGAAGACTAGACTTTTTTGAAAACTTCTAACAGTGACATTGTAAACGTGTTTACACGACCTCATACACAATTTTCAACAAACGAAAAACGAAGTCAAACCGACGGACAGGAGTACCTGGATAATAAGAAAATGTGCAAATATTAAAAATTAGCCCCGCTTAAAATGTCAGGTGGCGGGCATTCTACTTAAATGGGAAGATACGACCTTAATAAAAGAGCTACCTAAACCCGAACACGGACTCAATAGTACAGTTTAGAACACGGTTTGAGAATGAGAAGCTTTACGCCGTTGCTACACATCCCACGCCTGGTCTCACGCGCAATAAGAGCCAGCTAGGTTAGGTGCCCCTGTAGGCTAGTAGGTTGTGTACCAGCTTGTCAGTATGGGGGTTGTGGATTTGATTCCCAACGAAGACCCTGAGTTTTTTTTTACTACAAAAATAAAAATTGACTGTCGGTGGGGCTGCTCAGCGATGAAGGAATAGTCAGTGGTCGCTGTGCTGTCTTTATACGGCAGGTTATTTCCGACTATCCTTCTACTTTTACCACCTGTTACATCTCTTGCACGGTATATGACTAAATAGGCTTTGTTGCCTGAATAAAAAAACAACGGTGCATGCCCTTTACAACTAATTCAGAGAAAAAGCCTTACACCATCTTTAGAGAAACCACAATGGTGATTTAGCATTGCTTTGAGCAATACGAAAGAAAAGTGGAAGTGTACACATATGGTGACGGAAAAGTCTTGTTTTCACATGATCATGCTATTGTATTATATCTAAATAAAATAAGTTTGTTATAGTAAAAGCCCACAGAGCAAGGGAGACGAGGATACAAGACATAATAAAAAATCATTATTGTGTTATTTTCCTTTAGCTAATACAGAGACTTTAGAAGCTTTAAGCTGTTGTTTCAAAAACAATATTTTTTCTGCATAGTGCGATGGGAGTTGAACTTACCGATTATTTTACGAAAAGTAAATACCTCAACTAACGCAAACAACTTAATTGCTTCCATTTTTGTACCAATCAGCAGGCTCTGAACTCGTGACTTATATCTGTTTTACAACGCACGCATCAGTTGTTGAACTAATAACTAATACAAATCTGTTCATTTTCTATAAGAGATACGTTAAAATCTAATTTTTATAACAATGAATCCTTATTTGTCATGTCGGTGTGAGGATCCTTATTTGTCGTGATGCGTAGAAAGGACTAACGAAATTTGAAAGCCTTAATTAAATAGCTATTTCCAGCTAAGCTAAGGCTTAAGCAATATTCTTCATTCTATGTGTCGCGGTTGTTCATATATTGGATTGATACAAGAAAGAAAGCAACGATTTGACTGTAATAGCTGGTTTAAATAGCTTTGAAGCTATTGTTGTAATCTTATGAAACAGGCTTTGATGATTTTAGAATTCGCTTTTCTAATACGTTGTTGGCTATCATCTCGGTCGCCAGCATACATACGGTTGCCAGCCAACTTGTTCAAGGTCTAAAATAAACTATGTTATCCTTTACGAATTATAAAAATTAAAGAAGAAACTTTGAATTAATTAAAAACAAATTAATTTATTAGTATTTAATCTTGTGGAAAAGTTTCATTTATTTGCATTTTTTTTAACAAAGACTGTTTAAATGTAAAGATTTTCTGTGCTTCTATTCATTTGTTACAATATGAATTTAATTTTAAAAGAGTAGTCTTTTCAGTTTATTCCTGCTTGTCTTACTTATTTTTTTTCTTTTATTCATTGAAACTTCGTTTACTTTTCTAACACCCTTAAGAAATGTAATTCATTAAAAATATGATTCTGGCAAACGCACACAGAAACACAACCATTACAAGTTACAGCTTGGTGTATACAATCAAAGAATGACTGTAGGGCGCGGAGCAATGTAAAATACGATTCTTTACTTAATGCTGCTATATTATAGGACAAAAAAATATGTATACTTTTTTTAATTGCATTTCAATTAGGAAAATAGTACCAACTTTTTTTTCTTTGCTTCATTTTCAGTTTTTCATGTCAAATATTTGCATTTACTGTTTTTTGAGCTTCTCTTTCTTTTTAGTTATATCGCGTTTTCCAACAAGAAGTTTGTTTTTCAATTGTGGAAACATCAAAAATATGATAGTTTTGACATTTAGTTTTTTGACATATTCTTAGTAGCTGAATTAGCTAACAATTGTTTCAGTGAATTAAATTTCGCACAAAAATCACATTAAAATAATTAAAATCCACTATGAAAATGGTGATACCATTAAAGTTACATATCGTCAAATTCGTGATATTTTCGGAAAACATAATCGCCTATCTAAAAACGACTTTAGTTGTTAACTTTGAATCGACACGCTCACTGCAAAACGCGTGGCCGACCGAAACATCGCAGCCGTGACCCACAGTATAGCAGCAAAGCCAAATTTATCAATTCCTCAATATTCTCAACAGTTGGCGTTATCGAAAACCACCACATGGCAAATTTTGCGTAAGGATTTGACTTTAAAGCCTTACAAGGTTAAACTGGTGCACAATTTAAAGCCGACGACAATTCACATCGCCGTAGATTCGCCCAATTCATTCAGGAAAAAATGATTTTTTCAGACCAAGCCCATTTTCACTTCTAAGGTTAGTAAAATTGCCGCATTTGGGCTTCTGAAAATCCTAGAGCGATTATTAAGAAGCGTTTGCACTACAACATGTCACTGCACGGTGCGCTATATAGTCTGCAGGTGCGATTGGGCCGTTTTTTTTTTTTTTGTGTGGTCGAAAATGAGGCTGGAAATGCGATAACGGTCAATGGATCGCGCTATTGCGAGATACTAACAACTCAATTTTGGCTTATTATTGAAGACATCATGATAACCACATCATTGACATGTGGTTTCAACATGTGCCACATGTCACACAGCCAATGAAACGATCAATTTATTGCAAACCAAATTTCCCGATTGCATAATTTCACGTTAATCATCAAGTAAGTAATCAGCCAGATCGTGTGATTTAAAACCACTGGATTATAATTTGGTGGGTCTATGTTAAGGGCAGAATCTTTACGGAGCCAATCGATTTGATTTCAACCTTAAAACTCAAAATCCGTGATGCGATTAAAGAAATAGAACCAAAGTGATTAAAAACTTTGATGAAAAAATCGACGTCTGTCAGCGTGGTCGTGGTGGATATTTGCCAGATATCATTTTTGATTCATAGTTGCCAAACTTTTCTTTTTTTAATACAGTACAAATTTGAATCATCTTAATTTACATTTTTTTGTTTTATTTTGTTTTAGAAAACAAACTTCTTGTTGAAAAGCCCATTATAATAAAAAGTAAAATTGAGAATAAACTCTGATAGTCATCGCCCTTATCCACTGCTCTTGATATTTTATATTATGAAATCATTTCACTTTTTTTACTTCTTTCTTGTTAAATCTATCTTTAGTTGTTTGAAGTATTTAAATCATACTCATTCGCATTAATGTTTAAATATTCCAAAACCACCAGTGCATTTAAAAAAAAAACTCATAAAACAACACTTCTCCAAAAAAAAGAGCTCAACAGAAATTGGAAAAAAAATATACACTGGCTGTTTCACATCATTGAAGAAGTAATTACAAAACGTTTTGTTGTTGTTGTTGTGTTTATTATTATTGTTCTACCAGTTCTCCACTAGAAAATCAGAAAGGAATGTATATTGGATATGTATATATTTCATGTGCATATGTATGTTGTATGTGTGCTGCTTGTCCTCTTTAAAAAGTAATCATATTTCTATGAATAATATTCCAGACTTAAAATTTGCACTACGCTCGTATTATTTGCTTTGCCAGGAAAACAAAAATATTTTATTTTTTATTTTCAATATAAGAGAATTGCGTATAAAACTGAAAACACAAAAACACAATATAAACAAAAAGCCGCCTTAATATTGCTAGCGCAAGAACTAAAATTATTTACTTTTGGCGGTTTTGAATGACACATATTTATTTAGCAAAGAGTAAAAATGCCAATCTGCACTAGTTTTAAAAAGTCTTTGAATTCGAGACTGTAAATTTTGATTCCGAAATACCTTCATTATTCGGTAGCTTCATCTCTTGGGTACTCCCGGAATTTCAGTGTTTTCCAATGTTGTTGAAACTTTGCATTACTTTTTTTCTGATTTCTGCTAAAGTAACTTTAATAAATAAATAATTAGTTGTGTGGCTCCTTAAAAATCAGGAAATTTAATGTATTAGAAATTTAATATAATCTTGAAAAAGTGAAAGTATCAATTTTGTGAGATATTATTTTTACTGACATAACGTGGTCACACTTCATATTTAAGTTCAATTTGCAAATTTTTACACTAAAGCTTAATATTTACTAAAAATTTCAAATTAAAGGTTGTCCCATAGATGTCATAAACTTGACATAAGTGGCTTCTGCCTGTTTTTTTTTTTTTTTTGAGAATTATTCTTCTTTCTATTGCTCCTTAAAAAGTTTTATTTCCAGCTTTTGATTTCGCTTTATAAAAAGTTACGTAAAGAAAAAAAATTCACAAAAAACTTAATTTCTAAATTAAAGAGCGTGTGCAATAGTAATGTTATTTAACACAAATGGCCGTACCTCTGGCACTGTTAAATTAAAACACTTTTACACAGATTAATAGTTACTAAATTCCCTAGATGAATATTTCAAATCAAGGGTGGTAACATAGAATATGTACATGAATTTAACATAAGTGGGATATGTCTGCTTTTATATTAACATTTTATTAACAAAAATATGTCCTGATAGATTTTGCAAAATTGCTTAGTTTATTTTCAAAAACAGTTCAATTATTTTCTTTGGCGAAAATCCCTAGAAATGTCCCAGAAGTTGGTGGTATTTTAAACTAATTAAAAAAATCTTTAAAAAATTCTCAAACTCTACTGACAATTTGTCTAGAATTTGCGTGATATTATACAAATAGTCGCTGTTTTAAATACACACCATCTTTTTATTATGACATAAATACATAAATAGTTATTATTATAATTTATTATTATTATTTTAAAATTCTATTGCTAAGCACAAGGTTCATTAAACATAACATTTTTGAAAAAAAAAAACAATAAATTCCGAAAAAAACCCCGAATTTTATATCTTTAAACCTTGGAATCCTACAATAATCACAGGATATCAAGATTTCTTCATTTGAGAACGGTAGCAGTGGGGTACAGAATATTTTCTTTAAAAGCTTTATGTAACCACGAATAAGACTTCATGGTCCCAAATTTGAAAATATTATTTACATCTTAAAAAAATAATTGTTAAGATAAAAATATATTCCTGTAAAGGGTACCGTCTCAAAGCGTATTATTTGAATTTAATTGTTAATAGTTTATGGTTAAATAAAGAGCACTATTGCTCATTTTAATTTTTGTGCAAATATAATGAAAGCTACGATGCTGATTTCTTTTGGCAAAATCTTTCCAAGCCATCAAACACCTTTTTTGTTTAGTTAGTAATTGCCACACATTAAGTTTAACGAGACCACTAATAATTGGAAAACAAAAGCGTCCATTTAGTATTTGCCTTTGATACTAATTTTAACCGAAAATCATGATAAGATCGTACTGCATTTAAACTTTCGCTGGTTGTGTGCGAGTCATTACAACATCGTTACTCTTACCAATTGTAAGCAGCGCGTTATAATTGCTAATCATTATTTAAAATATAATAAATGCTGCGATGCTGATTTGTTTTAGTAACATCTTTCTAAGCAATCAAACACACTTCTAGTTTGGTAGTCAAATTTGCCACACATTAATTGGTAAATAAAAGCATCCATTAAGTTTAATACTGATTTTTGGCGGATGATAAGATACCCGTTTTAAAGACCGCACTTCTTATAAAGTTTAGCTGGGTTACAAAATTGATTGACATTGATTTGGACGTTTGACTATCTTAAAACGTTGTAACATCTAAGATTCCTTAAAACTATTCAATTTCTGCCTGACATTTTCTGAACATAAAGCGTAGTTCCTATGCTAAACATTATTGGGGTGTTGAAATAAAATTAACAGTTGCAATTTAATCGTTCTAAGCAATTGTCACCAGAAAGTGAACACTAAGTCTTTCCTCCGGAAAACAAGTGTCGTCAAAATCTAGAAAATATTTATTATAATTTGAAAAGTATAAAATCATCTGTTTATAAGTGTCATAAAAAAATTTATTGGAATTTATTTATTAAATGTCTTAAACTATTTTTCTATTTTTCGTTATTTAAATTTGTATGAACTGGCCTACAATAAATTTAAAATAAGTTTTATAATCGCTTTTGCTTTAGTATATTTTCTTTTGAAATTTTAGTTCATTCTTTAGTCAGGTTTTTCTTTCTTTACTGCTTTATTTATTTGATATAAAGTAAATGCCAACATGGTATCCATTAGTCTTGTTGCCTGCCTGCTGCTATATCGACCAATTCAGTCGTTGTGTTTTATGAGCCTTTTTGCATAATTTATTTTCAGTTTTATTTCCGTTTCTGAACTAATCAGAAAGTGTAATTTCCGTTTTGTATTGAATGCAACAGTTTTTACTGATGTTTTCACAAAAAAAAAGAGCATTGGCCAATCATTGACCTTACAATCTTACTAACATGCGGATGACGTAAATAAGGCTGAAAGGGAAAAAATATGTAATTTAAGAGCTATTAGACATTGTGATATAAAAGCAAGAAGAAATCCCTAAACTATTCGTTTTTTAGTAAAGTTGCTACAGCGGCTTGTTAAATAATATTTAAAAAAAGCTACCAACCTCCTAGGACCAGCCCACCTTTTGCGGACATATTTTTGAAAAAATATATCTTTTTAAGAAAAAGCACATAAAAAAAATGATATTTGTATAATTCTAATACAAAATATGATTTTTAAGTGAATATTTAATGAAGTTCTTGCTTAAAAAAGTATTTTTAAAAGTATCTTTTTTGACAGATAAGTAACATATTTCAATAATAAATCCACGCTTCAATGGCTTTTTGCTCAATATATTTGAGTCTAATAATATTTTAATTATCACATACTTTTGAAACTGCTCCGGTGTTTCAACAAGAGGTTTGTTTTCTAAAAAAAACAAGTAAAACAAAAAATTTTGATTAAGATAATTCAAATTTGTATTGCATTACAAAGAAAAAAGTTGGGCAATAATGAATGAAAAATTATATCGGGAAAACTTCCACCACGACCACGCTGACAGATGTCGATGTTTTCATCAAAGTTTTTAACCACTTTTTGGCAAAATGGCGGTCCTATTTCGTTAAGCGCATCACCGATTTTGAGTCTTAAGGCTGAAATCAATTCAACTGACTCCGCATTGACTCTTTACAGAACATACCCCCTCAAAAATAATTCAGTGGTGTTAAATCACACGATGTGGCTTGTCACTTAATTGCTGATTGTCTTGAAATTTTTGTGCAATAAATTGATCGTTTCATTGGCTGTGTGACATGCGGTTTCAGCAGGACGGTGCCACGTGTTACACTGATATCCACGTCGTCAATAATAGGCCAAAATAAAGTTGTTAGCATCTGACGATATCATAATCGATTGTCCATTACCACATTGTCAGCCTCATTTTCGACACCATATCGTGGCACGCTGAGTATGCCAAGGCTTCTCAACAACCGATCTAGGATTTTCAGGAGCCCAAATGCGGCAATTTTGGTTGATGACATACCATGACAAGTGAAAATGGGCTACGTCTGAGAAAATTATTTTAGAGAAGCCAGCCGGTTGTTCCTGAATGAATTAAGCGAATCTAAGGCGATGTGATTGGTCGGTCGGCTTCAATTCCTGTACCAGTTAGATATTGTAAGGCTTGACAGTCAAATCCTTACGCAAAATTGAACATTTGGTGGTTTTGGATATTCCCAATTGTAGAGAACGTAGAGGAATTGCAAAATTTGGAGTGTTGAAATACACTGTGGCTTACGGCTAAAATTTTTTCAGTTCACATTTTCTATCGAGCCTGTCGACTCAAATTTAACGACCAAACTCTTAATAGCGGACTCAAAAGGACGTTAATATTGTCCGAAAATATTACAAATTTTACGAAATGTAACTTTAACAAAACCACTATTTTCATAGTGAATTTTAATTATTTTAATGCGATTTTCGTACGAAATTGAAACCAAATGTCAAAACCATCATATTAGTGTTGCGACTATTGAAAACTAAACTTTTTGTTGCAAAACTCTGTATATTACCCAAGTTTTGATGAGAGCAATAGTGATACCAACTTCAAGTGTTGTATAAATATTTGTTATGATCCAGTAGTTATGTAAAATTATGTGTGTATTATATGGGTTCGTTAAAATTCAGCAAATTCTGAAGTTTTGTCCTTGAAAGCGACCTATCTGTGAGCATCACCTTCGTATGTTTAAAATCAAACTTCTGAAACCTGCTGTCACAAAAACGACAAAAATAGTGACAAATGGATAATCTTCTTCAATTTTAAAATCGGTTAACAAGTCATAAATTGATTTTTCTATAAAAATTTAAATTTCAAAATCTTTTTTGTATGAAAAATTTAAAAACACAAAACAATTTTAAGTTGTGAATAATTTAATATGAATTTTTCATTTGTATTCCCGTGCGTTTCAGTAATTTGTCTACAATGCCACATACGTAACCACTTTTTGTTTTTTGCTTAATACCATCCATTTTGTCATTTTAAAATCCCTTTAGTGTGGAAGCTCTGGAGTAACTAACCCAGTGCAATCATAAATTCATTGAGTGAACATTGTACTTAATACTTAAACCATTTCATATGCAATATGTAACATAATCATGTAGACAAAATAAAATAAAATTTTTAAAGGTGGCATAAAATAATGCATGCACTAGTTAATAACAATAGAACCAAGGAACATCATTCTATTAGGTTGTGTATTATCGGTTGGTTGTGTCTCTAGGTTTAAATATGTGTAAAACAAAAGGTAAATTTGTTGGACTTATTTTACGTTCAAAAAAAAAAAAAATAGAAAACCGAAAGCAAATACTGCCATAGAGGAGTAAAATTTTAACTAACTGGCTGTTGTAAGTAAGTCTGGTAAAAGGTATATTTGTTGTTATTGTTGTTGGCTGTTGCTTTGCAAATATTCCAAAATGTTAGCATAAACTTATAGTAAAAGCAAAACAAACTAGAAAAAATTGTGCATGTTTGGCAACAAATGGGATTTAAAAACCAAAATATATACAAACAAACTACACTCACATACACATACAGTTGACAAAAAAAAAAAACAGTTGTGGGCTGTTTTTTTAGCATTTATAAGGATAAGTGCTGTTTGCTACAGTAAAAGCCCTTAGCATATTCTCGGGGAGTCGCATGCATATAAAGGGTTTGTCTACAAGCATTTTGTTTTCTCAAAATTTTATTGTGTTACGAACAGAAACGTTTGGCAATTATGAATGAAAAATGATATGTGAAAAATTTCCACCACAATCACTCTGAAAGATGTTAATTCTTTCATCAAAGTTTTTAAACACTTTTTTTTGGGCAAAATGGCGCTCCCATTTCGTTAATTACATCACAAATTTTGAATTTTAAGGCTGAAATAGATTCGATGGGCACCGTATTTACTCTATCTAAGGATAAAGCCCCATAAAAAATAATCCATTACTTTTTCGGAAAAATCAACTGGTTGTTCCTGAATGAACTGAGCGAATCTAAAGGGATGTGAATGATCGGTCGGTTTCAATTCCTGCACCAGTTGAATATTGTAAAGCTACAAAGTGAAATCCTTATTCAAAATTTTGGTGGTTTTGAATAAACCCAGTTGTCGAAAACATCGAGGAATTGACAAATTTGGATGATGTTTTCAATTAAACGACCCAGTCAAACTCGCGTTGATTTTCGTACGTTTTGCATCGAACCTGCCGTCTCACATGTAACGACCGAATTCCTAATAGCGGTCTCAGAAGGGCGAGTATGTTGTTCGGAAATAATACGCATTTAACTTTAACAGAACCGTCATCTTCATAGTGGATGTTAATTATTTTAATGCGAAATTGAATCCATTGTAACAATTGCCAATGCATCTACTACGTATACGTCAAAAAACTAAATGTCAAAACAAACTTCTTGTTGAAAAACCCAATATATGAAGTTTAAACGTATGCAAAAATTATTTTCTATTGTTTTTGTACAGCACGTTACTATAAATTGCTGCATATTTTTAGGTGAATTTAAAACAGTCCACATAAATATTCCTCATATTTAAAGTGCCCTTAATTCTTTGTTTATTTTCTAACTTTTTTAGAGTTTTATATTTATCTTAAATGGCCTTAACGCACTTTTACATTAATAAATATTTTGATGTGGAATATTCTTTCTTTTTTTTTTTGTGGTATATTTTATAAAGTGTCAACAAGTTTATTTAACACCTTTTTGGAACGAAATTATTTTTCAAGCTCTGTGCAAACAATAAAACAATTGTGATTTTTCTTTTGTTTTATAAAAATAAAACTTGTTTATAAGCTTATATATATGAAGTATATAACTTTTCTAAATACCTTAGATAATTTTGTTCTGTCACATAAATAATTTTGTTTGCTTTTGTGTTTTTGTTTTATTTTAGGTAAACCCTCAAAAGTTATACATTTGCGTAACATTCCAAATGAATCCGGTGATGCTGATGTCATTGCATTAGGTGTACCTTTTGGTCGTGTCACAAATGTTCTGATATTAAAGGGCAAAAACCAAGCATTTTTAGAAATGGCCGATGAAGTATCTGCCACAGCAATGGTCTCTTGTTATAATATTAATCCGCCACAGATGCGCGGTCGCATGGTTTATGTACAATTTTCAAATCATCGTGAATTAAAAACGGATCAAAATCATGGCGTAAGTACTTACTGAATTTTTATTTTTTAATTTTTTTTCTATTGTTTTTTAAATATGTAATTAAGAAAAAGGAAATAAAGATAAAAATCCAGCAAATAAAATTTTTCGAATTTACTAGAAAAGTAATTAATTTTCATAGGTGCCTTAAGGGAGAAACAATTAATCATTACATCGTTACATATGTATATAATGTTAGACCTCGTTTCTATAGCAATATTTTATTTAAGTTAGTTCAATACAGATATTAGGGCACAGATCGAAACTCGCGTTCTACTTTAGAAGTTTGGTGCAAGTGATAAAAAGCAAAGTTCATATTTGTAATGGGTTCTTAAATATTGCGGATTATCAAACTATAACTATAATTTTCAGCGAAAAAAATTGTTTCATTTTTACCTGTAAAGCAACCACTCTTGCATCTGGGTTTACAGTTTGGGATATGGGAGTTTGTGCGTAATGAATATAATAAGTCTTTTGTTAGTTTATCAAAGGTTTCGTTTTCACCACTATTTGCCATTTAAAACATTTATATCACTGACAATTTCCTCGGAGAAAAAGGAAATATGATTTATATATCGATGCCTTAATATAAAAAAGGCGCAACTAAATTTTTTGTGCTCAAAATAGCGTTTTATGTTTATTCTGGTAGGCAAATGTCAAATGCACCTTGCCTCAAAATTTCAGAAAGATATTACAGATTACAAATAGCAAATTTATAACGATTTCGATTAGTTTTCACCACAAGCGCAACGAAAAAAAGCGTATATTTCTACAAATATTTTCAGATATCAGGAAATTTACTAGCTTTATGTCGCAGTTTGATTCAAAAAAAGAAAATGAAATTGTAATATTGTCCTATTCAATTTATGCGCAATTATTAAAGGAATTGAAATATTCAATTTTTAAACCTAGGAAAGATCGTTGAGATGTATGTGTATCACATACAGTTTGTAATTTTTCAGATGAAGATTATAAAAGACATGGAAGAGAAATAAAAAATACGAGAAGAAAAATAAAATGACATAAAAAATGGTAAGTTCGGACTATGTGCATGTGTGTGTATGGTTGTTCAAGAGGTAAAATCCATACTGCATAAGTTTATAATATAAGATTTACATCTGCACCTGGCCACTGTGAGTGAAAAGCAGCGCCACTCACGCCCTCGGAGGCCGAAGACTAATTCTAGCAAGAGGTCCTTCCTAGTTGCAATTTTAGCGGTTCCAGAGCAGGACTGCAAACCACTACTCCTTGATGAAGAGCTGCAGACTATCTAACTCCTGTCCAGAACACATAACTAGCATGCTCACTGGATCTGGATCATTCACCAGTGGGTGTAATAAAAGGCGAGATGATCCTGGCCACCATAAAACAATACCTATATATGGCCGCAACCCCACAACTACCCGAAGGGCCAACCTCAATAATCAGCCAGAGAACAGTTAAATGCCTAACGAGAAAAACTCTGGGACTCACTGATTCCCGCGGAAATAACGTGGAACTTCCAGTTGTACCCCTGCTAACTTCAGGGGACTGGGCTTCCTTTTACCCCCAGCAGCACAGGTCTAGGTAGTCAAGTATTCTATAAAGACCGATAAATGTGCCCCCGGGGGGAGTATTTCAGTACACGAATCAGACAATTATGTTTTTGACGAAACATATGGATGTATCGTATCCTATCTTCCGTTTTTGGTTGAAGATCCAAACTTAATCGCTAGAAATCCATCACGTGATTATTTACTCAAATAACTGTTTCTACCGAAAGCGCAATGTAATATTGTCCAATGCATTGCTGAATTTTACAATGGAAACACAAATAACGATTGAACAAAAAAATGTTTAATAAACGGACATTCGCAAATGGAATGCAACTCAAGTCATTCCCTTAAACCTCTATTTATAGTTTTAGTAAGAAATATTGGTAATCTTACTGTAAATAGACTGTGATTGCAAATTGCTCCCACATACATCGAACGGAGATTAAAAATATTCCCCTGATTCTCTTTATAAGGAGAAAATAGCAATCACAAAAAAGATATGGGACCACCTTCACAGTTTGAAAAATCTTTATAATGCAGATTGCCATCTTTTTTATGATAGCTTGCGCTTGCCTTATCAGAACTACTAAATTATTACGGCTTTTATTAAGTTTTTTTCTTCCCTTGTTAAGTAACAAAAAATCGAGTTATGGCTTTTTTATATTAAAACTACAAAAATGTAATGCAATATATTGTGCGTCGCTACAGCTGCCATTAGCGTTCTTTTGTTTTAACAAACTTAACAGTATTTAAGTAGGAGTTATTTCTCGTATTTAAAGTAGTAAATCTGAAACCTACATCTGAATGCTGATGACGGATGTAGAGATCCAGAGAAGGGTGCACTGCGTTCTCCTGGTCCCTGATTTTTTACTGTTTGTCAATAAAAAAATACATAATTTTTTCTTTCTTAATAATTTTTAGAAATAATAAATATCTTTTTTCTTTTTAACGATCTTTTTTATATATTTTTTTCTTCTCAATATTTCGCTTTCCTTTGGAAAGCTTCTTCAGGAAAAATTTTTATTTTTGAAAACAAAAAATTATTGATAAACAATAATTTTTAGAAATATTTTTTTTTCCTAGTATTTAAAATTTTTTTAGCTAATCTACGTTAATTAACATAAGTATTTTATAATTTCAAATGATTTTTGTTGTTTACACGTTTTTATTTAATTTTTTATTTTTTCTTTTAACTTTAACTTTTGAGAGTAACACAGGAAAGAGTTATGTTTTACAATCACGTCTTCAAATGACGTTGAAAGAATTTTGTAGATATCAGCTTGTGATTTTCATATGATTATCATTGATTATATTATACTTTCTACCATTGTACTGCAAAAGTTTCATACATTTAATTAAAGTTCGATTTAACGTTTTAACACATAAAACGCCACAAGCAAACATTTTTATTTATGCATTCATATGTTTTGTTGCTCTTTTAATTAATTAAAAGCTTTTCATGTCAAGATCTTGTTAATTATTCTATTCTATGCATATGTGTATTTGCATAGTCTCCATATTTCTTTCTTTTTTTCTCAAAATATTTGTGGTGCATGCAGATTGTGTTAAAAAAAATTTTACTTCAGCTTTAAACCGAAATTAAGCAGGATTTTTTTCCTTTACATAAACAGCTATTAAACTTGAAGCAATTTTCTAGAAACAAAAACAATTTTCTAAATTCAATTTTCATTTTGAACCCACTTAAACTTTGTTAAAAAAAAAAGGAAATAAAGAGCCAGCATAAGTTTCAAAGAGGGTTAAAACTTGTAAAAGAAATCAAGTTATGAAAAACTAACGCACACATTTTTTCAAAAATAAAGCAAATATTGTGTGTGTGCGTGCGTGTGTGTGTGTGACATACGATATAACGTTTTAAGATTCTAAAAGACATCCTACTTTCCCTGTTTATTGCACACACACACACATGTCTACACATAACCACAGAGAAACACCGCCTGCTGACAACAGACTTTGGGCTAACCTTGTTTGTTATCACCATTAGTGGCCTGATACCGTCATGTCGTCAGCACTGTACGTGCTGCTATGTAAAAGAATATTTGTTTTTGCTTTGCAATGAACTAACTGCGAAGAATGATATATCGTTCTTAACTTTTACCTTTTGCTTGGAAAAGTAGCAAAAGAAACAAATATTTTGAAGATAAAATGCCACATTTATATGATGAAAGTTCTAACTTTGGAAAAGAAAATCAAACAAATAAAAACTATCTTAAATAACATATTTGTGCACACTATTCTGTACCTTAGACAAATGGTTAAAAATTATTTGTCGAAAAAGCTTACAAACCGTCATTCATACAGCTAACATTTCAATTGTGTGTGTGTGTGTTAGTGTACTTAAATAAAACAAAATTTACCTTACTAAAATTGGTTTCACCACAAAGATGCCTAAATCTCAAAACATGCAGCAGATACTTACTTTTCAATCCTTAGGTTCTCCTAAGTATCACAAAATTTTCGATTGGTTTTTGTCGGCTCGGTTTTAAGTTTTAATCGCTAGTCTTTGAGTTTAAATCGCTCATAGAACTTACTTTTAAACTGCCAACAATATTTAAAGTTGGTAAAACTTCTGAACTTTGTATTTTGTTGCCGTTTGAGCTTTATCGATTTTTAAGCATAATTCTTGTTTTTTCTAAGTCAAGGTTATTTAAGCGCCAACAATAAGATGTAATAGAATGTTGGTTTTGTTACAGTTTTTAGATTTGCCACGATTAAAACTTTCTTTACACTCTCCACTTCTGGAGAAGTTTTCTTAAATCTATAGAGAGTTTTATTTTTGGAAACGACATTTTTTATCTTCTTCATCTAATTAGGTTATTCCATTGATATAAAATCCCCTTTCCATTCGATTAACCTCAGATTTTACCGTCATTTCTCTTTTTGAAGCTCCTTGGCTGAATCGTTTATTGGTTTATATCGCTTTAATCACAGTACAGTATAGAGTTGCATATTACATCGGTAAGTCTGGCTTACCAGCGACGTTATCGATTATAATTTTTATGATAATAGTAAAAGCAATATCAGAAAACAAAACGCTAAACATGGAAACTTTAATGTGATATTTGTAGCGAACAGCGTTGGCATTGATTATTGCCTGTCAAAAAACGTAATTACTATTTGGCTTGATTTTTGATACAGCTTTAGTTACAATAACACATCTATAAATACAATTCAAAAATTAGATTTCGTCGTTTAATACCAAAAACAGTACAAAAGGCAACGCTGTCCATTACAAGATTTTTTGTAAACGCATTAATGTAAATTGTGTATAAATTATTTCCGTTGGCACATTCTTTCTTGGACCTCATCCGTTTTTTTCTTCCTTAGCCAAGCTTGCACAAAACTACAACGATACTTACGATAAAGTTAAAAGTCATGAATGCATTCAACCAGTTATCAATGTTCTCATAAGCAAAAAAAAAGAAAAAAAAAAAAACAAAAGTAAACAGAATAGAACGGAGAACTTATAACAAGTTTAAAGATAATCTTACACATCAACAATGCTCGAACACTCGCCTCTTTGATTGCAGTTTTTATAACTGCCGCACAAAGATTTCTAACTTGCAATGCATGAGTATGTTTTTGTTTGAGATATTTTATATGTTCACGTGTATTTGTGTTAAGAAGATATGTGTGTGGTTAACTTTAAGAAACATTCTTAAGTTGTCTAGCGTTACCACAATTCTAACATTTTTGTCATACTAATGGCAAATGTTTTTTTCTTTTCAACTTACTATCCTTTTGCTTACTTTTTTATTGTATTTTTTCACTTATCAATATATTTGTTGTTTTTTTTAAGACATATGTATGTTTCATTGTTAACATCCAGTTCCTTCATACATACAGTTGACTGCCAATATGACTGTTATTTCCTACATCCATTTTGTACATGTGTTTACACATGCAAGTGTATTCGCATTTATTTTTATGCATTTATTATTTTTTTTTTTTTTGCTAGTTGAACCTTTCATTCATTGTGTTGCTGCTTGCTGTAAAGGTGGCAAAAGGTAAACAACATCTGCTTTTTTTCGTTATCCATTTTGTTCTTTTTATGTGTATTTTTTCCTTAGAAACGTATAAAAATGAAAACTATTTTCTGTAGTATTTTGAAAGCAACACATGCTTTTATCTAAATTAAATTATAGATTTTTGTAACTTAGAAGGGGGTTCAAATGATGGACAAAAAATTATTTTCATATAAAAATATGAGTATATTAACACTTATTATTCCTATGACTGGCGTACAGCCTCAGTAGAACTACCTCAAAGTTTCAATAAAATTTTAAACGGAAAACAAGGAAAATTTTTAATAGGAACAGAAACACTTTTCTTTTTTTAGCTTGATTTGTGTTAGCTAAACAAACATCTGGATAAAGGAACCTAAATATATTTTTAGCATACCAAATAATAAAAGGACAACATCAACAGCAATAATACCTCTTAAGAAAGCTTGGCTTATGTAAAGTCGCTATGTAGCCATATGCCAGAAATCATATTTGAATTATAAATCCAGAAGATTATTTTTCGTTTACAGCAAATTACATGTCAATTTGAAAAACTCATCTTTATTTTAAGGTCCTGTACCTCTATAAAAACACTTTGTTTGTTTGTACATAAATTTATTTTGTACTTTGCTGTCTTGATAGCTGTTTCAAAAAGAATGAGTTGAACGTTTTAAAAAGAAGATAAGATGAAAATTATATTTTTAGTTTTAATTTAATTTTATATTAATTTTATGTAAATTTTAAGAAATTGGCTATAACGTTTTGAAACATACAGGCATATTTGTGAAAATCGCGACACCCTTTAATTTTGAATTATGCGGTGAGAGAAAGTATTACTAAAAGTTCTAGTAAAAAAAATTTTGCTGGGAAAAGCTTTTCTTAAAGCAGTACCAGAGAAAGACCAGAAAGTGACAGAGAAAAAGAAGAAAAGAAAATAAATAGTGTTTTTTATCAATTAACGTTGTCTCCCACTCCCCCCACGCATGCAATGCATTGCACTAGAACTAGGAAATTAGGTTATGGGGAGGAGGAACGAGAGAGTAGTGTTTGTACTCATTCATTTGAATTTTTCTATATTGAAAGTGACAGGAAAGAACTCTGGAGGGAGTTTATTACGCATATGAACTGTTCTGCTAAAAAAAAACAAATTCTTCCTGTAATGCTTACTGCAATTTACTGGCCATTCGACACAAATGAATACACGCTCAACGCGAATTGAGTCAAACGCAAAAAAGTACGAGTAACTGGAACAAGTTCCCTAATGTTTTTTTTAAAGAGAAGTAGCACTTCAGGCAACAATGCCTATTTAGTCAAGTACCGTGCTACCTTCTTTAGGAAAGGGATAGAGAAGAGACAGGTGGTGAAATTAGAAGGATAGTCGGAAATTAACTGCCGTATAAAGACAGCAACAGCGACCAGTGACTATGCCTTCATCGCTGAGCAGTCCCACCGACAGCCAATTTTTAATTTTGTAGTGAAAAAAACCAAGGTCTTCGTTGGGAATCGAACCCACAACCCCCATACTGACAAGCTAGTACACTACCTACTAGCCTACAGGGGCACCTAATGTTGTTGTAGTATCGATAAAACAGTGAAAATCAACCTACATTGCGTCGGCTGTATACCCTACTGTCTCCAATGAGCCTTGGCCCTCTCCTGAGCCTGTCGACTCAAATTAAACGACTAAATTGATAATAGCGGTTTCTGAAAAATTGACTTTCGGTGGAGCTGCTCAGCGATGAAGGCATAGTCACTGGTCGCTGTGCTGTCTTATACGGCAGTTAATTTCCGACTATCCTTCTACTTTCACCACCTGTTTCATCTCTTCTTTATCCCTTTCCTAAAGAATGTAGCAGGCATTGTTGCCTGAAGTGATACTTCTGTTTAAAAAAATATAATTAGAGCGGTTTCTGAAGGACAATTATATACGAAATTTGCCTTCAACAGAACCACCATTTTCATAGTGGATTTTTAATTCTTCAATGCGATTTTCATACAAAATAGAATTCATTTGTAACAATTGCCAATGGATTTACTACGACTACATCAAAAGATTATCATGTTATTGATGGTGTTATTGTAAAAACAACCTTCTTGTTGAAAACCCCGAAAGATCTAAAAAAATGTACTGCATAAAAAGCTTCAGTTTTTACCTACGTCAAAGTTGGCCATTCCTTGTTTATTTTAGTATTTAAGTATTTAATCCATTTAAGTACATTTCATTTTATTTAAAAACATTTTCAACTTCTATTTCCAACATTTTTTTATTTTGAATATATATTTCATATTTGTCTAAATTATTCCACAAATTATATATTCAATTATGTGAAATTGTAATGTCCTTAAGGCTTAAACATGGTTCAGTGATTTCAATTGTGTATTAATAATTAGCTATGAATAGGCTGTGGGCGAAATGAGAACAGATTGAATGAAATAAAAAAAGCAAACAATACAACAGCTGAAAAATAAAACTGTTAAAGCTGTGACTTTAACAAAGTAAAATTATAAATGGCAAAGAGAAAGAGAAATGCGTAATAAAATGTTTTGGATCATAAAGTGTTTTCAGAGCTGTTTATCACAAGATCTAAAGAATTTCTTAACAACACTAATTTTTTTCTTTTATCTCATCTTAGATTAGAAATGCGATACAGACAGAGAACAATCGTTTAGACTTTAAATGTTGTTTAAATAAACAAATCCTTTTCACAAATTTACAGCAGAGTAATTGTACTCAGCAATTACGGGCTGAAAATGCTGATTTATACACATTCTTTTTTTTTTTTTTTTTTGGTATTTTAACCCCGACAACACATTGTGTATTGAATTAATCTAAAACCAATATTTTAAATGTTGCCCTATTAATTAGTTGTTTGTTTTCCTTCCTGCTTGTTCTTTGAACCGTGTATTTTGTGTACAGTGAGTTAGTGTTTGTTTGTGAAAATTATTACAGTGAGTGCATAGACACGCATATACACAAATACATACCTATGCAATTATACACACATTAAACTGCAAATCTTTTGGGCCGTTTATAATCCATTTTAATAAAGTCTGTATATCGGCTGTTTAGATGTTTTAGTTTTTGCTCGAAACAGTTAATAAGACCGCATATGTGTGTGTGTATTTGTGTTTAGTATTTACTTGCATAACTGCCAATTATAATGATTACACAAATTATTCCACAAAAACAACACGCACAACTACACAATTATAGACGGTGTATATGAATGAGAGTGATATACAACAGTGAGTGATAAAGTTTTTCGGAGCCGGTAAGTAAATCTAATACTCTAAACACGACTTAGTTCTGTAAAGATCCTTGTATATCACTTGTAACGAGAGCATACTGATTTTTGTATCCTGTTTACGATGTGATGGCATCATCTCAAGCCGTAATCTAAACAGTACTGGTGAGTCAATGTTCTTGTTTTGGTAATTCTTTCGTTAAGTCGTATCTGTCCATTTAGATAGCATACCCGCCAGCTGGCATTTTAAGCAGGGCTAAATTTTAATATTTCTAAAGGTTTTTTTCTTTTGCTTGGGTGTATGAGTAGTGGTGTGTCTGAGGTGGTTTATAATGCCACTGTTAGAAGTTTTTGTTTTGTAGATTTTCATGTTTTTAAGAAAGACTAGTCCTTGTCCTTTACATTCATCTATTTCCCTTGGCGTATGTCCGTGAGTGTGAAGATACAATGCAAAGTTGGAGTCTTGTCCTTTTCGTTTGTATGAGCGTATGTGTTCTGTAAATCTTGATTTTAGTGTTCCGTCCAGTTTATCCTATATAAGTATGTTTGCAGGTACAAGTAAGACTGTATCCTCCGCTGGAACTAAATTTTCTAGTTATTTCTGTGAGTAAACCTTCATTTAGAAAAAGCTTATTTAATTTATATCTTTCTGGTCGTGTGTAACTAAGAGTGTGTCATCATCTTGTATCGTTTTTCTCCTTGTCTTCTTTATTCCTGTTTGTAGTGTTCTGTGTATTGTCTAAGAAGTTTGTTGTCGTTATTTTTAGTTACAGTCTAAATTGTGTCGAGTTCTTTGTTGTACTTATCTGGAGTAATTATAAATCTGCGTATCCTACATCTAAAAGCTACTAGTTGATGTTGGGTAACATGATATAAGGTCCTGAAAAATTTTAAATTTCTCAATGATTTTGAAGAAGTTAAATTTAAAATTTCTTTATCATTATGCCTCGAATATATTTTCATTCTTCCTTATAAAGAAGGAATGCCTGCTTCCTGTAATGTACTGCTTATGTGACTATGATTGTGTTCATTTTGCACTGAATGCGTTGTGTTTTGTAAATAAACTTTATACAATCCGCTTTACTATACAAAACACATTAAACTATTATGTGCGATAATTTACTTAGAAACTAAAGATAAACTATATATAAATAGGCCACACAACATTTACTAATACTTATGCATACAATTGCTTTAATATCCTTCATATGAAAGTTATATTAAATAAAACAAGATCAATAACCATAATAGATGTTAGTCACCATTACACCGCACCATTATAGAACATACCACAGTACACTACTTATCATATCTCTATATTATGGTGATATAAATAAATCACATTACGGTGAAAATTATGCTAGAAAAATATTATTTTAACCTGCACTATTTCTGTAGAAATATACAATTAAATATCTGGTTTGGGTAATTTTGTGCCAGGATACATTTACGTTATTAAATTTTCATCAAGAATAATATAAATAAGATTAATTTTAATTTGTAAATTTAAAACTGAACAAACATAGTGAAAGCTTGTGTGAGGAGGAAAGTAAAACTTTTGCTTGCAAGAGACATGATTTGAGAAGTTCAAGTCTACGTAACATAATCTGCTATCTTCCAAGTAAAAAGGATTTAAATACGGAAAGTTTCTTTTAAGCTATCACGTAGTGGTTGGCCTCCTGCTACCAGTCAATTTAGCAACACTAATCAAATAAAGTAGTAGATTGTATGATAAGTCCAGCCTGTAGCCGCAAGATATCGTTTAAGATTGGCAAAGCCGGCTTTCGAAATCGCACAAGTGTTTGTTATCCTACAGTTGCCCAAGTATTGTGTTGTCGCTCGCCAGTTGTGTCAGATAAGGTAGTGAAATAGCATAGCAGGTTGTAGAATAAATCCTTCTGTTCCCTGTCCTTACAGCGGCGATAACAAACATTAAGAAAATGTTTGAGTTGTTTCGCATGTCTTGATTATGATTCAGAAGTTTTATAATGCTCTATTTATCAAAGAAAATCTCAATATAATTTAACGCTCTAACATGTGTGATGATTTCGCCAGCTATTTAAAGGCTCTTGAAAAAAGCGCCTGAAGATAATATTATCCAGTAAACTTGCAATTGATTGACAACACGTATAGATATTTATTTTTCTGTCTATTCACAGTCAACTACGCGCGAGTACGCTAAATTAAGTAAAGTATAAATGGCGACACAGCTTTGAAAGCTCTTTCTTTCATTGGTAGACAATTATGGACATAGTTTTATACGGGTAAAAGTTCCTGCTTACAGTTGGTTAAATTGTCCTAAAGACTTTTGTTAAGCTCGCCTAAGAGTCAGATTACCCTAGCACCGCACGTTGTCCTGTGGACAACGTAAATTTTGAACACTCTTCCAAAGTCTGTATAAGAAGTGATATAGTGTGAAGGTTGCTTAAGGTCACCTGGTCATATGTCTGTTCTAATGTTAATGTTGTTACGTTTATTCCTTTTAATAAACATTTTGTTATTTTGAGTTTTTTTATTGTAAAACAATAACACAATACTTTAGAGTTTTAAATTACGTTAAACGATTTATTTACTTTCAATAAACAAAATAAACATAATGGTAACTTTGTTGTCTTCATTTACTGATGACTCAACTTGAATTAATTCATTTGCCCAGCAAGTGATGCTTATATAGTTGTTTTAAGGGGTTCTTCCCTATCAATATAAGAATTTTCTACTTTTAAATCATCCCATATTGTTGTATTTTTTTCTGTTTTTATCGTTTTTGTTTTCTGTTGTTTATCTAATTTGATAGAATTTCTTATAAGCATGTTTTTGTTGTCTTGTGTGTATAAGATTTCTTAGAAAACTACGCAGTTTGTAAAATACACGGCGGTTCGTTTCGTTTACTTTTTTGATGACTCAACTTGACTTGAATTATTTCATTTGCCCAGCAAGTGATGCTTATATAGTTGTTTTAAGGCGTTCTCGCCTATAAATACAAGAATATTCTACTTTAACATAATCCCAAATTGTTGTTGTTATTATCATTCAGTTTAGGCGTCTGCTTGGCTGTGTACCTTTTTGTGTGTTAATTGTTATTGTTTTCTATTGTTTATCTTATTTGATAGAATTTCTTATAAGCATGTTTTTGTTGTCTTGCGAGTATAAGATTTCTTAGAAAACTACGCAGTTTGTAAAATACACAGCGGGTCGTTTCGTTTACTTATTTTGTAGATAATTATTTTCTTTTAAAATTTAATAAATCATCTTCGTAACAATACCAAAATCTACTGTGAGACATTTTTAAGATGAACAATGAAATGCTGATGTTCTCCTTAAGAAATAGATATTTTCAGAACCTGTATAACTTTAGGAGCGACTAGTTACTATATTCACTCTATTTCTTCATATGGGGACCTTTAGTGATTCGATATTGGATTGGATATATATTTTTATCTGCTTTATTTAACCACCAAAATAGTAAAACAAACAGTTTTTCATATGAATTCCTTCAGTTTAACGGTGATTACATTTCTTTAGTGGAAGTTCCTAGAAATAAACAACATGTGTATTTTCAATGACATTTTTATTGGCTTTCAAAATTTTACTTGTTTAATTAATCATTTAAGACAGACGACATTTCTATTTATTTTATTTTTTTTGTTTTATTTTATTAATTTATTTACTTAATAATTCCTGTAACCTTTATGAAAAAGAAAAACACTGTGTTCTTTTGTTTTATACCCCCTCAAGATCTTCTACTTAAAAATTAATTTATCAAATTTAAAGTATCCCTTTATTTGTGCAAAAAGTTAAACAAACATAATATGATGAATGAATGGATGAACATGAGATAAAATTGAAGGAAGAAGAGGCATGTTGAATGCTAAGAAAACCTTAATGTCATAGTTAATACATCAAAATACCCAGAAACATGTGTAGTGAAGTTGAGGTTTTAGTTTAACCTTCATATACACTGTCCCTTTGTATATCCTCTGTCTTATGTAACGAAACACTTGCTTTATGATATTATGAAGTTTCTCACGTATACTACGGTAACATGTGCATTAAATCCTTTTCTTGATGCCAATTGCTTTTGCGTGAATATAAACTTTTTTTGTACCCTATTTCAGATTGGCATACGACGCGCTTCTATGTCGGCAAAGTGTTATCTGTGCTTACTCGTACCTAGAATTGAGCTCCCTTTAGTATTCTTTTTTTTGCTTTCTTTTGTTTATTTTTAACGTTCAACTGTTTTAAGTGAAAATTCATGTGCTTGTATGTTTTTTTGCCATTTTGTTTCTTTTGACATATTAAGACTTGTTACTTGTTCGTTTGTTTTGTTGAACTGTTGCTTTTTTGTAGCTTAAATATAAAGTAAAAACGAAGACATAAATGTCAGCCAATACAGTCAGACACATACTCTGACATAAACATATGAGCATATATTTTATACTCGCACATATACATCTGTTGGATTATGATTTTAACATAACATATTTTTTGTTGCAATTTCAGATAGATTATATGATTGTTGTTTTTGTAATTTCAATGTTTCATTTTTCTTCTTAACCCGGTTCAAGCATATTTGTATGTGTAAATGTTAGCAACTTCCATGCAATCAGTCACTTTGAGTTTTAGCACATGATTTTAAATTCTGTTTTCCATTGCTTTGCATCTTACCTTACCGTAAGGTTTAAATCCCTTAAGGTATACTACAAAAAAATAATAACAAAATATATAAATATTTTACTATGGTAAAATAAATTTGAAATATTTTTGTGAAAAATATAAAGTTGGTTTTTTTTAGTTTTTTTTTTTTTTTGTTCTGTTGTCAATTTGCAACGACTATGTAAAAATATTTTTCCTCTTTTATGTAAAATCTATTATTTATATCAACAAAAATTGTTAAGAAAATACTTTAAGGTGCAAACTTTTCAAGAATTTAACATATTTTTTATAATTTTTCTATTTTTTTTTTCCATTTTATGTAGAAAAAGTTATCTGTTTTTAGCAAGTGCTTAAAGTAGCATGATTTAAAAATTATGTTGCATTAAACTCAACTAGTTGTTTTTTGTTAGCAGCCTTATTTTTAATTGAGTATAAAAATCTTTATTCTGCATTCAATGATTCATATTTACTAGCAACAATCTTTTGGTGAAGAATTAACGATTATTTTTACTTGTTAGGGAAACACAGAAACACATTAAAGTGCATGCTTAAGAGATTAAGGGATAAGCATGTAATGAGTGATAAAGTTAAAGAGATACAATTTATTTTTTTAGACAACTTTTTGAATTGAACTTCTAGCTGCATGTTCACATCAGGCTACTAAATAGTTATATTTCGTTGATACAGAGCTTATCCTCTTAATATACGTGCAACTTTATTAATGCTGTTTTTAAAGAACTTGACTTCTAAATAAATTCTATGGTAACCTTGAATATTGGACATATTCTGATCGCTAAGTTTAAGAATATGTGATAAAGTTATTTTTCAAATCCTTTATTTTGTAATAATAAAATAAAATTTTAAATTTAACAATTGCAGTGTCGATTCAGTGTTAGAAAAAAAACGCACATTTCATGGTAGCTGCAGTTATTATATCTCATTTATCTGGTAGTCTGGCTAAGGGAAAATGAATGAAACCAAGATTGTTTAACATGTTGCGCTTAAATAGATTAGGAGATAATTCAAGTGGTTTAAGCTGCGTTTTTATATGTTTCACAATTTCCCCTTTTGCCATTAGCGTGTTTAAGTCATTGTCGAGAGTAAATTTATACATAACATTGGCAAAAGTAATCTTTGGAGACATTTAATTTTGTCGCCTGTTTTATTTTTCTAATTTTAAAGCAGTGTAGCTAGTTTGAGTCTCTGCCAAGAATTCAGTTCAGTTTTACTGCCTTCAGCTGCATTCCAGATCCAGTCTTCCCTATTATTTAGTTATTTGTGCGAATACAGTTCACTCACATTTCGTTTATATTTCTTCGACAATTTTTCTAACTCAAATATATGATCCTATAAATATATACTGTGCAGCTACTTGGTGACTTTTATGAATACTGAGAAACGCTGAGTGCTAGTTAACCCCTTGACTTACGATTTAATTTCGAAGAAACAAGCGTGCTCAGACTATTTATTTGTTATCTTTAGTTATATAAACTTTATAAAACATACTCCCAAAAATAGCAAAATATATTGCTAAAAAACTACAGCACTGTACAAAACTCACTGAAAAACTGAATAACTGTGGCCAGTCTTAAAAAAATTTTAAAACTCTTATTTTACTATGTAAAAATTGCTATTATGCATTAATATTAAAAATAAGTTGCTTATTTGCTAATTATCGTACATTTTCACCAATCTCATTAGACAATTGTAACTACAAGGAATTAATAGAATTGAGGAAAGGCGCGTTGACATTATTTTTGTTGTTTTGCCATATCCACCAATGTTGTCATCACATCTGCCACCTTCGAGACACCAGCTCACATTTCATTTCGATATACGTTTTTCAATGAAACTACTGTGTTTTTCTAAAACAAAATAAAAATCTATAAAACTGTAATTAAAGTTATGTTTTAAATTAGAATAATAAAGACTTACATATAAATAAGTTGTTTTTTTCTCCGGTGGCATAATAGACAGCATCTCAGAATCAGATAAAATATCTTGCGTGGACTGCCGATCTGGCGTGCTTAAAAGCTACAATCAAAATTTTCATCACTTACGAAAGTTACAATAAGCAACAATAAGTTAGAATATTAACACTTACGTTCTCAATTCCGACGTCTCAGTAAAGTCCTCAGAAAACTGCGACGGAACCTGAGATTCGTCTGAAGAGAACTGCAAATCGCATCCACTACCAGATTTTTTGATGCTTTTCGTTTTTGGTTGTGATGCCGTTTGCTACTCAAAATACTCCTCCAGTTTTGCTTACATGCTTCATCTAATAATAATCAAAACAGATCATACAAACCTTACCAGGTTTTCCAATCTCTTTAGCAATATCTATTCACGATGATTTTACGGCACTGCGGTTAGAATATAACATTTGGGACTTTATTTTTGTACCGCAGAAATAAGGATACGCTTTTCTGCGTCACTAAATTTTATTTTTTCTTTTTCACTATGTAAAAAATTTACGAATTTCTCCATACTTTTACTTTTTGGCACAACAAATTTAAAATTAAAAATACAAATACTTAACTGATCAGCTAGCTGTTGCTCACAATTCTGTGCGAAAAAAGTGCTGCTCATATTGTTTCGTAGTTGAAAAAAAGGTTGCCTGAAACGTTTTTCATTTAGAAAAAAATGCGGCCAGAAACATTTCGTGACTTTTTCAAAAATAAACAGAGAGAGAGTTCAGCAACATTATTTCTTATTTATTTTGTACCAATTATTTTTATATGGGCTTTGACAGCATTTCGCACGAAATTATGGACAGAGTATCAGGCTTAAGGGGTTAACATATCCGATACAATAGCATACTTTCCTAGTCAGATTCTGTTTTATTAAATAATATGAAAAGCAGGAAAGGATATTTAAATTTCTATAGCTTTATACATTATGTTTCTAACCGAAATATATAGCGCCAAATAGTAACAAAAAATTTCTGTTATATTAAATAGGGTTAAAGACGACACAATCCAAAATTCGCCGATCCAATAATTCAACGATCCTGACGGCTCAAATTTTACGACCAAATTTTTAATAACGGTCTCGGAAGGAGTTTTACGAAATGTAACTTTAACAGAACCACCATTTGCATACTGGATTTTATTTATTTTAATGAGATTTTTGTACGAAATTGAATTCATTATAACAATTGCCTGCTAATGCATCTACTACAAATGCGTCAAAAAATTAAATGTCACAGCTATCATGTTGTTGGTGTTACCAAAATTGAAAAATAACCTCCGTGTTGAAAATCCCGCTACATTATGTTTCGAATCGAAATATATAGCGCCAAAAAGTCACAAAAATAGTTTATAATATCAAACACGGTTACTGACGATATAATCCAAAAAAAATCTACGCGAAATATATTTATTTATATCGTTGTTATATACACACGTTCATAACATATCCCACTTAGGCAATAATAGTGCACTAATTCAAAATTTTACCATTTTCGTTTTGCATTTTTATTCTAAATAAATTCATATGAAAAGAAAAACATAAATGATAAATTTTTGTGAAAGAGTAAACAAAAGTGCAATAAATTTTTTCAGTGCATAGTTATACTAAGTGTGTTATTTGCTTAAAGTGAAAATAAACAATTTTTAAGCTAATAACTATTGTTAAACAAGTGCTGTGGTAGATATGTTAATAACTTGCCTATTATAAGTTTTATGTTTATAACACTATTTAAACGCACAGGCCTACAATTTAACATTAACCTAAAGGTTTTAAATTTTAACACAAACCACCTTCCATTAAAAAAAAAGCTTTTTCGTGTTCCAAACTAATAAATTTTATATGTAAACAGATTTAAATGAAATTTATTATTATTAATTTTAAATATTTACTTAACAAACACCACCCTTTTAGTGTGCTTACATTAATTATATTATTTACACATTGTCAACTTGTAATGTAAACAATTAAAAATATAAGAGAAGCCAACCTCATCATAATCTCATTATTTTTTAATGTTTCTGCTTTTTTATTTACCTAACAAAATCAAACGATTCAAAAACTAAACAAACACACAAACAAACCGAAAATAGTAACAGCAAACAGCAATAATATTTAATACCCAGTTAATCCTTACAAAATAAATAGCACACAAAACTTATTATACCCTATAAAGTCAATAATGTTGCCATATAGCTGACATTTATTTAAGTAATGGAAATAAAAATGTTAAACTGTTAAATGAAGTTTTAGACACTTAACACAAAACCATTGATGCCTGCAAACAGAAAATTGTAACCAAATAATATTTATTAAAACTGTCAAGCTTAAAAACTATTAAATAACACATTTACATGCAAAATCAATAAAGAATATATTCTGCGTGTGTATGTGCATGCATGTTAAAAAAAATGAAATGTAATATCTTAAACTTTGGTAATAAACTAAACTAAGGGATTAACATACAACCGAATTAGCAAACATGTCAAACAAATATATACGAAGACATAAAATTATTAACAAGATTACATACGAAAACATGTGTATGGGTTCTGGGAATGTATAAGAATTAGTGTGTCAATGTGCACATGTTCGTGCATGCATCTTACACAATATTTTTTTTGTTTTGTATCTGCTCTTGTCTTTTACTTTATTTAACGAGTTTAACACTAGATTTACCAGACCAGTCATTTAGACTGGTCGTGCAATTTCAATTCAAAATTCCTACAAAATAATTTTTTTTTTTCACAAATGAATTTATGACTTTTGTTGCTATAATTAGAGAACACGTTTTATAAAGTTAATGTTATTTTTTATACATTAGTTACAAATATAATTTTTGTTATTGACATTTATACCAGTACCAGTCAAAATGACAGGTTGTGTTTTTATGAAAAAAATGTATGATTTTGGGAGAATCATGAGACCGTTGCAGTACCGTTGTTTCTTTCGTTATCGTCTTTTCTCTTCTTTCAATCGTCAGTGTGTTGATGACGTCATTTTGATGGGCATTTGTTTTGTAAATGCTCTAGACATGTTCAGTCTTGTTTCTAGCTTTGTTCAACTAGCAGCATTTTTCTTATAGACAAAGTTTTTATAGTGATTGTGAGCCCCAAAAAATGTCAAAAAAAGCAAAACTTTCTACATATTTAGAAAATGCAACTGACATACCTCAGGAATGTTCAGATGTAGAGAGTGAATTATGTGATAGTGATGGTGATAATAGTAGTGCTATTATCGAAAGTGACGATAAGGAAATTCCTGATGAAGACAATATAGATCAATCAAGTGACAGTGATTGCGAAAATATTCTAAACCAACGCACACGACGATGTATGCGATTCCCTTCCAGTTCTGAAGATGAATGTGGAAGTAACATACCAAATCAGCAAACTGAAATTGCTTCCGACGGAACTATTTGGACAAAAATTGAAGAAGGAGGTAATGCTGGTAGATTACCACTTCATAATGCTTTCAAAGATGTACACGGGCCAACAGCACATTCTAAAAGAAACATTATGGCCGGGAATCTAAGTAGTGCGTTCCTATTACTGATTGACAACTACATTTTGAAACATATTCGAATTTGTACTGAGTTAGAAGCCTCTCGAGTTTTGGGGAAAAACTGGACAATTACGCAAGAAAAATTGAAGGCATTTCTAGCAATATTATATGCACGTGGAGCGTACGAAGGAAATAATTTGAGGCTTCAATATTTGTGGAATAACAAGTGGGGACCATCATTTTTCGCTAACACTATGAGTAGACGAGATTTTACTGAGATTCTGCGATACATTCGTTTCGACAAAAAAAATCAGAGGAGTCAACGTTTGCAGACAGACAAGTTCGCTTTAGTCTCAGCAGTTTGGGATAAATTTATTGAAAACAGTCAAAATTGCTTCAAACCGGGAGCTTATATTACCGTGGATGAGCAACTATTTCCATCAAAGGCCAGATGCAGGTTTACTCAATATATGCCAAACAAACCTCAAAAATTTGGCATAAAATTTTGGTTAGCGTCCGATGTAGAGACGAAATATGTGGTAAATGGTTTTCCGTATTTAGGAAAAGACGAGACACGAAATGCATCAATCCCCCTAAGCGAATTTGTCGTGATGAAACTTCTTGAACCGTATACCATGAAAGGTAGAACTGTAACAACTGATAATTTTTTTACAAGTATTCCTTTAGCGTTAAAATTAAAATATAAAAATACTGCGTTGCTTGGAACAATACGCGCAAACAAGAGGGAGCTGCCAAAAATTTGCAAACTGAAAAAAGACAACATGGAACGTTTCTCAACGTTGTTGTACCAATCCAATAGATGCACGCTTACTATTTATAAAAGCAAACCAAATAAAAAAGTACTTATACTAAGTACAAAACATAAACACATCAAAATTGATAAAGCTGCAAAGAAATTACCGGAAACCGTATCGTTTTATAATAATACTAAATTTGGCGTCGACATTACTGATCAAATGGCACGAAAATATACGGTGAAATCAGGATCCAGAAGGTGGCCACTTCAAGTATTTTTCAATATTTTAGATTTAGCCGCAATAAATAGCTGGATATTGTACAAAAACACTACAGGAGAAAATATCTCACGAAAAGACTTTCTGTTTCGATTAGCAGAAGAACTTGCTTCAGAATATCAAACTTCAAGGCAAAAACCAGTCGAAGTCAATACACCAACCACAAATGCCACTGTTCCTGTACGAAAATGGTGTCAAATAGGATATTGCAATAACAATAAAACTACAAATCTTTGCAATAAATGCAAAAAAAATCTATGCGGAAAGTGTACACGCAGCAAAATCTACACATGTAGAAATTGTGAGCAATAAACTATAAACAATTAAATGTTTTGTTATTTGACAATATCTATAAATACATTTATCTATTATACTTAATATTCTTCAACTTTATTTTTATTCTTTTAAGAGTAAATATAGACTGGAAACCACAATAAGCCTTTTTTTAATGCACCTGTCATTTTGACTGGTTTGGTACAAATAGGTATACGTAAACAGCTGGTATATCTAGTGTTAACTTGCAATTAGTAAATAAAAATTTCAATCTTTAATACTTATTTCTCAGATATTAGCAGCTTTTGTTTTTAACAAAAATATTATGCTTAAAATGGCATAAATATACAGTGATAGACATTCGTTTGGCCGCACTTAATTTTTTTCTTTTTAAGTTGTTTTTTTAAACTCTTTATGAGAACAGTTATTTCTTTTTCTGTTTTTCTTTACATACATTATTAAGCGCAGTTTACAAAACAATAACAATAATTAGTGTAACGGTTATTTTATAGAAAATATGCGTTCTTTTGTAAAATTGTTGCTGCTATTAGTAAGACAATCGTTTAAACGCATTAGAAGAAAATGTTATTTAACTTGTAAATTTTGACTTGTGTTTTCACTCGAAATCGCTTATCCTGTCGGGAAATAAAGGACAAACAAACCAAATTTGACGAGGGTGGACGGAAAACCGTACCCAAATAAAAGTAATTTTAACCCCGTCGGAAAATCCAAGCACATATCGACAAACTTGATCTTCCAGTTACTACGCGAACCATAGCCCGTGTTTTGAATGCGACCCCATCGATAAAATGGAGCAAAATGAAGTCTAAACCACGACTAACTAAAGTACACAAGAAGAGACATCTTAGCTTTGCCCAAGTATACATATCACGGACTGATGAATGGAAAGAAGTTATTTTTTCAGATGGAAAAAAATTTAGCTTGCATGGTCCAGATTGCTATAGTTGTTATTGGCACGAATTGAGCCAATCGAACGTAGTGCGATCAAAGCTAAATTTTGGTGGTGGAAGCGTTATGGTGTGGGAAGCATTCTCTTATAACTTCAAGCTTCGTATTTGTTTTATAACCACCACAATAAATTCAGAAATGTACCTGGAACTTCTGGAAGATGTCCTTATTACAAAACTAAAAGAAAATTTTGACAGTGAATATATTTTCCAACAGGACAACGCGACAATACATATATCGAAAATATGTAAGGAATGGCTTTCTAACAATAATGTTGATTTACTTCCATGGCCGGCATGCAGTCCCGATTGTAACCCAATCGAAAACTTATGGGAAATCCTTGTAGCTAAGATATACAAAAAAGGGAAAGCAGTTTTCGACTGTTAATGAGCTGAAAGAAAAAATCAAAAAATGTTGGTTGGCTATTAAAATTGAAACTCTTCGAAGCCTTGTAAACTCAATGCCGAATAGGATATTTTCGGTCATTCAAAGTGAAGGTGGTGCTACTAAATATTAGTACATAATAACTGTACATAATAATATTTTGTAAATCATTTTAAATTTTTTTTATAATTTAAAGGAAACTGCGTACAAACGAATGTGTCTTAATTTTTTATTTTTTTATCGATTACGTATTACGAATATGAAATATGTTTAATTTTCGCTTACTACTTTTAAGCTAATAAATCACTTAATCGTTTTGCTAAAAAAATATAATTAAAGCCCTTTTAGTTTCTTTTAAAATAGAAAAAACACGGTGCGGTCAAACTAATGCCTATCACTGTATATGTGATAACCTGGCATTGTTTGGATAACTAAATTATTTCTTTTAAAGTTATAACAAACGTTCTTTATTAAAAACTTAAAATTAATAACTTCTTTTGCTTATTATGTGTTGCATTAATATTTGTTGCATTTATTAAAATTTTGGTATAAATTTGTTGTTTGCCTCACTTCTCGTTATAATTTATTTTTAATTTTTAAACTTACCTGGCAGTTTTTGTCTAGGATAGATTTGTTGGCAAAATATTCAGCCATCTATACACTAATACTCAATGACTCGAGAAACTTTTAAATGCGTTTTCCTTATCAGGCAATTCCTTTACTATTTTACACACCAAATTCAAATCCATCGAGATTTGAGTTAAGACGTTCTTGTATTATATTGGCGATATTCTAATATGTAGGCGGGTTCGCGAACTCATTTACCGCGATTAACCGACAAATGCATTTCTTTTCTTTTTGAACTTTGAGTCAGATTTGATTTACTCTTTATAATTTTTACGCCCTTAAATGCATTATCCCATGAAGCTTCACAATTATATTTCTTTATGCTGCCCTTGGAATTGGAAGGGGACATATGTTTCAGAACAAATCATTTCTAAGAAAGTTGGATCTTAGTTCTAAGGCGACCAGGTCCACCTCGGGCAAAAATGACTGCTTCAGCAGCAACTTTATCAACCTTGCCTTCCAAGGGACGAACTTCCATACTGTTACAACCACATTCAACAAGCACACACACGCACCTTGTGGCTATTTTTATGGTTCTGATTCTAATGAATAAAATTGTAACTCTGTTAATTTTGCTACACTTAATGCCCAAAAGTTGAAACATCAATATCTCGGAAAATGCATTAACTTGAACATTTCAAAATTTTATAAAAGTTGTATGATGATGGCTGTTAGGATAACAAATAATAAAATGGATTTTGTAGTTAAAATATGTGCCCATATAGGAATTTACAAAAAGCCTTCTGTAATAACAAGAATAAAAAAACAACAATAAAAAAAAAAAAATAGAATGCCCTGTTTTTAACGAATATTTTCTTTTGAGTACTATTTTCAACAAGTAATAAAAATTAATTGATGGCCCATACAACATAGTAAATAAATATGCGTGCACCTTTGAATAATTCCTTGACGAGAACATCGTACTCGTAAATGTGTACTGTACTTGTATATTTATTAACATGCATGTACTACACGCTAATGATATTATTCTTTGGCTTAACACAATTTTGTGTTTATTTAATTTTCTGCTTTATTTCAATCTAACGTGGCATACAACACATGTATTAAACAAACAAATAGTCTAAATCACAGATTTAACAAATCTTTAACATAAAAAAGCTTTCATTTATTCATATGCTTATATATATATTTATACTAATACATGCAAGCATGCATACATACATATATACTTAGCTACGTATGGCTGGTTGCCTGTGTAGGAAAATTGCTAGATTTTTTTACAATTACATTACTGACAACTTTTTTGTTCGTGCCTTAAAAGCAAATCACAAAGAATAAGAACAATAGCAAAAAGAACGAAAAAAACATACTTTCTACTAATAACCAGAGCAAACTTACGAAAATCACAGAATCCTAAAAAGTACAAGTATTAGAAGATAAAATATAAAGGATTTTCTTCAAGCTACATATATCAATAGTAAACATACATTTATTTGTGCGTACACACACACACTATAATTTTATACACGAATTGTATGGTTCAAAGCATAAAATGAAAATCGGCATCATATTGTGTTTGTATGTAATGAATAAATAAAAGTCATTGTGTTATTTATATGTTAGAATGTGTGCCAGCTTTTCCGTATTGGTTTTTGTTGTAGTCCTGTAAAGAATAGTTATAGAGCTTATTGTTTAAACAGCTTCGTTTACCTTATCTCCACTAACAACACTAAAACATATCTGAAAGAGGTTTAATCTAGAAATTTTAGTTCATAAATATGAAATAATAAGTTTGAAATACAAATACAAATTAATCTAAGAACTTTCTTTTAATAGCAACAAGTTGATAAACAAAGTTTTTTAAAAAATTTGCTGCTAATGAGATAATTTCTAGAGTTTTTAATTCTGCTATTAAAAATACTATTTTGTGAAATTTTCGAGTAACTAATCAGCAATATTTCTTATTTGACTTTTTATTTTCGTTGCTTATTTTTTTTAGCAAATATTCGTGAAATAAGTGCAGCTTCCTCAACCTCATTCCGATTAATTTTCCGTCAAAGGTTTTACCTTTCCCCTTGACTTTCGATCTGAGTAAATTTCCCTTTATTGCATGCACTTTAATTTTGCTGGGTCTCTGCATACAGCACATTATTTAAATTCAGTTAACACGGTGCATTAACATCAGCTAACATAGTGCTGTAGCGTGCATACATACTCGCTTGTACCGCTACAGTGATTGTCTATGCAATCATTAACTAAATTGTTTATGAGACATCATAAGTCATTCTAATTAATTCACACTAACAACGATCACCAACAATGTACTTGCTGCAAACCAACCCAACATACAGGGTGTTATATATCAAGTGTCGAAGTGCACAGGCAAACATGCACGGGTGAATAAAGCTAGGAATGCTCACAAGCACTCCAACCTGGACAATGCACAATAATGTAGTTGTGAGTACTAGTAAGCTTACAAATGTATTTCAGTGCATACAACCGCCCTAATACTCACTATGTTTGCCACGTTTTAAATTCTGTCTGGAAAAATAATTTATTAAAATATTGTCAAATTAGTTTCCCACATTTTAGCTTAAGAATTTTTGATAAAAATAATTCTAAGATATGTGCTTGGATTTTCCGACGGGGTTAAAATTACTTTTATTTGGGTACGGTTTTCCGTCGACCCTCGTCAAATTTGGTTTGTGAACAAACCGGTTTCGGCTGTTTGCCATCGTCAGTGTTCTTTTCGTACTAAAATAATTCTAAGCATTTTTTGTAAACAAATGAGAAACAATTATTTGATACAAATTTTTACTTCGAAAAGAATGAAATTCACTCAATAAGAATTTACCGTATGGGTAATTTTTCACCAATTAAAAAAAGTGTTGCTGGAACACACATTCAACAACATTTCAGATATTTTTAGACAACAGAGTACAAAGAAATTATTTCTTACAAATTATTTAATTCTTATATAAAATTTGATAGTGTTTTACAAAAAGCTTAGAACAGAATTTCATAGCATTTTGCTAAGAAGTGATTGCATTACAAAATATTTGACTTGCAAGATAATACATGCTCAAGATTTTGCCATGGAAAATAACACACAATTTGTGTTTTTGTTGTACTCTATAGCAACATCTTATGTGTTGTTTTATATATTCTAGACAGTTTTCAAATAAGTTACGATTTATTATATCGATTTTCACGTCGAAAAGAACGATAACATTATGGAAACAATAATTTCACATAGATCATATTTCGCTATACATAAAAGAAAATGTCGCCAGCGAAGTATGCAAAAAAACCTGAAGCCCGAAACATTTCGGTCAGTTTCACAAAACAGATTGCGATTAGTGTCACCTTTCGTATACGTTATTTAAAATTTTATAAGAAATTTTTTAGTAATTAATTTTAAGCACTAGGTCAATTTTAATAAAAAATGTTAAAAAACTTTTATTTTTTATTATTTTTTCGATATTTCGTCACACCGTTGGTTGGCATCATCAGGAAAAACAAAAAAAATGAACAAACAAATTGAAAAAATTTTTTTAAAAAAGGTCAACAAATTTATAACTATTATATACTTTTATAAGAAATTTATAAATTGGGAATAGAATTTTATTACAATATTTTTTCTTAAACCTAGTTGCGGTACAGAGAGTTTCAAGAAACAATTACCTATGCATGATTTCATGCGAAATGCTTTCAAAATCACATTAAAAAACATTTAACATTTTTTTCAATTTGTTAATAATTTTTTGTTTTCAAAAATGTAAAAAATTTTTTTCTGAAGAAGCTTTCCAAAGGAAAGCGAAATATCGTGAAGAAAAAAATATATAAAAAAGATCTTATTAAAGAAAAAAGATATTTATTAAAGATAAATAAAAAAGATCGGTTAAAAAAACAATTAAAAAATATATTAATAAATAGCAAAAGTGTTTCAGGTAACATTTTTAATACACTGAAAAATGTTTCTGGCAACATTTTTCTTCCCATTGCGAAATAATATAAGTGGCACTTTTTGTTATAAGGAATTAATTATGAAAAGAAGTTAAGAAAAACACGTAAATAATAATATATTAATATTATTTTATCTTATATCGGGTTTTTCAACCAGAAGTATGTTTTTAGATTGTGGCAATATCAACGTAATAGTTTTGACATGCATTGGCAATTGTTCCTATAAATTCAATTTCGCACGAAAATCGCATAAAATAATTAAAATCCACTACGAAGTTCATGTTGCTATTAATGTTACATTTCGTGATATTTTCGGACAACATATTAAGAATTTGGTCGTTAAATTTTAGTCGACAGGCTCGATATAAAATGTGCAAACACCAAACCGTCTTCGTCAGGGTCATTTAATTGTAAACATTGTAGCTATGAGCCACAGTATTAAAGCAAATTCAAAGTTGTTAATTCCTAGACGTACTCAACAATTGCGGTTATCCAAGACCACCGCATGTCGAATTTTTGGTGCAGGAATTGAAGCCGACCGACTGCTCACATCATCATAGAATCGTTTAATTCATTTAGGAACAGACGACTGGTTTTTATGAAATAATCATTTTTTCAGACGAAGTCCACTTTTACATGTCAGGGTTTGTCAACGACTAAAATTGCTGCATTTGTGCTTCTGAAAATCCAAGAGCAAGAGGCATTTGTATGCTCAACGTGTCACTGTATGGTGCGCTGTAAGATCTGGAAATGTGATTGTGTCGTTTTTTTTCGGATGAGGCTAAAAAAACGGTAACAGTCATTAGATCACGCTATTGCAAGATGTTAACAGCTGAATTTTGGTCTACTATTGACGACGAGAATATCACTCACATCTGGTTTAACAGGACGGTGCCACATATCACACAGCAATGAAGCAATCAATTTATTGCGAACCAATTTTATAATTTCATGACAATCCACAGTTAAGTAGCCTGCAAGATCGTGTGATTTAACACCTCTGAATTATTTTTTGTAAAGCTATCTTAAGGACAGAGTTTACATGGAGCCAATCGAATTGATTTCAGCCTTAAATTCAAAAACCTTGATGTGAATAACGAAATAGAATCGCCATTTTGCAAAAAAGTGAATAAAAACTTTGATGAAAGAATCGACATTTGTCAGTGTGATCATGGGGCACATTTGCCAGATATCATTTTTCATTTATAATTGCCGAAATTTTCTCTGCGTAATACAAAAACATTTATAATCAACTTATTCTTATTTTGTTTTAGAAAATAAACTTCTTGTTGGAAAACCATTTGCATACCCATTTCTGTTTTTTTCGAACCGTTTTCTGGCTTATTTATATTTCTTTTTTAAATTTTCATGTTAAATATTTGTTCACGATGACTTTTGTATTTGTTAAGTTTCTTCTTGCCTTTTATTATTATTATTACATATTTTCTTAAAGATAAAAATTTAATCTATTAATGCAAATAATACAGGCTAATGTTGCAAGAAATGTATATGAAAATATTTATTTATTAATTCATTCATTTATTGTTGTTGTTTCAAACAAATAACAAGTATAGAACAAGTGTATCTGTATAACTTTGTAAAATGTTTGTTAATATAACGATAGCTCTGTTTTATATTTTTCTTGCGGTAAAAGAAATACTGGTTACTTTTTCGTTGTGATTCCTTAGACTTGGGTTTAACGTACGTGTTGTTTTTTATTCAATAGGCTTTATTGAAAAGATACAATACGATGTCAGGAAGGAAAGGTGCCTTAATATTTACGTTCGATTAAAAATGACACCCCTGTTCTGGCAGGTGTCATCATTGGTGATGAGTCTTGGGTGTTTGATTATAACCCAGAAATCAAGCGCCAGAGCATGGAGTGGCAAACTTCCGATCTCTCTAAGGCCCAAAAATTTTGTTCTTTCGCTGGCCACGAAATCGCTCACAAAGAGCATGTACCTGAAAGCGAAACAGTCAACCAACACTTTTACCGAAAGGTTCTTGAAAGACTTCGAAAACGCGTCATTCCTGTAAGATCAAACAACAAGAACAGCTGAGTGTTGCATCACGATAATGCTCCTTGTCCCACAGTAATTTCAATAAACGAGTAAAAATATTCCTGCAGCTCCTCATCCTCCATATTCGCCTGACTTGAGTCCATGTGGTGATTTTTTTCTCTTTCTGAAGTTGACAAATCATGTCAAGGGAACTACTTTTGGGGCAATCGAAACCGACCAGCTGAAGGATTTACCACTATCGGAGTTCCAGCACTGCAGTAAGTAGTGAAAGAACGGTCTCCAGCGCTGTGTGGCCTCAGAAAGAAGTTAATTTGAGGGTGACAATATATAATTTCATTTCATTATTTAATTTACAGACCTCGTATAACGCATTCCTTTACATTTCCTAAATGTTTACGTTTTTTCTTCTCAATTTCTTTTTAAACACGTGATTGTTAGTGACGTTTGCAAATGGATTTTGATTACATTTTTTTTTATTTTTGCTTATTTACAAAAAGTGTTCATGCGTCTAGAATTCGAGTGCCAAACAAATACATCACGTCACGTTATATGTGATGTGTAAACAATATTTGCTTCTTTGTATAGTTAAAGGAATTTATATTTATATAAATATGTTTATTTATATGTGTTCCAAGCAAATAATAGATAATAAAAATAAACAATGAGCTAAAATAGCAAAAACAATTCACATAAAAGGGTTTAATAAAATACGAATCTAAAAGCTGAAATGTTATCAAAATGTTTTAATACATTAAAATAAATGATAATATTTATCTAAAAAGATTGACTATTTAATGCCCCTGCTTAATATTTTGTTATAAAACAAAAGAAAAAAAACTGAGTTCTGATATAAATAATAAAGCACTTTAAATATGCTTTAAATTTTTTATACAGCCTTAAAATAGGCAACTTTTGTAATTCAACAAAACGTTTTATACAAATATTAATATTATTATTGCTATAAGTTTACATTTCATAAATTTCCTCAACAATATTTGCTTCTTTATTGTAAACAACTTATTTATTATTTGCTAAAATCGTCAGAAAAACAATACTTTGGATTTAATAACAAAAAGCAATTAGCCTTATTTATGTAGGCATTCAAAATTCAATTGAATCCTCTTGTGTTCCTATTTAGAGAGTTTTTAATTTCGTGGTATAAATACATATAGCAATCGCTTATTTAATGGGTAGTTTTTGTTGTTGTTAATTATTTAGTGCAAAAATTTAATTTTATTCTGAAGATTAAAGGCATCAATAATGATTTTAGGCTTTCTCGTTAGGGCCAACTCTTCTTAACAAAGTGCATTTAGATTTCCAATTTTGTACCACTTTTGCGAGCACTGTTGGCTGTATGTGACGAGTAACAGGAGCAATGTTGTTTTCCTTATGCATATAAGCCAGTGACAAGTGTAAAGTCGCCCCAAATTAAGGGCTAATGTTAGGCAACACCATTCTGATGAAACCACATCTTGCCTGTTTAAATGTCATAAATATTTTTAAATGAATAGTCAATAATCTATCCAATCGTATCGGCTTCGTTTTTGACAGAAAAAAATCTTTTGATGATGGCGCCCTAATAATCTCCATTAAGCACTAGGTTAATTTTTAAAGAAATAACACCTATAAATTCCATTAGCGACTGCCAGCACTAAAGGGTACATTTTTCTACAATTAGTGGAGTCTCTTGAGAATTGGTTTCACACTAAATGCGGCAATTTTACCTAATAAGAAACTCATTCATCTCATAACTTAACCTAATATTATGTCTATAAGTTGTGCCAATCTACTCGTTAGTTTTATTAGGTTAATACTCCACATAAAACAAAAGTTTTTTTTGTAAATCATATTTTTAGAGATAACGATCACTCGGTGGACTTTTAATTTGTGCATCAGAAAATAGCGAAAATTCACAAGTAAGCAACAATGAATCGTTGCTAGCCCATAGATATTCTATGCTTACATATAACGCAATACCCAGTAGTTTTGAAAAATTCACATTTAGTGTGCTAAAGTGTCAACGGCAAAACCAGCTTGTTTCCTCACTAGAAAATAATTTGCGGGTTTTTTTACGAAATTAAATCTCATTAAAATAATTAAAATCCTCTATGAATATGGTGGTTCTGTGAAAGTTATATTTCGTAAACTTCGTGATATTTTCGGACAACATAATCGTCCGTTTAAGACCGCCATTAAAAGTTTGGTCGTTAAGTTTGAGTCCACATGAAATGCGTGTTCCGCCGGGTCGTGCAACTGAAAGCATCGCAGCCGTGAGCCACAGTTTTGAAGCAGATACAAATTTGTTAATTCCTAGCCGTTCTAAACAATTGGGAATATCCAAAACCACTACATGGCGAATTTTGCGTACGGATTTGACTATGAAGCCTTACAAAGTTCAACAGGTGCAGGAATTAAAGCCGACCGACCATATTATATTCTTCAAATTCATTCAGGAACAACCGAATGATTTTTCTGAAAAAAATAATTTTTTCGGACGGAAGCCCATTTTCACTTGTCAGGATCTGTCAACAAGAAAACTTGCCGTGTTTGGGCTTCTAAAAATACTGGAGCGATTAGTGGGAAACCTTCCCATACTTAACGTAACACTGTATGGTGTAGGTGGGAGGAAATGCGATAACGGTCAATGGATCACGCTATTGCGAGATGCTAAATTTTGACCTATCATTGACATGTGGTTCAAAAGGACGGTGCCACTTGTCACACAGCTATTGAAATGATTGATTTTTTGCAAAGCAAATTTACCGATCGCATAATTTCACAACAATCAGCAAAATCGTATGATTTAATACTATGGATTATTAATTGTTGAGCTATGTTAAGGACAGAGTCTAAACGGAGCCAATCGAATCAATTTTAGCCGTAAAACTCAAAATCTGTGATGTGATTAACGAAAAATGATTAAAAACTTTGATGAAGGCATTTTCATTCATTCATTCATTCATATTTGCCGAACTTGTCGAAATACAACAAAAATTTGAATCATCTTAGTCTAAATTTTTTGTTTATTTTGTTTTACAAAACAAACTTCTTGTTAAAATAAAGTATTTATAAACATCATATTTCAAAAACAAACAAAAAATATATATTTTTATTATATTCATTAATATTATTCTAGTATATGTGTTTTTAATTTAAAAATATGCTTAAAAATACTTATTAACAATTCTGAAACAGTTTTGTTGTATATAACTAAATAACTCTAATGAAAAGCCCTTATTTACCATAACTAATATTTAAAATTTTAAAGGGACAACAAAAGTATGCTCTGTATTTATATGCATAGTATAACTACAAGGAAGAAAATAAATAGTATAACTTTTCAAAATAAAATGGAATACTTGTTGCCTCTTCTGTCAATAAAAAAATAAAATCTAAAAGCCAGAAAAAGTTTTTTATTGTTGAATTTTTGAGTCTCTGCACTTAAAACAATAATTTTTATATCAACTTTTAATAAAAAAAAGCAAAGCATCTACTTGTCATTGTTTTTTCTGTATATTTTTTTTTATTTTTTAGCTTCTTTATAATGGCAACAATGGTATCAAGTTTTATTTTTGTTGTTTTAACAATATATACTTATACATTCATTTTGTTTTATTAAAACTTAAAAAGCGTACAATTTTGCAATGAAAAAGACAATAAGAAGAAAGAAAAACACAATAAGTTTTTTGGGAAACAACCACAGCCATTATGATTTTGTGTGTTTTCATTTTGGCTTCCTTTTTTACACCCTTCTGTTTGTTTGTTGATTATTTGATGAGATTCTTATTTTGGGTTAAGTTTTTCTAGGTTTTAAAGAGAAACCAAAAGTGAGTGTACGTATAAATTTAGATTATTATTCGCTGCTTATTTAAAGAAATATCACTTAGGTGCTTTTAAAATTTCTTAACTGAGTAAAGTTTATTGCAGCTGGATCTATGATCCAAATTTTCACTTAGAATGAAATACCAATTTCAGGTGAGATGGTTATAAAAATTTATATAAAGTCACCCAACGCCCAAGTTAGCAGTAGCATTAGCTCTTATCATTAATCTAATGCAATTTTTCTGATAAGCAAGCAAGTTATTGTCTACAATGACAAAGAATAATGTTTATAAATATAAATGCTTTCAAACCTTGTAATAATATCTTATTAAAATTGGTTTTATTATTAACTTAATCATCCATCAAATGGCTTTATTAAAACTTATTACTGCTCATATAGCTCATCCGTGGATTTTACCCCAAAGTTTGTATAGAAAGATCAAGTGTCTTATATCTCAAGCCAAATTTATAAAACTATCATGTAATGTGTTAATGATAGCATTGAAATTACGAAATATTTAATTTAGTATCATTTCATGCCAGTGATTTACTCACTTATATTTTTTTTTATTAATAGCATTGATTTTGCGGAGTGATTAATTTCATTTTGCAAAGCATTACCTTATTATTGAAATTTTAGTGCTAAAGAAATATAATCATTATTTATCTTTCAATGCTAATTATATTACTAAGTCCATTTTATTAATCACTGCCATGCATGCTAGATGCAATTGCAATTCAAGAAATATTGTTATATAACGTTCAGTACCCTCGATAGTTTATAACTTAGTCCTATGAAAAATAGTGCTACGAAGATGATTTATTAAGTTTAATAAAGAAAATAATTAAGATTAAAAAAATAAACGACCCACTCTGAATTTTACAAACTGCGTAATTTTTTAAGAAATCTTTTAAACACAAGACCACAAGAACATGACTACAAGAAATTCTACCAAATAAGTAGGCAACGGCTAAAAAACAACTAATACAGCAAAAAACAAAACACTTGGCTGCGTGTTAAGAACCTAAACTAAATGAAGAGGGAATACTTAAAAAGCGGCTTTCTAGTATGTAGTATGACTATCAGCCTTCTTAGCTAAGTGAGTGAATAGAATAACTAGATTCGCTCTTAAAGTTCAGCAGGTTCTGAAAATATCTAGTTCTTAAAGACAACATCATCATCTCATTGATTTCCATGTTGATCCTAAAAATGTCTCAAAGTAGGTTTTGGTATTGTTACGAAGATGATTTATTAAGTTTTAAAAGAAAATAATTATCAGTAAAAAAAATAAACGTAACGACCCGACAAACTGCGTGTTTTTCTTTATACACACAAGACAACAACAATGTGCTTATAAGAAATTCTACCGCATAAGATAAACAACAGAAAACAAAAACAACTAGCACAAAACAAATCACACAGGCAAGCAGGCGCCTAAACTGAGTGATAATAACAAGAATAATATAGAGTGATGTTAAAGTAGAATACTCGTGTATTTATAGGCGAGAGCCGCTTAAAACAACTGTATAAGTTTCACTTGCTGGGCAAAAGAATTAATTCAAGTAGAGTCAGCAGTGAATGATGACAACAAAGTTACCATCGTGTTTATTTTGTGTACATTTGAAAGTAAATAAATCGTTTAATGTAATTTATAACTCTAATGTGCCTGCTATGTTATTATTCTACAAAAAAAGAAATTAAAATAACAAAACATTTATTAAAAGGAATAAACGTAACAACAGTTTGTAAGGAAAAAAAAATTAGATTTCGCTTAAATATTATTTCGTATTCAAAAATGTGTGTGCTTTGCTTAAGAAAAATTAACTCATTTGCTTAATAATAATAAATTGAAAAAATCTGTTAATTCGTATTTAAATCCATGTAAAACCGAATACCCAATATATCAAAAACCCTTGGCAATTATAAATCCCTACTATTTACCTACCTATTGAGCCAAGTTTCATTTTGTTGGAACAGTAGAAATGACAATATATTCCGTGTAATTTTTTATAGATCCTAGACGTAGTTCTGTCATTACTACCATCACATCGCCATCATATTGAAATATAGTAACTACTTTAGGGATATATTTTTTAAACGTATACCCTGTGCTTTATTGAAGTCTTTGTTTTAAGTGATTTATTTAATGCTCTTTGCATACATAACTATATTTTTGTATTTTTGGTTATGTTATGTTTATGAAGAAGCATCCGTCTATTTTTCTGGTCATGCATTTATTTAAAACATTCATTTTTTCCTTCAGACTACTTTTTATAAAAGTACTTTTTTAATGTTAAGGGATTATGTTTAGCCGGATATTTGTCGGTTTGTTGTTCATTTTGGAGACCGTTAGTAAACGCAAAACTTTTTAAAATTTATCAAGTTTTACTTGTTTCGTTTTTGTTAAAAGCTTTTATTGTCACTGCTACTTGTTGGTTTATTAAGAAACATTAAAAAGGAAACGAAAAATAACGGTGAATGATAAATTTTTCTTGTTACTGCTCTGTTTTTTATCCCATCTTACTTAAATCCCTTAAGTATATTTTCATTAAGTTTTATATCATATTGTTTGTTTTTTACCTGTGGTGTTTTTTGTTTTTTTTTTTCGTTTTAAAATATTTAAATTTTTTTTTTTGGTAGCATTTATAAAATGCACACACACACATATATATATATGTATATAATAAAAAATATGCTATCTAGCTCTAGAGGCCAGAAAAGCCTCAAATGTGTTTGAAAGAAAACAAAAAACAGGTAGAAAATATATTTTCTGCTTTTATTTGGTAAACCTTGGGGAATACCCTTTAAAATATATAAAGAAAATATTTTATTTGGCAGTTAAAGTATTATACAACATTTTAAAATCCCTCACAGATAAAACGTTTTATAAAATAAAATCAATTACACGTTTGTGACTGGTCATCACTGCAGAATACCATATGACTCGAGGGAGCGATTTGAATGATTTCAGAATAAAATTGGTAAGCAAAGCATTTTTGGGAAGATGCAGCCAATAAAGTTGGTCAATATATTAGAAGGCTTTTTTAAATCTATATTATCACATTTATTTCAAGGTATAATCACCTTGTTAATTAACCGCAAGGTGATTACACCAAGTACACGAAATAAACCTTGAACGACACTGATTTTTCCAACGTAGCTTGCTTCGTACATAATCTACAGTAATTATTTTTAATGTGGTATTTTTTTCTGAATACTAAATTGTGATCTCAACGTCGAACTAATAATCAAAAATTTACAAATTTTACAACTATAAGAAGTTATGGAAAACTACTATGCAGACGTTCTACACATGGCGAACCTTCTCCAGATCGATACAAATATCGGACATCAACTTTTTTTTTATGGAAAATGTGGCAATATTTTACACACCAGGCTAATCGAAATAGGGATGCAAATAAAAGATAATTTTAAAAACGGCGAATAAAAAAACTAAACTTCGTTTTCTAAAGACCCTTTTTTGATCGTCTTTGCGTTCTGTAAGGAAAATTATACCGCAAAAAAGGCGCAATTAGGAAGGTGTTCTTTGAAAAACGCAACATTACAACAAAAATAGAATGTTAATCATAGCGTTATCGACCGGATGCAAAAAAGAAGAAAATTGTAAGCAAATGTAATAAGAAATGGTTGATCTTGATGTTAAAACGTTCGATATCTGTTCTCTGGATAAATAATCGAAAATAGTTACAGCTAAATACTCAAACTTACCAGATATAAGAGTATTTAAGCATGAATTCAATTTCGCACGAAAATCGCATTAAAATTGTTAAAATCCACTATGAAAATTGTCGTTCTGTTAAAGTTACATTTCGTAAAATTCGCGATATTTTCGGAAAATATAATCGTCCTTCTGAGATCGCTATTAAGAATTTGGTCATTAAATTAGAATCTACAAGCTCGATGCAAAATGTGCGAACACAAACAGGTGTTTGAACGAGATTTTCAACTGAAAACATCGCAGCCGTGAGCTACAAGCGAATTTGTCCAAATTTTTCAATTCTGAACAATTGGCGTTATACAAAATCACCAAATTAATTTCGGAACAACCGGCTGGTTTTTCAGAAAAAATAATTTTTTCAGACGATACCAATTTTCACTTGTCAGGTTATGTTAACGTGTCACTGTATGATGCGCTAAGTGGTCTGGAGGTGTGATTGGTCCCTTTTTTTTCGACGATGAGGTTAGAAATGCGTTAACGGTCAATGGATCACGCTATTGCGAGATGGGTGGATGACGTGGATAACACTGATATGTGGTTTCAACAGGACTGTGCCACATGTGACACAGCCAATACAACGATCTGTTTCCCGATCGCAATCAGCAGTTAAGCGGCCAGCCAGATTGTGTGATTTAACACCCATTGGATTATTTTCTGAAATGCTATGCTAAGACCATAGTCTATGCGGAATCTGATGTGATTAACGAAATGAGACCTCCACTTAGCCAAAAAGTAAAAAAAAATAACCGACATCTGTCACCGTGGCCGTGGTAAATATTTGATAGATATAATTTTTCCTTCATAATTGCCGAACTTTAAAATTTAAAACTTAAAATCCTGATGTGATTAACGAAATAAGACCTCCATTTAGCCAAAAAGTGAAAAGAAGAGTCATCTAAGTCATCTTAATCTAAACTTTTTGTTTTAGAAAACAAAATGGAGGAAAATTCGTTCCAACTAAAAAATTAAAATATATATAAATTTGTATAATTATTATTAAGTAAAAATATATATGTATTTTTAAGGTTAAAATAAATATTAGCTGATTTTAAAAATCGGAAAGCTATCCATTCCTTATTGGTATCACCTAACCATCACAATATCATAAAAAATAACCAATCTTTTAAACTGTATTTTTAATTAAATTTTAACATTTTTAACAAAAATTATTAATTAAAAAAAATTAAAAAATTAATTTTCTTAAAAAAGATTTCCATAGGAACGCGAAATATTGAAAAAATAAATCGTAAAAATTTAATTAAAAAGACCGTTTAATAGATTAGTACATATTTAATTTAAATAAAAAAGGTCGAATAAAAATAAAAATAATAAAAAAATAACCGTTAAAATTAAAGGTACCCCCATAGATGATATAAATTGGCTTATGTAACGCCAGCTTCTGAATTATTATCGTCAAACACTTGAAAATTAAGAAGGCGTAGTTCTAAAAAAAATTTTTAATTTGAAGATGTCTTAATAAATGATGTAATTCGAGAAGTATAGACTTACCTTTTGAACCGTTACAGTTAGACAATTTTTGATTTCATATTTAATGCTTGCATCGCGAATTCAAATAAATATCTTGATAATAGTGTAATTGTTTTGCGTTACTATTAGTACTTTGCATTGTTATTACTACGTCGCACACTGGGGATTTCTGTGAGGTTAGGAAAAAAACATATTTGTCGAAAAATGTAGCGATTTCATCACAAATTTAGTTTTATTTATGTAGTAATACACAAAATTAATTAAAATAAAGAAAGTTAGAGAAATGTCGGTAGTTACCTGCAATGTAAAAAGCCATAACTAACAAACAAATTTAAATGATTTTTTTTAATCTTTAAGTTATTATTTATTTTAAATCTATTTTAAATTTATTATTCTAAAAGAGCCTTAACTTCGTCCCTCATAACACTATGCTTTTTCTGCCTAAATGAAGGCGTCAAATGTGAAATCATGGGATCTGATGTTACCATCATTCGGTGCATAATATCTTCTTCGGTCGTGGCAATTCGACAGCATTTTCTGGAGTGTCTAAGGCGATATTTTTTATAGTCTTTGTTACGACTTTCCTAAGCCTCTTCGGATAGTAGGCCTAGAGGAAAAATACACATTTCAATTATATCTCTTCCATGAATCAGAAATTTGTGAAGTGTAGGTGGGGTATATTGTACCACCCGTAGAGTGCAGCAAACTCTTTTGCCGTCTCCAAACACAAATCACCAAATTTTTTTGGATCTACTACCTCGGTAATTGTTATAGCTTCGAGAATTATTGAAAACCTCTTGATTATGTTTTCATCTAGACCCGTGACTTCGGAAATCAAAACAGGATTAGCAAAGAATCTTCGTGACGTATTTCCTCAATTTGTCGTAACAGCGCCTTGCTTAACAGTATCAGCCTGTATTCCTATTTTCTCCTTAAGTTCACGTTTTACCAAACATTTTTGGGCTTCTTTTGAGTGCACTGTCCCATGTTTAAATTCAATATTATAAGCCACATGCAAAAGCCACTCTATCAGCTTAATACACGCATGAAGTGGTGGCATACCAAATTGCAGTGCTTGTTCATTTAGAGGCATAGCTTGAACTTCTTCGATTTTATTCATCTTGGATGTTGTGACTCCACAAATAAAACAAGAAAATGCTATTGGTGTTTCTATTACTGATTGTGCTGTCTTGCCGTCAACCATTGTAAACGATTATTCACTGTTAACTGAAATTCTTTTGGTTGAGATATCTTATCGACTCTTCTCTTTTCTTCTCGTATAACTTGCGGTGTCTCTTTAACGTATGCAAACTGTAGTGTTCTACAATACTGCATGGAAGAAGGTTAATTGTTATTCCATACTAAATTATTTTTGTCATCACTTAATGATAATTTAAGTCGTACAACTGATGTCCTACATATCATAAGAATCGATTTGAGCGCTCATGCATGACTCACCAAACATCAAAACTTTCGCGCTGATAACATAGGTAGGCTATTTTGAATATTATTAGCTGCTATAAACGATCATTCTTCTCATCATTTATATTAATTGGCCATTCCAGAAATTTTGTGTTGTTGATTTCATAAGCTTTAGCTAATCAGGCCTAATATATTTGTGTCAATAAAAAAACAGTTTTTCTATCTCACTTTTGCCCGACGTTTCGTCAATTTTTTGTTGACTTCCTCAAGGGCTTCGTAATATACCATTAATCACATTTATATATTATTTTTTTGACAATTTAACAAAACAAAACAATTAAATTTAAATAAAACAAACACAACTTAAATTTATTATAAACGTTTAATTGTTGGCCATTGCAACACTGTAATCATCATCATTCATCATTCTTCTCTTTTTTATGATTATAACATTAAAATAAAACCGATTTCATTTTGCTTTTTAAGCTTATTGCAAATCAAACTACCGTAAAATTCGTAAATGTCGGTTTTAGCAATCTGGAATATATGCGGCATTAGGTTATGTTGTCTGACGAGTTATATGCTGTGTTACGGATGATAGCAAAATAAGCATAATGATTTGAAATTATCACTATCCAAAATTAATGTTTTTTTTTGAGAATATTTCTCCATAAAACATTGATGATCCTGGGTAGGATGCTTGAAAACGACTAATGAAATTTAGAATTATTTCAATAATTTGTTGGAATATTGTTCTTTTGTTTAGCCTTGAAAAATTAAATTAAAAAAGTTGGGCCCTCAATTTACGTAATGTTGTATTATTTTTTCCATTGATTAATTTTCAATCTCTGTTTCTTTAAGTAATTTTTATATGAAAATTCTAACGTTATACCAAGTTCTTAAAGATGCATTTTTGATTTCTTTGTGCGTGTATATTTTTTGTTTGTTTTATTTACTTAACAAATTTCTTTACCGAAAGACATCACATAAAAATTGTCTATTGTAAGTGGTAGGACGTGTGCCAGCTCCTTAGTAATTCTAATCAATTTTTATTATTTCTCAAAATAAAAATATACACGCATACTAAAAGTTAAGAATAAAAAAGATTCGCTACAAATTTTATTTTTATACAATAAATAAATATATAATAGAATTTGCTGCTACTTTAAGTCTTAAACAACAATTCATGGTTGGAAACAAAAGCACGTATTTGTATTACTTTCTGGCACCTTTGCGTCTATGTATGTGTATGTAAAATACAAACAACCACCTTTCTTTTACATGTTATTAATATACATACACTCTTAAACATTTATCGTGTTTATTTATTTAGTTTTTCTTAACTTGGATATAGATTTTTCTTATATCATTTGCTTGGGTTGTTATATGTTCTGTTCCGTCATCATCCTGCCTCTGTAATTTTGTATTGTTTCTGTATAAATGAAAATCTTACGCTTGGGTAATATTTGTTTCAGGTATTTTTTGTTTTTCTAATATTTCTACTATGATGTTTGTGTTTATTTTACCTTACGTCCCTAAGATTTGCTATATTCACTTTATTTTGCTCTTATTTTTTATTATATTTTTTGCCATTAAAATTTTTTTTAAATCAAAAAATCAGCACGCATAGGAATAAATTTATTTCCGTTTGCCATTAAATTGTTTTCCGATCACATAAAGTACACAAACCTACATCTTTTAAAACAAAGAAATTTAAAATTTTTGTTTGGAATAGCAAGATTTTTGTCTATTGCTGCCTTAAAATCAATATTGATTGGTGTGATTGATTTCCTTTTTCCGTTTTGTGGTTTTATTTTCATTTATTTATATATTTTTTTACATTAACTTTAAATTGTTTTACGAGCATCTTTATGTCAACTTTTGGGACAACTATTAGATTTTATGATGCCTTTAATATTTTCGGGTCCTTTTTTTATAACTGTTTTAAACAAAACCGGGTTTCTCACCCTTTGTTTCTGTTTATTTTGTGTAAATTAGGGTTTAAATAATTTCAAGTTGACTGAAACGAAAAAAAAGCAATAAAGTATGTTCGACCCATTTCACAAATGTCATGATTTTACAATTAACATAAAGTTTACCAAAAAAAAAAAAAATTATTTTACTAAGCCTGCATCAGGCGTTAGAAAAAAAATTAAAATAACAAAAGTTTGTAAATTTTTTCACCTAAGAACCCTTATAATCCTTAAGCAAACTTTCATTTAAACTATGTCGTAACAAACAAGTTCGCAAGTAGGATTTTTCTAGAGCAAACAATGCTTAAGTTATATCCTTAAACAAATTTGCTTTTAATACATATTTCCGTATCTAAGAAGAAAGAAAAACATGTATAACTAAATATAGTCCCTAAAAGTAGGTCATATTTACAAGGGAAAGAACATGCTAAATAAGTATGCTACAGAAATTAAAAATATTTTTTTGTTTTATTTGTTTATTACAACAAGAAAATAATGTTTTTATTGATTACTTTTTATTATTCCTCTTTTAGAACTCCATTGTACCATCTGATTATCGTATACAGTCCCCAGCTTCTGGTTCTCCATTGCCTCTTACCAACACCACAAATACAGATCTCACAGTTGCAGTTTTAACAAATAATACAAATGCTATAAATTCTGTATCCGGCAATGCCAACACTGCTGGTGGTCCTAATACAGTCTTACGTGTTATAGTCGAATCTCAATTGTATCCCGTTTCATTGGATATCCTACATCAAATATTTCAACGTTTTGGCAAAGTTTTAAAAATTGTTACATTTACAAAAAATAATACATTCCAGGTATAAATTAATTTTGCATTAAATTATTACTAAAATTTATATTATAATAAATGTTTATTTTATTTTAAAAGGCGCTCATACAATATCCGGATGCCCATTCGGCTCAGCATGCTAAAAACATTTTGGATGGCCAAAATATTTACAATGGCTGTTGTACGTTACGTATTGACAACAGTAAAATGACTACGCTTAACGTTAAATACAATAATGATAAGTCACGCGATTTTACAAATCCTTCATTGCCACCAGGTGAGCCGGGTGCCGATATAATGCCCACCGCTGGCGGTTTAGTAAATGCCAACGATTTACTATTAATAGCAGCTCGTCAAAGGCCCTCATTAACAGGTGATAAAATAGGTAACACTATCCACTTTCCTTTATTATTTCGTTGTGTTTCAACTATTTAAACAATTTTAATTTTGTGTTATTTTTTGTTGCTGTTTGTAATTTTAATTTCTGTTTTCGAAATAAAAAAAATCGACATTTTAAATGTAGTGAAATGAAAATATAATTGAGTTTTAACACACATTCTAACAAAATATAATTGAAAGTCGTGTCCAGCGGTTTTTGTTCCATTCTATTTTTGGTTTTTAAATTATACGCAAAATCTTAGGATCAAAGGCTCTAACTAGCCAGGCTTTGTTCTATTATTTAAAACAACCCAATTGAACTATTGTTGCAATTTTCTTCTACAGCAAATTTAATCAAATGCAGAGCGTATTTACATTAGATTTTTGGTTTGACTCGTAACAAATTTTATTTTAACAGTTAATTATTTCCAAACATTTTTCATCATGTTTTGCGTTGATAACGATTCTCGTAACGACATTAAAAACTGTTTGGAAAACTATGTTCAGGGCTCGTTAGAATTTCCAAAATATGCGGTTGCTGGAAATAGAAATTTTCATTATTTTAATTTAATTTTAATTAATTTTAGATATAAAACAATAATTATTCCCTGTTCAATAAATTCAAAAAACATGTTTTTGTCTCAATACTCGTTTAAAACAGTAAACTTTCATTATTTAAGAAATAAAATTAACATATTTTCTCTATTGTACAAGTTTTATTTGATTGAATAAATATTTTCTTTCATCCAGATGAATTGATGAAACAACATTCAATTTGTTGTAAAACTGAATTAAGAAAGGAAATTTTATTTATTCAAATGAATTTTAATTTAAAATTCAATAAATTGTATTGCCTAAGAGAGCAATAAATTTAATTAATTAATAATTTTCATGACGAATTTAAAAGAAGAGTCAAACTTGTCATAATGTCTACGTTTGTACGAAATTACGAAACAGCAGTAGAAAGCAAATCAATAATTTGGGAAACAAATTTTAATGACATAGCTGAGATCTTTGCAGTACCATTGGAATATCATTGGCATTATGCAAATAATTAGAATGGCAAGAAAGCAAATTATGCTTCATTTTTGTTTATTTAGGAATTGTTTTCACTAATGCTAATGGAATTTTTTATTTTTTAATTACAATTAAAGAAGCGATAATACTAAATGAAATGGCTTCTTAATTAATCTTTTTAATTTGTTACTCTTATGAATTAAAAAAAAAAAAGTTCTACTCTTCGAACCAATTTTTTTATTAAAGGGTTTATCAACAAGAATTTTGTTTTTCAATTCTTGCAACACGAACAACATGATAGTTTTGTCATTTGCTTTTTTGACGTATTCGTGGTAGCTGCATTGGCAATTGTTACACTGCATTCAATTTGGCACGAATAACGCATTAAAATAATTAAAATCCACTATTAAAATTGCGGTTCTGTTAATGATATGATGATATTTTCGAACAACATTATCATTTTTCATGTGCGCACACCAACATCTCAACAATTGGGGCTATCCAAAACCATCATATGGCGAATTTTGCATAAGGATTTTACTTTGAAGCCTTGTAAGGTATACCTGGCACAGGAATTGAAGCCGATCGATAATTCACATTGCCGTAGATTCGCCCAATTCTTTCAGCAACAACCGGCTGTTTTTTCTGAAAAAATCACGAAGCCCATTTTTACTTGGTAGGGTATGTCAACAAGCAAAGTTGCCGCATTTGCACTACTGAAAATCCTAAAACGGTTATTGAGAATCCTTTGCACGCTCAACGTGTCACTGTATGGAGGCGTGATTGTTCCGTTTTTTTTTTTTTTGTTTTTTTTTCGCGTGATGCTAACAACTCAATTTGGGCCTATTATTGAAACCAAGACGTCACCACATGTCACAAGCCAATGAAACAATCAATTAATTGCAAAGCAAATTTCTCGATTGCATAATTTTTCGACAATCAGCAGTTAATTGGCCAGCCAGATCGTGCAATTTAACATCACTGGATTAATTTTTGTGGGATTATGTTCAGGACAGAATTTATGCGGAGCCAATCGAATCGATTTCAACCTTAAAACACAAAATGCCAAAAAGTGATTAAAAACTTTGATGAAAGAAACGACATCTGGAAGCGTGGTCGCGGTGGATATTTGCCGGATATTATTTTACATTCAAACTTTTCTCTTTGTAAAACAATAAAAAATTGAATCATTTTTATCCAAAGTTGTCGTTTTGTTTCGTTTTAGAAAACAAACTTCTTATTGAAAACTCTTTATATGTAAATGCTTTCAAATTTATGATTTTCTAATTGCATTTCCTTTATATTTTTATTTATTTACCACTAACTTTAAAACTTATTGATAAAAAAAAATATTTTTTATATTGTTTGCTATTTAATGCAACGGGTTAAGTAACAATTTTCCTCAACACCGCTTGCAGTATTGACAACACTTATGAGCAAATTTTATTTAAAACAATTTTTTCTTTTTTATAGTAAATGGTTTGGGGGCACCCGGTGTGTTACCACCATTTGCGCTGGGCATTGGTACTCCCCTAGCTGGAGGCTATAGCAGTGGTATACCCAACTTGGGTGCATTTGCTCTTGCCAATAGTGGTGCTTTACAAACAGCCACCCCTGCTTTGCGTGGCTTCTCAAATGTATTGCTTGTTTCGAATTTAAATGAAGAGGTAAGTTAAATCTAATTTAAATAATTCTAAAGTAATCTAGAACGCATTTTAATTTTATTTGCTTTTTTTTATTTAATTATTTATTTTAATTTAAATTACCTAGTGTTTGTATTAAAAACTAATTAGTCTATTCAATTTTTATTAAAAATAAGATATATTTAAAACTAAAGTAATTAAAAAACATAAACCTTTTTTTAATTGCATTATTATTCCGTTTGTGTTTTTGCCACAAGTTTTCAATCTCTTAAAAACTCATTAGTACTGTTTTTATTATTTATTTAAATATATATATATATATTTATTTATTTATTTTTCATTTTTTTTTATTAAATGTTTGCGAAAAACCAGAAAAAAGTTAAATATTATATAATATAAACAATTAAACACATGCATATACATTTAAGACTTAAATGTTGTGTATGTTTGTAGTGTATTGCATATCCATGTTTTTTTTATTTCGCCAACCTTTCATCTCGTATTTATACTTGAAACTCTTGTGCTTTTGCTTTATTTTACTTTAACCAACAGCAGGAAAAATTTTTAATTTATTTCAGTTTTCGTGTTTATGTTTGTTTTATATTCATTCTTTAACTATTTGTGTTGTATTTATAAATGTTTCGATTAATTTGTTCTGTATTTTTTCATTTCTGGCATTTTGCTTGTATTATATTATTCTTATATAACCTAAAAACCTAAAGGTTTTTAATAAAAAGAGAAATTGGCATGTTCTAGAGATTTTTAGAGACATGCTCTATTATATGGTTGGTTATAATATGTTGAAAATAATGCCGTAGAATAAATCTGAAGTTTGGCGAACATGGAAAAATTAAATCTACTAAATTTAAACTTTTCAAAATATAATTTTTATTTGCTTTTACATATTTTTACCCGACTTCAAAACTAAAAAAAAATTCTCAACTAGTCTGTACTTTTGTACACAGCATTTTTTAACACATGTTAATTATTTTAAGTTAAAACTGGGTCCCAGTTAACTCAGAAAGTTAAAAATTTAAGGGCGTTTCCATATAGCAAAAGATTTTTACATGTCTATTGACTTGTAACAACTATATAAAATTTTAACAAAGTAGGTATTACTATAGCTGATAATAACAAAAATTAATAGAAATAAATATAATAGTTATATTTTTTTTTTACCTTTTTAATATTTTATAGTAATTAATTTAAAGCACTAGGTCAATTTAAAAAAAAAATGTTAAAAAACTTTTATTTTTTATTATTTTTTCGATATTTCGCCACACCGTTGGTTGGCATCATCATCCTGATGATGCTTTAAATTAATTACTATAAAATAGAAATAAATAGCTAACTTAAAAATTAGCGAGTGGTCCCAAAGGTAAGATTATTTGACAGAAATGGCTCTATCGTTTAAATCGTTATCGTCAAACACATGCAAATTACATAGACAATAAACGTCTGTGTCCGCTATTATAACAATTCTAAATAATTAAAATTTTAAATTGAAAAGTGTACCCACTCATGGTTTAACTTGATGTGTATGGACTTATACATCTGTTGATACACAATTGAGTCTTAGTACGAAGTACGTATGACATTTTATTTCCTATTCTATGCAAGAATTATTCTTTGATCAATTTCTTCTAGCCTATGTTAAGCTGTAGCTCTGTTAGCCGGCAGGTACGTTATTGTATTGCTTAACGTTTAAGCGAAATTTCTGGCATAAAAACTTTTTATACGACTTATTATTAATTTTCTTCATCAAATAGTAAAACTTAGCGATATTAAGTAACAGTTTGTAAAACTAAAAACTTTTTTTACTTAGGAAACCTATTTTATTATTTGTTTTAAATTTTTTTCCTATTTTATGTGTTTAATGTTTTATTTTAATATCATTTTTTTAAAATTAAATTTCATTTATTTTACATCAAACTCTTGCTAACTAAATCTCTCTTTTTTCTCTCTTTTTTTCTGTAGATGGTCACGCCTGATGCTCTATTTACCCTCTTTGGTACGTCTGCATAAAAAATTTTTATTAAGAATTTTATTTTAGTTAAATTATTAGAAAATATTTATTTTTACTATAGACTTTCTTAATAGCTAAAGTACCCTTAACAATATTAGTAATTAGTTATGCAGTTAAATGAATGAATAGTTTACGTGTCGTTATAAATATGAAAAAAATTTTTTTAATATAGAAAAATGTAGCTTAAAAATAATAGTTATCAATTATACGTTTAGCAATGTATGCCAAAAAGTTCCTTTTAGTAACCCAGTAGCACAGGTCAGATATATCCTACAACTGTTGCAACAGAAGCAATAAAACACATAATATTTGTCAAAATTCATTTTGTACAAAACATAGCTTCTTACCTCTTTAAACAGACATACGAACGGTTTAAACCTCCTAAAATTGCCTTGCTAGCTTTTCATTGTAAGCTTTCTTACTAAATTTAACTTTATAAATATTTTTTTAAATAAATAAATAACTTTCGAATTTCCTTCCCTAAAACTGAAGTAATGTATGAAATACAAGTGCTGCTTAACTTAAGAGTAGCTGACAACAAAGGCTTTTAAATTAGAAAATCTCTAAACCCTAACAGGTGGTCACCACCAAATATTAAAGCTGAGAATTATTTATTTTAAATTCAACTTGGCAATTCATTGGCATCACCGGACAGCCATTTCATAGGAACTAATATCTACAAACTACAGCTTCACGCTTTTTAATGCAATCTATTTATTGTTAAATAAAGAAGTTAAAATTTAAAGATCGTATTCCTTACTTAAAAGTGAAAATTAACAAGATAATTAGACAATACTGTATTCTATAAAAAACAAAAATTCTACACTCATTAGATTGAATAAGACACTCATATTTTAAACTAGATTTTAAGCTACTTTGTTTTATGCTGCCATAATAAGGTCGTCTGCTGCACAATGTCATATTAAAAAATTACAATTTGCTTAAAATAAGCTATTAAAAATGATTCACAACCTGCCTTAGCATTGTTGTGCTGAGCGGCTTCACGTTCGGGTTCACGTTGAATTTGTAAACACACGCATCCACAGGTTTATTACAATTTTAAAAAACTTTAACTGATTTTAATCATAACAATGAACTGCTCTCATCGTCACTTTACCCTCTTAACTCTTCTACCAAAAACTGTTCAGGATGGTTTTTTACAAAATTTTCCCTGTCTGAAATAGTATTATACTTAATGCCAATATGATTAAGGAGAATAACAAATTCTTAAGCTCTTTAAACATTTTTAAATTAAATTAATTTATATTTAAGAGAATCTATTCTAATAAAAGAATAAAAATTAAATATAAGAAATTTATTAGAATCTCCTAAAGCTTGTGCACGTCGCATCCATAACGCTTTATTTCATAAAGAAAGAATGCTGCTCAGCTTTTTTCAGACACACGTGTGAAATTAGTTATTTACTTCTGGATATTGAAAATGAAATTGTTTTGAAATATTGTTGCTTAAATTGTTTTCTAAAAAATTAAGATTAACACCCATACCCAAACAGCGAAATTACCTTCCCCATATTATACAATTAGTAATAAATCCATTATTCAATATGTGCGTATATTATCGATATGTGCGTATAAATCCGACGGGGTTTGATTTATATGGGTATGATTTTACGTCAACCCTCATCAAATTTGGTTTGTGAACATACTGGTTTCGGCTATATGCCATCTTCAATGTTCTTGTTTGTTTCCTATTTAACACTGCATCGCTTAAAAAACATCTCTTCTATAATTTGATTATTAGATTATTTAGATTCATTACAAAAAAATTAATGTTTAACTCTGATATCAGTTTCAATTTTTAATGAAGTCTGGTAATATTCTTGTGTAATAGTGTAACGAAGAAAAATGATGAAAGTGGAATAGCTTAGCCTAAAAAAGGATATCTCTATATGAAATATCATAAATTGCAAATTTAATCTTAAGTTTTTGTTAGGACTGATTGCAGTGTGTTCTAAAATATGGCAACACAAATTTTTTGGTAATTTTTTTCCCTGCAGCATGACGTCTACAAATGATAGAATTTATTAAATATTTATGTCAGTTAATAACTAATGCTATCCCAGATATATATATATATATATATATATATATGTTCATTTTTATTACTGATTTATATGTCAAATTGTGTGGGACAAAACGCTCAGACGATGTCGTGCTTTAAATTTGTTATTTCTTGTAGCAACTTAATACGCAACATTTGTTTTTGGTCAATAACAAAAATTTCGAAGCTTAAGCTCTATTTCGACAACCTGAATAAGAGGTTGATTATCTGGACTTTCATAAATTTCTCCCATATAAATATCTTTACAAGCTTTAACTATTAAAAATATTGTATTTATTTTTGGTCTTCTAACTTTTTTAAGTCTTTTATTTATTTTATTTACTTATTTATTATCACATAAAATAAATAAACAAATATCTGTTTTAGCTTAAGTAATGCACAATTATTATTTTAAATACTTTTTCTTTTATATTGAGATCTTAGTCATATCCATTATAAAAACACACTTTCTTCTTGAAACAGATCTATACAAACTAATGTAAGAACAGAATATTTAAAATTGACTCCGTTTGCATACAGTTTAAGCAGCTTAAATTTAAAATTAAAAAGAAATTCAACAAAATGAAAATATATACAAAATTTGTGTCTATGTGTGTGCGTGTGTTCTTTTTGCGAAAATCTTCTTAAGGACTGATTAATATTCATACACAAAAAAAAAACGAAAGAAGAAAACAATAACTCTTGCAATATTTCCAGTTGAAAAAGTGCAACCAAAATTACACAAACAACAACAAAGAAGTTTTTTTTTTCAACAAACAATTTGCTAAAGTAAAATGCATAAAGAAAATAAAAAGAAATACAAACGAATTACCACAGTGGTTTACTAGTAAGCAAATTCAAACAAATATTTGAACAGGATAGAAAAATTCAATGAACTTCTTTATTTGCTTTTGTTTAAAGATTACATATTTAATCGACGTTAACTTGTGCTAGATTCCTTTAGAAATAAATATTTTATGATATTCTCATAAAATATTTATTATTAAAAAAATATATTTGAAATGTATTACTGCGGGGGAAAGCATATCCATATGGCCACTTCACTACTGCTCCTCAGTGGATTTTACCCTTAATTTTGTATAGAAAACAACGATGTTAAACGCCTTTGCAAAGGCTAAGCTTACGGCTTCTACTCAGTCCCTCGAAAATAAAGTCTGTTAGTACAGGCAAATTGTTAGTTTTTAAAATGTCCTTGTCAATTATCAAGTCATCAATCTTTACTAGAAGAAAAAAATCAAATAACTTTCCAAAAGCAAATAGAAGGAGGATGGGTCTATAATTTCCACATGCCGCAGGATCCGATTTAGGTTTTAGTACTCAGATTTTTTATAGAATCTACAGATTAGCCAAATTGATTAAATGAGAGTTTTCATTAAATCAACACTGCAAAAAGGCAACAAAACTCATAAATACTTTTATACAAGGCTCCGTTATTTCTCCTACCCTATTTCTGATTTTTCCAAATTACCTTCTTTGTCAAACTATCAAAACTATTTACTCTTTCGCATACGACAGCACCATTTGTCATTCTTATGCATTTGGCAATAAACCGAACGATTTGGAGGTGAGTTTCAAAACATGAATGATACGCTCAATCCCGATCTCGCGATAATCTTAAAATGGAGTCGTGTAAATAGAGTCGACTTTAATGCCAGTAACACGCAATGTTGCATGCTTACGCATATGGCTGCGTTAGGGAATGGTGCTACATCTGCTACTATGGGTGATATAGGTATTATGAAATCGGAAGCTCTTGATGTTCTTTGCATGAAAACTCAGTGTGATGTTCGATGGACTTAACATATTTTTCAAGTTTCTAAAGAAGCTTTCAAGTGCCTAGGTTTTCTAACAGGGTGTCTTTTAAACAGCAATAAGGTTAGCTTAGCTTCCACAGGCTGCCGATTTCTTTATGCAAGGTCGATTCTCCCGCCTCCTAGTAATGCATTTATGGTCGATTGTGTAAGCAGATCCTTCGACTCGTCTAAATTCACACTAGCGTATTTTTTATCCATGCCAAAGACCAAATAAACGAGTTTGTAACGTTTATCTTTAAACTCGAAAAGTCTGCAAGATTTTGCTATTTTTCACTGCCGATAGAAACCTGCCCTATAAATTGAGTAGTCCGGGCAATAGAAGAGGGGTTGCTTTATTCTACAACTTCTACTTAAGTTGCCATACGGTTGATTCATTTTCTAACATAAGCATCCATGGTGCTGCCCCTTGTCATTACCAAAACCAAATTGAGTATATTTTCTCGAGAGGTCTGCAGTAGATTCGCAAATTATTTGCACACTTACTTAAAGAATGCAAGATTAACGTCCTGCAGTATTTTTAAATATGTACTGATCCGTTTTCAAGCTTGGTATTAAACATTGTCATGTTGCACCAACCGATTTTCTCTCCTGCCGTGATATATACATATACGATAAATTTATATGTTCAAAAATATAATAGCTGTCACTGAGTATCATTGATTTGTAGTCGATTTAAAGAATTTATGTGAAACAACAAATTTCCGTTAACAAAAATATGCACTTGAAGTTTTAGCAGCAGCCAAGATAAACAGAGCTTAATTGCAGTATTTGACAATTGGTTGCGAACCAAAAACGGGTCTAATACTTTGACGAAATTAAATGTTTTACAACTGAGCAAAATTTTTCCATTTATTTATTGGCGAGTTTTAACGCCCAGAACGTCTCTAACTAAACTATTTAATTTACAACGTGTTGTAAAGGATTATTCGACAAGAATAGATTAAGATGATTCAAATTTTTATTGTTAATAAAAAATGATATGTGACAAATGTTTACCACTACCACGCTGACGGATGTTGGTTCTTTTATCAAAATTATAATTCCCTTTTTGGCTAAATGGCGGTCCTGTTTCGTTAATCACGTCGCGGTTTGAATTTTTAAGACTGAAATCAATTCGATGGGTTCCTTACAGACTCTGTTCTTAACATAGCATCACAAAAAATAATCCAGTGGCTGGCTGGCCGCTTAACTGCTGATTATCGTTAAATCATGCGATCGGGAAATTGATCGTTACATTGGCTGTGTGACATGTGGCACAGTCCTGTTGAAACCACATTTCAGTGATATTCACATCGTCACTAATAGGCGAAAATTGAGTTGTTAGCATCTCGCGATAGCGTGATCCATTTGCCGTTACCGCATTTCCAGCCTCATCTTAAAAAAATAAACGGCTTAAACACGGCTACACACCACATAGCGCACCATATATTGACACGTTGAGCGTGCGAAGGCTGCTCAGTAGTCACTCTAGGAAGCCCAAATGCGGTAATTTTGCTTGGGGTCATATCCTGGCAAGTGCAAATGGGCGTCGTCTGAAAAAATGATTTTTTCTTAGAAAAACCAGCCGGTTGTTCCTGAAGGAATTGAGCGATTTTACGGCGATGTGAATGGTCAGTCGGCTTCAATAGCTGCGCAAGTTGAACCTTGTATTGAAAACGTCGAGGAATTGACAAATTTTGGATCGGCCTCAACACTGTGACTCACGGCTGCGATGCTTTCAGTTGAACGACCCGGTCGAGCACGCACTGGTGTTCGCACATTTTGTATAGAGCTTGTCGAATCAAATTCTTAATAGCGGTCTCAGAAGGACGATTCGAAAACATCACGAATTTTACGAAAAGTTACTTTAACAATTTTTTTTTTATTTTAATGCGATTTTCGTGCAAAATAGATTTCGATTACGTCGCAATGTTAAATGTTAAAACTATCATGCTGTTAGTGTTGCCACAACGGAAAAAGAACTTCTTGTTGAAAAATCCGATATAGTATGTACCCTTTTTATTAAAGTACAGCAGCGTGTACATAACTACTGATATTGTATTTGACCAACGTGTTGAAAACAACTGATAAGGTATTTAACACCAACGTACAATTTACAAACATTTATAATTCGACCACTGTACACATTTTTTAATGAATAAATGTATAAAATTTAAGCTTTTTTCCGATCCACTGTTCGTATTTATTTATTCATGAAAAGCAAGAAAAAACACAAAATGTATTCGATCGAAATCAATTTTAAGTAAATAAATTATTTATGAAACAAAACATAAAAAATAGCTTTAAAAATGATTTTAACATGCAGCTAAACAAAACAGCAATTTGCACGTTTTTAAAAGGAAAAAGAAAAAAATACATTTTAATGGTAGAAAACATTTAAAATAATGTTTGTGTTAAACACTGAATGCCGTAGTGGTGTTCTCTATCAACATAAATTTCCTTACTGGGTCTCTGAGTTTTGAAAAATGTTATGAAATAGCTTGCGCTAAATAAATTATCTTAATCGTAATCACATGAAATGCACACAACCATTTAATAATTATAATGTATTGGCGCTAACATAATAACTCTTTAAGTTTCCTCTATTTTCCATATTTTAACCCCTGGCGTCCTATCAGTTATACATATAGTTTTCTTATGCTTTGTTACATTTGCTAATAGTTTTAGTTTGTCAGTTTATTCGTTAAAAAACATAATGCTACATTGTTATGTGTATAACAAAAGTTAAAGGAATACTCCTGTTGCTTTTCCATTATCAGATTTGCGTGTGTGGTAAAATATTTTTCTAACCGAATATTTTGAAATAATGTTTGAAGAAAACTAAAAAAAAAAAAAAAACAAAAACAAAACCTTAACAATAACAGAGAAACCAAATTCTAAAAGGTAGTTCATGTCGGTCATAAATAGAAAATACTAAAATTCATTAAAAATATATAAATGCAAAATAAAACAAAATTTTTGTGGCGTGCTGCTTAGCACAATGTTAAAAGTACAGCTTCCTTCTGGGTAATAGATTGTTTTTGGCTATTTTTGCCCCATATGTAGATGATGATAATAGTCAATATGCACAATGGAAACCACAAATTCAGAGCGTTTAATATTGGTTTTCCATTTCTCTCTTTCTTTTTGTTACCTCAGCATAAACAAATCTAACTGCAGGTGGCATCAGCGAAAAAATGGAACATTATTAATATTTAGATTTTGTGCAAAAGTGCTCATGGTTAAATAACTGCGCTTTTTATTTTAGGTTATTAGTTTATTATAAAAAATTATTATTTTTGAAGCGTAGAAAAATAAATAAAGCAAAAGTTATGAAGTTATTTTTATCAAGAGTAGATTTTTGAATTAAAAGGTACTTTTTTAACTAAAACGGTACTATCATTACTTTTTTTATTTAAAAAACTTTTCGTTACTAAAGAAATGTTGTCGTTAAAGTATTATTACTGGAATCGACTTTCCACTAATAATACGTTTTATAAAAGCTTTTTAAATATCGCAAAGCAATTTTTATAAAAGATACTATTTTTATAAACGTTTCTTTCTATAACAAAAACTTTTTAAAAATCAAAATGTTTTAAAGGTACTTTTAAAACAAGGTGATTTTTTTTTCTTTCGGTTACGTTTTGTTAAAGTTGCTTTTTCCAAAAACTACTTTAAAAAGTACTGCAAGAGGTATTTTAAATAAATGTCTTTTAAGAAAAATATTTCTTATAAAAGATTTTAAGGTTTTGCCTATGAAAAGAAAAACTTTAAAAGTGCACTTAACAAAATAAAGAGCTCACTGAAAAATATGACTTGCAAAGAAAGATTTATAAATTTGTTTGTTTTGCTTATAGCTCTAAAAGAAGGTACAGCAAAAAACGAAAATGAGTTTTATTAAAGGTACTTTTTTATAAAAAGTACAACAAATTAAATGCAGGGTGGGAAAAGCTTACTTTAAACGAAACATTTAAAAATTTGTGTTTTTTTTTGTGTAAAAGTCTGTTTTACTTAAAAAGCTTTTAAAAGCTAACTTTTAGAAGTTATATTTTATAAACAGCAATTAGTTAAAGAAGATAATTTTTATAAAAAGTACAACATATAAAATGGAGGTTTAGAAAAACATACTTTAAAAGAAACATTGGAAAAGTTCTTTTGTGCAACTTTTAGAAGGTACCTTTTATAAACAGAACTAAAGAAGATACTTTTAATGTGACAAATGTTAAAATGTACCTTGATAAAAAAACAAAAACAGAAACATTTAAAAAGTTGTGTGTTTTGTGCAAAACACATTTTGCTAGTAGGAAAGCTTTTAGAAGCTTTCTTTATAAACAGTACTAAAAGAAGATACTTAAAGGTACCTTTTATAAAAAGTACAACAAGGAAAAAGTACTTTGGGAAAAATATAACTTGTAAGAGATTCTTTTTTATTAAAGATGTTTCTCACAACAATATTGTGATAATTTTGTTTAGGGTACACTTTAAAAAGATACCTTTTATGCTAAGTTCATATTAAAAAAAATTTCTTCTAGAAAAAAAGATTGCTAAAATGATGTTTGTTCTTTTAAAAGTACTTTTTATTTAGCAAAGCTTTTCGAAGTTACCTTTCTTTATAGAAAGGTACTTCAAAAAAGTGACAAGTTCTTTCTGTAAAAGATTATTCTTTAATTGATTATTAAATTTATTCCACGTTTTTATTTTAATTAAATATGTATTAATCTTTTAAACGGTCTTTTTAATTAAATTCTAACGATATATTTTCAATATTTTGCTTTCCATAGAAAAATACATATTTAATTATTCTTTAATAGCATTAGCACACACTATTTCATGAAAGGATTTGCTTATTTAAAGAGTTATTGTCTTCACATTTTTTTAAGATTTTTAAAAGGCACCAATTTTTCTCTCTAATTACATTAATGCCATTAGCAACATTAACTGAAGACAGCTTGTTACTTATGATAAATAACACAAAACTAGCCAAACATTTAGCAAATCCTTTAGAATATTTAGTTCTGTTTGTTTTTTAATTAAACTTCAAATGTTATCTTAAACAAACTCCATTAATGTCACCAAAGTTTATTTGATTTAATATTTTTAAAGTTTAATTCAAAACAAAACTTTCAGCCCCCTTTTCCAAACACTTGTACACACTCTTTTTTACTCTATCGTTCGAGTATTTATTCAAACGAACACAATATAAAAATAACTACTATAACAATAGTTACTACTTAGTTTAATTCTACTTTAAACATGAGTTACAAAAACAACAATTGCAAAAAATATACTAATAATGCCAAAGTCCAAGACAACAAACAAAAACCGGAAAGTATTGCAGATTTTAGAAAAAGTTTATTTTAATTCAAATTGTAATTCAGGTATTAAAAAAAATACACACACACAAATATCTGAAATGGAAGGACAAGAATGCTAAGCATAGAGAGTATTATCTGTTGAAAAATAATAGTTATAGAATCTGGAACAACAACTACAACTACTAAAAAGAGAAACTAACGAGATGTTAAAAAAATAATAGACATAAAATAAAACAAAAAACAAAAAATTATACAAAGGACCTTTCTCTCATTTGATGCACACAATAAAGCACAGCATTACTGGTTCAAATAAATTCATTTCTCCTTTAATTTTCATGTTGTTATACGATTTTACAGTTTTACTTGCACAGATACAGTCAAGTTAAAATTGTTAGCAAAACAAACGATTTGAAATAATTTTATTTAAATAACTGCAAAAGCTATACGATTTGCTAATATTTATCTCATCATATATATTTAATGTAAAATGAGATTTTAGCGATATTTAAACATTTCCCAAAATACTTTCCTACAATTAGTATGATAGTCGATATTTAAGCTTATCTGCTGTGTTCTATTCTATTTTTTTTCTCTCTCTCAACTCCCACATACTTTTATTGCATTAGTTAGTTAACATTCTACAATTTTTATTTTCTGGGGAAAGCAAACAAACACAAAATAAAATCTACAGTTACAACAGCTACAACCGATTGCGCGCACACACATACATTAAAAGAACATGCGAAAAATTTCATATCAAATACGCTTGTATTAGTCGATTTTTTCTTTTATATTCATTTATTGTATGTTTTTGTAGATTTGTAGTATTGTATGTCAAGTACTATGTTGAGTATCTTTTTTTATTGCTATTAAAATGACGTGTAAGCATCAAGTTCTTGTGTTACAATAAAATTGTAAATACAGACACTCGAATTTACACACAGAGATGAAACAGAAGGCCAGGCAAATATGTATATGACCGGCTATGCATTAACAGAGACACTCACACATACATAAGCATACATACATACTTAACTGGACATACCCGGTTATTTATTCTATATTTTTTTTTTGTTTTGTGCATTATTTATAGTTTTATTGTGTTGCTTGTTTTATTTGGAAGCTGTTTTTTACCACGTTGTCCATTGTAGCTCCTAAATGTATGCTTTATTATTTAGCTAACAAAATATGTTAAAAAGTTCAACAAACAAAATCAGTATTCAAAAACTCTGATTTTAACTAGATGACAAACTAAATTGGAATAATTTAATAATTAACGCTCTTAAGTATATAATTTTTCTGGTCCGACTTTATTAAAGTTTTATAATTATCAAAATTTTAAATTTAATTCTTTTTCTTACTTTAAAAGTAAATTATTTGAGCTTAATAGCAATTGGTTGGTTGTAAGTTTTCACTTTAACCGTCAATACTTTGTTATCGAGATGCTAATTTTTTTAATCATTCATTTAATTAATTAATTATATCTAATAATTATTAGTTGAAAATAAATAAATAATTATTTAAAAATAAATTATTAAATCGTATTTAAATAATTACAACTCACTATGAAAATAGTGGTTCTGTTAAAGTTATATTTCGTAAAATTTGTTATATTTTCGGACACAATAATCGTCCTTCTAAGACCGCTATTAAGAATTGGTCGTTAAATTTGAGTCGCCAACCTCGATACAAAATGTGCGAACAGCAACGCGTGTTCGACCGGATCGTTCAACTGAAAACATTGCAGTCGTGAGCCGCCGCCATGCTAAGGCAGATCCAAATTTGTTAATTTCTCGACGTTTTTAACAATTGGGGTTATCCAAAAACAGTACATTACGTGATAAGATTTACATCTGCGCCTGGCCGTAAGCCGTAATCAGATGGTGGTCAAACCACTGGAAATGAAAAGCAGCAACGTTAGTCACGCCCTAGTAAACCGAGGTTAATTCTAGCAACAGGTCATCCCTGGTTGCAATTTCAGCGGTTCCAAAGCAGGGTTGCTAACCACTACTCCTTATTGAAGAGTTGGAGACTATCCAACTGCTGGTCCAGAACACATGAAGCTAAATATAATTAAGAAGACGACGGCATTCATACTCACTGGATCTGGACCATTCATTGCATTCATTTTTGAATGATCCGACCCACAAACTCAAACGAGGGCCTCGAAACACACAGCCACCACGATACTCCCGAAGGGCCTAACTCAATAATCATTTAGAGAACAACTAAAAGTCTAAACAGACAATTAGCGGAACTCTAGTGCTTACCGATTCCCGTGGGAATATAATGGATTTTCCAGTTGGCTCCTTGCTAGCCTAAGGGGAGTGGGCTCCCTTTTATCCCCGCAAGACACAAGTCTAGATGGTTGTGTGATCCATAAAGACTTATAAATGTGCCCCGGGGGAGATCCAAAAACAGTACATGCCAAATTTTGCGTAAGAATTTGACTTTGAAACCTTACAATGTTCAATTGGTACAGGAATTGCCGATGGCCAACTATTCACATCGCCGTTCATTCGCTCAGTTCATTCAGGAACAACCGGCTGGTTTTTCTGAAAAAATCCCCCTTTCAGGCGAAGCCCATTTTCACTTGTCTGGGTATGTCAACATCTTTTGTTGAAGATGAGGTTGGAAAAGCGGCAACGGTCCTATCGTTAGACCTATCGTTAACGTGAATATCGCTGACATATAGTTTTAAGAGGACTTGTACCTTCATACAGCCAATGAAACAATCGAAAAGGAGAATTTCTAAACAAAAATGGCATCAAGTGAACTAGTTCTTATAAATAAAAAAATACAATGAATTAAAATCATTCTATTGAAAGTTTGCTGCTTGTAGTTTTCTTTCTTTAGTCAAATAGCAGTTAAACAAAACTATATTTAATACATTTTGAGTTTGCATAGCTTCGTTTCTTATCCAGGTCATAATAACAACTTTTTCATCACATGCAACTATTAAATTTATTGTCGCAATGAGAAACTGTTTTAAAGCAGAACACTTACATCTCTTATACAGATTTTTTTTTCAACATCATAAATATTTCTTATATTTATTCTACCGTTACAAAAGCTATAAAATATATTTTAACTGTAACCCTTCTCAACCACACCCGGTCATAATTTTGCAATCCTCAGTTCTTTATTAAACGGCAACTGTCTTATTTTGCATATGCAATTATGTTATGTCGTGCGTATCGTAATAATGTCACAATATTTCAAAGACCTCTCTCTTCATTCAACAGAATAGTTCGTTGTCGTGTTATTTTATTGTTATTTTATTTTTCTATCAGTGCTTACTTCACTACTTTTTATCTTTTTTAGAACTATTGCATTTGTACTTCTAGCATGCAGTTGAAGATACACAAGTGCTTTTATTTATTATCCGCATGAAATTGTTTTTTAACTACAAAAACAACAACAACCCATAAATGACTCAACTGTATAAAAAGAAGAATATTGTTATTTTATACAACATTATTTAATTAACATAAAATTTAATTTCTTGAGTTTATTCTGAGATTTGTTGTTTTTTTTTCATTTCTTTTAGCAATAAAATAAATGACATAAATTGTAATGTAATTGCTGGTTAGTCAGCTTAACTTTTCAATTATAGTCTATTATTAATTTATTTAAAAACATTTTACAGTTTGAAATGTTTATGCATTTTACAGCAAATTTCTATAAAATTGTTTTCTTAATTCACCAGCTTAAATTAATTAATGAAATTAATATTAATTATAAGTATTAATATTTTAATTACGTTATCGATATATATAGTACATCGAATATTTAATAATTTGTATGCACTCGTATAACATTGATTTTAGGAAAATGCATTAGCTTGTTGTTCCCTTTTCAACAATAAGTATTCAAATTTATGTATGAGTGATATTAATATAAAATTGAATTAACATCAATCATGCGTTGAGATATGATATAATATTAATTGGTTTACTATATAAAGGGTTTTTCAACAAAAAGTTTGTTTTGTAAAACAACAAATCTTGATTAAGATAATTAATTTTTTTTTATTAAGAATGAAAAATGATATCTGGCAAATTTCCACCACGACCGATTCTTTCATCAAAGTTTTTAACTACTGCTTTTGTAAAACGGAGGCTCTAATTCGTTAATCATATTACGGATTTTGAGTTTCAAGGCTGAAATCGATCCAGTGGTGTTAAATCGCACGATCTGGCTGGCCACTTAACTGCTGATTGTCGTAAAATTATGCGATCGGGAAATTTGGTTTGCAATAAATTAATTGTTTCATTGGCTTGTAACATGTGGCGACGTCTTGTTGTCAATAATAGGCCCAAATTTAATTGTAAGCATCGCGCAATAGCGTGATCCATCGACCGTTGCCGCATATCCAGCCTCTTCTCAAAAAAAAAAAAAAACGGCCCATTCACGCTTCCATACAGTGACACGTTGAGCATGTAAAGGCTTCTCAATATTCTTTTTAGGATTTTCAGAAGCCCAAATGCGGCAGCTTTAATTGTTGACATGCCCTGACAAGTGAAAATGGGTTTTGTCTGAAAAACTGATTTTCTCAAAAAAAACAGCCGGTTGTTGCTGAAAGAATTGAGCATTCGTTCAATCTACGGCGATGTGAATAATCGATTGGCTTGAAATCCTTACGCAAAATTTGCCATGTGATGGTTTTGTATAGCCCCAATTGTTGAGCACATCGAGGATCTGTTTCAACACTGAGGCTCACGGCAGCGTATGGACTTTGTTCTGAACACAGCCTCACAAAAAATTATCCAGTGGTCTTAAATCACACGATCTGGCTGGCCACTTAACTGCTGATTGTCGTGAAATTATGCGATCGGAAAATTTGGTTCGCAATAAATTGGACGTTTCATTGGCTGTGTGACATGTGTTGCAACTACATGTTGAGTTGTTAGCATCTGGCGATGCTTCGTCTGAAGAAATGATTTTTTTCAGAATATCACGAATTTTTCGAACCATAGTGGAATTTAATTATTTAAATGCGATTTTGTGCGAAATTGATTTCATTGTCGCAATTGCCAATGCATCTACTACGAATACGTCAAAAAAAAACTAAATATCAAAACTATCATCTTGGTGTTGCCACAATTGAAAAACAAACTGCTTGTTGAAAAACGCGATACATTTTGTTCTTCAATTAAATCCATGAAGAAAAATGTAAACTTTGGCTATGCGTGCAAATTGTTGAAAACAAACCGATTTTATTGCAAAAATTAAAGTAAATGATTCATTTGAATAAATATAAATAAAAAATAGTTTTTTATTAAAATTGTAAAAATAATAGAAAAAATGATAAAGGTTATTGTACATGGTATTCAGACTTGAAAACTATTCCGGGTTTGTGACCGCCCCGATTGTAACTAACAACGACTAATGCTGGTTTCGAAAAATACAAAAAATGTTGCGTCAATTGTTGCTGGTTTATCGTCACAAAAAGTTGACTTTATGTAACCCACAGGAACTAATCGACAGGGCAAGTATTAAATTTACCTTGAATCCTCATTTTCAGGTCTCTTCCTTGAAGTCATTTCAATTTTGATTTTCATAAGTCTTGATGGTTGCAATCGCCGTATGACACGTAGCTTCATAATACGCTCGGGTCAATATTGTCCATATTATGAAACAAATAATCACTGCTTATTAATAGAGAATTTGAATTAGTTAATTATTTTCAAATTAAATGTGCATTTTTTCGTAGCATTGTTCAGGTGTCGATGTGTTTGTGACGATTTGCCAGAGTGTGATTACAAATATAGACAAATTTCATGTGACAGTGTCAACCTTTTGCAAATTCTAGTGCATATGTTAATTCTCATTTCAGGATATTTATAACCGACAAAATATTTTTAAATAAATTAACAGCAATTGATTATTAAAACTACACTTCTAAATTCTTAAGACAGTTTAAATCAGGTTGAATTATATTTAGTATAAAAAGCCAATCTAACCTCAATATAGCAATCAGAAGTAGAAAATATCATATTCAAACAACCAGCTCGACACTAATATTTTGCAAAATATTTTTTTTAAGACAAAAACACATGTGTGTAATATGCTAATATGAGTTTTCCTTTAGCTCAGCTGCAAATTATTTGTAGTTCATTTACCATAACAGGTTAAGCCTTGGCCAGAAGTTATTAATATATCCATGCTTATTTTACAGTTCATTTGCATACAATTGTCATGAATATATTTGTAATTACTTATTTATAAATAAAATTAAAATAACTATAACAAAATATGCGAAATTTTACAATTATAAATTTATATAAGTAAATAAATGAAAATATAAAAAGCAAAAACCTTTATTTCTTAAAAAAACTTGCATCTAAGACATATATGTTGTGTAGTTGTATATTATAAAATATGTAGTTATATTAACACATACATATGTATTTGTAGATTATAAAATATATATTTAGGAATAATATAAACTACTATGTACGTCTTCGTTAAAACAATCAGCAATCACATATTTCTTCATCAACTGATATATAAGGATATACAAAAGCACTGTTAAAAAATAGCAAACTTTAGAAACATTCAGCTAATGTTGCCCTTGAGGTTTAATCGCTGCTTGTTTTGTAAGCTGAAGGCCAATTGCTTCTTTATTATTATTTTTTTTTTTATTTTCTTGGAACATGTCTTAAATGATAATAAATTATTATCAAATGTAGAAAATAATCCAGTGCTTTGTTAACAACAGAATTATATCTTGAATGTTGAGAATTTCATGAATAGTTTATTTGATTTTCAAAACAAATTTTAAAATTTCAATTCCCTTTTTTAAATCCATTTTTTCACATGATTTACATTTAACGAACATAAATAAGTCAAGTTGTTTTTCGACAAAAGACGAAACTATTTTAAAATTCATCTTGCTTTTTCCATTTTTAAACTAATGTGCTAAACTTACACACACACATCTATATGTATATATTTAACGTGTAGTATACGTACATATGTATATTTTCTATTTCTACGACTGCCTGAGTTATAGCTGGTCCTTGTTACCTTTTGCTTTCTTTATTATTTTTGATTTTCTTTGCTTTTACCAAATTTAAAATAGTTTCTTTTTATGGTTTTTAAGTTCAACTAAGTTTGTGTTTGAGGATACAAATATCCTCAATTCTACTATCAATACTTGCATTAATTTTAAACCCTGTCTATTTTTTGAATCCGTATACTTCTACTACCAATTTCTGGGTAGAGCTAGTAGCGTTTTTGTTTATAATGTATTGGCTGCCATCTAAAGCAGGGCAATTTCAATTTACTTATTGGTAAATTCGTTTGTTCTTTCTACTCTTTTGCTTATTCGCTGTCTGTTGCATCATACATAAGTAACATAAGAATATGCTAAATCTTTTCTTTTCTATTTCACTTATGTTCTTGAGCAAAAAACTCCCTTGTTGCAGATGAAGGCCAGCAATTTACACTTTTCAGACCTTACGTTTGTTTACCAATTACTCGAGGGAACTAATTTGTGTATTTGTTTTATTTTCAACATAGAAATAACACACGTACATATCTGCTACGAAAAATATATATTACCTTGATTCTGATAGCTGACATTAAAGAAATTATACAATGAAATTTAAAAATAATAAGTTTAGTTAGTTTTAAATTGTGTGAAAAAGGAAATATGAATTAAAGGCAAGATATAAAAATATGCATTGAGAATAAATGCTGAAGTAGAAAACCAAATTTTTAACTCAAAATTAATAATCATTTCATTTAGATAAGGCTGTCGAAAAGCAATGTTTTTCGACAACGATATAATGCGTTTCATTGATTGTTCTCTATCTCACTTCATATACACAGGGTGAGTTAGATGAAACTAAGAATTTAAATGAAAATTTGATTTTTGGCTTTAATTTACCCTGTGTAAAACAAGCTGATTATAATACTTTCATCAGAGAAATTCTCACTTAAATTATAGAAACAGGGTACTGATATTTACAAAATGCAAGTCTTAGATTTTATTTAACAACTTTTCTTTCATAAACCTCTAATAAATCTGAACTATTTTACTCGAACTTTAAACAAGCTTCTGCTCGCGACTTCATTTGATCCTCTCCTCCTCCGAGTTGTTTTATTTTTAATGCCAGAAAGTATACTTGCATGTAGTTATTACCTCATCTCTCATCCTTTCTCTCCCAATAAAAATAGAAAATAAAAAAAATGCATCATATATAAAAATCCGTATATAGATCTATGTGTGATTTCGCATTTGACCGTGTAGCCCTGATTGAGCATACAAACAAAAATATTTTTAGATTTTTAATATTAGATAAAAAAATTTTATCACATGTAATAATCCACCAACTGTGTAGCCTTGACCATGCAACAGATATCAGAAACCTTTACGTAATATAATTCATATAAACCTATTTTTGAACCATCATCATATTACAACATGTGAAAATTACACGGTGTACGTACTTCTAAGTGCTCTCTAATGTACTCATGTATATAATGCAATTTTATATCAAGAGTTTTTCAACAAGAATTTGGTTTCTAAAACAAAATTAAACAAAAAATTTAAATTAAGATCATTCAAATTTGTATTGTATTACGAAGAGAAAAGTTCGGCAATTATGAAAGAAAAATTATATCTGTCAAGTGTCCACCACGACCCCGCTGACAGCACAGATTTTGAATTTTAAGGCTGAAAGCGATTCGACTGGCTCCGTATATGCCCTGTCCTTAACGCAGCTCCACAGTAGTGTTAAATCACACGATCTGGCTGGCCCCTTAACTGCTGATTGTCGATAAATTATGCCATAGAGAAATTAGGTTTGCAATAAATTGATCGTTTCATTGGCTGTGTGACATGTAGTAGAGTACTGCTGAAACCACATGTCAGTGATATCCATGTCGTCAATAATAGGCCAAAATTTTGCATCTCGCGATAGCACATTACCGCATTTCCAGTCTCATCTTCGAGAAAATTGGCCCATCACGCCTCCAGACCACATAGCGCACCGTACAGTGACACTTTAAGCTTGCAAAGGCTTCTCAATAATCGCTCTAGCATTTTCAGAAGCCCAAATGCGACAATCTGGCTTGTTGACATGCCATGGGCTTCGCCTGAAAAAAGGAGTTTTTCAGACACACCAGCCAGTTGTTCCTGAATAAACTGAACGAATCTACGGCGATGTGAATGATTGGTCGGCTTTAATTGAACTTTGTAACTTTGCTTCAAAGTCAAATCCTGACGCAAAATTCGCTATGTGGTGGTCTTGAATAACTCCAATTGTTGAGAACGTCAAGGAATTAACAAACTTGTATCTGCTTCAATACTATAGCTCACGGCTGCAATGTTTTCAGTTGATCGATCCGGTCAAATACGCGTTGGTATTCGCACATTTTGTGTCAAGCCTGTCGACTCAAATTTAACGACCAAAGTCTTAATAGCGATCTCAGAAGAACGATTTTGTTGTAAGAAAATATCACGAATTTTACGAAATGTAACTTTTACAGAATCACCATTTTCATAGTGGATTGTAATTATTTTACTGCGATTTTCGTGCGAAGTTGACTTCGAAACTTCATGTTGTTAGTGTGTCCAAAATTGAAAAAAAAACTTTTTGTTGATAAGCCCAATATCTTTAAAACTGTTAACTCTAATACATGTTTATTGACTGTCTTCATTGTTATTATTAATTATATTTTTTATTATTATTGTTGTTATTATTATTATTATTATTATTATTATTATTATTATTATTATTATTATTATTATTATGTTAATTGTTCTTTGGGTATATTTT